>CM029549.1:14159282-15359282 GCA_017141385.1 Sogatella furcifera
TGGGGTTTTTTTTAAATTTTTTTTGGAAAGATCAAAATTTTTTACAACCCCAAATTTTGGGAAATTAATTTAATTTTGAATTATAAAAAATTTTCCCAAAATTTTAAAATTTTTTTTTTTTTTTTTTTTTTTTTTTTTTTTTTTTTTTTTTTTTTTTTTTTTTTTTTTTTTTTTTTTTTTTTTTTTTTTTTTTTTTTTTTTTTTTTTTTTTTTTTTTTTTTTTTTTTTTTTTTTTTTTTTTTTTGTTTTCAGTGAATAAACAAAGATTCATTACTCACTTTAATTTATGTGTTATTTTAAAGCAATGTGTAAAACTTTCTATTGATAAAAAATTCCTCAAATTTAATTCTTTCTTCAGTGGTATCTTAAATTTAGGGCCTGAATTTTCAATTCTGATTAAAATACTTTTACAGTGAGCCCTTATATTTATTCAATTGATTGATGAACAGGCTATTTTTCCTTATGCTAGGCAATTTCATGATTGCTAATGACCCCGAACCTATTTTGGTTTTTCTTCCCCTTCAGAACAACAAATGAAAATTTACTTGGATCTAAAAAAGGTTTGCAAATTTAAAGAATTTAAAGTCTTATACTACATTATTATTTTTTCCATTTAAAATTATTCAACGAAATAACCAACGTTTTTAAGGAAAATTAAATTGATTCTCTTCTTTCTCACAGGCAACAAGTTATGAACAGTGAGTTCTAAAAGCCAAAAGATTAAAAATTAGACAAATTTCAAACATATTTATTATTCCTATATGGTGTATTGTATAAAAAGACAATTTCTCAATTAAATCCATAAAATTTATGACATATGAAATACTTAAAAGTGTATAAATTATTGAAATAAACTTGGTAAATAGATTCATCTGATAAATAATTCCAACTTATTTAAAATTTTTCCTGATAAGTTTATTGTATAAATGATTAGTAATCAAACTGTTGTTTTTTTAATTTTTAAAATTAAAAAAAAGTTTTTTTTTGGTGATTTAAAAACCCCCAAATTAATTATTTTTTAATTATATAAACTTAAAAAACAAATTTTTTGTCTTTTTCAAAAAGCCGGAAAGTAAATTTAAAAAATAAAAATTTAAAATTTTTTTGTTTTAAAAAAAATTTAAAAAATTCAATTTTTGTTTTAAAAAAAAATTTATTGGGAAAAAAGGGTTTTTTCAAATTTCGGGGTGTTTTTTACAAGTTTTTCGATATTTTAAAAAAATTTTTTTTTAAAAAAAGTTAAAAATTTTTTTTCATTTTTTAAAATTTTTTGGGGTTTTTTTGCAATTTTTTGCATTTTTTTAAATTCCCAAAATTTAAAATTTAAAAAAAATTTAAATTAAAACAATTTTTTTTTTAAAAAAAAAATTTTTTTTTAAATATTAAACACCAAGTATTCAAAAGGGAAAAAAAGTACCCCAAATTAATTCCAAAAAATATGGCTTTTTTTTATTTTAAACTTTTTAAAAGTTTTTTAAAATGGAAAATAATGACATGTTAAAAAATTTTTAAAATTAAATTTTTGATAAAAAAGAAAATAAATTTAAAATTTTTAAAAACTTTTTTTTAAAAAAGTGGATTTTCTTTTTTGCTTTATTTTGTAGGATTAATTTTTTTTAATTTTTATTTTAATAAATAGGATTGGATAATGTGCTTTAAAAAAAAATTTAAATGGGAAAAATTTTTTCCCTTTTTCCCCCTACTTTAAAAAATAATTTTTCTTTTTTAGAGAATTTTTTTTCTTTATTTGAAATTAATATTAAAACCCTATAAATTTTTGAAAAATAATTTGAAAATATTTTAATTAAAATTTTCCCCTTTTTTTTTAAATTTTTTTTTAAAATATTTATAAAAATAAAAAGTTTTCATTAGTAAGGGTAAATTATACTGTTGGGGTTGTTAAGCAAAAAAACATTCTGGAATATTTTGGAAGTTTTCCTGAATAAAAAACCACCCCCCAAAAATTTAAAATTTCTTTTTTTTTAAATTGGGGTTTGAAAATAAAAAAAGATTTTTTTGGGTAGGATTAATATTTTTGTAAAATGTTATTTTTGGGAAATTTTTTAAAAATTTTTATAATATTTCAAACCCTTTTAGCTACAAAATTAAAAAATTCTGAAATGAAATATCGCTGGTCAATATTTTTCAAAAATTACAAATTTTTTAAATTTTGTTTTCAATTGTAAATTTTAATTTTTTTAATAAATATTCCCCAAATAAAATTTTATTTACAAAATTTTTTTTTGGGGGAATTATTGTTTTTCCAGCCAACCGTAGTGAAAAATTTTAACAAAAAATTATTATGGGAAAACAAAAATTTTTTTTTTTCTTTCTTGCCTCCTTTACATAGGATTTTGCTTCAATAAGTACATAGTTTATCGGTTTTTTTCCCCCATTTAAAATTTTTTTTTGGTCTTGTGGGTTTTTTTTTTTGGTTTATTTTTTTTGGGTGGGTTTTTTTTTTTTGTGAAGGGAAAGGGGGGTTTTGTTATTAAAAATAAAAAAATTTTGGGGGTTTTTTTGTGTTTTGGGTTAAAAATTATTAAATTTATAAATATTGTTAAAATATTTATAAATTGAATTATATTTAAAACAAAATTTTTCAGGTATTTTATTTTTCTTTTAATTTTAATTTTTGTAATTTAAATTTTTAATTTTTTTCATTTTAACCGGGGGGGTTTTCTTTGAAAAATTTTTTAAATTTAAAAAATTTTTTAAAATTTATATTTTTTTTAAATTTTATTTATTCCTAAAAAAAAAATTTTCTTTTGGGGGTATTTTGGAAAAAATTTTTCTTTAATAATTTTTAAAAAAAATTTTATCAATTTAAAAGAAAACCCCAAAATATTTTTTAAAAATTTAAAAAAGGGGGTCATAAAATTTAAAAATTAAAAAACCTTTAAAAAAAAAATTTTTAGGGAAGGAATTTTATTTTATTAAAAAAAAATTAAAACCCTTTTTTAAATTTAAAGTAATTTTAAAATTTTCTTTTTAAAAAATAAGGCAAGGAAAAAATTTAAACCCCGGTTTTTTTTCAAAAATTTAAAAAAAACCCATTTAAACCCCTTTTAAACCCCAAAATTTCTCATTTTTTGTTTAAAGGGTATAATTTTGGCCCGTTTGAGGGGAATTTCGAGGGCATGGGTGGTGGGAAAAAAATGGGAAATGAAATGAAAAGATTTTTAAAAGGGGTTTTTTTAAAAATTTTAAAAAACAAAAAATAAAAAAAATTTTTTTTTTGGCAAAATAAATTTTTCCCCCTGGGGGTTTTATCCCTTTTGCCTTTTTAAAAATTTTTTTTTTTTATTTTTAAAAACCAAAGAATTTTTTATAGATTATTTTCCCTTTCATTTTTTTTCCCCGGGAAAATTTTTTTTTAAAGGTACATAAATTTTTTTTTTTTTTTTTTTTTTTTTTTTTTTTTTTTTTTTTTTTTTTTTTTTTTTTTTTTTTTTTTTTTTTTTTTTTTTTTTTTTTTTTTTTTTTTTTTTTTTTTTTTTTTTTTTTTTTTTTTTTTTTTTTTTTTTTTTTTTTTTTTTTTTTTTTTTTTTTTTTTTTTTTTTTTTTTTTTTTTTTTTTTTTTTTTTTTTTTTTTTTTTTTTTTTTTTTTTTTTTTTTTTTTTTTTTTTTTTTTTTTTTTTTTTTTTTTTTTTTTTTTTTTTTTTTTTTTTTTTTTTTTTTTTTTTTTTTTTTTTTTTTTTTTTTTTTTTTTTTTTTTTTTTTTTTTTTTTTTTTTTTTTTTTTTTTTTTTTTTTTTTTTTTTTTTTTTTTTTTTTTTTTTTTTTTTTTTTTTTTTTTTTTTTTTTTTTTTTTTTTTTTTTTTTTTTTTTTTTTTTTTTTTTTTTTTTTTTTTTTTTTTTTTTTTTTTTTTTTTTTTTTTTTTTTTTTTTTTTTTTTTTTTTTTTTTTTTTTTTTTTTTTTTTTTTTTTTTTTTTTTTTTTTTTTTTTTTTTTTTTTTTTTTTTTTTTTTTTTTTTTTTTTTTTTTTTTTTTTTTTTTTTTTTTTTTTTTTTTTTTTTTTTTTTTTTTTTTTTTTTTTTTTTTTTTTTTTTTTTTTTTTTTTTTTTTTTTTTTTTTTTTTTTTTTTTTTTTTTTTTTTTTTTTTTTTTTTTTTTTTTTTTTTTTTTTTTTTTTTTTTTTTTTTTTTTTTTTTTTTTTTTTTTTTTTTTTTTTTTTTTTTTTTTTTTTTTTTTTTTTTTTTTTTTTTTTTTTTTTTTTTTTTTTTTTTTTTTTTTTTTTTTTTTTTTTTTTTTTTTTTTTTTTTTTTTTTTTTTTTTTTTTTTTTTTTTTTTTTTTTTTTTTTTTTTTTTTTTTTTTTTTTTTTTTTTTTTTTTTTTTTTTTTTTTTTTTTTTTTTTTTTTTTTTTTTTTTTTTTTTTTTTTTTTTTTTTTTTTTTTTTTTTTTTTTTTTTTTTTTTTTTTTTTTTTTTTTTTTTTTTTTTTTTTTTTTTTTTTTTTTTTTTTTTTTTTTTTTTTTTTTTTTTTTTTTTTTTTTTTTTTTTTTTTTTTTTTTTTTTTTTTTTTTTTTTTTTTTTTTTTTTTTTTTTTTTTTTTTTTTTTTTTTTTTTTTTTTTTTTTTTTTTTTTTTTTTTTTTTTTTTTTTTTTTTTTTTTTTTTTTTTTTTTTTTTTTTTTTTTTTTTTTTTTTTTTTTTTTTTTTTTTTTTTTTTTTTTTTTTTTTTTTTTTTTTTTTTTTTTTTTTTTTTTTTTTTTTTTTTTTTTTTTTTTTTTTTTTTTTTTTTTTTTTTTTTTTTTTTTTTTTTTTTTTTTTTTTTTTTTTTTTTTTTTTTTTTTTTTTTTTTTTTTTTTTTTTTTTTTTTTTTTTTTTTTTTTTTTTTTTTTTTTTTTTTTTTTTTTTTTTTTTTTTTTTTTTTTTTTTTTTTTTTTTTTTTTTTTTTTTTTTTTTTTTTTTTTTTTTTTTTTTTTTTTTTGGGGGGGGGGGGGGGGGGGGGGGGGGGGGGGGGGGGGGGGGGGGGGGGGGGGGGGGGGGGGGGGGGGGGGGGGGGGGGGGGGGGGGGGGGGGGGGGGGGGGGGGGGGGGGGGGGGGGGGGGGGGGGGGGGGGGGGGGGGGGGGGGGGGGGGGGGGGGGGGGGGGGGGGGGGGGGGGGGGGGGGGGGGGGGGGGGGGGGGGGGGGGGGGGGGGGGGGGGGGGGGGGGGGGGGGGGGGGGGGGGGGGGGGGGGGGGGGGGGGGGGGGGGGGGGGGGGGGGGGGGGGGGGGGGGGGGGGGGGGGGGGGGGGGGGGGGGGGGGGGGGGGGGGGGGGGGGGGGGGGGGGGGGGGGGGGGGGGGGGGGGGGGGGGGGGGGGGGGGGGGGGGGGGGGGGGGGGGGGGGGGGGGGGGGGGGGGGGGGGGGGGGGGGGGGGGGGGGGGGGGGGGGGGGGGGGGGGGGGGGGGGGGGGGGGGGGGGGGGGGGGGGGGGGGGGGGGGGGGGGGGGGGGGGGGGGGGGGGGGGGGGGGGGGGGGGGGGGGGGGGGGGGGGGGGGGGGGGGGGGGGGGGGGGGGGGGGGGGGGGGGGGGGGGGGGGGGGGGGGGGGGGGGGGGGGGGGGGGGGGGGGGGGGGGGGGGGGGGGGGGGGGGGGGGGGGGGGGGGGGGGGGGGGGGGGGGGGGGGGGGGGGGGGGGGGGGGGGAATTTTCATTCGATAAGAGGGGTTTTTATCCCAATCCCCGTAAGAATAGGTTTTTCTTTTCCAGAACCCTTTCAGGAAAAGCAAAACCCCCTTTGAAAGTCTACAAAAAAGGAAGTCAAACGCATGTACCATTTTCCCCCCAATTATGATTTTTTTTGAAAAAAAAGGTTTAAAAATTTTTGCCCCAAAAATTTGTTTTTAAAAAGGAAAAAAAAATTAGATTTTTCAAAACGATTTTCCCCACCGGAAACAATCAAGAAAGAATAATACAAAAATCTATTCCCATCATGTTTTCCTTTTCTTCCAAAAATCACAAAATATTGGCTTAACCACATGTAATTTTTTATAAAAATTTGATTTATTATCCAATTAAATTTAGTAAAAAATTACTTAATTTTATAAAAATTTCTATCTTAAATATTTTTTTTTAAAAATTTTATTTAAGGTTATTTTTGTTTTTCCCAAAATTTTATAATTGCACCTTTAATAAGTTAATTTTTAAATTTTTTTACAGTAATTTTCATTTAAAAGTTATTTCTTTTTTTTGATTTTTTTTTTTCCCTTTCCCCAAAACAAATTTTCCAAAAAGATTCATTTTAATGAGTTAAAATTTTTTCTGTTATATTTTAAAATTAATAAAATTTTATTTTAATTTTTGAAAAAAAGGAAACCGGGAAAGACTCCCTTTTGATGTTCAGGTTGGAAATATAAGGAAGGGGTTTTCTTCAGAATTTAAAAAAAAATTTATAGGGTAAAAGAAAATAAGATAACGTTTCCATCCTTTTTTTTCTTTTAATTTGGTTTTAAAACCGGATTTAACTTTAAAGTTGAAAACCAAATTTAAAATTTTTTTTGGAAAAAATTTTGAAATAAAAATTTTACTCCTTTATAAAAAACAAAAATTTAAAAATTTTTAAGATTAAATTTGAATGATAAAATTTTTTTTTTTTTTTTTTTTTTTTTTTTTTTTTTTTTTTTTTTTTTTTTTTTTTTTTTTTTTTTTTTTTTTTTTTTTTTTTTTTTTTTTTTTTTTTTTTTTTTTTTTTTTTTTTTTTTTTTTTATTTTTGATGCAAGTAAAACTATCAATAGAATGTCTATTTGAAATATATTAATGTGATTTTTAATACATATATTATAACAGATTTAATTCTTGCTGAAATTAATCTCATCTTATTGTAGAGTTGAACTTTTATTTAATTGATTTCACTATATTCTAAATTATATTATTCTATCAATATGTATGAAATTGTGAAGAATAATATAATATTAATAAAATCCTGAAATACTTCACAAAATGGAAAATAATAATAAAAAATTAATTAACCATCGATAAAAACTTTTAAAAATCTTAAAATGATAGTATATTTAAATATTAAAATTATAATTAACAATAAAAGGTTGGTATTCAGGTTTTAAGAATGTTATTATTATTTAAAAAATATTACTTTTTAAAGGGGTTTTAGGCCCTTTTTAATTTAATTAGGTCCCAAAATCCTTGATTTTTGGAGAATTTAAAAATTTAAAATAAATAGGCTGGCAAATAAGGGAAAAAAAGGGGCAATAAGATATTTGGTAATTCATGGTTTTTAAATGACCCTATTTATCAAATAAAAATAATAATTTCATTTCATTTTAAAAAATTTACAATATTATTATATTAATTTATTAAAAGTTTTAATTATTCCCCCAATAAAATTTTTTTTTTAGGGTTTTTTTAAAAAAATTTTTTGTAAAAAAAATTTAAAAAAAATTGGTGGACCTTTTTGTTGGGGGGGGTTTTACCCCCCCCCTTGAAAAATTTTTCCCAAAAATTTTATTTTAAAAACCCCCGGGCCCCCCCCAAAAATTGTTGAAATTAAAGGAAAAGAAAAAAGAAAAAAAATTTTCCCTCAATTTATAGAAATATTATATGGATAATTTTTAAATAAAATTAAAGCTTTAAAATTGATTTAACGCCACATTAGTAAAGTTTAAGGGGGTTTTAAAATGCAACCGAAAAATATCTAAACTGCAAATTTATAAAATTAAGTTTGGGTAAATTTTTCATCAGGGAAATTTAACTGGATTTTCGGGATTGGAAAAAACGAATATTTTTAATTTTTGTATTTACCTCATGGTTTAAAAGGGTAGAGGGGGAATTTAATCCCCAAATCCATAGAATGATTCAAACCTATTAAATTTTTAAAATAATATGCCCTTTTTAAAAATTATGGCCAACAAGGGCCATCCGAAAAAATGCTTTAAGAGATATGAAAAATTATTGATAAACATAATAATTGGTATTTTTTATTAAATTTATATTATTTAAGAAAAGGTAATAAATTTTATAAAAAGTTTAAATAAAAATTTTATTTAAAATTTTTTTCTATTTAAACCACAAAATTTTTTATTTGAACTGGAAAGAAATAAAAAAAATTGGGAATTTAAGGAAAAAATCCTTAGAATTCTATCATCGATTATTATGAATGGAATTTAAAAGAACCTTTTTAAAATTCAATGTTTTTTTGTTATAATATTTAAAGATAGTAAAAATGGGGTTTCATATATTATACGAATAAAAAGTTTAAATTAATCTTTGCTTTAATTTAAAAATCTGTAAAATTATATTTTGTAAGGTGGAAACCCCATTCAATATAAAAAAGGGTTTCCCCCCAAAATTTTCAATTTAAAGTAAAATAAGACCCCGCAATATTTCCACATTTAATTATTCCGGCATCCAAAACAAATCCAAAAGGAGTAAGACAAAAGCCTTCATTTGGTTTTTTAAATTTTGGGGTTAATTTTCGGTGATTTCCTAACTTTTTGTTTTAAATATCCCTTAATTTATTCCCCTTTAAAATTTCCTGTTTCTCACCTGTAAAAGTAATAGTTAACATGATAGAAAAGTATGATATTTTTGGAAGTTAAATACTCATAATTACCAATGTATTTCAATCGATCATTTATACCTTTACTTCTTGCATTCAATTAATTACTCTAAGTAATGATCATTTTTGATGATTATAGATCTATATTAATAAACTGATATTTTACATATTTTTAAATATTTATATTTAAATTATGTGTACTTGTAATTTTCTAATTTTTCATACATATTCATTTATTAAAATTGTTGATAAACTGGAAGAATCATAACATTTTGAACCAAAATATATATTTTCATTAATCACTATTATAACATTTCTAGAAATTTTAAAACAATTTGCAATAAAAAGTACTGAATTTTAAATTATAATCATCTGACATTATGTATTAATTTTTAAAACATCATCTAAATGTTAGTTAATTTAAATTTATTTTAACTTAATTTAAATATTTAAAAATCTTGATGAAATTTTTAAAAATTTCGCAAATATATATTTTCTTTTCATTCATTTTCATTTACAATTGTTAATTAAAATATTTTTTCAAAAAAATAAAATATATTTAAATGACAAGTATTATTAAATCTCTTTTTTTTATTAAACCCTTAAACAGTATTCACGCTTTTTTTCATCTAAAAGATTGGGAATTACATAATAATCTAGTAAATCAGCTGGAGCTTAAAAATCACCATTTTATGCAAGCTTATCAATTAACCCTATAGTCATCATAAAAATCCAAAATTCCACACTATTTCCAATTTTATTGGTAATCTGCCGCTGTTAATTAAATTCAGATTTAATGAATATTTCAATCATTTTATTACGTAATTATGCAATTTGGGTTTTAAATCAAAAATTAAATATTTCAGTTTATTTTTAAACTTTTATTAAATTCATCATAATGTTCTTAATGCAGAGTCTAACTTATGCTAACATTGTCAAGTTTATATGCTCTATTATTATTTCCATTCTATAAAGGAGCTTTTTATTCGTATAGTTTCAAATTCAAGAACCAAAGTTTCACTGATATTTTTTGAGAATTCAGTTCATAAGGCACAATGTATTTTGCCTTTGAAAACTACATGTCAGTAAGCATTCAATACTAATGATATGATATTGTCTAATTTGAGGAGAATAAAATTGATTCTAATCTAAAATATGTTTTTTATACAGACACACTGGATATTGAACAGACGAATTTACAATAAAATGAAATAAAATTGACACAATATAAAATAGCCTGCTATTATGATATCGCTTACTTATTGAGTGTGATAAGAGTTCAGAATTTAAAATATCTATTGATTCAAAAAACAATTTCAACAGCAATATATTTAAAACTTGATCAACAAACATTCAATAAAGTACAGTATTAAAAACACTCCATTTTGCAACCATATACAATAATTTTTTTATAAAACACTTAAAATTGATAGTTTTATAGTAATCTTTTATACATCATAGAAATTATATTATGTTGTGTGGAGTTGATCACTCTTCAAACGATTCTTTGACGATAATTCAGTATTCACATGGTGGCTCTGAAAAAGACAGACAAAATTGTTTTTTATAGCCTTATATCATATCAAAGACAATGTACTATTAGTACTAATGTACTAATGTACTAATAGTACATTGTCTTTGATCATATTAAAAAATAATTGTGAATTTCATGGACAGAGTTGATGCATGCCAGCGCAGTAGAGGAGGACTCAAGCATAACATTATTTTAATAAATAAAATCGGAAAGTAAGATGAACATTTTGATGTACGTAATCATTTTCCATTTTTCGTTTGAATAAATCTCAATAATGTATGAATATTTTCAATGACGTTTAAATTTGTTTCAATAATGTATGAATATTTGATACATTAAAACCGCTCTTTTTCAATCATCATATAGGTATGATGACAAGTGAGTAGGAATTGTGTGTCAAGGTTATTAGCAACCTTGTCTCTAATAACCTTGTTGCGTGCTATGTAGAGAGGCACTGACGGCTTGTGCCCACAAAGCGGGTTATTAGTGGTGTTATTAGTTACGGTACTCTAAGGGTCGTTGCACACTTGCGACTTTTCTAGTCAGCTAGCCAGCAACAAAAACAGCTGGTTCTGTTCATTGCACACTTGGCGACTCTCCGCTAGCGACTCCAAGAAAAAGTCCTGTCCACAACAAGATAAAGGGCCAGTGGCGCCGTCTTCATCAAAATATTGGGGGGGCAAAGTCTAACATGAAAATTGTTAGTGGGGAGGGGGGTGTAATCCGTGGATGAGGGACGGGGTTGTGAAAATACGAAAGAATACACAAGCAGTAAGACTGCATCTTTGCATGTGATTTCGTGCTGAATTCTGTAGTATAGAGATAATCTGATCCATTCAACAATTTGAAATTCCCTATATTATTATCCTATAATGGATTTCGTTCAAATTGGCAATTATAATCATTATTCTAGGTAGTAAATGAATCAAGTTTCTCCTTCAATTTTGAACACGTTTTGAATAAAAATGAGTCAATTGAACACGTTTGAACACGTTTGGAAAATAATATTTGGAAATAAAAAATTAATAATAAGTTAGTTAGGTTACTGAATTTCCTCCGATATGTAGGTTGAAGGCAATTGCATCCAACTTACACGTAATATTATCTAGTACACTTCTATCAGAAACTACAATTTTTAATCAGAATGTTTTCCATTTTCACTTATAACGTTAATAAACGGCTATTAAAAATATCGCACGAAATTCAAGAAACACGATTATAGTCGGCGCAATCTAAGTTGACGAAAACCCCCTCCACCCGAGAAATAGCTACGTTGTCATTTTGCGTGAAATTGAAACTTCTCCTAACGCAAAAACATTCAACTGAATGTTAAAAGTGACAGCGTAGCTTCGGAAAAATCACGCGGTGTTGCAGTGGCGCCGACTTTGGGGGGGCAAGGCACTTTCTGCCCCCTCAATAATCACTCAGGGGGGGCAATGCGTGTATTTTGCCCCCCCCAATATTCATAGATTATTAGAGAAATTTTCATCAATTTTTTGAGTATCAATTATCAATAAGTAGGCCTATTGAAATAATATTTTTCGCCATCATCAATTCCAAATAGCTCAAATGAAACCAATTTAAACAATGGTCTAGCTATTTTTATTATATTGACAAATGGAAACTGAACTATGATAGTGTGGAATGATATAGGCCTACTATTATTATTTTGAAATACTACTTCCACATTGTCCACAAACCATAGAAATAGACGATCAGTCTCCTGTTTATTATTTGCATTACCCAGCTAGGCGTCTGGGCTTAGATTGTTATAGCCGCATATGAGTCGTTAATTGCAACATTGTACAAGAACTTCATTCTTAATTAATTTTTTAATGTAAACTCAAAAACACAAATCAAATACAAAATCTAGATGAACATAACAAACTACACAATAATGGAACTAACATTCATAGCCAGAATTACTCAGTTTTCAGTTCCACTAGTGTGAGTGGTGGTTAGCACATGGTACATCTATTCGTGTTTCATGTATTTCGTGCGATTTTTTTTATATCCGTTTATTAACGTTATGAGTGGAATAAAAATTCTAATTAAAAACGAACAAGATGTATATTATGTGTAAGTTGGATGCAAATTTGCCTTCAACCTACATATCAGAATAAATTGAGTACCTTAACTATTACCTATATTAATTTTTATTTCTAAATATTTTTTTCGTGTTCAAAATTGGAGGAGAAACTTGATTCATTTACCACCGAGTATCACGATTATAATGGCCAATTTGAATTAAATTAATGATAGGTAATAATAATTATAGGAATTCAAAGTAGTTGAATGGATCAGATTATCTCTACATTACAGAATTCAGCACGAAATCACATGCAAAGATGCAGTCTCACTGCTTGTGTATTTTTGTGTATTCTCACAACCCCTCTCCCATCCTCGGATGGCACCCCCCCTCTCATTAATCTCCAGTTTGCCCCCTAATATTTTGATGAAGTCGGCGCCACTGCGGTGTTGTGAAACTCACTATTTTTATGATAAACCAGCTGTTCGCAGTTCAAATATCCAAGTCGATTAGCTTCAATAACTCCAATCTTCAACATACAATGATTCATGCATATACCGCTCTCCTTACTTTGAAACTCTTGAGAGGCCAAATTACGATCTTCCGACAATTTTCGACATTTGGAAAAATAATTTCAATTATTTTTGAACAACTTTCTCGCTTTCACCACCCACTTATCTTCTCAGACAAAAAAGTTTCTAGATCATCGAAAATTTCATGTTTTCTGTTCGAGTAGACTCGACATTCACAAACATATTCATTAATTGAAACATAATTTTTGGTCGGATATAGAAAATTCAAAAACCATTAGAAAGCTCGAATTCTCCTTGTCATTTTGATATAAAAAAACTGCATTTTTACTACAACCCATGATTGTAAGAGAAGTGATATACAAAAGACGCCTAGCTGGGTAATGCAAATAATAAACAGGAGACTGATCGTCTATTTTTATGGTTTGTGGACATTGTAAAAGTAGTCTTTCAAAATAATGCAGTAGGCCTATATTATTTCACACTATCATAGTCCAGTTTCCAGATGTAAATATAATAAAAATAGCTAGACAGGTTCATTGTTTAAGATTGGTTTAATTTGGGATTTTTGGAATTGATGATGGCAAAAAATATTCTTTCAATAGGCCTACTTATTGATAATTGATACTAAAAAAATTGATAAATTTTCTCTAGTAACCTATGAACATTGGGGGGGGGGCAAAATACACGCATTGTCCCCCCTGAGTGATTATTGAGGGGGCGGAAAGTGCCTTGCCCCCCCGAAGTCGGCGCCACTGTAAAGGGCGATTCACACATATAAATCACCCTATTGCATTCAAACTGTAGGTTATATAATTGTATTAAGCAGAATGAACTCTTGTTATTATTTGGTGATTTCAAGAAAATGAGTTCATCATATTGACAATAAAGAGGAAAAAATTTCTATTTCAAAACATTATGGGAAAAGAGGTTACGAGAATAGGTTTGGCAATAGATAGATTACATGTAAATAATATAAATATGGGCCGTATAGTTATTGCCAAAAAGTTTTTCAAATAGGCATAGAAAAATCAATTTACAACATCAGCGTTTGGAACCAAGTTGGAACGCACAAGGAGCAGACGAAGTTCCTAACTTCTAGGTTCGCTAAACAGCTGTGGTGCCAATGACGTCAAAATTCACTGTTTCCTCCCGGCTACGATGCTGATGACTCATACCTTTCTATTCTAATTACCTCGGGTATACTCCATAAATGATTTGATAGTATATTTATGTTGATATTACTAAAACATGTGATAATTATTATGGCATTCATAATGAAAAAAAGTTCAAAGTTTTCCACTTCTGAGGGGCCCGTTTCTCGTACAATAACCGGTGAATACTGGTGAATTTTTCACCTGTGATTTTCAAACAAATTGTTACTATTCCAAATATCATATGTTCTATGATGAAAGCAGCAAATCTCCCTTGTCATCTGTTGAATTTCAAATAATTTTCAATAAAAGTCACATTTTTTTCTGATGATAATCAGTTATCAATAAACGTTACCAAAAGTAACAGGTGAAAATCGACTACATTTTCACCCATGTGAAGAGCTAGGTGAATTTTTTTCACTAAAGTTGAATCCAGTGTGGCTTGATGTAATGCCACGTTTACACCGGAATATGTTAATAACATTCGTTTATAACTTTTTTGAGTAACGTATTATTTATTATATAGACTGATAAATAAAATGAAAAATCAAATACCTTTTTGAAAAACTTTAGAAGAATTATTTTATAGACATGTTTCGAAACTCAGCCCATCATCCGACATTATTTGACCGACATGTCTGTAAAATAATACTTCTAAAGTTTTTTCAAAAAGGGTATTTGAAAATAGCCCTAATTTAAAGTTCAATTCTTATTTTATAGACTTTTATATTATATAACTTACTAGCCGGCAGGCTCGCTTCGTTCGCCTTCTCCGCCTAGCCAGGGGGCTTCGCCCCCTGGACCCCCGACAGTATTAGCAGTGTCAATGAGTCAAACAGGCTCGCTTCGCTCGCCTGCATAATCTCTGTCAATGTAAGCTGAGACAAACAGGCTCGCTTAGCTCGCCTGCAAATTCCGTTCAGAAGGGATTCAAAACTTATTGAACACAGCATTTCTAGACCTAATCTGGACCTGTTCACCAAATTTCGACATTTTCTACCAATTTATTCTTGAAAAATCGAAGAAAAACTCTGAAAATTCCGAGCAATAGTAAAACGCTAATATTGAGCGTAACCTTGGGAACTATATCGGACATAGTTTGAAACTTGATACATGACAACCATGGCAACCAAACTGTATTGCCTAAGAATTCTTGGCTTAGAAATTTCAAGTGAAATTTGATATTTTCGAATAATTTATCATATATTTTTGGTGCTTTTTTACTGAAATATTAACAGTTCGAAATCCTAAGTTGATAATTCATAGCTTTTCTATATTCGGAAGTGAAAATTTGTGCTTTTGAAATAGTGATTTTGAACATAACCTTTTCTAATATTTTCATCCAAATTAGGAGCGAAGACGATTTGGACACTCATGTCTGTGTTTTCACCTTTCAGTATAATTGTGATGTATCTAATAAATAAATAAATACATATCTTCCAAATCAGTTTATCTATAATCTCGCTGAACCATTGAATTTACACTAAGGATTGGTCGTATAAAGGCGGAAGATATGCAACCCGCAATACATCTACAATTTTTTAAAACTGATAAGTGACGTAATCTTGAACGGAATTCAAAAATATTTTAACACAACATTTCTAGACCTTATCTGAACCTACCTACCAAATATCAACATTTTCTACCGATTGGTTCTCAAAAAAATTGAGAAAACGCCGAAAAACTGTAGAAAAACTTAAGTATTTGGCGTATCCTTGAAACGTTCATAAAATCCGTTCTTAGCGCGCGTCTAAACGTCCAACTGAACATGCATGCCAAATTTGAACGCATTCGGTTCAGTGGATTTTTAGTTCTGGTGATGAATGAATGTCAGTCAGTCAGTCAGTGCCATTTCGCTTTTATAGATATATAACTTATTATATAAAAGTTATTAACATTCCTGTGTCAACGTGGCTTAACGTTGCCAATTCGTAGTTGATTATAAATAAAATAAAAAATTACATTTTTATGTGTTAAAATCTAGTGTTTTCGAGGTTAGGTAGCCCTCTTCAGACATATTTGTTGTTTTTACTGTTAAAAAAAAAAAATTAATAATAATATTAACAACTAGCCTATCTTCTAGAGATTTGAAGTTCATTCATCAAGTCTTGTTTCTTAGATTTCGTTCTTGTTTCTTATATTGTTCTTTGAGTATTATTAGTTTTTCAATAAAGTTCTCTAGGTTATTAGTTCTCTTATTTAGGTTTATTAGTTTTATTTTATGAAATGTTGGAGGTTTGGGACCAGTGGCATAACAGTTTTTTTCGGGCCCACAGACATATTTTCGGCCCCCTTAAAATGACTTTGATTTAAAAATTTTCCCACTACTTTGACCAATCACGTACCTTGTTTAAATATGTATTGGGTTGTATCACCGGCGGCTCGTGCCCACTAAAAAGCTGAAGAGCTGCACAGCAAAAGATACAGGCACTTCACGTGTTTTGTGGGTATGAGCCGCCAGTGTGTTTTTTGTCAAAAAAGTCTTCGTATTTTGATCATTAAAGATTAAAACTTATGTCACATCCAACGATCAATTATAGCTTGCTAGTTTCAAATCCCTTCAATTTGGCTAGAAACGAGCAAGCTTTTCAATCATTAGTGTTGTCATATAGGCTCACAAATCATTCGAATCATATAATTATTCACCGGATTAGTTAGTTTTAGAATTGTTATAATACTCGTAATTTCAAAATTTGTACACAAAAGTGCATTTGATTTGAAGACTTTCATATAGTTTCCATAAACCGAAATATTGCATTTCTGTAAGTTAAATTTCAATTGTTGAACTAGTTTACAAATATAAATGACATTGATTTACTACGAATCATCTATATTCAAAATGGTGTCTGGTAGTCTATATGGATCATTCCTTAACAGAATACTAATTTTACTGCTCAAAATTTGAATTGATCTTAACAAACTAGAGCTCATTGTTTTCAGCTTCAAACGGCGGTTCTATTTCATATACTAATGTCCAATTCGGACAAATTTGCAGAATTTCATTAACTTGATTACTTAGAGCTTAGGCCTATTCCTATATACCGGGAATATGTAGAACATAATCTTTTCTATCATTTGCATCTAATAAAAATGTGGAATACTCTATTCTAAGAGTAACTATGATTGATTTTGTAAATTCAAAAACCATCGGAATTATTCATCTTTATACTATATGTCTTATAAGATTGAAAACATTAGGCAAAATAGGTTATTCAATAAATTTCTGAAATGTATTGAAACAGCTGTTCAAGCTGTTTGGAAAACGTTCTTGTGGATGTAATGTTACAAAAAAGTAACAAGTCGGTTATTTATTCCATTGAAAATCACAGGTGACTTTTCTTCACCTGGTGAATTCGAAATGCATGCATTCAAATGGGAAATTGGTGACTAGTGACTTTCGAGAAACGGGGCCCTGATGATATACTTTCATTGAAGTCGGCTGAGATATTTCAGATGAATATTAAGGTAAGTTTTTCTTAATGTGAAACGGTCCGACGGTCGACCGCAGGCTAACAACAAGAGCTGTGATTGGCTACAGCTGTTTGACTGCAGCCGACCGTCGGACCGTTTCGCATGAAGGAAATAGTATATTTCGTACCTAGGGCCGAAAATGTGCGTATACCGGCTCGAAATCGGTTTTCAAGTCCAAGGCCGTAGGCCGAGGACTAGATAAGATTGAGAGACGGAATATTACATTTTCGACCCGTGGTGTCAAACTTTCTCATTTTTTTGGCACACAACATCAATGAAAACAAAATAAATTATCAGCTAATCAGTTCCAAGAACAGCTACACCAGTAACCTTATTATGCTATCTTCGCCTATGCTGAATTTGGAGTAGGTGCCATTTGCTTGCTATTGGAACTTTGCATCAAAAGTTTATTGATTTAGTGACTGAATATTACTTTATAACTATCAGTGTATTAGATTTTCTTAGTTCAGAAACGTTTAAGCACAAGTTAATTTTTGTACAATCATCCTAAATTGTACAATATCAATTCAAAGTTGTTGATTTTCGACAGATACTGGCTAACAGAGAAGCTTAGTCTAGTTGCATTATCACCTGCTAGATGGCGCTGGCTAACCTACTAGACGAAGTAACACAGAGTCTGACAACAATAATATTGTTCAAACATGGATTTCACGTTCATCATTATTCAAAAGTTAATCAATACAAACATTTTAATCTTATCAAAGTTGAAGTATTAGTAGTATAAGTTATTGAAGCAGTTTTCCTTTATTATTCAACTACTGATTAATGTGAAAACTTTCAACGTTCAGTTCTCTTGACAAGGGATCTTACCAATCAAAATAACAGATGAGAGACTACCTTTACATCAAAATACCAATAAGTCGACTCCCAAAAAAGCTGACTTTTAATGCAATCAAACCAAATCTACCTATTGATCGACTAACCCTTAAATCAACAACGACCTTCAGTCAGCTGACATTCAAGGTTATTTTACCGCCCTAGGGCCAAAAAACGCATTTTCCTGGCGAGTTGCTGGTGACCTCGCCTGAAAACGAGCGTTTTCGGCCTCCGTATAAAGCATGTAAAACAGTCCATTACATACCAGTGTGGCGAAAACATTATTACAATAATTATAGAGACTGATGCCCGTTTTTCCAAGCACCCTAAAATTTTGACGAATCGTGACAAACTGATGCCAACATAGAGCGTGACTGTGGCTAATGCATTGCTAACTTCATCGTGCCAACTTTTGGAATCGACACACAATCTGAACGTACCGTGAATACAGACAGTGCTTTTATGATGCAGGGAACATGGGTGACTACGTGAGGTCTACCGTTCACAGAACTACTAGTAAAAAATAAATTAAAAATTGATATGATCACCTCTCACAATTTTCTGACATGAACATGTGTTATAGACTTGAATGTAACTCCATTTAATCCAGCTGGATAGCGTTGGTCAGCTAACAATAACAGCCATTATATGCAGTAGTACTTGGGATTATTCCTGAAGGAATATTTAATTCTTTTATTAATCCTGCCAGAGAGTTTTCCCGGACATGAGACCTGGTGCAATCTTATTCTTCCATCACGGTTATAGGCTATCACATTTCAAATTTCTAGAAAATCGTTAGAGCCGTTTTCTAGATCCGTGGTTCCACATACATACATATACAATATACAATATACATACATACATACATACACATACATATACATACATATACATACATATACATACATATACATACATATACATACATATACATACATATACATACATATACATACATACAAACATACAGACATACATACATACATACAATACTTCTTTTCTTCTGGGGCTACTGTACTTTTTGAAACTTTAAAAATGATTAAAATCAGAGTACCCTTTAAAAATATTTTTTTATTTCAAAAATATTATTAAAGGGTAATATTATTAAAAGAAATAAAAAAATATTTTTAAAGGGTACTCTGATTTTAATCATTTTTAAAGTTTCATACATACATACATACATACATATAGAAATCACTTGCTTAATATAATAGGATTCATATTCATAGTGGAGTAAATAATTATAAAACTGGCAACCAGCTGGCAGGTTAGGCCAACAAAATACTTCATTGACAACAAAACTAATTAAAGCACTGTAGTGATGTAAAATTAGTGTGCATGCCAGCTCAACAATGGTCAATGAGTATGGTAGTGCCCAGTGTTATTTGAGGGGAGAAATATTTCCCATACAGAAAGTATATCCCCTCAAACTTTGATTTGCGTCCTTTTTAAACACCTGTTATTAGAATTGTCTTCATAGCATACCAGCTACCATTATTGTTCAATTTTTACATCGCCATACAATCATCCATTTAATTTGATATTAAATGATATTTTATGATATTATATCGAATAATACAGTGTTAAAAATGCTTTAACGAACCTCCTTTTGTATAGCTGACTTTGATATCCTTGCAGAGTAAGAGACTTGAGCTTTTTTCAACTATCTTACAAGCCCACTCAAGAGCACACCGTCCAGTAGTCACGTATTCGATCTTATCTACTGTAGAATCGACCATCTGAAAAAATCATTATTGAAATTTAATGATATATTATTCAATTATACATTAAAAAAACCCCCCTGATTGATGCCCTCAAACAAGCTTGAAATAGTATAAATTACGCCACTATACTCCGTCAACTGAGTGTTCGGACCTAGGCTCCTCCTTCGAGGTTCTGACGTCATGATCCGACCAGCTCACAAGCGGTCGTAATTGCCAGGAACGTAGAAATTTCTAATCGATATTGGAACTTCAATATCGAATTTTTGAGTGGCCTTAGAAATATTGATGTTTTATGGTTGTTCGTCAAAATTCGCATCCTTCTAACATGAGAACGATCATTATCAATATCACTTGATAGAATTATAGTTGATTGAACATAATATTTCTGTTATTATCATTTTGGCTGCTCAGTTCAAGCCGGTAATTTCAAACTCATTCAACTACACACTACTGCAAATTCAAGTTAGGCCTATTATAAGCTAATCTAAAGTTTACACTTGCAATAAATTAATCTCATTACTGTATGTACTTTGAATTCAATAAAACCAATATTTTTTAAAAGAACTATGTTGTTTTGTTGAAGGTGAAACAAAGAAGAAAACATACCCGCCAAAAAATCTTCCATGAGAGGTTTGAATTATGTAAATCAGCTGAAAGAGTGCAAACATATAAATTTTGATAGATTCTCTGAAAAGTGAAAGGATTGCGTTTCCCAGATTTTCACAGCATGACTGTGACCTAAAAAGTAACAGTTGCAGCATGATGACCTTACTTTCCATTGGCTAAAGTCGCCTGCTATGTCAAAATGGGGGAGGAGCTTAGGTCCAAACACTCGGTGGACAGAGTATAGTTTTGAAAACGACGTTTTGTGACGTCAAGTAAGTTATACAGAGATTTACAGAAAAAGAGATCAGCTGAGTCTAGGAAGCTGGAGTATTTGTAACGACGCGGAGGTTTTCAAAACGCATTGTGCATTTGTGTTTTTGATACACATACACTCGATAGAAAAGGCTGATTGGAATCACATGGAAAAGTTTCAATAAATACAAATTCAACTTGCCTAATTCCATATTGGTAATTTCCGTTGTTCGTTTCAAAATATATTGAGGATTATCATTTTCTCCATAGGCTACATTTTATCCGTAGGAAATCAATACCGTATCCAATCGAAATAAAGACCAACACACACATACACACACATATTTCTCAATTACTAGAAGTTCTTAGAAATGCTTGGCATGGTTGAAAACTGAATCATATAATTAATGATAGAAGCACATTTTCATAATTGAGAATTCAATTAGATTCAATTTAATGTTGTTTATTTGTTTATTCACGCTTGAAAATGGCTCAGAAGAGCAATGTTGTGTTAAAATGAGAAATTATCTATACCGTATTCACGATCACTTGAGACGAAATAAACAGAAGTTTTGCGTGTATGTGCCTTGGTAGGTCTTTTTCTATGCGGAACCGTCGGCCACATTCTAACAGCTGTAGCTCAAATTTTCAAGACAAGTGTCTTGAGACGAGACAAGACAAGTCGGACTGTAGCCAATCGCAGCTCCAGACAAGAGTCAGGTGTTCGACAGCGGCCGACTTTCCCGCATAGAAGAAGACTTACCATTACATGCACACACTCGCAACAATTTTGTTTATTTCGTTTCAAGTGATCGTGAATAGACTATAGAGGGTAAGGCTGAGATTGAAAAATTTTAGTATGTTGATTTGAAAAAATAAATGAAACTCGCCTCATCTCGTTTCAATTTGATAGCAGGAACACATTCTTCAACTAAGTCAAGCGTATAGATCAACGCTATATGCATTAGCCTCAATGGTAACTTGAAAACCTTGGAACACCTCGAGTTATCTTCCAATACTTTGTATATTGTTTCCTCGGCTCTCTCCAGCATGCATTTCGAAAAACAGTTCGACTCCTGAAAATGGAAAATAAAACTATTGAAAATAAACTATATTGGATATATGCTGGTAGGCCAACAAAGCGAAATCTCTTTCCTAGTTGAGAACTCTTCAACTCTTCAGCAATATTGAGAACAGAGAAGATAAA
This sequence comes from Sogatella furcifera, assembly GCA_017141385.1. Lineage (NCBI taxonomy): Eukaryota > Metazoa > Arthropoda > Insecta > Hemiptera > Delphacidae > Sogatella > Sogatella furcifera. Next base: position 14,181,120 of record CM029549.1, read on the forward strand.
CTGATCAATATTATGTGATCTTTATTAGATAGAGATAGATTTCTAACAATCAGATTTAGACCAATCAGACACAAAACACCATAGATTTGATTAATTAGAGGTACCTAGTCAGCCTGAGACAGAGTAGAGTCTGTCCAAGCGAAGAATACATTCTGGCAAGATGGGAAAATGTCACCAGCTCGGTCAATATTGGTTCAGGAATTTTAAATTTAGTCTCAAATTGTAAAAAGCATTCTAATCTACAATTTCAGACAAAATTTATAATTTTTGAACCAATATTGACCGGGTTGGTGACATTTTCTCATCTTGCCAGAATTTCTTCTTTGCTTGGATGAACTATATCAGTCTGGATCTGGGTGGAAAGAATTTCCAATCTCCGCTAGTGCTGGAAATGATTGAATTGAACTGTAAATTCCTCTTTATAGGTAGAAATGTAAATTTCTCTTTATTGGTACGGTACCGTAGAGGAAACATTCCCAAGCGGCAGCTAGTTACGCTGCTCTAGCCATCACAACTCTATTCACATAACGTTTTTATAAATGTTCACTTTGTTATTAGGGCTACTAATGTATTATAAATCGACAAATTATGAATTATTGAAGAGGATTATGTGGGAAACCTTCCTTGGTAGGGGTATTACCTATAAATACCGCCCAGTGGGGTCACACCCCCGTAAAAATTTGGAAAAATGTAACTGGAAACTCGTGTTTTAAGACAATATAGAGTTTAAAAACTTATAATTTTTTGTTATTTAAATATGCAGGGTGTTTTAGGAGGAATGTGCAATACTTCTCAGGCTGATTCCTTACACCAAGTAGACAAAAAGGTTCCATTGGACCATCCCCCAAAAACGCTTTGTTACCAAGATAACAATGGCGGAAAATTGAGATTTTTCAAAATATATTAATTTTTCTAATTTTTTAGAGGCTTTAGTGAGGTTCTAAAATAAACAATTCCTATGTAAAATTAGCTGAGGAATTCAATGAAACCAGTTCCAAGTTTGTAACTTCAACAGTTATTGAGATAATTGGAAAAATATGCTAGAAACGCCATTTTTCAACAACAAGGGTTATAACTGGATAAGGAATCATAAAATTCTATTTTTTATTTTTGGAAGTTGAAGAGAGTTGGATTCTGAATAAAAAGTTAGATGGCGGCGATTGTGTAAATCCTACCCAAATCTCAGAAATAGCGATCAAAAATCGCAAAATCGCTACTAAACACAAATTTATCATTTGTGGTATGTTTTTTCAATTATGTGTTTTTTGGTCGCCATTTCTGAGATTTGGGTAAGATTTACACAATTGCCGACATTAAACTTTTTATTCAGAATCCGACTCTCTTCAACTTCCATTAATAAAAAATACAATTTTATGATTCCTTATACAGTTATAACCCTTATTGTTAAAAAATGGCGTTTTTAAATATATTTTCCCAATTATCTTGATAACCGTTAAAGTTACAGACTTGGAACTGGTTTCATTGAATTCCTCGGCTAATTTTACATAGGAATGGATTATTTTGGAACCTCACTAAAGCCTCAAAAAAATTTGAAAAATCTCAATTTTCCGCAATTGTTATCTCGGTAACAATGCATTTTTGGGGCTTGGTCCCATGGAACTTTTTTGTCTACTTGGTGTAAGGAATCAGCCTGAGAAGTATTGCACATTCCTCCTGAAACACCCTGTATATTATTTAATTGGATTTATTCATTAAATATACAGAGTGTTTCAGGAGGAATGAGCAATATTTCTCAGGCAGATTCCTTACACCAAGTAGAGAAAAAAGTTCCATGAGACTCACCGGACTCACCCCAAAAACGCTTTGTTATTGAGATAACAATAGAAGAAAATTGTCATTTTTCAAAAAATATTAATTTTTCTAATCTTTTAGATGCTTTATTAGGGGTCCACGATTATCAAACCCTATGTAAATTTCGCTGCGGAATTCAATGGAACCTGTTAGAAGTTTTTAACTTCAACGGTTATTGAGATAATTCGAAAGATATGTTAAAAAACAGAATTTTTCAACAATTAAGATTATAACTGAGATTTGTTTAGGATTTACAAAATCACCACCTTCTAACTTTCTCTTCAGGATTGGGTTGTCTTCAACTTCCATCTATTAAAATTACAAATTTATGATTTCATATCCAGTTACATACTCAATTGTTGAAAAATTGTATTTTTCAGCATGTTTTCCGAATTATCTCAATAACTGTTGAAGTTACAAACTTATATCAGTTTTCATTGTATTCCGCAGCTGATTTTACATAGGATTTGATAATTGTAAATCCTAAATAAAGCCACAAAAATCAATATTCTTTGAAAAATATCAATTTTTCGCCATTGTTGTTTTGGTAACAAAGCGTTTTTAGGGGTGAGTCCCATGGAACTTTTTTTCTATACTACTTGGTGTAAGAAATAAGCCTGAGAAGTATTGAACATTCCTCCTTGAACACTCTGTATAAAGTTCTCTTCTGTGTGGTCAGTGGCACTCGTTATCCTCAATTTATAAATAAATACACAATTTTTTTGTACTCAGATTCTCTGGGGGGGGGGGGGAGCAACTGCCCCCTCTGCCCCCCCTTGGATCAGCCACTATGAGAATGTGAGGAAATAAATTATGAAAGAGATTTTAGGCTTTGCTATATAGCTTACAGTATGGAGCCGATGATTACCTAGGCCTATTCTCTTTCTTATTATTAGAAAACTTTAATATTAATTTCTCAATTCAACTTCATTAGATGAAATTTCGAATTTGAGGTTCATAAATTTTTCAAATAAATCATACATAAATTTATAGTTGTTGGTGTATGTGTCTAGGCCTATTTAAAATTTTTTGTAGAATCTTATGTTAATTTTGGAGGAAATTAATTCAAATTATTTTAGTTCGCTGATTCAGTATTTTCCAGTTTTCAAGTTTCCAATGCCGCTTTGGAAAATATTACTGTTTCATATTGGGAAGTTACTCGTACTATTCTTCATTGTACATCCTAGAACGTATCAAAACAGCTCTATTATTAAACTTTTTTGGAAAATTTGAAGGAGAATTATTATAGACAACAATAAGGATGAATTTCTGACTCACCTTAACAGAATCGTAGAGCTCTAATGCCAAATCCAGATATTCTTCAGCAATAGGCACGTCGTTGTAGACTTTTTTCATAAACATCGTATAAAAGATTATTTTTCTGATATTGATTTCTTTTTCTTTTCCTGCTTCTATTTCTTTCTGTGTAAAGATAAGGAAAATTATAAACAATATTATACCTTTTGACCCCTTTTGAGCGAGCGTAGCGAGCTATCAGTAAACAATTCCATGCTGAGTGGGGACTGTACCTGGTGAGATCAAGCTCCATCGAATGCCATATACCGTACTCAATTGACAGAATTTTCACACAAAATACTACAATTTTCTAGAACCATCTCTATTGGACTCTATTAGACTCCAATTAATCCTCAATCAAAACATCAGAAAACCTGCATCAAGCAGCATTGAACGCCATTCAGCTTCATTGAGTTCATACAGATAGATCTTCATTGAATGTCATTGAATTCATTTGAAATCGATTGATTATTGAATTAAATACTAAGTCACTCTATTGTGAAAACTTATTTGGAGAAGAAAAACTCAATTTCCTAGTCTAATAATTGACCAATTGGGGTTACTTATGTGGAGACCCTGAAAAAGATGACAAATTCGATTACATGTCATTGAGAGCCTGTAAAGCATTGAAAACTTGTAAGATATGTGAGCAAAGCGAGCCAATTGCTTCCACTCACTCAAGGTTTGAGCTTGCTTCACAATGTACAGACTTCATGTATAGAGGGAATGCAAAATATTATCATGAAGTACATAAATACAAAAATATATACTTCAAAGTATACAATAACTTGAGTTCGTGTTAAGCAAGCATAGCAAGCTTTATTATTCCATTAGAATTAAATTTATCTGACTCATACTGCATTGCAAACTTGCAATTATAAAATTAACAATAATTGTTTCAACACAATTAAAATCAAAATCAATCAAAATTAAAAACAATATCTTTGATAGATTGCTGTCACTCCACAAATAAAAATAGTTATGCCAGAATAATTATGAGATTCTTTTTCCATCAATCGATTCGAACCCCTCTGCTGAGTGCCAAGTTCCCTTTTCACCACTGAAAGGAAAAGATGAACTTTTCAACCAGCACAAGTTAAAAAATACTAACATATCCCACTAACAAAACTAATAAAAAAACCAACTCATCCCACTGGCACAACCCAAAAAAACAACTAACCTACCCCCAATTGGGGATGCAGGGGGCATGGCCCCCTGCCGAGCAAAATGCGAGTATATACACTAATTTTGGAGGTTAATGGTAGAAGTATGGTATTTTTTGCTGTGCAAGAAAACATGTTGAAAACCCTAACACAAAAAATATACAAGATAGGAAGTCTATCTTGGTCTTAAATTGTAGAGAACAAAATTATCCCCAGAGGGATTTTGAAATACAACTTTCTAGCTCACCAGACGGAAGATATGAAGCAATAAAATACTGAATAAGGTAAAATTTTCATTTTTCTCAAAAATACCACTTTTTTGGAACCCCATTCCTCGGTCCCTGTTTAAGATAGAAGGTTGCATTTGATACCAATCTCTTGGAAATTCTATTAGCTAAAAAAGGTATGTTCATGATATTTTCTGTCAGACGCTTCGTTTTGGCGTAAATTGCAAAAAACTAAAAACAGAACCGAAATTTGCTGGTTTTCTAGTCACCCTGTATTATGCACACCTCGGAATCCGTCGCAAACTCATAGTAAACTTATTTAGATGGACCAGAGTCTATTAAGACGATTTCCAGCCTTACCTTAATTTTTTGGAGGCACAGCCTTTTTTCGATCTAATTTGCCTGGGCTAATTATGAAGATTTCAAATCGTACACACGATGAGCCGAAGCATCGGTAGGCGCGAGGCGTCATCCGCGAGTGTAAATTTCACTGTTTGTATCGGAAGATGAGGAAGTAATAGCCTAGTGAAATTTGCACTCGCTGATCACTATAGATATAGATAGCCTACTTTTACAGTATTACGCAAATGTGAATGGCAAGGAAATTTGTGTGAGTATACCACATTAGATTTTTTAGAATGAATTGGAAAAAATAAGAATATGGTAGCTCACCTTACTGGTTGTTGGGGTATTGTCGTCATTACTGGACAGCATTTCTCTTATCTCGCTATCATCAGAAACTGTCACGTTCTGCTGGTGGGAATTATCTCCGCCGTTCATTTTCAGTGATAACTAACTGATTACGAAGAGTTAAGAACCTGAAAATTGAAATGTAGTTAATATAGTCTGTCCAAGCAAAGAAGAAATTCTGGCCAGATGGGAAAATGACTGCAGCTCGGTCAAAATTGGTTGAAAATTTTTCCATTATTTGTTTTCAAATCGTAGAAAACATTCTGCTCTACAGTTTGAGACTAAATTTATTATTTTTGAACCAATATTAAGCGAGCTTCATTCTCCCAACTTAAAAGAATGTCTTCTTTGCTTGGACAGACTTTAGGTAGATTCCAAATATGCTTTTCTACTGGAAAGTCCGGTGGCAAGTGTTACAAAAAAGGCTAACTATCAGTGATGGGAAAAGTTTGGGAGTGATGTCTATCTCTTCGTTTTGATCTAGAGAGAAAGAATAATAAGGTTTTTATCCTATTTTTTTAACAATAAGCTTTTATCATTTTTTGGCTGTAGTTTTTTATACCCTGTTTTTTGTACCAAGTTTTTTGCATACCACAAAAAAACAAAAAAAGATTACCCCCTTATTTCGCATATGGAACAAGGATAGTGACTTCAATTGCACACGAAAATAAATATGAGATGCAATATGAAAAATCTCAATTTTTATACGTAAAAATGTTTAATCATGAGCATAACACTGTGATAAGAATAGGGAGCATATTCCATTATCATTTTCAAATAAAATAATGAAAATAAGTTCCTTCAGTTCTTTGCAATAATTGTTAAAAAAAGAAGAAAATAATTACAATCATGAGACGTATTTCATTCACATGATTGAATTAATCCTATTATATTAAGCGCGTAATTTCTGTATGTATGTATGTATGTATGTATGTATGTATGTATGTATGTATGTATGTATGTATGTATGTATGTATGTATGTATGTATGTATGTATGTATGTTTGTATGTTTGTATGTGGAACCACGGATCTAGAAAATGGCTCTAACGATTTTCTTGAAATTTGAAATGTAATATAACCAAGATGGAAAAATAAGATTGAACCAGGTCTCATGTCTAGGAAAACCCTCTGGCAGGATTAATAAAAGAATAAAATATTCCTTATTCAGGCCTAATCCCAAGTACTGCATATAATGGCTGTTATCGTTAGCTGACCAACGCTATCCAGCTGGAGTGAATGGAGTTAAATTCAAGTCTATAACACATGTTCATGTCTGTCAAAAACTTGTGAGAGGTGATCATATCAATTTTGAATTTGTTTTTTACAAGGCCGGAGGTTCCTTGATTTTTTACAATAACTTATTTATGTAATTCAATAATAATTTATGTAATTCAACGGTTCGGCCGCAGCTTCAGAGCGAAGCTCGGTACCAGATATTTAATATCCAGATGATAATAATACTGCAATCGGAAATTCATTAGTATGAAATAGCTTCCCGAAATGAAGCAATTTATTGGAAAGAGGCTATTTGAAATAAGGGTTGAATATAAATTAATTATTGCTAGCCGGCAGGCTCGATTTACTCGCCTTCTTCGCCCCCTGAACCCCCGACAGTATAGGCAGTGAGAGTGAGTCAAACAGGCTCGCTTCGCTCGGAATTCCGTTCAGAAGGAATTCGAAATTTATTGAGCACAGCATTTTTACACCTAATCTGGACCTGTTCACCTAATTTCAACATTTTCTGCCAATTAGTTCTAAAAAAATCATAGAAAAACTCCGAAAATTCCAAAAAATAGTAAAATGCTAATATGAAGCGTAACCTTAGGAAGTATATCGGACATAGTTTGAAACTTGATTCAATATCTTCCAAATTGGTTCATCTATAATCTCGCTGAACCATTGAATTTACAGTTAGGATTGGTCGTATCAAGGCGAGAGATATGCAACCCGCAACACATCTACAATTTTGAAAACCTGATTACTGGCGTAATCTTGAACGGATTGCAAAAATATTCCAACACAACTTTTCTAGACCTTATCTGAACCTGCCCACCAAATATCAACATTTTCTACCGATTGGTTCTCGAAAAATGAGGATAACGCCGAAAAACTCTAGAAAAACTAAAATATTTGGCGTATCCTTGAAAAGTTTTTAAAATCCGTTTTTAGCGCGCGTCTAAACGTCCAACTGAACATGGCTGCCAAATTTGAACGCATTCGGTTCAGTGGATTTTTAGTTCTGGTGATGAATGAATGAATGAATCAGTGCCATTTCGCTTTTATATATAGAGATGATACCCATCCCATTAAATTTTTGCATTATTTGTTGAATAATTTTTACAGTAGTCACAAGATTGCTCTGCCAATGGCAGTAGTAGAAGCATAAGTGCCCATTTAACTCGTGTTATATTAAAATTTTACTCTGCTGTAGTTTTTATTAGTTCTATACTCGATAATATGAGGTATGTATACAACTTATATGAATCAGAAATATATTTCAGACATCTCAACTTTGTAGTTGCTACAAATATGCTCCATAGATTGACGTTTTTAGGGTTTCCAGCAACAGGTTACTTCACTGGCTACATTTTCTGACCGATCTCGCCAACTAGGCTTGTTAGACAAGAGAGCTACGAGATGCGGCGTCCAACCTGACATAATGGGATTGATGTCGCACTAAAATCCAGATTACATGCTACACTTTATTCCAAAAGGGACACATGCAGCTCACTGATTAAAAAAATTAGTAGGCTAGAAACAATTAATTATTTAAAACTTGGTTCCAGTTCAAATCAATCGTTAATGTTTTGATCTCAAATCATAAATAAGTCTAGTTTTATTTCGTCAATTTGAGGAATCTTAAGCTAATGAATCCTATTTTATTTCCAGGATTGCTTTAAATTTCAACTACTTATGGAAGAAAACCTGGGGCTAAACGTCGTGGGCAATGAAATCCCGCAATTTGGTGTCACATGGGTTTGTAAAACGCAAAACCCATGCGTGAAACTAATGATAAGATGGAAGGGAAAGTAAATAATAAGTTTTATTAAACTTTTTAAAATTTGTAAAACATTATCAACGTGGAGCGTTAGGGGATGAAAATATCATAAAAGCCCTATTTGAACAAATATAAATCAACATGTTACTGTATATTTTCTAATTTTATTTTATATTAGTAATAAAGTGGATTTAGACAACTTCTTTTTTCTTTCATTATGGAAAAATTCCACTACATCAATATTCAAACAACAAATTTTATCAAATATAAATCAATAATTAGAGAGGATTAATTGCTCTCAACTCAATTTATATAGTTTTCTAAGATTTCTGAATAGTCCTATCTAGATGAGAGTCTCTTGGAGCTATCATTTTTCGAGACTTTCAAGTTATTGTGTATTCAAGTCTCTATAATTTCGATTACCGTATAGACTCTATACGGTAATCGAAATTGACTAATTATTCCAATTTCCTACTATAATGAACAAATGAGCAGTTTTGATGAATTAGGCTACAAATATAAGTTCAATACGAGATTTAATTCAATAGTAAGATAAATAAGAAATTTTAATAAGGAACGACAAATCGAAATGGATCAGTACGGTACTCACAGATTGAGAGAGCTCCTTCCTGATCGTAGCAGTGTGGCTGTGAGAATGAAGTGACCGGCTCGATTTCTCAAGCATTTTGAAAACAGATAACGATGAAAGCAATGTCTCAACCAGTGAATTACAAAAGATAAGATTTATCAATCTTTCCTATTTTGCAGTCTGATCCTTTAAAGTTCCATCAAAATTAGTAAATGAATAATGTGAAGTGTGGTAGGCTTAATAGTATGTCCAAGCAAAGAAGACACATTCTGGCAAAATGACACCCACTCGATGAATACTGATTCAAGAAATTTTAATTTGGTCTCAAATTGTAGAGAAGAATGATTTCTACAATTTGAGACTGAATTTATTATTTTTGAACTAATAATAACCGAGCTAGTGACATTTCTCCATCTTGCCAGAATGTCTTCTTCGCTTGAACAGACTATACTTCTAGGATAGTGACTTTAATTGCACACGAAAATAAAAATGAGCTGCAATATGACAACTCTCAATTTTTAAAGGAACGTAAAAATATATGAGTATAACACTACAAGGAAAAAAGGAAGTTGATTCCATGAATATTTTTTATATTATAAATAGGTAGGTACAGACGTACAGTACCTTTAATGAATACTTTGCAATAATTTTTAAACAAGAATAAATTACAATCATTAGACGTAACAAATTTACGTGATTGAATTTCGAAAATTTTGACTTTCTTGCAAGATGGGAGAAAAGATCTAGCTCGGTCAATATTGATTCGAAAATTATAAGCTTGCTATCGAATTGTAGATCAGAATGTATCCTACAATTTAAGATTAAATTTGAAATTTTTGAACCAATATTGACCGAACTGGAGAAATTTTCCCATCTTGCCAGAATGTCTACTTTGCATGGACAGACTATAAAATCATAAAGCCTGAATTGCATTATACCCTACAATTCGAATAAATAAATACGGTCGAGTTAAATGCAGCTTTCTAATCCCTGTGCGAAACTTTGTTTTGTGCAAATAATTATTCATTGAATAAATTTTTCCATCAAAATGGAAACATACAACATACAATGACCTACAAATAGGTTAAAGTTACGTTATCACAGACTACCCAACAAACCAATGAAAATAATAAATATGTCTTATCAGTCAATAGATTCAATGTTCACAATAATACATAATTGTTCTAAATGCATTTCTATTTGTCTGTTTGTAAAGCTATTTGACATTATTGAGTCTTTCCATTCCGATAAACAAATATTAGACCTTCAAGAAATTCATCAGTTCAGTTATCAAATTATTACCAAAAACTAACTTACTGTATAAAATCGTTCTAGAAACAATGTGGACATGTATAGTCTGTCCAAGCAGAGAAGACACTCTGGAATAATGGAAAAATGCTTTCAGCTCGGTCAAAATTGGTTCAAAAATTATAAATTTAGTCTCAATTGTAGAAAACATTTTGATCTATAATTTGATATCAAATTTATAATTTATCAATACCGACCGAGCTGAATTCATTTTCTCATCTTGCCAGAATGTCTTCTTTGCTTGGACAGACTATAATAGAGAAATTTTATTATTAGATTTAAATTTTATTATTTTACTAGCCGGCAAGGTCGCTTTGCTCGCCTTCTCCGCCTAGCCCCCCGTCAATATCAGCAGTGTCAGTGTCTCGCTTCGATTGTGTTCAAAACCTCTGCAAAATCAGCTGAGACAAACAGGCTCGCTTCGCTCGTCTGCAAATTCCATTCGACTGTATTTGCTTTAATCATCATAAAACTTAACAGCGTTTTTTGGGTAAAAGTTCTGAATAACTTGTTCTATCTGAACGTATTTAGTTCAGTAGTTTCCTTGAAATAAGCAAAAGTGCCGATTCAGTTGCGGTTCCAAAAAGTGGAGGGGCAAGAACTCAGATCCAGGTGACATTTTATAGTAGCTGACTGGTGGTGTGGGGTGGAGTTTATAAAATAGTCTTTGGAGCTCCCTCCTTCTTTTCTTCAGTTTGCGGAGGTTATTCTTCGGGGGAAATGATCAATGATTTTTCCAAGTTGATAATTTTGACATTCTTGATATCTTTGAAAACCCGTAGATGAGTGAGTGAATGCTGATGTTTACATGGATAATGAAAGATGATGAGAGTTTACTTTGCAATTTCACATTGTAAAATTAGGAAGCTACATGTAGCCTACTGTTCATATTGACTTATAAAACCAAGTAAGTTTCCTCACCGATAATATGATACTTCAGCTAAAGAAGCTGCTCGATTTCTATCATGAAAAACGTCTAGAAATATAAAAGACTAACATAGACCTTCATATAAATTTTCCGGGGTGAGTTCCACGTATCGTCTTTTTATAACAAATAAAATATTCTTCAGTCTGCAATAACTAACATACGTAATAACATTTGATGGCATACCGTATGCAAATAAAAAGTGGAATTAATTTAATAGTGATTAGTTAATATGAAAACTATTGCAACACAGTTTTTATGCTATATATTCTCAATAAAATGTTACGTGTTTTCAAAGTTGTAAAAAATGTCAAAATTATCAACTAGAAAAAATCATTGATCATATTATCCGAAGAATAACCTCCGCAAACTGAAGAAGAGCTGGTGCAATCTTATTTTTCCCTCACGGTTACATTTCAAATTTCGAGGAAATCGTTAGAGCCGTTTTCTAGATCCGTGTACATACATGATACATGAAAACATTTAATACAGAAATTACTCACTTAATATAATAGTAAGGATATAAGGAGATATATCAAGTCCAGTTTTGGAACAAATAAATTCATTTCCACCCCCCGATTTTTCATCAATCACGTTCATGAAAGCAGAATGGCCCAACGGAGATGAATAGCCTCATCAAAATCTATACTGCGCATTTCATTACATCATCTTTCCCAAATCTCCAGGAAAATGCACCCCTCTAAACGTCCACTTTTGATGTGTTCTGCCTGGCTTCAATCTGTTTTGATAGAAAACAGGATAAAATCTCAGTGGAGAAGTAGTAGAGAATGATCATCGGCTCTATTAGGATGAAATAAAATCGGGTGAACCCTGAGTCGTGGAGGAGGGTCGTGGAGGAGGCCCTCAGGCCCCTGGGCCGTAAACCAACGACCCGCGATAAAACCGTTTTGGTCTGTATCGGACGCTACTGAATACAAATGGGCCCGAATTCGTCCATTGTGTCTGCCATGCTTTTCTTCTGCTGCAATCGGATAAGGCTTTAGTATTCCTCCGGCTGTGTTGCGCTTTGAAAGATCTCATAAAACTGGTCTTGCTCTCTGCTCGCTCTATCACGAATCACCATCTCCTTCGACCCGACCCACTGTTTCTTTATTCAAAATGGCCGCGGTTCTTTAAAAGCTATGATCGAATTTTTAATATAATAATAATAATATTATATTGGTTGTTGCAATAGAAGTGGGGTATGAAGTCGACTATCTTCAGGTAAGTGAGAACAAAGCTTGTCAGATCCACAAAGTTTATTTAAAATATCAACCTTTGTTTTCACTTACCTAAATTATGGATAAGTTCCACAACATCTCTGATATAAGTGTTAAAGTCTTTTAGCTTCTGAACAACTTTTGAAAATGGGTTTCTTTAATTTAAAGTTTTGATTCAATAATGAGACAATCAGTGGGGGATCCAGGACATGATTTTGGGAGGAGGCGAGGAGGATTATGTGAGGAACCTTCTAGAGGGGGGGGGGGGGTTGTCGGGGGGGGGGGTATGGTATACCCTCCAGCAGACAGGGGAGGTCGGGTGGCACACCCCTGGAAAATTTTGGAAAAAATGTAACTGGAAAATCGTGTTTCTAGACAATCTAGAGTTTAGAGCCTGATAATTTTTTATAACTCAAATCTTTAGGCAGTTGCCACTTCGTCAATATGTATTTCGTTGAATACTGGAAATCCATCCAGGAGCAGGCATTCGAAAATGAAAAAAATCAAATAGATAAATTAGTTATAATCTAGTATAAACAATGATACAAATAATAGTTCACCATATCAAACCATAACTCTTTTATGCACAGTTAGCATTATTTTCCTCTCACTTCTTCAAAATTCCAAGTGGTACCTATGAATAAAAATACTTATTAATTTTATCCATATCAGTATCTATGCAATAGATTATGATTTTTTCAAACTATTATGAATCACTCTTCACTCACTTGAAATAGAATGACAATTCATGAAATGAATTTTGAATTTGTGAGAGAATTCACTTATTTTGAAGAACCAGTAGAGATATTCAATCTCTTCTTCCTAGCTTATTCATAAACTGAGAACAGCAGCGAGTAATAATAATATAGCAGTGCCGCCCTTGGTTGACGAAGCGCCTCACCGATAATACGACGGCGGGACATCCAATATTTCTGCTGAATTCCCACATTTTGTCAGAATTTTCGATCAGCAGCAGCTTCCCGTGCATAGTAAAATGAGATTCGCTCCGTCTATTTTTCTTCATCATCAAGCCATCATGCTCCTCCTGCGATCATCGTGGAAAGTCAGCCAGCCGAGTACACTGATTTGTATACGTAGACATCGACCTGGAGCACATTAAGCCCCTTCCCCCCTTCACCCTTCCACAGATTATGAGGACAGTAAGGGGTGGAAGCGGAGGGGGTCTACCACGGTAATTGAGCAGGACAATGAATGCCTCCCGGTTCAAAGTCCTCGGTCCGGGGTTCAGGCCTCATTTACCACCCTCTGCTCAGCAATTGCAGTCCGATGTGGCTTGTCCCCCCTACCCCCTCAGGAATTCGACCACCTTATCACCACCCCTCATCCGACCAGTACCATCATCAGACCACCACCGAAATCCTCCCTTCTGTTTATTTCTATAGCGGAGACATGGGCGATTCTCTTCTCTCTCGTCCAGCTTCGATCCTCCTCCCCCTCTCACTCCTTCTTTCTCGACCACTCATCTGTTTTGTCCACCTGTACAAGATAATCTAATACGTTCACCCTCTCTCACCCCCTCCCCTCCTCCTTCATCACCTCGGTGGATCCATCATCTCAAGCAGTTTAAGCGTGAAATGCGTGTGCGACTGCCTTCATAATACAAATAGGGCGCTTCCGAAAGTCGATTGAGTTGCGCAGGATTATGAATTTTTACTGTCTCAATAGATATGCAAGAAATGTACAATTCATCTATAGTATTTCCATACTAGGAAGCACAAAGTAGGTTGAGTTATCATTTAATCAAGAAATTAAAGCAGATTCATAGGATAGAAATACAGACAAACCGTCACACAGATACAAAAAGTCTCTACTAAATCTTGATATGAAAAAAAATGTATATAACTAGGTTAAAAAGGTAAAATAAATTAAAATAATTCAAACTTGAATAATTTACAAATTTCGACTGCTGACGATGGAAAACTATGATTAATCGATGTAGAGTTTGAAAAGTGCATATAGAAGTAAAAAATCACCAAACTATGAGTAAGAATTGATCAAATGTGTGAGGTCTAGATTGAAAACAAGTTTTCTTTCAACCGTATTATGTGTAACGCGATTCTTTTTCATGAAGTAGCCACATAGTGTCGACATATTTGTCGACCCTAATATACAAGCAGAAATATTTTTATAGGAACAGAACCACCCCTTCCCCCGTAGAAGAGAACTCCCCTATCTCATTTTATAATGGTTTGCTCTTCGAAGATTTTCCAGCGTTCTAGTTCCACCACCAAGAAAATTACAAAAACTAATGAAAAATAACAAATTTCTTGCGGTAACTGTACGTTAGCACACAACGTGTAGCTGACTAGAAAACTGTAGAAATAATTGGATGAGGTAAATTTTCAAACAATCAGCGCGAAATTCCAGCACAGCGGAAGGGGATTAATCAAAATCCAATTAGGGCCTCACTTCTCGCGGGAATCTCTGGCATAGGTACTGATCGCTTCCATGAAGGTCTCATCGCTAGCTTCCATAATCTAATTCCATAACCATCCTAATTGATTGCTTAATAACTCGATTCCATTCGCTACATTATGGTTGCTTGGCTGGCTAAATTGATAAGCAACGTTTTTCTTGTTAATTAACGAACACCTCAGATATGAGGCTGGAATTCCCAAGTAGGTCTTGTGCAGAAGTGTTTATGTTTGAGTTCATGTTGAGAATAATAAAAAAAATACTGTACTGTATTACTACTGTATAAAATAATAAATTACCTATAAAGATTTGTACCTCTAAAATATGTGAGGAAATATATGTGAGAATGTCGATTCATTCTTGACAGATAACAAAGTTTGGTTGTTAGTTAATTAAAATTTCTCCAGTCAAACAAACAGTTATCTGGCACCTTGTAATATCGTATAGTATTACATTTTATAATACAGCATTCACTGTTCTGGATTTACGAATCTCATTTTATTTTGTTGAATAGAATGTTCATTCGCCATTTTATTACGGCAATATTCCAAATAGTTGAAGAGTGGCATATAATATCTCCCAGGAGTTTTCATGGTGTAGCTGTATTGATCAAATTGGAGATAAAATTTTCAATGAAAATCAGACTGACATTTTATCTTCAATTTCATCAGTTCAGCCACACTAAGAAAACCCCTGAGAGATATACAGTATATGCCACTCTTCAACTATTTAGATTCCACTAAAAATTTGAAAAAACCTGATGGATATTCTATCAGTTGAAGTTGAAGATATAATTTTCTTTGCATTGAGTTCTGAAGGAAGTTGAATCATACGATTTTGGCTGCTGTAGTAGCATGCATGAAGAATTCCACCCGGCCCGCATTTAATTCATTATTCTGCTCTCTCCTCACATCTTCGAATCAGTTCTCAAATGATCAAGTTAATTCATTACAAGAAGGTAAAGTTGTAGGCCAACTTCTGACGTGAAATCTCCCTCAGCAGTGCTCTGAACGGTTTACTGATTTGCGAGATGTTTTAGAGCCTTTCTTGGTTTACACATCCCATCGTTTGCTCAAACTCATCCACTTTCAGTCGGCTTCAACTTTCAAAAACAATGGTTAAGTTTCAACTTGCTCGAAAGTTTTACGAGATACAAACCCGCGTAACCACACTCTGTCGAGCCAATGGGAAACGGTATTCGTGCACCACCTGTGTTTTGTTATTCATAAATTTGTTGAGGCTTCTCATCAAGATACGCTCATATACTTTGCCTGAGAATCAGCGCGAATTCGAAGTGAAGTTTCAAATTTGGAGTTGATTTACAGAGTTTGGTATTGTTTTAGGAACGGTAGGTGGATCTTCAAATGCAGTCTGTGAATAAGTAATGAGACACGCGTTTCTCAATCATTGAGAAAATTGTCAATTCAAATTGACAATTATTGAATTGATTCAGTGGTGAATGATTGATAAATATTTCGTCACAATAAAAAAGCAATTAGATAGGTAGCCTATATTTTATACTTCTCCATGATAGTTATTAGAATGCAATCGGAAAATTATATTGTATGAAGAAGTATATTTAGATTATAAATAACTTCCAAATGCTATAATATGAGTAATTGAAGGAGATAGAAATAGAAGTGCTCAAGATTTTTGTCCTATTTGAATTTTATTCCATCGATCTCCAAAAAAGTAAATCCTATTTTGTGATACTTTCTGGAATCAATAAGTCCAATTTTATCATTTATGGTATCGACTGTGGTCGCCTATAGGTATTAGATGTCGCCTATATGTATTCAAAGTAAAATATCAGCAGTTCGTCATACAAAGAGCATTTAATTGAATTTAAATAATATTATAAAACACAGCATATTATTTGCTCACACAACTTTCCATACACGCACATCGATTTCAACTCCTCAAAATCCGCCCACAACACAATGAATCTCTACTCCTTTCACTAGTTTTCCAACGTTCGCATCAGTTGTTTATTGTGTGGACCTTGACCTTGACATCAGGTCAGTCAGAGCCAAGGTTATTACAAAACCTATAATAACCTTGAGTTAGAGCTATCTTTAATAAATATAAAAGGTAGCTATGAGTAAGCACTCACAGATAAAGCTACCTTTATCTTTCAAAAGAAGCTAAAGCACTTGTCATCTGTGCACCTGTAAGGAAACAGGGAAAGGGAGATATAGTTTTACACCTGTATGAGAACAGAGAAAGTAGAAAGATAACAACATATCGAGTACTGAGAGTGCGAGAGAGCCGTCGCTAGCAGAGAACGGTTTCGGGAAAGTAGTGAAAGGCGCTTAGTCTGTTGCGCCTGTCGCGTTTTGGCGCGTTCGCGCACTAAGTCGCCGTACTTTGGCGACTCTTGGTTCGAGTCCAGTCGCGTGCGAGTTTCCGCCGTTGACGAACCAAACCGGTGGTGACTTGTCGAACACAATTCGGCGGTTTCTGACTAGAAATTTGGACAACGTGCTCCAATCATTCAAAAAATTTAAAGATTGACATTCTTCGTTCGATGTCGAGTTTCTGTTCGAAGACCATGCAACGGCTACGAGTGTCACCTCTATTGATCTAATAGTTTTAAGATGTCATCTACCATTACTTGAACAGGGTGAGTTCATCAATATATTATTTTATTTTATTAAACTGTCGATTCAATTGTGTTGTATTGAAATCAATTATGATTTTGTAATGTCATTTTATTTGATTGAAAACTTATACGGGAGCAACATGTGTTGATTAATATGTTATTTTTTTTATTTCAATGTTGATTTAATTGTGTTGTATAATCATTGATTGTGATTTTGTATTCTTTTGTCATACTTTTCTCTGAAAACTGATATGGGAGCAATAGAATTTGACATTTGAAAATTTTGCCAATACCAACAAGAAATATATCTTGTTCTTATAATATTAATGTATCAACTTTCTTCATCCATTGATAGGTGGAATTATTAGACGTTGAAATTATTCAACTGCTCTGAATCATAATAAATTAGGAAGATGAAAATCTAAACAAATTTTCTTTATACTTTGGTTGAAATAATTCTAACTATAAGGCTAAAATATTTATCAAATTGAAGTATTCTGTGTAATATTCCTATTGATATAAATAAGTCTATTAATAAATAAGCCTGAAGAATTAGTCCTTTATGAGGTTTAGGAATAGAAATTACAATTCAGAATGAATTTATTTGAAATATTTAGGAGTGGGATATTGAATAATATTCAATAATTGAATTCAATGCTTCACAGTATCAAGTCATGTTAAGATGAATATTCCATCAAAAGCAGAAGGCTACTTATCAATGGAAAATTTTAAGCAGCTTATAAAGAACCGGTACCTTATTTACAACGAGAGAATGATTGGGAGGGGTCCTACTTAGAGAGTATTGGAGAAAAAGCTTTATTCTCTCTTATACAACTCGAGTTCTTGATCAACATCACAGAATTTGTAACTGAAATTCATCATCTCCGATTGTTTATGACTGATGGTTATGACACTAGAAATATACTTAGTTCAATTTTCTCTTATAAAAGTTCTCTTATAAGAAGTGGGTAATGGAGGGAATAGTAATAATATTTAATAGAATATAATTGAAGTTGGAGCTTTAAAATCGTTTAGGGTGGCTTCTTGAGACCGCTACTGATTGGAATTAGATGGTGCGTCAGTGAGCATAATCACGGATATCTGCGGTCAAGTTATTAGTGCTATTGGCTAATAACTATCGATTATTCCAGTCTAATCTGAAGGGGATCTAATGGGCCTCAGATTTTCCAATCAACCTAGCCTATCTAGACAATATTATGCACCGTAATTTGCGGTAAGCTGGCAGCTTGGCATGTGTATTAAACCTCCAAAATTCATGAGTATTTGGTAAATTCAATCTATTTTGAAAACTTATTTTCATAAAAATTTGAAAATCAACGATAGTAGATTATTTCAATTCTAAATTCGATTCCATAGTTTGTTATGATAAATGCATAAAATTTTTCTGTACAGGAATATCAATATAATGTTAATTTCTTTGTATTCTCAGGTTGAAAATATAAACGATTCAGTGAATTCGTTTGGGGGTATCGATGACCTAATTGAATTTTTTCACCAAAGACAATAAATGAATGAATAATTCGAGATTTGAGGCACAGAAAATTTTACATATGATATTAATACTTCACATGCGATCAAGATTATTAAAAAACGTGTTTTCGGTTGTAATTTGTAAGCCATCTCACATTCACTTTCAACTGTATCGACAAAATGTTCAGATGACGGAGAAATAAATGGATTTCTAGAGCCATGATCAATCCATAGATACAGAGATACAGAAAGGACCAGAAATGTGAAATGTGAAATTTGAAATTTTACTTTTGAATTCTATTACTTTTGAATTCGGAGAAATAAATGGATTTCTAGAGCCATGATCAATCCATAGATACAGAGATACAGAAAGGACCAGAAATGTGAAATGTGAAATTTGAAATTTTACTTTTGAATTCTGTATTTATATTTCTGAATTCAATCAAGGATTCTGTACGATGAGAACGTATGAGTTCGTAGTAGAAGATGGAAGTAGTTCAGGTACAATAAAATTGGATTTGAGCGAATTCTTGAATGTTTATCCATTTATCAGGTCTTCTAGTATTTATTTGGAACTCATCAGTTGCATCTATACAGACAGAAGATATTCAAAATATTAGTATATTTGAGTTGAAGGTTTTTGTAATTTGAGTACTGAACCTTTTATCGTAAAAATTCATGAAGGTTACAAAATAGATCATCATAAGCATAACATAATAGGCTAAAAAATGAGATTTATATTAAAGCATATATTTAAAAATGAGATCAAAGAGACTAGAAGACGAACCATTTAACTTACATATAAATACAAAACCATTCAAATTTTCCAGTGTCGAATGAAATTCATTGCACGGTGAGTGGGCACCCTTTGCCTTTGCTTATTCCTGATTCCAGACGCAACTCTGTGCCACCGCCCTTCTTTTCGAAAAGCCATCTATCAAGATCTGTGGAGAAGGAGGAGAGAAGAAATGATAATAAAAAAGAAGAGCTAGAAATGTAGAAGGCGGTGGCTCATCTTGCGTCCATTGTTTCAAGGCCGATTGTTATTCAGGAGACGGACTTCCGCAAAAGGTTGTTGGGGTTATCGTGGTCGCAGACAAGGACGGAAAGTTGAATACAACCGAAGAAAGAAAGAGAAAAAACAGAAGAAAAGAGCCTACACGTTTTAAAGGGCGCAAAAAAGCGCCTTAATGTTGGTGGGAGGGAGCGGGCGAAGGTCTTATTCCCGAAAAATACGGCATTGTATTCCTTGAAGCGTACTATTGACTTACGTCAGCTAAATTGTGCGACATTTGTATGTGGCGTTTCCAAAAATGGGGGAATCGTTATTTTCTGCATTTCTCAGCCGCTATTAAAAAGGAAAGTAACCCTCTGTTATAGCATATAGGTCACTCTCTCGCTGAAAAGCATGTCTCAGCTGTAGAATAGCGAGTTCCTCTTGAAAGATTTTGTTGGTTGCAGAACGTTCGTTATTATAAAATCTGTTATGAACGAGAGCTGTGTTTTAACATACGCTTTGAAACACACATATTCATGTAAAATACAGAAACTGTTTGGAGACTGTAATGTACAGAATTCACTCTGCACTGTAATGCCAATTTGTTTCCCGTTACTCCTGGAAAATTCGATGATATTCAATCATTCTCGGTTTAGAAATTTTCAATATTCACAAATTTAGAATATTCAAGATAATACAGTTTATTTCCCTATGAATAGTAGATGACACAATAAAACACTATTGCTAAAAGCAAGGGCACACTGAAACAGATGGACAGATGAAGAATCTCTCCTGGTTGAATGTTGCGAAGTTACACCGCACAAACGGAAATACGGACCGTGTGTAGCAACACAATAATCTTTGTGCGAGGCGACATTCAATAATCTGGGATGGGTATTACCTGCGTCTGTTTGTATACAATTATCTGTTGCTGTGTGCGTATTGCTTTAGCGGTAGAGCAAATTCTGTAGCGAATTATACAGCAGATACACCAATGATACAGCAGAAATATTATTGACATTTTCTTAAGAACTCCAGGAAAGTATGACAAGAGTTTTTGCGGTTTGAAGTTTTCAGTTCTATCCCAATAAATCATGGAAGCAGAAATAAGAAATATTATCGTTGAAAATTAATGGCAATCAGATTCAAACATGAATTTTTCACTTGATGATTTCAGTAATAGTTGAAGAGTTTGGTAGGGAAAAAACTGCATGAATGACCTTCAAAGTGCAATAAATTTGATTACGGTACTGAGTAGTTTTGAATTAGGGTAAACCCATAACTGAGTTAATAGAGTTCTGACACGCTAGAAAGTTCTGTAACTAGATGAGATTTATAAAGTTACAGTCTGAATCACTCAATTGAACTGTTAATTTAATGTTGCGGATGTCAGTCAATATTTTTTTTAGAATATTTTATTCGAAAACTGGATTCATTGGGATATGAAATTCATTCTTCGGTTATTTTTTTAAGTGCGCAATTTGTATACAGAAAATAACGTAGCTTCTAGCCGATAACGTTACACTGTTCAACTGAATACTGTTCAACTTCAAATAATATTAAATGAATTTTCATAAGTTGAATTTCATTATTGTTATTTCTATTCTCATAATTTGCTCAATTTGATTGAAAAAAAATCAAGAAACTATAAAATCTTATGTTACAGTATTATGAATATGAGTATTAATATGATTTGATACAAAAAGAAGATCAAAATTTCAAAACAAAGCAAAACATTTTCTTTTTGGAACTAGACTAAAAATTTGTTAACTACTGAACTGAATTTTCATTACACAGAATTTCATTACAGAATTAACAGAATTTCATTACAGATATTTTAATCTAATGATTTCTACTGCACGTGTATGCATGAATGCACAGTATGCACAGTATGAATTTCAACTGCTGACCACAAGGGACCCAAACTCATTGCAGTGAATCATCGAGAGGAAGTGAAAAACAGCGGATATACATTTTCACTTCCGCAAAGTTGATTCTTGATTTTTTTCTCTTTTTCCATCAGAAGGTGGAGGTAGAGACCAGTCTCTCTTTCGCAAAGTTGATTCTTGTTGTTTTTGTCTCTTTTTTCATCAATAGTGACCAGTAGCAATACCGACTAGTAACAACGGATGTGCGATTTAGAGCACTTTGAGCAGGTTTCCTCGTGCCACCCATTTACCCTCTAATGGCGACAATTTGTAACTGTTGGATCTCTCTCCCTCCTCTCACCCACCTCTAGGTTACAACCCTTTCGGCTCACACTTTAGGCGAACCCCTCCCCCTCCCATAGAATCATGATATCCGCTGCATGTTTTTCAGCCGGTTAATAAATCACTAGCGCGGTGCATTGCAGCAATCCAGAGTCGCTACTTCCGGGTCTGTGAGCTTCCGGTTTTCGTCAAGCAGCAAGCTGTGCTCCTTATTCGGAATTGTTCGATAATATGTTCTGACACTTGGTTTGATCACTCTACAGTCTATTACATCTTCCTGTAGGGGTTACTTCTTCACTTCTTCTCTTTCCATGATAGGTGACGAGCTGCATGAATACATGAATGATAGGAAAAATCTCTTCCCATCTGATAGTCCAGTCAAATTAAGCAAAAAAAGTAAAAGTCGCAGGACCCAGCTGGAAATTTGCAGATATGATCATAAAAGGGCGCTGAATAACATACTAAAAGTCCCCAAGAATCCACTGTGAGCTTCGGCCGCCATCTTGAAAAAACCGTAAAATTTACCTACCAGGAATTGGTTTTTCGTGAATTGTGGCCGAACCAAGCGTCGGACGAGAAAATTTTATAGGTCCTTCTTTGTAGACAATAAAATTTGGAAAAGAATAAGATCAATTGCAACTCTGTATCATCAACCGTTTTTTAGATACAATTTTTTTTATTTGACAATTTTGTCATAGGATCGAGAATTTGATTTTTTTTAAAGAAGTTTTTTACTATAAATTGAGCACTCGTAAATCCGTATTTCAAAATCCCTTTCGGCGAAATTGATTTCTCTTTCATTTAAGACCAATTCCACAATTCTATGTTCAATATTTTTTGTGCTACAGCGGTTTTAGAAAATCCTTAAACCCCCAAAAACCCCAAAAATTGCTTATTTTAACACAAAAATCTTACTAAAAAAGTTGGGATTCGCTTATACTTCTTGAATACTGTTCCTGGGACCCTAGGCCAACATTAGCAATGTTCATCCGACCAAAAGTATCGTAGGATTCTTGAGGGGTGGGTCGAAAGTATCCACTATATTTTAAATTATATATATTTATTCATAACTTTTGAACGGTACGTCGGATTTCATCGTTTTCAGCTCATTGTGGCGATATAAATTCATATATTATATGTCAAATTTGATGGAAATTTTCAAATTTTATGTTATAATGGTACTGTGTGTAATAATACCTCCTCGTTGAAAACACACCATTTTTACATTTAAGTGACTCTCAATCGGGAACCTGTGGGCGCAAAAGTCTGCAACTTATGATGAAATGTAGAGAAAATGTTCCTCTTTCAGATGTCTCTATGAATGATGTCATTATTGTTTGAAATGTTATTGTTTTTCATTGAAATGTATCTAATTTTGTATCTTTCGGATATTCAAATGGTATCAATGGCTCAAATTATATGGTTTAAGAAGCAAATTGTTTTAATATTTACTACGTAATTCGTCTTTGGATCAAAACAGCAATTTTCTCCTTAATCAGAAAATCTATTATCACAGGTTGAAAAACCCGTATCCAATAGAAATTATGCTTGTGGAGCTACTTTAGCGTATGCTGCTTCAAGATGTATCATATCAGGTTTCACATCCTATTTGAAAAAGAAATCTGTTACTGTATTTGGATAAGGGAAGGAAATAGGTGATTTTGAATTGGAGAGGAAGAGATTGGGACACAAGCCATTTCCTCGAGTATCAATAGTAATAGTAGCCTATATTGCTGAATAAATAGATAAAATTATTTATGAAGTTGTCTCAATGCAATGTCAAAACGTCACAGAAGTCAATTTGTTTTTGTCCGTTTGGCCAAGTTTTATTCGCGCGAGGTGACAAATGAAATAAATTGGTCAGTGCAGTTGACAAGTGTGCACTTGGTCCCCAAACCAGGCTCAGCTCTAAATGCTGTTCTTTGATTGCTGCTTAATTTGAATTGCAGATGACGACAGCAAACCGTGCATTGTCGTCACTTCAGCCGGCCGGCTGTCACGTTACACGTCAGGCCTCTTGACACCAATCGCACTGATGTTCTAATTGAAAAACTGTTCAGCCCCAAAGCAAAATGTTTTACTGCTGAATCTCCGAGCTGTCTCCTGATGGAAGCTCCAGCATGATTTTCCTACCCAAAGGGTATAAGCCGAATTCGAATTTTTTTCTACCGGAATACAGAATAAAATAATTTGAAACTAACGTTTTACATTACATTACAAACATGATGACAAGAGTATAGGATAATGTACTGAAACACAAATATATATATTTTTTTGATTCAATAATGTATCTCCTACTTTCTGTGATTTAGGTAGGGTTAAACAACGCTAATCTTTCTATATTTTCAAAAATTTCTCTCTGTCAAATACACATACGAGTAGTTTAATTGGAGAAAATGTTGAATGGTGTATAAATATTGATCTGTTAATACTTAAATGAAGCCGTGGTTCTTTGTTTTCTGTTTTTACCTAGGTGAATGGCCTAATTGTTGAGAACGAATTATTGATTGGTTTATTGTTATGACTTCTCCTGCACTCGTATTTTATGTAAAGCAGCTCAATGTTGTTCAATTGTTTAGAAATTGATGAGGCAACTTCTATATTATTAACTTTTAACGATTTGCAGATAGATAAATAAAAAGAATTGACCCAGTGAATACGATTTTTCTTACTTGAGTGAGCTGGCATTTTGTCGCCTGAACGTCATACTGTTTACAACCATCTACCCTAGATGTTGTCTGTGACCGCGATGGAACGTCAGCTCACTCAAATAAGTGAAAATCAGATGTACCCGATCAATTATTTTCAAAACTATATATTCAAAATGTTCTTATCGAGTTAGTAGAGGAATCATCAATCAACAACTCCGCATAATAATTACCTGAAAGTTTATAATACCATTATTTTACTAGAAAACTGAAATGCGCTTCCTTCCAATAATCATTGAGATGCATTCTTCAATGGCATTAGTAGATCCTTTATTTCCTCCAATGGCGCTACTCCCTCTTTTTATGCTTGCCTCGGCTGTTCTATTCTTGATTTTCTGTGAACAATGGAGACTGACAATCGGATGAACGTTCTCAACGATGAGGAAGGCTTCGTCCCGAATTTGAAATCAATACTTGGGTCATTATATCTTTCCTTGGTTTGTAATTGCGTGTCTATTCTAAGGTACCTAGAAACAAAGGTGTCCTATCTATTTATTCTGTGTTATCTCAGTGACAATAGTGAAGTATTCACTAATGTTGGGAAAATTTCCTTCAAATATAATGAGTCCGTTAATCACTTTTTCATGTGTTTCAACAAGAAAATAGATCTTGTAAACTTTTTTCAGTACAGTACAACTTTTCCTCTGCAATTTCCATAATACTCACGATTTTCCATCAAGTAAGACCTGAACTTCAATCAGAGAAAATAAGTATTAATGAATTAATAATCTTTCAACCTTGTTATAGTGTCTTTCGTCAATCTCATAGCGTCAAAGAGTCTTTCTTCCTAATAGCTCTCAAATCATGTTGCCAAGCATTATTCTCTAGTTTAAAGGCACTTTATTACTTCGAATTGTAATGTGTAAAAGTGTTTAAATCACTGAAAGTTCAGTGTCTCAACAGTGTTACTGCAGCCTATGGATTTTGGTATGGTTACCTGTTACTTCCAACAAACAGAATAATATTTAATTCTGATTGTTGAAAGCTTCAAACAATAAGGTATCGTCACGTGATAATATTTCATGATTATAACATTTTAATGGTAGGATGAATTTCTATGAATTCTAATGAATTAATAAGACTATTTTCAGCGGAAGATCAAGAAACAGGCGTTGGTAAATAGCGATGAATGGGATGGGGCACAATAAAAACGAGAGAAATACAGAAAAACAGTTTATTCTGAAACATTTTTAATGGGCTCGAAATTACATGCTTGTGTTCCTGGGGGGACTTTACTCGTTCGTTGAGTTGGCGTGGCCTGGTAAGGGGGGTGTCAGAGAGGGGGGCATTACTAGTTTTCTGTTAGGGCTTACAAAAAGCGGCTACAACAGTGTTACAATAATGCAATACTGTTTTAAACAGCGGAGAGCTGTGTGAGAATTTCCCTCCATCTGGCAGTACGCAGATTGGCGATGGCAAGGGAAAGGATTTTGTGGGGTTGGGGGTTGGGGGTATGGTTTGAAAGCGAGAAAGCGCAAAACGTAATGCCAACTTGGACAATAAATAACCGGCGGAAGGCTGCTTTGCCGTTCCCCGGAAAAAGAAAAGGAAAGCCTGTGGTGGGAGATTGGACAAACTAGAGCAGGACAGAGATGGAGTGAAAAAAGGGGAGTCGAGCTGATGATGCTGATGAGAGCGAAGACAAAATAGAGCAAGAAACGCTCTCGCAACGTTTATCTTGTGACTTCAAATTCATTTTGTTTGCGTTACTCTTTTTTATATTGCTTATTACGCTCATCTACTGCTCGCCTGACCTGACTTTTATCATTCGCCTTGAGACCATCTCTTCCCATTCCGGCTTTTTTATCAAGTGAAATTTCTCGAGTTAGCAATCTCTGACGAAAAGGTATAAGATGTAACGTGGACGTGGATGGAGAGGTAGAATCTTCCTCCCGCTCAAATAAGCCATCCCAGCGATGTTGTTACAGCTCTCTTTCATTTAAGCCTCTCGTTCGGTTCGTTCTCGAATAACGTATTTATTAATTTAATGGAAAACAAATTAAGAAGTAACCGAGTGCAGGAAGGAGATTGGAACTCTCTCTTTCTGATTCTATCCTACTCACTCCTTCCTCCCTCCCTATTCCATCGAAATTGAAGCAGCTCTCAAAAGGAGTAGTGATTAATACACGATCGTTCCTCTTGGAACTCTCCACTTTCCGTCCTTCATTCATGGGAATGGGCACGCTCTTTCTCCCGCTTTTCATTATCTATTCGCTCCCCTGCTTCCACTCTTTTATTGTCCCAAACACTTAAGATGTCTTTATAAATTCTAAATAGCTGACTCGATTAGAATAATTGAAGAGCAGGTATTTATCAAGTACAATATACCTGCCTGTAAAGTTTACTCTGCAGGAGAATTCCACCCCTCTTTTCCATAAATGAGCTGTTATTAAGATCTCCACTCATTTATACTCGTATTCTCTGAACTCCAGATAGCGCTTCATGGGAAAAGTAATGTGATAAAAATGAAATTTTTTCGATATCTATATCTATAAAAGCGAAATGGCACTGATTGACTGACTGACTGACTGATTCATTCATTAATTCATCACCAGAGCTGAAAATCCACTGAATCGAATGCGTTCAAATTTGGCAGGCATGTTCAGTTGGACGTTTAGACGCGCGCTAAGTACGGATTTTAGAAACTTTCCAAGGATACGAAAAATATTAAAGTTTTTCTATAGTTTTTCAGCGTTTTCTCAATTTTTTCAAGAACTAATCGGTAGAAAATGTTGATATTTGGTGGGCAGGTTAAGATAAGGTTCAGAAATGTTGTGTTAGAATATATTTGCAATCCGTTCAAGAGTAAGCCAGTAATCAGGTTTTCAAAATTGAAGATGAGTTGCGGGCGGAAGATGCCTTGATACGACCAATCCTAACTGTAAATTCAATGGTTCAGCGAGATTATAGATGTACTAATTTGGAAGATATTGAATCAAGTTTCAAACTATTTCCGATATACTTCCCAAGGTCACGCTTAATATTAGCGTTTTACTATTTTTTGGAATTTTCGGAGTTTTTGTTAGATTTTCCTAGAACAAAGTGGCAGAAAATGTTGAAATCAGGTGAACAGGTCCAGATTAGGTCAAGAAATGCTGTGTTCAATAAATTTCGAATCCCTTCTGAACGGAATTTGCAGGCGAGCGAAGCGAGTCTGTTTGTCTCAGCTGACACTGGTAGAGGTTGACACTGTTTGACTCACTGCTTATACTGCTCACTGATTTACACTGCTTATACTGCCGGGGGTCCAGGGGGTGGATCCCCCTTGCTAAGCGGAAAAGGCAAGCGAAGCGAGCCTGCCGGCTAGTCAATAATAAAGCGAAGTTACCGTATTTATTGGAAGATTCTTGCAAGAGAAGACTAGATAGAAATATTTGTAACTACAGTATTTCATATAATTGCGAAATGAAGGTTTTTCAAATGATATTGTTTCAGTTTTTATTCATGAGTAGCACAAATTGATATTGTTGATATTTGACTGTCACTATAGTGTTGTCATAATCATTCCAATTGGACTTAAACATTCTTCCATCGAAATTAAGAACACAATACTATTGGAAATGAAGTTTAATGCAAGAATAGCCTTGATAGAGCTTTGCATCTAAATATAACACAAATCAATAATTTCATTGAATATTTTGGAAATTATCATTTTGATTCAGATTCAAATTGATTTTTCACCATACACAGTAATTTTAACAAATTTGGAGTCATAATTCTACTCCATTACTTCTGATAACAGCGTTGAAGAGAACTGGGTAATGTAAAGAGATTCTAGATAATATTGCAAACTGAAGTAGATATTGCAGAATTTGAGCAATACTCGATGAAATATAGCAGAATAGGAAAAAGCTTCTTCATGATAGTTCAATCACAAAAATTTAGAATATAATTAACAAAATTAAAGCCTGGACAAGCTTATCATTGTCAACGTGATACCTGTCTCTCAAAACTCACGCTTAAGGGTGTGGCAGAGCCAGAACGATGTGATGCCAATGTATGTTCGTGTTACTCTGGACAAGAGAATGATGAAACACATCACAAACAACGAATTAAACTTATGAAGAGAGGCTCAAATATCCCCATAATGTGGAGGGAAAACAGACAAACAAGAAGCTTGTTTCCGTCAGAGACGCATATCGAAACTCATGATTGTATGTGGTTTGAAAAACATTGCCCAAAATATTAACGCTAGACAGCTACATCCTAAAATAATACGGTTACAGATCAAACTTTATGATAAAAGTGATTCATCACCTGAAAGTGACCACAACATTTTTAATTGTTGTTCTCTTCTGGAAAACAAAATCAATACTTTACATCTTATAGGGAAGGTTGGATTATCGCTCAAGAAGAACTCTCTTATTAGAAAGATGGATGGATAAATGACTTTATTTGCACTTTGTAAAAATATTACAGAAGTTTTTTCGGCGAAGTTAAGGTATGCAAGCCCCCACCCCTTCCACTGAACCCACTGAGAATAGAAAAAGTGTAGATAAGTCACCCAATATAAAATAATATAATTAACAGCCTTCAGATGACGTAGATGAAGTGACCATCCTAAGACACTGTGGGCCTCGTACTGAAGATTTAGAATAAAGTATGAAGATTTAGAATAACTTAGAAAGTTTTCAACAAGAGTAACTAGAGTAATAGTTTGAAGCTATATTTAAATCCAACTAGTGGTCGATAAAATCTTAAGTAGTTTATGTGATTGACACTAGCTCAGTCTACTGAATTCATATTAGTGGGTAGGCGGAAACATGGGTAATTCTGAATCAGGCCGGTAGGTGGCAGTAGCTGTTGGGTCGTCTAACAACTTTTAAGCTACACCACACCTTCAGAACAAGCTCCGCCTTCTCTTCACTGATTGGTCGAGAATTTTGGAAGCCGTTGACTCTGACTGAATTCCACTAGTAGATGTCAGTAGCTACTGGGTCAATGGATTAGTTTCCAATCGATTCTCGTTAGCAATGAATGAACAATATTTCAGATAGAATAGAAATGTTTACATGCTCACAAGCGAATCTTGTAATATGACATGATTGAAAAATAAATTGCCTAATTGAGTTCAAACAGGTATAATACCTGTTCATATTGGAATATGAATTTTGCTATCTCTGGATAAAAGAAATAAAAGTATTAAATTATATTTCAATGATGATAACCTCAATGCTTTAATATATTATGGATTAAGATTACTGATGATATGTCTTAATTTTATCAGTTCCATCAAAACTGATAGCCTGTTATTAAAAATGGTGATGGATATGTAGGCTAACTTATCTGTGGAATTCCAGATATTCAATTCCTCAGGAGCAGTATTACTCATACGAATGAAGGACTAAAACCTGAATCCATTGATAATAATAGTTGGAATAATAACTAATATTCAGAGATAGGAGAAGTCTACCGCGGAGCTGCGGTGTCTATTCAACTCATTCAGATCATTTTATCCACGTACTTAAGGGTTTTAGACTCAAATGCATAGAAACATTAAATAAATATTTTACGTTGAATTACATATTCACTGAAAAATTTCACACTTTTTACCATAGATGTTGTGGAACTTATCCTAATAATTTAGGTGAGTGAAAACAATGGTTGTCAGATCCACAAAGTATTTAAATAAACTTTGTGGATCTGACAACCTTTGTTTTCACTTACCTAGATTATTCATTGATTATTTGCTCATTTCACATCAAACAGTACAACAGGTTTAATAGATTATAGGCTATAGCCAAAACTGTTTCTCTTATAAATCTATATCAACAAAAAAAGTTATTTCATGAAATATTATTAAAAACAAAATATATTATATCTAACACTTATCCAACATCTATTAAAAGATTCACATCAAAGATCAAGCATTTTCTAGTAGAAAATCATCAATTACCACCCAAGTCACACGTCCGCTTCCCAAACAAGACTCAGCACTTTGAACGGGGGCTGCGCTGCGAAATCCGATACGCAGAATTAATTTGAATAATTAATGCATCGATGACGTTATTGTTTAACCCTTGAGCAGCGGCTGTGTGCGTAATTGGAGTCCAGGTCATCGCATACTGGAAAACGCAAATAATTGATGATACATGTAGATTTAATAGCCTCAGGGCCAATGCTCGCTAGAGCCGCTCTGCTCTGTTTACGCAAGAAAATGTCGCAATGATAATACCGTACCAGTCGTCACCGTACCAGGCCTATATTGATTGATAGCAATAAAATTGCCAACCGCTGTGTTTCATCGCCGAGCCTTTCACACAGAAAATTGTTTATTCATTCGCGGATAGCCTATGCTCCAATACTGACTGGACGTTGTTTACCAACTGACAAAATTCCGGATAAACCATCAGTGCCACCACAAAACTCGTGCAATGCTTGAAACTGTTAACTCATATTGTTGGTTGGTTCAGCCGGAAGTTGTCTAGAAAATGAATATTCTACGAGTTTCACATTAATTTTTTATAATCTAGTTAAAAAGTAGATCAACGATGCTATATCGAAAATTCGTATTACATTAACTTGGAAAAATGGAGTATGATGATGAAATAATAAAAAATACTGTTAATATTAGATTCTCTTATAGCAGGATTAGGTGATTCAATACTTGGATTTTCCAGACACAGCGGAGAGAAGTAAATCCTATGGATGTAATTTTTTTTCAAACACGAAATAAAGGATTTGGAGAACTTCGAAATTAAATTCCAAGTTCAAAGAGTGTCCAATATCGCCTTAATTTTGGATTTCCAACACAAAGTTCCTCATAAATGCAGGAAGGAAGTAGGTGTTTACGGTATGAGGATAGTTTCCCGAACGAGGCTTGCCGAGCCCAGGAATATGTTATCCGAATACCGTAAACACCTTTCTGTGCGAGTTGAGTACGATACTTTTCGCCACACTGCGAGAATAAGAATAATAAATATTGTATAAGAATGAATCAGCGGCGATCGCTGATTCGAACTGAAGTAGGCTACGGCGGAAAGCAGTGCATTGTCGCCCAATCTAGCGGCCGGATAGGTAACTACCAGTCTCTTTCTGTGCACTAGCTCCGAAAGAACCCTCTTGTTAGTAGCTAGTAGCAAAACCGCCTGTAAATGGCGTCTTTCGAATCTCTTTAGTGCACAGAAAACAGCTGCTTTCTGTGCAGTGTGGTGAAAAGTTAATTTAAATCAGTGAATGTTCAGGTCTGATGATCTAAACAGGTTGTACTCTAAACTCACATGTGTATGTTTAACTCATGTGTTAATAAGTGAATCAACAAACTTTATCAGAAATATTTACCAGTTCAATTAGTGAGCTCAATGAGTAAGCATGTATTAGGAAATAAACATAAAGTTTATTGATGAGTGAAATAGGAAGATTTTTATTTTAGAGAATAACATTTACATTTTGGGGGCTCGTCCGGGATTGAAAAGGAAAAAATCCGGGGTTGAAACGGAAAATATTTGTCCGAGATAGAAACGGAAAAAATTTGTCCGGGATTGAAAAGGAATTTAATTGTGAATTCGAAGAAAGTGAATTGTGAATATGGCATATTTAGCCAGAGCAAAAAAATGTGATTTATTGAAGGTAGCAAAGGTTTATTAATCTGCCTACTAATCCAAGAGTGGTACAATTATGTGCATTAATTACCGCATCAGTAGGTTATAATGAAGAAATTATTAAAAATTTGTTGGAGAGAGTAAAAGCAGATAGAGAATATGATGAAGGAACGAAGAGGAGATAGAGAAATTCAACGTGAAGGGGAGAAGGAACGAGAGGAGAGAATGTGAGGAAAGGAACGAGAGGAGAGAATTATACGTGAAGAACGAGAGGTGAGAATACAACGTGAGGAGAAGGAACGAGAGGAGAGAATTCTACTCGCACGTGAGGAAAAGGAACGAGAGGAGAGAATTCTACTCGCACGTGAGGAAAAGGAACGAGAGGAGAGAATTCTACTCGCACGTGAGGAAAAGGAACGAGAGGAGAGAATTCTACTCGCACGTGAGGAAAAGGAACGAGAGGAGAGAATTCAGCGTGAGCAAAAGGAAAGAGAGGAGAGGATATTGACCATTCAAGCTGAAAAGGGAATAGAACTGAAAAAATTGGAGCTGGAAATGTCAAGAGAGACAGTAGTGGGTAATGCAAACGTCCAAGTAAGTACGAATAATGATTTTATGAAACGATTTAACATGGATAGTGATATAAGAATATATTTGACCTTTTTTGAAAGACAAATTAACAGAAACATAACAAAAGAAAATTGGGTCACGTATCTAATGGCACTCTTGCCACTAGAAATAGTGAATCTAATCACAAGAGAGCCTGATTCACTTGCCAACGACTACGATCATATGAAAAGCTTATTGCTAAAGCGATTCAAGCTTACTCCGGAGCAATTCCGACAAAAATTTGCTTCCCATAAAAGAGTTCTTCTACATGGAGTGATTTCGCTTTTGAACTCAAAAACTTCTTTAATGAATGGGTAGAAGGATTACAATTGAACGATTATGAAAGCCTGAAAGAGTTAATTGTAGTTGATCAAATTAGACGAAGGTTACCAAACGAAATTCGTGAGCATTTGATTGATGATCTGCCCAGAATCCTGAATACAGAAGAACTTGTGAGTAAGTTAGATAATTACGAAGCGTCAAGACAGAATTTTAGAAGGGTTTCAAGAAAGGATACCCCTCAGACAAATTCACTTCAAGCAAGTTTGGATAAGAAGAAAAGGTCTGTTTTTAGAGAACCTTTCAAATATCAGTCTGGTGGGACACAGAATCAATACAACTATCCAATACTAACAAGTTTTAGATGTTTGACTTGTAACGAGATTGGACACAAGTCAACAGATTGCAAATCCAGAAGAGAAGTTATTACAAGCTCTGGAAAAAAAGATTCTTCTCAGAGAACAGGTAATAATGAAAACTAAAAATATGTTAATAAAATTAAGGTTAATAGTGCAGCTAATGATGTTGGAAAAATTTATCTTAGTATCAAAATCCTTGGAAAGAATACAAAAGCTGTCCTGGATACTGGAAGTGCTGTCACTCTTATTAACAGGAATTTTTATGACAGTATTGGTTCTCCTGCTTTGAATTCAGATAACACATTGTTAATAGGGTTTGGGAATGAAGAACATTCAACTATGGGATATTTCCATACTGACATACTAGCTAATGGAAATGCAAGACCCATTCCTGTTGAAGTTTATGTTTTTGAAAACCTTAATGAAGACATGCTAGTTGGCTTGGATTTGATTACAGTTTGTCATAATGATGATTGGGAAAAAGAAGACTCAGAAAATTTCAATGATAACATTGAACACAGTCCAGCCACTCAAAGGCATCATGCTGGTGCATCAAGTAGATATGATGTGATGACTATTACTGTGAAAGACACAAAAATGCATAAAAATTCAAATTCAGTTGAACTTACATCCAATTTCGAGAATAACAAAGTTTCTGTGGAGAAATACAAGTAAGCCAATGCAAATCGTCATAATTCACAGAAATCTACCAATAATTCTAGCAATGTCAATGTACTGAAAGCAATTATTGGAGAAAGACATTCCAATTACAACAAGTCTAAGGTAATAAATATTTGCACTACTGAAAATGATGAAACCAAATACAAGAGTGAAAGAAAATACAGAAGACAGGATAAAGGGGTTGAGTATCGACAAACTCTCCTTTCGGTTTCAATTAAAATAAAGAGCGAGATGATAGTTGCGAACGAAAAGGAAACACGAATCGAAATCTCAAAAGTAATTCATTCAGTACGAATAGGCGAAAAGAAACTGATGGAGACAAATCCACTAACCACGACATGAATAAAGGAGGCGGCTATCATATTCAACAATAAGATTGCGTATGGAGGTCTGCCAGGAATGCCATAAAGCATCTTGACAGCCGTGGAGATAGCGGTGGTAGTGTTCATAGTTTAGGTCCAGTTATGAAGAGAAATTTCGATACAAAGCGGTGCAAATATAAAAATAGGATATCTTGATTTTTTGTTTTATTGTTTTGTTATGTTTTCTTCTTGCTTACTTATGTTTCTTTTGTTCTATCTTGTTAATGTTCAATGTGTGTGTCTTGAGGGCAAGCCAATCGTCAGAATGGCCGAATGTAGGAAAAGTTGATTTTAATCAGTGAATGTACAGGTCTGATAAACTAAACAGGTCATACTCTAAACTCACATGTGTACGTTTAACTCATGTGTTGATAAGTGAATCAACAAACTTTATCAGAAATATTTACAAGTTCAATAAGTGAGCTCAATGAGTAAACATGTATTAGGAAATAAACATAAAGTTTATAGATGAGTGAAATAGGAAGATTTTTATTTTAGAGAATAAGACTTCCTACATGAAAGTATTATGTTCCTCATTGAATATTGCATAATTGTCGTCTTGTTTTTTTTTTAAGTGATAAGTTATGATTTTATTATATTTGATCATTCAGAATTTGTATTGAAAATCTGTGAATAGTAGATCAATTCAAATCAAAATGTTAGCTGGGTTCACATCTTCTCTAGAATTCAGATTAATCCGATTTTGCAATGAGTAGAGAATCACATTCAAAGAGGAAATAGAGGAGGGAAGGAGAACTCCAAAGGGGAGAATTTCACATTTGAGACATGCAATGTGAAAATCTTAAAGTTGTTATATAGACAATGGGAAAAGATTGCCTTTAAAAAGTATTCAAAAGTCCATATTCTTGATTGAATTCTCATCAGAACTAGATTGATTATATTCAAACGAATATGAAACAAGAACTCTTGTTGAACGTCAAGATTGAAAAAATATATAAGAAAGTTGAATTTATTTCTCTAGATAAAAGAAAGAAAATGCCAAAAGACTGATAAATGAAAAGATGAATTATGTTTGCTAACTCAAAATGAAGGTAATTTGTAGCTCGGAATTAGAAATGTTTCTCCTTTGATGAAAGCACGAGGAACAAAAGAGAGCCGAGAAAGAGCTTAGTAATGATACAAAAGCGAACTTGCGTCTGAATAACATCACCTACAGTCTACTGGTTATTCCTCCGTCAAGAAAAAAGCTTTCCAGCGAAAGCCGAGAGTCTACTCAATTATCTTTACTGGATTTTTCATTCCAAAATTATTATGTAGCTCAAAGAGGGTTGAAATCATAAAAATGTTATTCTATTTTGAAAATTCTTCATGTGAGTTATACTATATTTTTATATAAAAATTCTATATTTTTTAGTCCAATACTATAGAGTAAAATATCAACGATCACATAAATTGCAGTGATTATAATAATATTATCGATATTGCACGTACAATAAAATAATTCAAAACCTGAGAGCTAGTTCAGAAAACTGAGAGTTGAGCTCCAAGTAAGACCGGCACAAAAGCACGAAGAAAATATTTGGCATTCTCCCAAAGAAAAACTTTCAGGAAATGAGTAGCTGGAAAAATCCAAAAAGTAACAAAAGATGCATAGATAATGACAAAGAAAATTAAATTCTCTCCACTGTGCCAGAATATTGATAAGAAGTAAATTCAACTTTATAAAATTAGCCTATTATCCATTAGAATTTCTCATTACCTTTATTATTGTTCTCTACTTTTTATTATTCAGACAAGTTTCTGAAATTATATTTTTCTGGCTTGTCTTCTTTCCGGTTCTGCTCTTCCGATTCTCATTATCCATTACCCATTTGAAGGGTGAAAATCTCCTATCACATCAAACTAGTTGTCCCCTTCTATATCCACAGAACCTATGTATTTTCAGCTCTTCCGGTATTCCGGTTCAGTATTTTGGTTTCCGGTACAAAAAAGTACTTTCCGAATTTCGCATATTATGATTATCAAGCATACATCACCTTATTATTTGTAGTGCAACTTGTTCGTTCCAATTTCATAAATGTTATTAATTATTATATCAATTAAACATTTTGAAGACCAATATTGATAAGAATGTGATTGAATTGAATTTCAGTATTCTTCATTCAATTGTTACACTTTTCAAAGTGTTTGTTGAGTTGAAATAGGCAATAGGCATGGAAAAATGAAATTCTAACCTCGAGAGTGAGTACTTGGAGCCTTGAAAAAAAAATGAGTTATCACACCGAGAAAACACAGCGGAAAAATCGAAACTCCAATTGAATCACACTCCAATTAACAGGAGTTTCCACTCATAACGCAATTCTGTTCTGTTTTAATGGACGTTAAAAGCACTCGATGCACTTTTAAAACTTGTGTTGACGAAAAAATAAATAAACTCGTCTATATTTTACGATAAAATTCCATAACCGTCCTATTCAAAAACGGGTCGGACTTCTGTGAATCATTATTTTTATGAAGCTCACCCTTGCTCCCTTTCCATGTCTTCTGAATTGGCCAATCAAATTCATTACTGGATCACCCCTCAGTTAAAATCCTTCACTTAACTTATGCAAAATTATAAAATAGGCCCACCTATATAAATTATTTTTTAATGTAATGATAAATGCCAATGTTTTTAAAAAAAATGAGAAGCTCTTCGAATTCTCTAATGATCAATTTTTATTAATAGCGCTATACTTTCACAAATAAGTGATAAATACAGCTAAATAGCAACTGGTGAGGAGATTGATAGAGTAACTGAAGTGTGCTTATGAAGTGGCTGGAGTGGGGAGGAAAATGTTGAATCGATGGAAAAGGAGAGATTGGGAAAGAGAACGAAAATCATGGCAAAATTTTGAAAATATAAAATATGTGAATGTGAAATGACGAAATTCAGACAAGAGATTATCAGTTTTAGTGTTGTGAGTAAAATAGAGAATTTTGGACTGGAAAGAAATGAGAGGCCTTCACATCATAAAATAATTTTCGGGGTGGAAAACTTGAAGCAGAACAAAAAGCGTAGGCTGCTTTATTCTTATTGGAAATTGAAAGCTGAAGCTCAGCGAAATGAGAATGCAATAAGAATTCAATTTTGCAAGAAACAAGACTTGGCAGACGACAACAATTGTATACTCAACAGGAATTTTCATGCGTGAAATTGCAGAAGACGACAGAGTAACGTTTTGTTGGTATTTCAAATGCTGTAGACTCCCAAATTGTAGAAGCCATTACAGAAAATTGGACTGGAAAAAAGCTATGCTTCTATTTTTTCTATTAATTCTATTAATGCGGTTTACACGTAGCATGCACCTGGGTCATTCTGAGGAGAGCTTTATAACTCATTAATCTTGAATCGTTTAGTATTTAGTATCGCTGTACTATACTAGAATCTAGATTTTAGTATTTTCACATATCAAATATTTTAACCTGAAGATGAACTTTTTATAAAAATTATTAGATTTTCATTCACTATAACTTTGAATAGCATGAAAATTGGAATAGAAGGAATCTTATGCAGTACCAAAACTTGAACTGCAAAACAAGATTCAAAACATTCATAGGCTAATCACTTTCTCATAACATATTCACTTTTAATTGGAATAAAAGGACTTTGAATCTTATGAAGTACCTACTTAATCTTGAACCGTGTATCAAGACCCAAAATATTAATGGTTTGTTAATCCCGCTGCATATTCAATACCTTCTTTACTGATCACTCTTGATGATCACTTATAAAACTGCATATTATTTTGTATTTTATTGATTGAATAAATGATTGTATTGTTTCGATACATTGTAATTCAATCAATTCCATGATGGAAGGATGAAAATATAACAGGAATTTGAAAATTGAATTTTTGATTTGCCTCTCCTAGATGATTTGAAAAATACATCGTCACACATCACAAATTCTTCGCAAATACTCTTGCAACTGATATTTGTAATATGTTTGGCAATAATGGAGAGCCAGGCGATTTTTGTTGGTTGGTGGACGACCGGGCTCCACGGATAAAGAAGGAAGGCGATAAATGCCGCTGCAAGTTGAGAATGGAGAGCAACAGAGACATCCAAATTCCGGCGAAATTCTTTCCCGGCTGCCGGCATTCAAATAATTCTAGCTTCAAGAGGCTGTAAGGCTGAGAGAGTGACTTCTTGCCTTTCGCCAAGCATTGGGAATTGCCACGAAGCATTCTAATTCGATGCCCCCCTCACCCCTGCAAGCGAAATACGACGTCTTCCTCACAGCGCATTCCTCGTCTTCAATTCATCAGCTCCACTGAAGTTGGGATTCAGTTTGGCTTCCTCGATTAATTACACGTATAAAAAATGCACCTTGATTCAATCAAACAGGGACCAGATCTATTATCTACTGCTGGACTTTCGATGAACCCGATCGTTTTTACTGCAAAGAACTTTATTGGGATTGGGATCTTTTTTAATGATGCTGCATGAGGGAGGAATCACCGGAAATACTTCAAGAAAAATTTTAATTTACTCCATTGTCACTAAAAAGACAATCTCCATTCATTTATACTCATCCATTTTATACGATTCTTATGGTTCCAGCACTATTTTTCTCCGATATTTGACTATGTTAGCTTAAATGAGAACATAGGTAAGCTTTATAATGTATGAGGTGAATTGAATAATTTATCTACCCTCATTGTAGAAAGTACGAATGGATTAATAACCATTCAATTTGCCTCACCAATATTTTTAATGCAACCACTGTATTTGGTAGCATTAATGGTTTTGAGACTCCAGTCAATTTATTATCGAATTTTATAAATTAAAGTGTGGAATAATTATTTCAAGAGACATGGAATTCAACTTTTGTTTAGAATGAATGACAATAAGAATTGATCCTAAATGAGAATTTAGTACCGTACAAGAGATAGATATAGCTTATAATGAGCTAGAAATTTCACAAAACAGTTAAGTATTCGATAATGTTATTGCCGGATACAGATAAAGTTTCAACAATACTGCAAATGTAGAACAATATTTTACAATTTCAGAGGCGCTAATAATATTGCTAGTGAAGCCGAGTGCAGGACATTATTCACCTGCATCTACAAATTCGCATTTATGGCGACGAAGCAGCCAGATAATTTTCAAGACCATAAATATGAATTTCCGTTGTAATAGGACTACTCCACCACCTGGATCGTTAAGCATTAAAACGCATGGCGACAATTAGTAAAACACTCATAATTTATGTATTGAGTTTGTCACGAGTTGCGAAGCGAGTTACAACTCATACCGTTATTCGAACAAAAACCATATCTGATTGGTCACGAGCAAATCGCACACAATCATGATAAATTACTGGATTAATGTGATGTCAACTTCCTAGTTGGTTGCTAGCCGTGAAACTCAGTTGCAAAAATTAACCACCAAATGTTCGTGAATAATAATTATAGTTTTGTTGTAAAATTCTTAATATGAATAATTGCCTGTCCAATAACAAAATCGCAGGAATCATATTTGTATTTCCATGAAGTGTGAATAAAGTAATATCTGAGGTCGCAGTTATCACCTATCCTCCAATGTATTTTTTATATAGACTATCTATAAATTATATCCAACATCCGCTTTGCATCTTTTTAATTTTTGTAGTACTGTCGCCATAGTCCTTCAGTGAAATCCAATTATTGCTACTGAATAGAGTCGACTCAAAATTGGTTAAATGTTCTTAAAAAACTGTAACACTCCTACAAAGAATATACACATATTTAAGCTGCACATTTCAATCAGTTCAGGATTATGAGTCCAGTTCAATCTCTCCCTATGTTGAAAAAGTGTTTTTTTTCGGGAAAGTATCTATAGTTTATAGACAACCAGTCGATCATTGAGCTGATCCTTTTGCAAGCTGACAGCGCGTATAAATCGCCTGTATCGAGGTTGGAAATATGACAGGGGATTCACGTGATGCGAGGTAGACGAGCCTTGTCGAAAAATAGCTACAGGAAATTGAGGAGAGGGGCTTCCAAAAGAGCCTCGATTGTGTGCAGAGACCAGAGGTGGAATAGAGAAGGACAGAGAATAGTGCGACAAAGCGTGTTGAATAGGAGAGAAAGTTGGAGAAAAGAGATTATTGGACGATATTATTTTGAGACTTTGATCTTAAAGCAATAACTGTTGACCTTCCATATTCCCCTCTTTCTTGACACGAGCGGATTTCACCTCGTCCCCAGAGACAAGGCCAAAGCTGAGTTGTGTGTTGTCTTTTTCATTTTCAATAAACGTCGGCTACCTTGAAACCTTGACTTCAATGTTTTTGAAACGTAATTGACAGATCGCTAAGAATCTCGGCTCTATAAAAAGTTCGGTCGTGTTTTCTTCATCAATTATTCTCACGTGGTAGAATTTCCAATACTTCTCACTTTTCCAATATGAATTATACTCTTATTAATCACTCTTTTGCTCTTATATACCGATTTGAGCATATTTTAGTGCTTCTTCACCCCTTAACGTGTCATCACATATTTCTTTTA
Organism: Sogatella furcifera; assembly: GCA_017141385.1. NCBI lineage: Eukaryota > Metazoa > Arthropoda > Insecta > Hemiptera > Delphacidae > Sogatella > Sogatella furcifera. The sequence continues at coordinate 14,222,121 of CM029549.1, forward strand.
GGAAAAAAGATAATATTTATTCTCACACATAAAATCTGTATGATAAGATTTCACAAGCCAGATTTATTCTAAAATTATTTGATCATATCATAAGTTGAGAAAATCTATTTCCATTCTATTTCTCACTGGGAACGTTTTGACCAATCAAATTCAGTTTCCAAAACTCTTTATCTCAGTAGAAAATTATCACACAAGCGAAAGCTTAAAGATGTCTTGAATAATCACTCCAATCTTCATTGTTCCACTTTTTGAACGTACAATATTTTCCAATACAAGAAACTCGCGGTAGCTCAGTTATCTTTTTGAATGTTGTACCCGAAAAAGATACTCTCTCTCACAAGGAGTTTCATGGATAGTTGAAATTCTATAAACAGTAAAATAGAATTCAGTTTATTTATAATTTTCACTATCTGTAAGGTTAGAGACTAGAGTCTGCTGTGTAATCCAAGTTCGATAAGGAATGATAACAAAATCACAATACTTCATTACGCACACGAAATATGAACGGCAGAGTAAAAACTGTAGTATCCATTAATTTCCGCACTCCACTCCATCCAACTAGGTTCCAACATCAATATTGACAGATAAATCACGAGCTCACGCCATCATAACTCAGGTCGTCGACACGCTCATTCATTAACTGAGATTAAAAATTCTATTTAAAGAACGCGTTAGTCGGGGGATTTTGCCACCCTTGGTCATAAATATCGCCGGATGAAATGAATCGGAGGTCGATGATCGCACTATTTATTTCTATAGATGAGAAAGTTGGTGTTTTGGGCTTTTGACGCGTTGGACAGGAATGATCGCCGGTCATTTGTCATAATTAACGGCGGTGAATCAAGGGTCTGTGAGACTCCTGTCTCGCTCACCCTGATTGGGTCTGGAGGGGCTGAACAGAATAATGACATGGATACCTAGGAGAGACGAGGCTAGCTAGGCCAGGGGCGCAAAATCCACCATGTAAATACCGGTACAATGCCATAGGGTCGAGCTGGCTTATCAGGCGTTATCAATCCTGTCATTAATCTTGCTTTCATTCGTTGCGAAGCGCCGACTCAAATTAAAAGCCGTCAACCTGAGGACTGGTCATTAGTTTTTTCTTCTCAACAAATCCCAAACTCCACACTTAGGGTGCGATGTACATTAGAAGTTAAAATGAACCTGCCTTCTATTCATTGTCACCCCACGGTGATAAAACATTTCTTACCTTTAATCAAGATAGAATTGGAAAAGTATTCTTAAAAAACGACTTACCAGAATACAACAAACAATAACTTCTACAAACTCCTCGCTTGCACTGAGGAACACTGAGGCACAAACACTGAGGAACTGCTTTACATTAATATGATCAAGATTTAAATGGGAAAGCATTCTAAAAATACAATTCACCAAGCAAAATGAGTGTGATGATTAGTCGTTCTATAGAATATCAAATCATAATCAGCTCCTCATAACTTTTCCTAAAACGTTCCATAAAACCTCCATAAACACTGTGATAATAATCATGCTGATAGAGTATAAAAATGTAAAACTGTGAAAAATATTTCAATTAAGAAATCTTTATGGTCATCGCAGTCGTTCCCTACATTAAATTTTCATTATCGGAGCTCCCTTTAACTGATGAACATCACATAACGTGCTCATAAACCACTTGCAAACAAGGAAATCACTTTGTTTCATGTGGTGAAGTGAAAATCGACAGACAGCTCGGTGGTAATTCAGAAGGGAGCTGGTTTGTTTTTTGTTGTGATCACGTGGGAAGGGACAGTAAGGGAAAAAAAGCTCTTAATTGATTACAGAGATAGACATCACGGAATGGGCACTTCCACGTCATACATGTGGATAAAGACGGAGATGGGAATGGATTTTGTTCATGCTATGATACACAAAAATGTTGGAAAGATCTGTATCTCAAGGTTGGTGCTCATTTAGCCCCTTATGGTGTATTTTCAATATAGCTAATTCCAATTTTTTAGACTTGAATTGAACATCAGCCAGTGAGAATTTTACACAAATTATTAATAATTAACTTAGAAGGCCTAGACCTGAACTGTGTTGAGAATGTATTTCTCAAATGCAAATTTCCAAGATCTTTTGAATTAGATATACATCTACTACTCAAATTTAAACCATTACAAATATGCATAGATGGCTGTAAATTGAATTCAAGGAATATTATTCAAATAGGAAAAATTCAATAATTATTCTCAATTTCCACCTCCCTAGGTTATTACAGACCGGAAATAAATTTGAGTCATAATATTTATTTTCATAAATTTGCAAATGGATTGTGGAAAATTATGAACAAAACTTGAAAGTAAAACCATTATACCCCAATACCGTTTAGAAATTTAATGTATTTGAACGTTTAAAAACCTCAAATTTGAAATGTGAGCATCAATTTAGATAATTTTGAAAGAACTATTTCATAGAGTAGCTGAGTTGGACGTTAAAAATGAATATGGTCACTACTCACTGTAAAGCATCTCAACTTTTTATCAGCCACCCAAAACTGATTTCAATTTCAACCGCAAGCCCACTTTTTAATCTATTTTGTTTTTCGACCATCCCCGTTCAATAACCGGGCAACATCAGTCCGCATCCCCCATAGTTTCTGATAAAAGTGAGAGATTATTGCTAAACTTCTCATATAGGCCTGTCGGCCGTTGCTAAGCCAAGTGAACAACAAACGGTCATCGGGAGATGAGCCACTATAAAAGGATGGAGAGGGTTGAGAGGGGGATCACTCCTTTCCATTTCATCCTTGGTTGTTGGGTGGCGGGGGGGGGGAGGCAGGGGCTTAGGCCGCTTTTATTGTTTCCATAAATCCCGGATCCTTATTGGTGGTATCCCGCAAGCTAACAAACACATGCACACATATATGAGATAGTATAAGAGAAAGAATGTGTGTAAGTATGATGAAGAGAAGGAAGATTTAGAAAGAGAAGGAAAAGTGATAGATGGGTATAGTCTGTCCAAGCAAAGAAAACATTCTGGCAAGATGGGAAAATGAATCCAGCTTGTTCAATATTTGTTTAAAAGTTATAAATTCAGTCTAAAATTGTTGAGAAAAATGTTTTCTACAATTTGAGATCAAATTTATAATTTTTGAAACAATATTGACCGAGCTAGAGTCATTGTCCCATTTTGGGATAATGTCTTCTTTGCTTGGACAGACTACCTTCAAGGAAATGAGAACGATACAGGGAAAGAAAGAAAACGAGAGACTGCAAGCAATACCATGAGAAGCAGAGCAAAAGAGAGAGTACAAACAATACAATATTTCTTTTTTTCCTCCTTCCTTACCCTTCATCACCACCCATCATCTGTTCCCTTTCGTTCATCTTTCTTCCTGGTCATGGGATAAAAGTAGATGAGGGATTCAGGACACGTCCCTACTCCCTGAGATTGTTTAGCTAGCGCAGCATCCCTTGCAGATGTGAGGATGACCATAGGCACACTACGACATGCACTACTTTGGTTGATGATGGATGGGGTTCTATGATTTGGACTTTTTGTGTTGATGGAACAGTGATAACATTGGAGGTCTTAAAAGCCTAATTTGGTGTCTGAATTTTTTATTACTGGATGGTGTAGAATTGGAACGCTTCCTTTATTCATGGTTAATATTCTTGTTTTCTCTAAACTTTGAACTTGTGAAAAAATAACCTTCAACTCCTTGATACAGAATCGAATAGGCCTAAAAGTTACACGATTCAGGAATCAATCCTCAAGAAGACGGAAATGTTCCATAATATCTTCGAATGTACCTGAACATGTATTTTAACTGGGAACTTTGTTTAGTTCATCTATATGAGTTAATCAATAATTATTGCTTGATTTACTTGATTCAGACTGAATAGCTTTTTTGAATTCTTAAGTAAAACTGATCCTTCTGAATACAATCACATAAAGCTCTCAATAAAGAAGGAAGCTCTGGTGAAAATTATTGTTTTTTCATTGATTGGAAGTCGATGTCAAAAATCATTACGAAAAACGAATATTTAGAGAAAGTTTTCGCATATTTTGCGAAATTGATGAGTTTTGCATTGTCATTCCAACATGTTATTTTGAAAATTAGCTGTGAATTGGGTCTGTGTACCAGTCAATAGAGAAGAAGTCTCGTGAAAACAAATTAGATTTATAATATGAGCATTGATTTATTGAGAGAGTTCGAACTCTTTTAGGAAAAACTGACCATAAATCATATTTTATTCAAATAATTGAATTTGAAATTTTGTTAAATTTATTGGGGAAATAGGAATTTTATTCCCAACACCAAGTAATTGAAGCTCCCATTTCAATGTGTATATTCAACAATGTTGAGGAGAGGAAGCTAAAGTTACTGTGAAGCTAACAGAATATCTGAACAGTGAATAAGAAATAATTAGACTATTTTCAATAGAAGTTGATACATCAAAGTCCTAATTGTGAAAGTCAGTGGCTTCAATTCACAGTAAGTCATCGGTAAGTCACTGAGCTCTCATAAACCACGAAAGGGTTGATAGGGTTTTGATGTTTGTATAAAAGGAATTGAGGTTTGATACATGCACACTGACATGCTGCGGTGTACAAAGAACATGACAAGCTTCTGTCCTTTATATGGCTTCTTTGTGTTTGCTTTTGCTCAGAACTCATCTCTCATAATCCCATCAGACAGTTGACAGGGGTGAGTTGTGGCTGGGGAAAGGGTGGGTGTCACAATAGAGAAAGAGAGACTGATAAGGGGAGGGATGGTATGGACTTTTTCCCGCCATTTATCCGCATATAAAGTAATAACATCAGCAGACTCTTTAGAGAATGTCGGGTGTGTAATACCGGCTTTTATTCAATAATAAACACCACTACAAGAATGTGCTGAGTCTGTACTTACTCACTCACTTTCTCTCTCACTCACGGTATTTTCTTCTTCCTCATCACTCTCTCCTCATTCTTTCTCACTTTTCATCCTTCACCTTTACTCTGCCTAAAATTTTATATTTCTCGTCTTCACGTTTTCTTTTTTGTATTCTTTTCCTTTCTCCTTCTTCCCCTCCCTCTCTCTTCCTCTCTCCTCCTATCTCTTCCTCTTCCTTCCTCTCTTTTCCTCTCTCTTCCTCTCTCTTCCTCTCTCTTCCTCCCTCTTCCTCTCTCTTCCTCTCTCTTCCAGTCTCAGCTAGAGCGCCTCTCATCTTCCTCTCTCATCCTCTCTCTTCCTCTCGTTCTTCCTCTCTTATCCTCACTCTTTCTCTTCCTTCACATTCTTCTACTCTCTTCCTGCCTCGCTTTATTTTTCATTCTATACTTTTCAATTCTAATATCTGGCTATTTCTCTATAAATTTCGTAGCGTCTTCATTCTATCATTCTCCTCAAAACCTCCCAGTACATCAAGATCTTCTAAAGAGCATTGCTCAAACTACAATTTCCCCACATGATACACCCCATTGTAACTGAGCTAACGTTTAAGTTTCGATAATCGAGTTGAAAAATGAAAATCCGATCCTGTTGAACTGTTCAACTCTCACTCCCTCTTTTTCTCTCCCTTCTCTTATTCGTATCATCTCACTCTTCCCACACTATCCATTCGAGATATTCCCTCAAAAAGTCACTGCAGTACGCGCGCCGATTCACTGCTCGTATGGAAAAAGCCTCGCAATTCCATTGAATCGCCACTGCCGCCAACTTGAGAAACAATTAACTGCGGATTACTAAGCAAACATGGCTCAAGGATTATTTTTGTAAAGTTCCCCGTTTTGCCGCGGATTTGTTTCATCCTCGCAACGACCAGTATTCCTCTATGAACTCTCCAACCCTTACAACTGTTCGTATCGAGAAAACGGGGATATCTACCAAGTGATTCAAACCGATCCATTTGTGGTGATAGTTTATCAAAACCTAACCCTTTTAATGCTCCTTCAAAAACTCTTGACGTAACAGATCTATCACATTATAGGCGGCTCCATGTGTATGAATAACGTTCCATTACCTCCAGGATCTCTGTTAAGCACAATGTTCTTCCACATATTTATTTATTGCGGAGAAAATGGTGAATTATGTAAGTGAAATATATAATTTTTCAACAGGGATTTCTTGTATCTTAGTATCTTAAGATGACTGATTCGGCCAGAATGAATTGTAATGAACTGGATTGAAGAATGAGAAGAATCATTAATAGAAGAAGACCATTTAAGGTAGTAATAGTATTGGGTTATTTCCGTTGAAAACTTAAACAATGATTCAATATTCACGATTCAGAATGATTTTTGTGACAAAATTGAGACCATGTAATATTCTTATTGTTTTCAAAAACCAACTTTATGTATTTACTATGATGCGTCTGGAAAGATTCTTTTAACTCGTGATTTTTCTATTGTTATAGAATCATTACTGTATACTTGAATTTTAAAATTTAAAACTTATTTATTGTAAAATGAATAACGTTATCAGCAATGCTTTCTCATTTTATCTCAGTATGCGTAAAGTGAAAATTGGATATATGTTTGACGGCTGCTTGCACAGATTTCACAGTTGAAGTTATCTCAGGGTTGTTGTTGATTCTTCGATCACTTATCATTGTGATGATGAACGAATATAGTAAGTAGAAATCGCAACACCTTCCCTCGACTGGAACTCCTCACAAGAAAAACGATTATTTATTGATACCAGAAGCAAAATTTATTTGTTTATGATGATATTCTCCTAGCAGAATCCTGCGATACAAACATGATTCGGTTTGTCATATAAACGCTGAAAATCCCACCGCTACATTTAGAACGTAGAAAATGTAAGATGAGAAGCTCGGATGGACATTAGCTGGAAATGAGAAAATGCATACGAATTCCCAATATATACCGAGCCTGGTTATAATTTCTTCAGAAACGACCGCTCGGAGGAGGAGGAGTAGGAGAAGGAAAGTCATGTTTGTTCTGGAGTGCTATTCAGAGACATGATGAGGTCACTGATAAACTCGAATCTCCTTGTTGATCTAGATGTTTGGACAAAGAAAAATCATTGGTCCGGGTCTACCTAGCCACCTCACCACAGGATTTATGGCGGAAGTTGAATCTATATTATTGCAATTTGTCTCATGATTACTCCAGGATCCTGCTTCCCATTAGGAGACGCAATACCTACTACAATTAATGTTAATTGCTCTCGTTCAACTTAATTAGACCTACTGGTGGACTATATTCAATTTCAATTAATACCTCCTAAGAAAACTATATATATCGCGCCACTGTTAGCATAGCTGCAATTCCCACTTAATTGTTACTGAATGAGGAAACGTCCTATTACACTTTTGGCCAGTTCTCTGGAATTTAGGGAATTTATACAACCTCATTTTCATTACATCCATTTCAAAACTCCTAATTAAAAAAGAAAAATATAATTTCCGATTCTGTTCACCAGGAAGTACGTAGCCTAGTTTCTTGTTCAGAAGTGATTCTTCATATAGGTACCCGTCTGATACCAAAGAAGATGACTGGACTATTTCAGTCACAGTGGGGCTTATAAACTTGTATGAATATCCACGCGCCTGTTTATCAATTACGGTGATCGCTATATCCCCCAGCACCTTGGCTTTAGATGATGAAAAAAAGTCAACTAAGTTGATAAACTAACTCACTAAGTTGAGTATAGAATTCTCACGAAACTGATTGGGAAATACAACAATTCTTGATTTTCCACAAATGTTTTCAAATTCAATCATAAATTGTATCATTCAATTTTCAAAATCCCAGAAGTAATATTCTACGAGGTATGGGACAATGACGAAGGTTCAAGAAATGCTGAAAACAACGTATTAAATAGATTGTAAAGTTTGCTCTTGATCTTCAATAATTCGTCTTTTGATTATAGAATATAGAGAATGTTAATAGAAGTAAGTGACTTTCCACTTTAACCGCACTGCACGGTGGGTAGAGCCTGGGGTGGAGGGTAGTGGCACTGAGCCACATCTACAGCATACAATACACACTAGATCCACAGTAATACTAGTCGTATGAATGGTATGAGTATCTAGTTACTCATTGTATGCTGAGGTTATGTTGTCCATATTTAAGAATTTCAATATGGCGTGGCTGAACACATACCATTCATACGATGTATTACTGTGGATGGTGTGTAAATGTTCCTCTCAGATTTACAACTAAATAAATACTCTCCTACCGGAGGGGGTCAACAAATATAAATAAGATGTGGACAAGTATACCGGATCGTTTAATTCCAACCGTTCTGAACGACCTTCCACTTTTTAATTCTCTAAAAGGTAATGTTGTAACAAAGATGCTTAAATGCATTAAATCATATATCAGTACAGTTATTTTGTTTTTAAAATACAGTACCAACAAACAACTGCCTCACTCCACATTTTTCAATAAGTTTGAGTGAGATACTGGTTCTTTTCCAGTCTGTTATGGAAAGATGCAGTTATTCCTTATTTTACAAGTACTTTTGCTTTGATAATGAGTCTTTGTGCTCCTCTATTAGCCTCTTGTGTAACCTTTTCTTACATAGTTCTTTTAGATGATCTCATTCAAAAACAAGTTACTCTCTTCCTTCTCAAGATTCATACTGATACTTTTTGGTAGGCTGACGATCAGATCCTATTACCTGCAGCTTTGCTCAAGTTTCTGACTGATATAAGGGCAGCAGTCGGACAAAAAGATGGTCGAACCATGTTTCTTTACTTTTGAGAATTTGGGGGATTTTTCTCCCTAAAAGTTTCCAGGATGTATTTATTTTGACGTTTTTAATAATTTTATAAAAATGCTGTGAAATTTTTAATCAAATTTCTAAAAACAAGAATTCTTTCTGGTAGAAGACAAAGAATTTTTGTAAATGAAAAGTTTCAAGTCATTACAGGTACCCCCAGCATCAAGTATTTCACCTCTCTGAATCATGGACTATCATATTTCAAATCTGCTTTTAAAAGGTAACTATAGATATAATTGGTTTATTGCCTTCATTCAAAACTAGATAATGTATTTGAATCTGTAAATAAAATTATTGATATGTGGGTTGTATGAAGATGTATTGGTGCAAACAACATTAGTACATGATTTTATAAATTCCAAGAATGATGGAGTTTGATTTTATTATTGGGCACCTAATTTTTATCTACAGGCGTATCGAAAAGGATTCCTGTTTCAGTTTTACAATCTAGAATCGAAATGGCTATCATTTCTAGAAACTGAATTTCAGGACTTTTTAATCGAAAAACCAACTATTATGATACAGTTGTCACTTTACGACACTGTTCCAGAACTTCCATTTCGTGTTCCATTTGACCATTTCGCAACAGGCTTCGCACTAAACAATCAACACAGCAGTTATCGAATCTTGACTAACCTAAAAATTTCGACAAGTGATAATACTTCATCCATAAAATACAGGTAGTTTGTTCATCAATATTTCAAGATTTACGTATTTGAATAGTCTAAAGTTACAATGATCATGTTTAATCCATATCTTTAAGTTTATAATATCTTGAACTTCTATTATCAAATTACGGGAATACCTGATTTGTTGTTTACTCTACAAAATATTGACATCTGAGAATGACCTACATATCTTCCAGACTCATTTTTGAAGAGCAAATTAGCTTTATAGCGACAAGTATGTAGAACAATTTTTACTGTTAATTTGGGCCTATATTTTATATAGATAATTGAGTCTATTTTGATATCTGCAATTAATGCAACTGAACCTTCTCCCAATAGAGATTATGAATAGAGGCCTACGGTATCCTTGAGATCTCGTTTTCCAAGATTAATTTGTATATTAATTCAATAAATTCAATTTCTAAGAGCGAATGTTTATTGAGAAATCATTCTATGTTTCTTCAGAAAACTTCTTGTTTGTTAATGATTAGTTACAAAACCAATGTTATTGTCTAGTTGAATATTATTTCATTAATTCTATTAAATATGCAGATCAATTTTACAGTTGAGCTCAAAATTAAGATTAAGTAGAATGGAATTTTAAGCTATAAACTTTATTTGAATTGGTAAGAGCTTGACGAAAACATGATATTTATTTGTAGCCTGTATTAAGTTATTTGCCTAAATTTCTTGAGTCAATTTTATTTTGCAACTATGTAATAATAGTATCTATTTCATGTGGATGAGAGTGGAAAAAAGCTTTTCAGCTTTACTCTTATTTGAATTGATAACTGGATGTGAGTCATTCAATAGTTCATTTCTGTGTATCAGTCTCTCTCTTTTCCTTTGCTGCATCGAGAAACTCTCTCTTTTCCTTTCCTTTCCTTCTATTTTCTCTCTTCTCCTTTTTCCTGCACTACTTTGTGCCCATATTACATTCTAATTTTTCGACAGCTACCATATTGATTCTGAAAAGTTGAAATTGGCTATCGTTCATATCCTCCATTCTAGCGTCTTCATTATATCATTCTCCTCAAAACCAGGCACCATTTTATTCCACCGCCTGCAATTGTCAAATTTTAATTACCCAGAAGTTTTACAACTCGCTGAGCTTTCGTTTAGTTCCGATTTAAAATTAACTTATCAGTTGGCCGCCATTTTGAAAATTTCAACTCCCTTTCTTGAAGACACTTATCTCTCAGTTCTATCCAAATTTCATTACAATATTTAATTTTGAATTTCCCTCAAATTTTAAATTTTTACGCGCGCCGATTTTAAATTTTAAATTTTAAATTTTAATCCCCGCCACTGCCGCCAATTTTAGAATTTTACAATTAAATTTTTTAAATTTTAAATTTTAAATTTATTTTAAGTTTCCCCGTTTTAAATTTTAAATTCTCTCGCATTCCCATATTCCTCTAACACCCTGTAGATAAAATGTTTGTTCTGTTGTGATTCAAACCGATCCATTTTGATGGTGATAGTTTATCAAAAAGCTAACCCTTTTCTAATGCTCCTTCAAAACTCTTAGAGCTCTAACTTACATCTATCACTCGTGCGTTAAAGCGGCTCATGTGTATGAATAACCGTTGCATTACCTCAGGATCTCTATCTGAGAAATGTTACAAGTACAGTATTAATTCATTTATTGCGGAACACATTGAATACCTGCAAGATATTTAAATAATTGTTCCTATTTAATTGTATCTAAATCTAAAGTTTTTGACTGATTTTTCAAGAATTAAATTGAATGAACTGTAAGAATGAGAAGAATCATTAATAGAATGAGCGAAAAATTGTTCAGTCTGAAGTTTTTTTAGTTCTGGCTGTTCATCTGCGAAAGGTCGGTTCAATGAATCAGACCAGAAATTTTCTCATAGCCACTTCCCCGTGTTTCGGATGGACACGTTAAGCCACAAGTGGTCCCGGCTGAAGGAAAGCAGTCACGTTACATGTATGAGGCCCTGATAGTTGATCCAGGAGCGACGCGAAAGCCTGGGAATAATTCACGAATACTGTAAAAAACTTCCTGGGCAAGTGAGTGTACCATAATTTTTTCGGGGTATTTCACTTTGAAATAAATTTTATTAGATTCACGATCTCATAAATGAACAAGTGAGACAAAATAGGATTAATGAGATCTAAGAACAGCTAGACCAGATAACTTACTATACTAGCGGCTGAGCTGAACTCGTGATTCTATTGTAGGCTAGAACTGCCAAGTATTGAAAGTTTGCATCACAAGTTTAAAACTTGATTTATACCAGTCAAAATGAATATTACTTAAAAACTTTCTCAGAATACTCGATTTTCTTAGTTGGATATACGTTTCAAGGCTCAGGATAGTTTTTGTTGATCAATCGATCAACCACCGTGTGATGATTGTACAATAGCCAGTACAAAGTTTCCCTCGACTGGAACTCCAGCGTCACGGAGAAAGAGACGGCTCATTGGCAGAATCCTCATACAAAATTTTCACTCGCTAGAAAATCCAGCGCTAGCTGTCCAACGCTTGGAAAATGTAAATGCTCCTCGCATGGAAGCTGGAAATGAGAAAATGCATACGAATTCCCAATATACCGAGGACAACAGCTGATTGAACTCGCGTGTAAACGACGACTGTTCTGGAGTGCTACATAGGGACCGGTAATGAGGCTCGTCTTTCCTTGTTGAAGTGTAGCGAACCTAGCCACTCACCACAGACTGGTACCCACTACTTGTTTTAGAATTTGTTTCATCCTGATGGCGGTTCCAGCTGTACCCAATGAGATTTCCAGCTTTAACTATGGAGTCTTCCAAATTTAACCAGTTGCCACTGTTTGCATAGCTGCAATTCCCACATTGTTTGATATAACGACTATTACACTTCACCAATTGGAATTTCGAGAATTTATACATCCATGTTTTACTTCCGTATTACCTGATTAAGATTCTGGCAGTTTCAATAAAATAGTGAAAGTTACATAAGTTTTTGTTATAAAAAGCAATTCTTCATATAAGTGTTTGATGCCCCCACTTCTTCAACAGTGGGAAAAACAAAGGTATTTCTTCAATGCAACATCTTTCTATCAATTCCGGGTTATTGTAATATTTTGATGAATTATCACTAATGTCCAATTCTTGATATATAAGAGGCCTATCATAATCTGGACAACCATTTGATTATTTATTATGTATTGTCAATTATAGAATAACAAAATTTTTGAATCACACATGGTTTTGATACAATCATAGAGTTGATATGTATCATAGGAATTTGTATATTTGGTTGATTTGGTTTTCTTGAAAGATCATTGACGAAAGAAGATTTCTGTCAGTATTGAACTCATAGGAATAGGATTGACAGAGATATGATTGAATAAAAAATGTAATGTTTGCTCTTGATTTCAATTGGTCTTTTTCAAATAAAACAATAATCTTGCTACAAACTAAGCAATTCAAATAGTAACGTAGTTATTCCCTAAAAATTCCCAGATAAGAAGTTAACTTTTCTCATAAATGATGCTAGAAATCAACAGGTATATTTCTAAACAGTTATTTATTATTGACGTATTCTCCAACAAACAATATAATCTATATTATACGATCGCGTATTTTTAATGACAATACAATTTGTCTTTGTTACAGTTTCATTGGTGAACTATGGAGCCGTCCACACACGCTTGCGCAACAACAAGCACTGACACAGGAACCGATGGCCAGACGGCGTTTGCCGCCTCCCAACTGCCATGCAGCTCGGGGCGGCAGCCCTTCCGCCTCCAGCTGTTGCCCCTGTAGCTTCACAGAGGCCCTCAAGCGAAGTCCCCCCACCATCCCTGCATCACTCCTCAGGCGGCTCGCTTTCACTCAGCAGATCGGAATTGGCAAGGTAATTCCTCATTTAGCCTGAAATGAAGGAAATTCTCAAATTGAAAATTCTTTATACAAGGTCCATTCAGTAAGTATCGAGACTGGTTCTCTGTAGTCTCAACAGAAACGTGGAGGGGGGTCCAACAGGTTGTGCTCGGTGAAGGGGTTCTTTACCATTCAGGAGCACTGTGGTTTAGCCTCCTAAGTTCATTCGTTGAGACAGGAGGTCGATTTTCGCGCCGAGTGTTTTGAGAGCGCGTCGCAGCTGTTTGGAAGCCGAAGTCAAGCCGTTAGAGTCAAACCCCTGCACTCACAGCGGCCTGAGACCTTTCACACGCCTGTCAGGGACCAGAATTTTTTCAGTTTTACCACCCAAGCCCCAGTTTTAGCGTTTGTCAAGCGCCCAATGCCAAACTACTTCAACGAGTTCTTGGCCTTCCTGAAACATTTTGTACCCCTGAAAAACTCTTGCGCGACTCGAGGAGTGTTCTTTGAAAGTCCCTTCAACAAGAGAGAGTGTCTCCGATGCAGATTTCTTATTTTTGAAGAAAAACTTTAGTGCGTAGGTTTCCTCAATGGTGAGCTTCATGTTGGTGCTGCGACGCAAGGTAAAAACACTCGGCGCGGAAATCGATATCCTGCCTCAACTAATGCATGTAAGCGAATGAACCACAGTGATTCTTATTCGTAAAGATCCCATCTATCGATCCCCACTGGCCACTGGTCAGATCCCCTGTAAAGCTTGGTTGAGGCTACAGCAAAGCAGTCTCGATACTTATTGAATGGAGTATGTAGACTCTATAGTTAAATCACATTTAATAGACAAGAGCTGTGTATAAAAACATTCCATCATTTTCTCTAGTTTTCTTCCAATATAATCTCTGTTAATATGAAAGGTTGGGTATTAAAACTTCCCCTAATTTTTCCATAGTAAAAAAATGTCATAGTTTGAATTTCAATTTACTAATTCATTACTCTGATAACAATAACATTAATGTGATCTCTATTACCAATTAACTGATAATCTCAGTAAGACATTCTGAACATGATATCTGACTATGTCAGATATTCGATATCAATAACTCATAATATTATTCTATTCTTCTTTTAAAGATATAAATACCTGGAACCAAAATACCTGGAACATAAATTACAAACTACCTGCATGACTTAGAGCAGACACCCCCTTATTATACCCGATATACGGTATTATAATAACATGGGAAAGTTTTGACACGCCAAATTGAACTCGTGCGCCAAGCTTGGTTCTAAGCGCAACATTAAGTGCAAGAATTACAGCTGAAGCCAGAAAAGCCTGTCGCTCCAGCCAGCCTGCATTATCATGTTTCGCATACTTACACCTGCAATCAAATCGCTCCCTGTATTCAACTTCAACACAAACTTCAATTGAACGAACGTGATACAATTAAAACAATATCACATACAAACTTCCAACTCCTTGAAACTCAATACAACGTGTGAGCTTCAAAGAGGGCTCAGAACCGAATCAGTTTAGATCAAGAATAAGCTGGAATATCGAATTAAGCGATGAGTCAGTCTAGAAAAATTTCTCATTTCTCTATTAAACGGAGTACAGGTACAAGAAATAATGATTAGTAGTATCAATAGTAGTGATTACTTAGTAATGATGTGGAATACTCTGATGCCGGGTCTTTCCAAGCACACTCAAAGTTGAGGGACCCTCAAATTTTGATGAACAGCTGACATTTTCTATGATAAGTATAGGAGTATTTTATATGATAAGTATCCTTCTGTTAAAATTATTTTGATCCAAATGAATTTCAGATTCATTTATCCTATTATATTAAGCTAGTAATTTCTGTATGTATTTATGTATGTATGTATGTATGTATGTATGTATGTATGTTTGTATGTTTGTATGTTTGTATGTTTGTATGTTTGTATGTGGAACCACGGATCTAGAAAACGGCTCTAACGATTTTCTTGAAATTTGAAATGTAATATAACCGTGATGGAAAAATAAGATTGCACCAGGTCTCATATCCGGGAAAACTCTCTGGCAGGATTAATAAAAGAATAAAATGTTCCTTATTCAGGCATAATCCCAAGTACTGCGTATAATGGCTGTTACCATTAGCTGACCAACTCTATCCAGCTGGAGTGAATTGAGTTACTTACATTCAAGTCTATAGCACATGTTCATGACTATCAAAAATTGTGAGAGGTGATCAATTTTGAATTTATTCTTTATAAGGAGGTTCCTTGATTTTTTAAAATAACATATTCATGTAATTCAACAGTTCGGCCACAGCTTCAGAGCGAAGCTCGGTACCAGATATTATGTAGTAAAGTGTAGAAAACTTGAGGGTCCCTCAAATTTAAGTGTGCTTGGAAAAACCGGACGTCAATGTTTCCTTCCGGGATCAGAATGTTTCCTTCCGTTTAGGTTATTTTAATCCCAAATAATTGTAAATTCAATTAATGTCTGCTATAAATATGTAGGAATAATGAAGAGTTGATCATCATAATTAAATTACAACGTAGACTATAAGCTTTATTTTCTTTGTCAAAGAACAAAGTAAATAAGTCTGCAAACATCAAATATATTATACAAGATGAATCTTTAAACAAACCATTTGAATAAGAAGACGTTTCATCAACAAATTTCGTTTTCCATAATACTTGATATAGTTTTATTAATGCAAAACATCTCATTTTTCATTGATATTCCAAATAAGCAAAGAATATTCCGTTAATTTATACGCCATGATAGTGTGTTTCCAAACATAAGAAACTCTCATAACGATCGTCCTACATCTCTTTGACAGATTCTTGTCAGAAAGTTCTAACCTCGTTCAAACTTTTGCCAACGAAATTACCCAAGCGGGTATAAAACTTGGGCAATTTATCATTTCTACTCTATAGATGACTCACTTCTCAATGATAAGTTTATGATAAATTGATACTCCCTGGTTGTTCATTAATTTATTCTATCTGACGCTAATCCAAAAATACTTTCTTGATATGGAAAGTAAATAAAAATCAAACACCCTTTTTTTGAAAACATTAAAATTATAAAAAAATTATAATTTTTTATAATTTTAATGTTTTCAAAAAAAGGGTGTTTGATTTTTATTTACTTTTCTATTATTTTAAACAGCCCTAAGTTTTAAAGTTCTTTATTTCTTGATATGCTATGACTTTCCATCTCTCGATTTATCAGTTGACAAACCTTAGGTATCGATGGAGGAAGGAGTAATGGTATGGAATACCCTCAATTTATGAGTCTCTCCTTCTGTTGAAATTATTTTGATCGAAATGAATTTAAGATTAACTTCTATTCTGTATATTGCAATAATGATAATTTTAACAAATACTTTAGATACCATTGAGTTTCAATGAATCAGTCTACTGGAAACGTTTGATTTTGAATTATGTATTGTTTGAATTTACATGATAATGAAATCAAGGTATCAAGAATCAAGTTATAAAATGATATCTTGTCAGTGATTGTTTAGATTATCAAACCGTTCTGAACTTTGGTAATTGATGAAACTGGTAGGAAATGAAACACATTGTGAGTAAGCACAAGATAAATAGGCAAACCATAACCTCAATTTGTAGGGTATATTATGATTATGAAAAGCCTTAGAAATTAATCTCGAAGCTAATTTTCCCCGTTCATTCATGAGAAATAATAGAGTCATAAGTAGAACAAAATGAAATGTTTTATCATAACTAAAGCACCAATAATAGAATAGAATATGTTTTATTGCGTAACCGCTTCTGAGGTCTTCAGACCTCGAATTTCGAAGCTTAAAATAAATTGAAGCTTTGATTATTATGATATCAAACATTGATGGACATCAATCTTTAACCATATATTTGACTACTCCAAAAGTAATTTAGAAGCCGAGCTACCTTGCTCATTTTCGAGAAATATCACATGGAAGTCATAGATTCCATACATTCCATTTATAGAATGATCTGTAAATATACTGTAGATAATCATAGTTATCATTCAAAAAGCATTCGAATACCAGTTGAATGAGCTGATAGGAATTAATATTGCTAATCATACATGCATCAAATCATTCCACTGCAATATTACACACATACTTCAATGATGAAGCAATATTTTATTTAAATTCATATGCAATATTCTATTAAAATTCACAATAAATCACGAAGTTCCCAGATCACAACACTATTCTGCCTGCTCTGCTTATTTTATACAGTCTCAAATGACAGAGAGATACATTTTCAATTGAAAATATTGGCTGAGTAGGCAGGTCAACCGCAATTTCTACCCTTAGTGAGCTCACGGGCTGTAATAATGTGTATCGAGCACGCAAACGTCCAGAATTATTAATTCTATATGAACGAGCCTTGCATAATGAATATCAAACATCGCATTGAATTGTATATTATTCATGTAGTCGGTAATGATGAACTTTTGCCAGAAAAGCAGAACATTCATCAGCTTCGACAGGAGAGAAGAAAGGGAAAATTTCAATGTAAACATTAGATATTATTAATTGCTCATGGAAAATGCATTGACGTGAATTCGCACAGTCCATGAAAAGCTGAATAACGAATTGTTCATTCATGATTCAGAAAGTTCTATATTCGTGTATCTTCCATTGCCTACCCCCTACAATATTTGATAAATGTTTACCAGTTATTGATTACAATCATTCATCCAATATTCTCAGATTCGTGAATTGGGAGTTATCTATTATGTGATATATACAATGTTTCATATAGTTCTGTCATCTACATAATATATGATATTGAATAGGTGATGTGGCAAATATTATAGTTTTAGAGGAATACAAATGAGAAATTTACACTCAGTTAATTTCAAAACAAAACATTTAACTATAATCTTCACAAACGTGAATATCGTTTTATATGTATAGCTGATAGTTTATAATTGATTTTCCAATATTTTGCCAACTATAATGATTTGGAATCCAAGCTGAAACATTTCAAAATAAAGAGAAATAGTGAACGACTATGAATTGAAAATGATTGAGAAATTTGAAAAATATGTGGAATAATAGTGATAAAGCAGAAATTAAAAATGGTTGGGAAATTTCAAAGTTATATTGTGGATTAGTGATCGAATAGGGGTTGAAGATGTGAAATTTTGAAATAAGGTGGAAAAGTGATGCTGCTATGAGAAATGAACAGTGACGGCTGGGAAAGAAGTTGCAGGGGCGGAAGAACAAGATGGCTGCCGTCACGTAGCTAACACGTGCTTGCCAGCATCCGCTCTTCCTTTCGGAATCTCACTCACGTAACGCCACGCAGACATGCGGGTCGGGATACGCGCCTACGCAAACACACACTCACGCACACACATACACCAGCACACAAAGAATCATTTTGATTGAAGTGAAATCCCTTTGGACCCGGCAGGCGAACGAGCTGAAGAGTGCAGCACAGGGTCATTAGAGAAAAGTTTGATTAGCGACTAGGCACCGCAACACAGCCAATGTTCACTGGAGTTGCATCGTTATAGTTTGCACGGTGTTGCATGCTTGTAACATAGAGAAAGAATGGAAGTACTTCAACTATCCTTTCTCTATGCTTGTAGGCCTATGTACATTATTACAATGACTGTACATGATAGTAGATAGACAATGATATATACATGGAAGTGCATGGGAATACTTATCATTGATACAGTCTTGAACTAATCATAGTCAAGTCTCATTCTTTTCAAAAAAATTAACTACGTGTTTCTTTGAAGCCACGTATTGATCACAGGGATGTCTGATATAGAAATTACTAGCAATCAAGTCTATGGAAACTATCATGTGAGATCCAGATATTCATTATTGGTTACATTCGAATATTGTAATGAATAAACATTTGTGTACTTGAGATTGATGATGAATGTTACAACTTCATTGGGTACAAAGCTAATAAGTTATGATGTAAGCTATAAGTTACATCACCATTAATTAATAGAGGGTAACGTTCTACAACATACTTGTTTGGAGTTAGCTTTAGTTAGCTTGAAGTGGAAGACAAAGCTCCAGAAACCACAAAAATTAAAAATAATTAACATATCCAGATATAATCTTCCTTGAAGTACTAACATTATATACAAATCAATAATTTATAATCATATTATTGGACTTGAAGGTAACCTGCCAATCTTGAAGATTCACAAACTTGGAGTCTTCATCACCTTAAAAGCGATAATTCTTGAAACACTGATCAATTCAATTTATTTAATTTTCAATAAAATCATTCCAACCTGTACCACATCTTATCCAAAGCCTCTCCCTCATCCACTTAATTTAGACTCGCTCAACCCCTTTCCTACTCTACACACCCACTCACCCACCAACCACTCCCTTACATCATAACACACACTTTCCTACTCTCTCCGTCTGACTCTTTATCTCTTTCTCACTCTGTCACTTTCCGGGTCTGGTGCGGCAATAAATCGCGCCAACATAAGCTGAAATATGACGGTATTAATGAGTCCCTAAGTGGATAACGTAGTAGCAGTTTGGGCCGCCGGGAGCGCTAATAAAATGCACCCCGCTAGTTCTGTAGTGATGAAGAACAACTGCCTTGCCGTCCAATTAACACTGGCTTGCAACACCCCTCCTAAACATCCCTCCACCCCCAACATCGCGACCCCGTTGACCTTAGTGACCTCTCCACTCTCCAAGTTTCGAGCGGGAAAATAGTCTCAACGTCCCTATTTAAACAGTATAGTCAACTAATCTCTCCTCTCATCTACATCCCGACTCGATTTTTTAGGCAAATTCCACTCAACTAGAGCAAATTAACAGCTCAGGTCATAACGGTTGAAGTTTCGGAATTATGCAGATACGTTCGAGGCTAACCTAGATTGTTCCACTGTGTACTATTGCACTAACCTGCACAGTGTTCAACCACATCGTTCCGAGTAACTTTCCAGCATTGCGTATACAACTGAAATTTGGACTTTGAAGGTTGAAGCAATTATGTTTGGAAATAAGAATTGATTAAAAGGGTAAAGTTGGAGATGGACGAGTACAGCCATTACATACAACTATTGTAATTCAAGATTTAAAAAAATTGTTAGACAATAAGTTAATATGGAGTAATTGAAGCAAGCTTGATTTATTCCAGATCAAATGACTTATCTCCATTCTATCAACTTATCTTTCTTTTTTTAACTTATCGTTTAGAAACAATTATTTTGAATTATTTAAGAGAATATTGGAAATTTCTTCGATAAAAAAGTTTTTGAGAATCATCCGGAAATATTTTTGACTCCATTGGAAATCTCTCCAATATTGAGAACTGAGAAGCTTGGGAATCCTCTTTTCTAAACTGAGTCAGTTGTAACGAGAAGTGTTGTCACTCTACCATCATAGTGGAGTCACTAAATATCTATATCTATAAAAGCGAAATGGCACTGACTGACTGACTGACTGATTCATTACCAGAACTAAAAATCCACTGAACCGAATGCGTTAAAATTTGGCAGGCATGTTCAGTTGGACGTTTAGACGCGCGCTAAGAACGAATTTTAGAAACTTTCCAAGGATACGCAAAATATTTATATTAAATATTATAGCGTTTTCTCAATTTTTCCGAGAACCAATCGGTAGAAAATGTTGATATTTGGTAGGCAGGTTCAGATAAGGTCAAGAAATGTTGTGTTAAAATATTTTTGAATTCCGTTCAAGATTACGCCACTTATCAGTATTTTTTAAATTGTAGATGTATTGCAGGTTGCATATCTTCCGCCGTCATACAACCAATTATTACTGTAAATTCACGGTTCAGCGAGATTATAGATGAACCAATTTGAAAGATATTGAATCAAGTTTCAAACTATGTCCGATATACTTCCCAAAATTACGCTCAATATTAGCGTTTTACTATTTTTTTGAATTTTCGGAGCTTTTCTTGGATTTTGCGAGAATAAATACGGAGAAAATGTTGAAATTTGATGAAAAGGTCCAGGTTAGGTCCAGAAATGCTGTGTTCAATGAATTTTGAATACCTTCTGAGCCGAATTTGCAGGCGAGCGTAGCGAGCCTGTTTGTCTCAGCCTACACTGACAGAGGTTATGCAGGCGAGCGAAGCGAGCCTGTTTGACTCTCTGACACTGGTGATACTGTCGGGGGTCCAGGGGGCGGAGCCTAGGAGCCTAGGAGCCCAGAGGCTAGGCGGAGAAGGGAAGGAAGCAGCCTGCCGGCTAGTCTACAATAATCGGTATAACATCAAATAACTATTCACCTGTATTACAGAAGCAATTTATTGAAGAGGACTCTCATTCTCAATTAAAATTCAATTGTATTGTGAGGGTAATATAGAATAAAAAGTATATTAACAAATTGTTATCAGTAACAATAATTCTTATTACATGGATTTCCAATGCGATTAAATTGCTTGGAATTATTGATTCTTTTCTAATGTAGATCTTCAGAAAATTATTGATAAACTCTTTGCAAGATTGTATCAATTATTGTCCGAGACAGCAATGCCTTTTTTTGTGCAAACCTTACCGGAAGTCAAAATTTCGAACATACAGCAATGCCTTCTTGCAGGCAAAATTTCGATCGGAAAACTCCTTGCTGGAAATCAGAATTCCTAGGACGAGATTAGGACGGAAATCGAGGCTGGAGTGTCCTTCAACTAACAACGTTGTCTCCCCGGGCCTCAGTCCGTTGTAATTGAGAACATCTGCCGCTCTAATACGCACCAAGCTTGTCTTCTGTACTGCACTCAAGTTCCAATGGGAAATGCTCGAGGGTTGAATGGCGATGGCACGATACAAGTGATAAAACAAAGACAAGATTAGAATATTGAATGAACGCCTCTACTCTACATCTGTTCGATTGTCTTCGTAGTCATCTCGATTTCGATTGTCTTTGTTAAAATTCTGGTCCACAATCCCGTATCACTTATAATTCCCTATTATATTTTAATGAAACTCGTTAGTCTACCGATATCTCAGCCCTAATTTAGACTTATTTATACTAGGCTTATAATTATTATGACATAATAGCATATCGATAGATGGTGTTAGGGCTTTTTAGTAGAGCATTAGGTGGTGTGGATCTAGTTTCTTTGTTGGTGGTTTATCTACTATGCTATTTATTCATTCACCTGTTATCCAATAGACAATATGCTTATGGTTCAGTAGCTCTATTCTATATTCAATATAGTATCTTCATATAATAACTATGAGTTGATGATAAACTTGTTAGTCGAATCATCAAGGCCAGCGAGATAATCCTGAACAAAACAAATATATTTCCTTAAATTACTTTCTACTTATTCTTGAAACTTAAGCTCTTATAAACGGCTGCCTCATTTATTTATTGATATCTCACAGATAATCTTTCATAAATTGTATGCATCAAAGTCATAATCATTTATTTTCTATTTCGACGATAAATCTTATTTATGAGAGAATCCATTCAACAGAGACTTATGATAATTATGTAATTACGTCCTCACTATGATATTTACTCCGCACAGTCTACAATACTAACAAATTATGCTATTCAGGTCATTATCAGGGCAGCTCTATTTGGTGAAATAGAGATATATAGTCAATCAAGTATTTTTTAAGATTCTTACAATGATGATCAAAATTCAATGGCTTGATGAGCTGATTCATATAATTTCGTTACAGCTTTCTATGGAAGTCTTGGATAATACATAATTTTCATACAAGCCTGTCAAAGAAATCAAATCAATTCGAAATATTATTGTACGTATGAACTTAATACTCCAAACTCATTTAATCATACTTATACTAAGCGGAAAGAGTGAGGAGTTGAGAGAAAGATATGAGTGAGGAAGGTGCAGTTTGTGATTGAAGATGAATTGATCGGAATCGAACATCGGTAAAATGAAAAAGAATAAGAGATATTGAATAGAGGGGAATTGCTGGCTTAGGAAAAGGTCGAATTGGGTTCAAATACAAACAGCAATCCCTCTTTTGTTTGCCGATGTCTGGTCAACTGTGAATTTGAGCTCATTGAGAACCTTCCGGCTAGACCTTTCATGGCAGAAAGTCGGAAGCTTGGCAAATTGTAGACGGAAGGAAGTGAATCTAATGTCTCTAAACAGTGTTTGAGCTACTGAATCAAAGTTATTGAATTCTAAATACTCCAACATTATGGAAATACAGATGGAACTTTGAATTCAATCGTCGAGTCCACCTATTCAAATTATTAATTTTTACAGTGGAGATGTTAGTGTGTCTTTCAATGTATATTTTGAACTTGTATATTCACATTCTATCAGTTGTTTACTGGCTATTTGATAGTAAAATTGAATAATTATGAACACTGGTTGGAATTCTATCATATTTTGGTGAAATAGATTGTTGTCTATTGTTGTATTATCAGATGTTTATATTATTTTATATGTTATAGACTTGGAGGGTTAAAACATAAATCTCAACCTTGAAATTATCAATAAGAACAAAGTTGTTGATAAGAAGAATCCATTTATCATTCATAAATAAGGATGAATAGTTTTTAAATGAGAGGAAATTGCATCCTATCAATTTCCTCATGATTCCCAAGGTTGAAGAACAAACACATTCAGAATAATTAGTGGAAACGTGAAATAAGATATCTTTCCATGTCAAATTGACAACTTGAGAATTAATTCCCAATGATTTTCCAACATCCATTTTCTAGTAATATATTTTTCTAGGACAAGGTTTATATGCACTATTTGATTAATTATTATTTTTATTTCAGGTGAGACTGATCACATCAAAGTTTTAAGGAACCAAGAGAGTAAGTATAACAAGATCTCTAGATTTCATGATGAGAAGCCGGTAAATAAGTATTTCTTTGAATAGGCCTATAATCGTCATGTGCAATATAACTGTGAAGCTTGTTATTGAAGAGAAAAGGTTGAGCTCAAAGATTTCTGTTATATTTATAAGACCTTATGAAAAACCTTATAGAGATTAAAAACGTCAATCAGGATTAGTGGATTCAATACGTTCCTACAGAATCGAAATGGAAAAATCATCAGTATTATTGTGATCATTAATATGTGATTAAGAGTACTGTATAAATAAAAATAATGATATTCCATCAGTGAAGTCCAACATCATTTCTAGATAGCCGTGAATAATATTTTCCTAGGGGCAAATCGTGAATCAAATTTTCCTAAGAGTGTCCTCAAAAGTACTTAAGATAGAATCTATAGAATCTATATTACAAGAAGTAATGAAGTAATATCGGATTCAACAGAGAGCCTAAAGTCGTTCTTACGCCTTTTCCCAATATTTCTTCCATATTATAGCATCGATTCTCTCTCCCTCACTCCCTTACTCTATTCAGAGTATTCTTATCGCTATCTCTCAATTTTCCCAATTTCCATTGGTAGTCATTTCTAAACTCCTTCCTCAATAATCCCCAAGGCGGTTTGAATTCAACTCTTTCTCCGACTGTATTGGGAATCCAATTATCAAAGAATATTCTCAACTTCTGGAGTCTTATCATAAAAAAGCTTGCAGAAAGAGACGCAAGAGTTTTTCATCGATCCAGAATTTTTTTAAAGTAGCTTATACTCCACTTTGAAATTAATGTAATTAGATTCCAACTCCGATTTAGATAAAAATGACGATGTTGAATATAAGTGGATTTCTCAGTAATTTTGGAACAGATAACTAATAAGTAACAGATAAAACAAGTTCAAGCAAGATGAATCCAAGAGATATTTCCTTTATTGAATATTTTTCAATTTGATGAGTTTTCAGAACTGCCAACTTGCAAACAACAGAAACACGTTTTCATATTGATGCTAATGAACTGAAAACTTTCAAGAGCTAATTCAATAGAATGAAATAAGTTGAAGAAAATTTCGAATGAGATTTGTTTTATGAATATTCTCCTTTTTTGTGTTGATTCGTAGACTCTTCTTCTCAATAATACAATCGTCAAAGACCTATTCTAAAATATTCATTATTGTTTCCAGGAATGTTTTGAAATACTTCTTTAATCGATGATTCCCTTCTAAGAAAAATCGTACGTCTAATACGTCTAATTTGTCTAAAATTTTTCTTGAAAAATGCTCTTATGTCTTTTTAATTTGGTAGGATTCCAAGGAAAGACCAGATCATGGAGAGTATGAATGATACTATTTTAATTGGCAAAATAGATTTTAAAGATATTATTACAAAATTTGTTTGAAAATTCTGAATTTTTTCCTCGAGGAGAGTGGTATAATTATACGAACTATATTTTAGGTGACGAAATAAGCAATGTGTGGTGTGGGTATCGTGCTGTTTGTTTGTTTGCCAAAGAACTCCGATTCTCAAAAGCATTCCTACCGTATCGGTACTGGGCAACAGAAACAAATATTCAACTTAAATACGGTTGATTCAGCTTGTAACTAGGATCCTCTTAATTGAATATTGAGTATTTTTCACTTTCTACAAGACCTAATGTACTAATTTGTCACATTAAAAGCTTCATGACTTTAATCATTATTCTGTTCATGGATCAATGTTTCACTCATAGCCTAAGAGTGGAATTCCCTCACAGGCTCCAACTCGCAACTCCATACTAAAGACTATTAGAGTACTTAATAAAGTAGATAATCAGAGTAGATAATAGAGTGCATAGTCAATGTCTGTTCTCGAGTGTTGGGAGTGTTTTCTCTATTTTATCTTAGATTCATTATCACAAGTGTTACAATTCTTTAGCCCCTCTTTGCATTGTATTTTCCAATATTTTCAGGAATCTTTTGATCCAGTCTTTTCTAGAATACAATAAAAACCTAATTATTTAAATGATGAATAAATAATTACAACATCTTAATTATTGAATTCCACGATTATTGATTATTGGTTTTGCCGAAAGTGGTATTTCAAGTAAGCCAACATAATAATGTATAAAATAATAAAATACCCTTCAAAATGTTTTTATTTTAACCAAACTATTTTGAATATATTCTAGAGAGTGCGAAACCAGTTGTACTTGAATAAGAAAATTTTAAAGAGAACTGTGTTTTTTAAAATTAATTGGAATATTAATGCGTGTTAATTATTTTTATTGAGAATCTACGAAAGCACGTAAATCACAATACTCTTTGAAATATATTTTTATGAAGAATTGAATTTGATCAAATTTTCCACTTGGCATGGTAGAAATCGGGTGAATGGAAATGGAAATTTCAGTCTTTCAAAATCCATTAATAAATCTATTGAATGGAATTTTCCAGTTGGAATGGAAATAACAGTGCTGAGGAAATGGAATTTTCGCGGTCGGTCGGATGCTTTCCAGCATTGCACAACTGTATTGCAGTTTTGATAAATTCATCTCAGGGCGTAAAATTCTGAAACGGATGAAAACTAAGGTCTAGATTGAAAAAATATAATATGAACTCTAGAAATCCGAGTTGGAATTGATTTTTGTGGCTGAGAGACCTGCGAGTGTATACGGAAAAGCAGACAATGGAATACGGGCTTCGGCAACGATAAAAGAGAAAGAAGCAACTGGGATGGAAGTGCAATTCTATTCGGCTCCATTGTTTCATCGCTTGCTCGGGGCAGTAAAATCCATTTAGAAGCATATCGAGACCTTGTAACGAGGCCTGAAACGGAACGAGCTTTCAAACAACCCAAATGAACACTGAACAGTGCATTGTTTAATAATTCAGAAAATTTGTTACTATTCTACCAGCAGTCGCTTCAACTGGAATAACAAAGCGCGACTCTTTGGTCTCTGAAACACAATGCCAAACAAGGAGCTGTGATTACTTCAAATTGGGAATTCGGTTGGAATTGATACGGCACTAATTTAGGAATATTTTGTTTTACTCGTTGAAATGTAGAAAGCAAAAAGGTCATAAAGAAAACAAAAGAGCTTTGGTGACTTTGAATTGGGACTTCTATGAGAACTAATACAAACTAATCTAGGAATATTTTAGCACACTCAAAAAATAGTTTTCATTGTCTTGAAATCTTGAGAACTAGCCCATAATCAATACCAGTGAATAATAATTGCTCCACACTGAAGTATTAATTCTACAAAAACAAAACTGTTCTCTTTGTGAATATGCTTCTGTGGATACGTACATGCTGATCAAAAACAATCGTTGTTCCTATTGCTCGATTAATTTGATGAAAAATTATTGTTTGATTTTTCTGCTGTTCAATTCTTTTGAGTTAACTCAAAACACCAAAAAAGTGTTTTCTATCCATATGAATTCGGACAAATTCCATCTCTGACAACACACATAGGCTTTATAAAAAGCAGAACGCTGTAGGCGAGAAAATATGAATCGTCCTGTAGTATATCAACCGTCTAAGTACCTAACATGGGATTCCTCTCTGCATTCAAAAAATTATTCTGCAATATTCGTAGGGAATTTTTTGGAAACACGTTTGCTGCGCGTTGTGCTATTGTCGGATTGTTTTGTATTATTATTACATAATATTCATCATGTGTTTAGAATTCATTATTTAAATATTGTGTTAATGAATGAACATGGGCTGCAGTGAAACTTTCTAATCATCGATCAGTTTTCAAACTCGTTCATACTAATGGTTCTCTGATATCGAAATTATTCTACTCACAAACTCAACTACTAGAAAAAGTGGTGATTCATTGGACAGTATCAGAGACAAATTCATCTAAGAATCTCAGTAATGATCATTCTTTTTACTCATCGTATTTCCAACAAAATTTAAGGAAGCATTTCCAATGTGGAATCCAATGATAATTTTGTTGATCTTTCTTGAAATCTGTTATCAAGATCCAGAGTTCCAATAAACGTTCCTCAATATTACCTAGTTTATCACCTATTTTCTCATTAATATACAAAGTTCCACAAATTTGATGGTTTTATCCGAATATGGTTAAGGTTTGGTCGAAGTTTTATGGAAAAATTTTGGAAATTAATTTTGCAATCGGATGACCAACTGTAACTGATTGCTCAATCGTTGTTCAAGTAACATTCGTTGATTGTCGGGTGAGTCAGTTGTTATTTTGGCTGTTGTAGTTGTAGATGAATGTGTTGTAGTATTTGTAAACGTGCCAGTGATACCATTAGAGAAAAACAGGAGCCGATGATGGGCCTCAGCTGCGCGCTGCGCCAACGGGCAATAGAGCACACCAGTCCCCACGGTGGCAGAGAAGAATGGCGTACGGGCACAAACCAGACTACCATGGCTCTACGAGGAGATCGAATCCTTCCCCCTTCACCACCCCCCTCCCAAGTGTCCCGTCTGCTCCCTAAACAGGAATTGATTCCCTCTTGACCATCCTTCATTCTTAACTTAATTCTATCTTATTCTCCCTTTCAATCTTCTTCCACTTCCTATTTTTTCCAGTCCCCAATTCATTCTTCACTCACTTGCCACTTTCTTTAGTCACCCTCAACCCCCCTCCGTCACCTGCTATGATTGTCTCGCTCCAAAATGATCTTCAATCATAGCGCACATAACATATGTAGCACCTGTGCACTTTCATATTGTGCACCCTATCGATAAAACTGTGCGAGTTTCAATGATGTTTAGGGTATCTTAAAGGGTCCACGACAGTTATTACATACCACTAGCATATTCGTACCCACGTCTCCCTTTTTCCTTTTTTTCGGATTGGTGAGAATCGGAACTCATATTTTGTTCAAGAGTCTAGCTCCTGGTTCAAACTAATTTTGTAGAAAGAATCGTAAAATTGTAATATTTATATGCTTTTGAACCCTTGAAATAGATCAGTTATAGCAAATAAAATATTTATTTCAAACTATACTTTTGAGATTGTATGACTTCAGCATTTAATTTGTTTGATTGGTTTGACCCGGTTTTATAGAGGTCGGCTTGGGTTAAAGGGCTTATTGTCACAATTCTTCACCTCATATACTGAGATTAACTGAATCACTTCTAGCAAGAATAATTTCTCTGAATTATAGCAATTTTTGTTCAATTTATCAGTCTATCGTAGTGTAGCATCATCTGGAATGTTAGATTCTTTTTTGGGAAGTTCCAGTTATAACCAGTAGATATGTCCAACAATCAAAAGTCTTACAATCATTCAAATCTTGAAGAACTAGCCGGCAGTATAGGCAGTGTAAGTGAGTCAAACAGGCTCTAACTAATTCATAAAGATGGTTTTGTTATATTCTAGGAGCCATTCGTATCTATATTCATTCGCTCGCCTGCAAAACCTCTGTAAGTGTCAGCTGAGACAAACAGGCTCGCTTCGCTCGCCTGAAAATTCCGTTCAGTAGGGATTTGAAATTTATTGAGCACAGCATTTCCACACCTAATCTGACCTGTTTACCTAATTTCAACATTTTCTGCCAATATGTTCTAGAAAAATCTAAGAAAAACTCCGAAAATTCAAAAAATTGTCAAACGCTAATATTGAGCGTAACCTTGGGAAATATATCGGACATAGTTTGAAACTTGATTCAATATCTTCCAAATTAATTCTTCTATAATCTCGCTGAACCATTCAATTTACAGTTAGGATTGGTTAGGGACCCGCAACACATCTACAATTTTGAAAACCTTATTACTGGCGTAATCTTGAACGGATTGCAAAAATATTTCAACACAAAATTTCTAGACCTCATCTGAACCTGCCCACCAAATATCAACATTTTCTACAGATTGGTTCTCGTAAAAATGAGGAAAACGCCGAAAACTCTAGAAAAACTAAAATATTTGGCGTATCCTTGAAAAGTTTTTGAAATCCTTTCTTAGCGCGCGTCTAAACGTCTAACTGAACATGCCTGCCAAATTTGAACGCATTCGCTTCAGTGGATTTTTAGTTCTGGTGATGAATCAGTCAGTCAGTCAGTGCCATTTCGCTCCTATAGATATAGATACAATATATCTCAAAACTTGAAAAACTCATTCAAATTCAGCAATCTCACTGGTGGAGGAAACGGTATATCACAAGTGAGGAGAAATATCATTGAAGAAAATAATAATTTGATAAGAAACAAGAAAAAGTTTTTCTAAACATATAATACCTTTGTTTAACAAACGACATCAATCTGTATTGTGTAAATACAGTTATTGTGAAAATACTACTTCTTGATTTCTCAAGCATTCAACATAGTTCTCCCAATTTCTTTCACATTATTCCACATTCTCTCCCCTCATCCTTCGACCGTTTCTCTTAAACTAAATAGCTACTTAGAGCGGTCACATAGCCCCCAAGTATCAGGGTTTTCAACTTTCTATATATTAGTGACACCCCTTCTTAAACAAGAGAAGAGAATTGTGCTAGCACATTCCCCTATCGGGACAGTTTGCTCATCCCTCACTTGGTCCACCCTTAGTTACTCTTTTAATACAGGCAATCACCCAGCCACGACTTTTATTTTCCTTTTGTTTGCCTTTTGCTTTCTGCTCATCCTCCCCTCCCTCGTCTAAGAGATCGCAGCCCTTTACGTGATGATGACCCGTTGTTGCACTCTTCTATCTCATTTAAAAAGAAACAACTGTACATGAGTGAAACAGGGATGGTGGAAATAATGAAAGTGAAGCACAACAGATGAAGAGTACCCAGCCATTTAGAAGTTTCTTTCAAATGCTCACATTAAAAATTATGATGAACGTTTTATACTTTTTATCTTCATTTGATTCTTGCCCTTTTTCTGCTTTCCGCCTTTTATCTCAACTATTTTTTGTCTCTTCCCTCTTTTTTATTGTCTCAATTAGATCCGTATTTCAAAATTAAACGCATTCATTAAAATTTATTGTCAGCATTAGAAAATTTTGGTTCGTTTTTTGTTCCCTGCAAACACCCAGGGTAGGGGGCCTTCCCTCAACCCACAGATATTAGAACGGTCGCCTGAAGAAATTTACTCGAACAGAAGAAAGTTGTTGCAAAGTTCAATTTCAGCTTTTCGAGCTGCAAACTTTCTCATCTTGTCCCGGAGTGAAGTTTGAAATTAACGGTTGCTTTTCATTTCACGCCTCACGCAGGCTTCTCATCCAAATTTGATTTCTTACGGCAAATCTGGAGGAATGATACTGTACTAATAAGTTGGTAAACATTGTAATGTGCCGGAATTCGCTTGATAGAATTAAGTAAAACCATAACTAGTAATATAAGTTAATTCAAAAAAGAAATAAAGCGTTTTCAGGGATTTAATTCAATTCACAGCTTAGTGGAAGAAATTTCTAAACTTGAGCCTTTATGCAATTTGTTTTAAACTTGAGTGGAATTATCTTGATATACACTGTACAGTACAATGATCAAAAGTGAATCGAATAATCTCAGTTCCCAGAATACTATTCCAAAACGAGTGAAGAAAGAAGGCAATAATGAATTAAAACTGTAATTGAGAATAATTTGTTATTAAATTTTTATCCCCAATTTTAACAAACAGTTTTTTTGTATCATTTATAGAGTGAATTTTCTTGACTAGGAGTGCAAAGTAAGAGCGCAGTCTTTTTCCATGTTAGTAGGCTACATCAGGGGGATACAGATTCATTATAATTATTACAAATTGAACAAGATATCAGTAGAATATTATAAGGGAGCATGATCTGAAGCTGTAGGTCGAAGAGTTTACTGATTGAAATGACTGTGCCCTGAGACTCCTTGAAATAACCCAAGTTGATAAAGGATTATAGGCTTTTTCGCGAAAGTGTTCTGCTTTTGAATATAATGATGGTGTAAAGTATCATGTAGCAGAAATCGATGCTATTCACTTGAGCTTATCTTGTCGAAGCGAACGTGGTATAACGACTTGTAGCAGCTATTGCATTCTGTGTTGAAAGTGTCCCGGCAAATGTGAATCTTTTCTACCATAATAATAATAATTGTAGCTGATAGACGATAGTAAATAGTGAATAGTACTCCATATGGATGTATCGTACCATAAAATTGTACTCTCATTCCACTCATTCCACCTCTCAATTGTTCAATGAAATTGAGAAAATTGTATCGAGCAGAACTTCCAATTCATTCAAGATTCAAAATCAAATAAAATTGTGTTCCTAAATTTTGTGATGGATGTGGTTGAAGGAATAGTGCTTCATAGATCCATTTCTATTAGATTAATAGAATATTGTTAGAAAACTGAAACCGCTAAATTATATATGAACTGAAAATGTACTTTTCACGCCCATTCCAATTAAATTCATGAACTCACTAATTGTCGGTCTTACCAGAAACATTTCCAATCTCTGGAAAAATACTGGTAGCAACAGGTAATTAAGTTGTAGCTTTTAATAGTTCCTTTTAATCACTATTTGTATTCTGGATTGGTTAAGTTTGTTATCCCTAATTTATTTCATATTTATCCCGAAAATTTAATTTACAGTGTAATGGAAGTGTATTCATACTATGTTGGGAAAGAAAGCTACTAGTATATACTAGATAGCTGCTTTAGTGAGTTTCCCATGATAACTTTCATACCTGTGCCACTTATAAACATTATTTCCCTTATAACAGATGTAAGGCTTGACATTACGAGGGGGTGTTTCGTCGAGAAATGTGTTAATTAGAATCGGAATGAATAACGAGCACTGATTAATAACATACTTCTGACGACCCCAGCTTCAGGCAGAACTTACTTAAAAATTGAGTGAAAGTGTTAAAATGCACGATATGAACCAAGAGACAGGCTGTAATAATAATTCATGAACAAATGCATTGCTGTTGAGCAACTTAATTACTTTATTACTTGGATAATAAGTAACGGTGAGCTGGTACTTGAGTCCCTTCTCGAGTGAAATATAAGAATTTACCCCAACAACTTTGCATTCACACCTTAGGAGGAGTCTCCTTCACAGTTTGTGAAGTAGCTGGCTGGCTTCGTGGTCAAACTGGTAGCCTAATCACTCACTCAGACGTGAATTCGCTTCTTCCGTTTGAGGGGTAACAACTTCAGGACGGCTCCACTGAATGAGCTTCAAAATCACTTCACACTGGTTCACTTCACACTTGGAACTCTACATTCATTCATCATCATCATCATCACCATTAAAATCACATCCTCATTACCAAAGCAGAACATGATAACCAATTATATTCATCAAGAATACTGATCTTTTTCTTTGGATATCATACTTTGTAGAATTATTTTTATCACAGTGAATATTATTTATAACTTCTACACGTTGAATTGACACGGAAATAAAGCTATTTCAAGCCTGGAACAAGAAAATAACAAAGTATTTTATATAGAGCTATATTAGAGCAGAAGAATGTCTACAAGATCATAAGATGATTAGTAAAGGAGAACTGAATTATTGATAACATGACAATAGGAATAAGGAATGGAGCAAGATAATGAAAGTTGAGGAACCATTCAGTTGACGGGAAAATTAGATTAACGCTGGATGCCTGTCTCCTCAAGGACCTACCTAATTCCACAAGCCCTGTCTAATCCCCATGTATATTTTATAAGTAGGGGTCATGCATTTTCAAGGGTCACAAAACAAAGGGTTGAATTGTCAGTTGGTTACAGAAAGGGTACTGGATGTAAGTTTGGAGCAATATCCTGGTTTTTAGGAAGTGTGGGAAGCGCACACCCAATTTAATGCATCAAGAATGCTGTTTCTCACCTCGGGATTTACTTCCACCTTGGATTGACGAATAGCTCCTGAAAGTTTCTGCTGAATTCTTAATGGCAGACTTCTCAATGAATCTTGAATCTTTCAATCGAAACCCTTAAATTAGAAAGCAATAGGAAAGTGAATGATTATCTGAGTCCTTGTAGAAATATCTTGAGATAATGAATGGCTTCTCTAATTATTATTTTCAATATCAATGACAATAAGAGAGCTTGAATCACATGATTTCAAATTTCAGTTGGGGAAGTACAGAGGAATGTACAGTTGTAACGATAATTTTGTGGTTAACCAATTAAAGTGATTGAGAAAGAAATAAAACTCAATAAACTGTCCCTATTTCTCGTAAAGTGAACTTACTATACTGTCAGTTTCCCATTTTCATCAATATCTATAACTTTTATTTGATAGAAGATTTTTTCACTTCCCAGACCATGTAGGAATTTTTTGGCACGTAGGCCTATAGTATTATGACAACGAGTTATACCATGGATAAAGCATTACATGCACATCCACGTTCGTTTCTCAATAGTAACCATTGCATGGTTATATTCATAAGTGACCACATTAATGTGATCTTGAAATAATTTACTACAGAGATAAAACAGTTTTTCGATAAACATGAATTCCATCCTTGAAGTTTTGAATAATCATTCCAATTTCAAAAATATTCAAGTTTCTCCTTGAATTCACTATTTAATTTCCTCGTTTCATAGAAGTGAGATAATGTTAGAAATAAACCTTCTCTTAGAAGTTCACCTCTAAATTTCATGTTTGAACTTTCAAGTTGAAATTATTTGTTTTGAAGGTGAGCTAGCCAACCTGTTCATCAGTGAAACAATTATTGGAAGTTTTTATCGGCCAATACACCTGCTACTGATAGGTTGAAGCGCAAAAAGTGGAAGAGGATAGAGAAAAAGACTGTGAAAGTGATGAGAAAAAGCGAAGAACTGCCATAAGCCATAAAAGACCAGCACTTTCCACATTGAACCTCTCTGCTTTACTCTCCTCACCTCTGAGGTTGAAAATAGAAAAGACCGAAGATCATGGAGAATGGAGTAAGATAAAAAAGAGGATTGATGGTGAGTGTAAAACAAGGAGGGGAAAAACAACGACCCTCCCAGTCGATACTTGAAAAGTTATAACAAAAGTTTGAGGGATTTACTTCTAACGACCCTGTCGGCGTGCAAGTTTCTTCGGCATTTTCAACTTTACAGAAGTATTGGAAGACGGTGTACTAAGCAAGATAATCTTCCAAGGTGTTGGAGCTCAAGTGATGATAGTGTCTCACGTGAGACCGTTCCTGCAGATTATGAGTTGGAATAAAAACTAAGAGCTGTGAATAAAGTCATACCAGAATCCTGGAAAGTCGGAGTGAAATAGAAAAAAGAAATTCCTTATTGCTCTTTTACACATAACATATTCTTTCACATAAAAAATCTCATATCTTACATTGTCTGAACGTTACATTTGAAGTCTCATCATTGGATTGGATAGGTGATTAATCCCCCCATTCACAAACAAATCTTTACAAAAAATTTCGCAATTAAAGTATTCTACTTTTCACAGTCTGAATATTCACTACTGTATATCAATAGCATCACATCCATTTTATAACAACAGAAGATTATTCTGTTTCTGTAAATGGAATTAGAAAAGTTAAAGTTTTTTTAAGACCATGGCAATGCTAAATATGTTTGTCTATTGCATGATATGTTCAAAATAATAGTATAGACGAGAAGTTTTGAATCTTCAGCATGAATTGGAGTTTTTATACGAGTGGGTAGGCCTACCTAAAGAATTATTCAATCAGTCAATAGCTTAGTTATTGACCGCCTAGTATCTACAATAAGGTTACAATTAATTTATTTATCGAAATTTGGGAGAAAGACGTTTTGTGTTTTACCCTTAAATGTAATTTATTGAGCCAATGAATAGAATAAGATATATAAGTGATTAAGAGGAGAGACAGGATATCTCTCCATGTTCTCCAAGGAACAAATATTTGAGTGCACCCACAGCTTTGACTCCGTAAAACAGCAAACAGAACGTATGCAGAGAAAAACGAAGACTATCTCTACGATCTTTTTCCTCGGTAGTAATGGTATTAGTAGAGCAGCCTTACTCACTTAGCTAGAAGCTTATAGGGTTTTTCTAAGAGAAAAGTCTGTGTGGCTGTTTTGCAAACGCAGCGTAACCTTATTCCAATGCCAACCAGCTCTTTCCCATGATCTCCATTCTGTGGTAAAAGCAGCAAGCGGCACCCCACACGCTCCTCACCACATTTACACTGAACGTTAGAGACAAAAGTGTTTCAGGAGATTTCTTTTGCAAAAGAAAACCGCTGTCTTGCTGTAAGACAGTTCACCCCTTGCGCAATCTGCGTGATTTCCTTCCCCAAGAGTACTAGGATCTGCAGTTTGAATTATGCACAAGCTTTAGTGGAAGGTGGATTGGTTTTTGAAAATAAAATATTTTTATCTTAAATTCCACGCAATCTTATTAGAAAATGGATATGAACATCTGTAGGATATGAGCAATTGAATGTAACGTAATTGGAGAATACGAACACTCTAGGAGACAAATACTTGCGAGTCTTCAGCCGAACCTAATCTATTCAATGTGCAGGAATAAGATAGATTTTTATTGATATTAATTCAATACTAAGTCATTCAGATATAAGCTTGCGTTGAAGCTTATGTTTCCACATCAAAACGCAAGGTTGAAGAGAAAAGTTAGATAACTTGTTAATTCTATCAATAAATGAAAAGAGTGGGAATGAGTTCAAGAGAAGTTGAAACCTTGAAGTATGGCTGCGAGTTTTCTTTCAATATTTGTTTCTCATACTCGTATTTATGTTGAAATACGAAGTATTCATGTAAAATAAATTTTCATACGTTTACCATTTTCGGAAAACTAAAACTAAAATCGATAAATTGAACGATTCTCCTTGTCCATCATCAAATGGGAAGACTAATACCTCTTGATTCGTATTGATTATCAGTAAATTTATAATGAATACTCCAAGAACATACTTTTATTTATATCTTTCCACATCGAAATATTTTCCGCTCAATAAATTCGATCTCGCACGACCAACCCTGATACTGATAAGTCGAGAACGAAAGAGTATCGATGCATGGAAAGAGACAGATTGGAATTGAAGAAAAGAAGAAGAAAGCGAGAACTTGGAAAAGGGTCTATGCAGTGATGGTGGGGGGAGGGGGCAGGCGTGACTTCGGTACAGTACCTTGCATGAATAAATCACAGCAAGTGAAATGGAATACAGTATACAGTTTTGAATAATGGATCCATCACCACTTCAGTCCTTTCTCTTCTCTATTCTCTTCCCTCTCTTTCTTTCTTACTATTCTCTTTCTTCTCCTACCATTTGCAGCCGATCCCCCTTCAATCTACTCCTGCTCAAGGCTTATTTTGTTCTCTCAATCCAACTTCTCGCCCAAATCAGCGAAACATAGCAATCCGCTTAGCAATGGAAAACTTATCACAACTTTAGCAATGAATACTCCCACTCTAGTTCATTCACATTGTTCTCCAACTGAGTTTTTGAATACAGAAGTAACTTTAATGAGAAATGCATAATTTTCCCCCGGGTAATGTAGTTTTCTTTTTTTAAGAGTAGTAGATGAATTATTGTAATTGGTGTAAAGTTCTTCTTATGAATAATATTACTATTTTCTATTGAATCAATAATCGAATTCTTTAGTATTGAATTTATAATCTATCTAATATAAAACTTTTCATCACCATTACATGGATTTTACCAGTATTGGTTACCACGATATTGCTCATCTCATTGAATAGGCTATATCAATGATATTTCATCCTTAAAGTATGATTCACAAATTGATTATAATTTGCTGGGAAATTAATAATTTTTATGCTGAAAAATCAAGCCCTTTAATGTCTATTTTGTAAAATGTAGAATGGATTACTTTTTCAAGGACAAAAAAAATGAAATAAATAAATCTATTTTAAATCAGTTTTCAAGTATTCTGTGAATTTTGAAGACAAATAACTTTCTATGAGTTCTGATAATTTTTTTTCGGAGATGTAAAATTCCGAAAAAGTTTCTAAGATTTTAGATTCAAAGAAATTTTTCAGTGCGGCAATACGCTCTCAAGTTTTCTAATGACTTCTATTGTAGTGATGAATAAAACTACCTAGCCACTGTTTACGCGTAGTTTATTGGTTCAGAAATGGTGATGGGCTACAGTTTTACAGTTTACAGTTTTTCAGAAATGGTGATACAGTAATTGAATCCCATCCCAATCATTTTTTTTATGATTTCGAAGTTAATGCAGATTTATTCTATAGTACAGTAGGTATGAACATGTACTGCATTTTGTTTCGCTAAATTAAATCTGTCAAAAATACCGAGCTCATAGAACAAGAAGAAACTTGTGTTTACTCCATGCAGTGTAAACCTGGCTCCCCACCGACAATGTGCACTCGTAACTACTCAACAAAATACGACTCCCGAATCGGCGAAAAGCACGTTTCATATGCAAATGCCATCCTCTTAAATTGTTGACACAAAATTGCATGCCACATAACTTCTATCTGGATTGATTCACTGTGAACTGTTCACTTGGCAGAATGCTGCAATGCAATTGTTTTATGGATTACACCTGGGTCACTTCAAAATTATTGACTGACAGCTATCACACTCCTACTTTGATTGTAACTGTAGGGAACTGAAGGAATTTTCCAATAGTGTAGAAAAAAATGCTTTAAAAATGATAGATTGAAAAGAATAATTATACGAGTAATTACTATAAAGAATTATAATTGGAAAAAAATTATCTTATCAAATTGAGATTAATCAAGGCAATATCGAATAGAGAACATAAGTAGGCCTAAACTTAGTTTTGAGAAAAGGATCATGAGCCTTATAAGAGGTTCCGATCCACCAGGAAGCTATTTTCGTCATGAATGAATTGCATTAAGCTTAGTTGAGTTTTTAGAGGGTGATGAAGATATGTATTCCATGTAATCCAAAAATGGCATCATTCCCTCAAGATTTGATCAGAAAAGACATTATTAATGTTAGAATGGTTTAGATGAAAACAACCTGCTACTTTAATCATAAATTGAATCTAGGTATAATTTATATATATTCATTATACTTCGAATACTGTTTGAGATCTCTCCATAAAATTTCAATTCAATTTCGTTTGATCTTTTCACAATGGTATACATAGAGACTTTATATTAGAGGCTCATTTACTGTAAAGACTTATTATACAGTCTTTACAGAATACAACATAACTACCACCAATATTGAAGGGAGCTTAAATTTTTATTTTTATTATTAAATACGCGATCATAAAATAATGTTATAGGCCTAGTGAGTTTGTTTTAATTTGCTGAAAAATTTAAAAGTGAATCCATAATATTGAAATCCTATGGTTTATCTTATTCATTTCTGGAACTTAAAAGTGGACTTTTATCGAAATTCAAAATTATTTGTGATAAAATATTTTTTGAAGTGAGAAATTATTAAGTGAAAGTGGACATTGTGGATAGACATAATAACCTACATCTTAAATCTTCATCATCACTCATTCATCCTTTGCTTAAAATACTTGGAAATCAAGTTTCAATTGTAAAGAAAGAATAAAGAATCAAAATCACATCAATGAACTTATTCTATCAAATTAATATCTGAGATGGATACAAGATATAGGTGACTTGGATCCCATATGCAAAGTTTCTCCAACTTTCAGTAGTTCGTGCTCGTCTCGCCTGGATAGGGCTGAATGATTCATCGACTAAACGTTGAAGTGAGGAGTTGGGAGGTGACTCATGTGCATCAACTAAACTGAGTCTTCAACGTTGTGGATTCGCTCCATGACTGAGCCATAATGTGCCGTGCTTGGTGAGGCAAGTACCAGTTAGTTTGAGGTTGCCACCTTTAAGTGATGCCTTGATGTTTCATTAATCCATACGAGCAACGTTCACGAGATATTATTATCAGACGTGTTTGGAGCCATCACTTGTAACTTGTCCATGTTGTGTTATTGAGGATCAACAAACATTTGAAGCAGTGCTTCAACCGCAAGCTTTGCACTCAAACAGGAGCAGGTTGACGTCGATGATGGGTAATGATACTTCAATTTGTGGGAACATCTCAAGTGGCAATCGATTCATGCTATGGATGCGATTAATAGTTTCTTCAATCAATTTATCGGTAATAATACTACTTGAATTTGTTCAGCATTGGTGAATACGAGATAATTTAAGTAATTGGAACTTTCTTTATAATCTTCTTAATACTTTTTTTATTCTCAATACAAACATTTTTGAAATTTTGAAGTAATATTCCTCTAACAACATTATCATTTGAAATTCAAGTTACGTTCCTAGCGATAATCGTGTGAATACTCCAGCTTGAATAATATAACCATAATTACATAATATTTCATAACTTATGGGTTATGACAAGCAATTAGATAGCGACCGCTCTGCTATTGAACTATTACTGCATAATATTCCGATAAATCCTTATAATATTCTACCTTGAACATTCAATTTGAGAAATATTATAATAATATTGAAAGGAACTGAAGAGTTGGAAATCACAAAGTGTGAGTAAATTTTGCATATTATTGCAAAACCATCTCCCCATCAACCTGAAAATAATTTAATATTGTAAATCAATTAATTTTACAAAGCTTTCATTGATGTTTTCAAGATTCTTTTCAAATTTTGTCCGTTTCTATGTAAATCTCTCAATTCCTCTCTCATATGTCTATCTCTCTTCTTCAATAATATTGATAATATTCTATTCAGATCAAGTTGGTTCAATGTAAGTTAATTACAAATGTTCTTGTTCACTTATCACTGATGAAAGACGTTTTGTAAACAATGCAATGTCAGTCAGCTGGTTCAATGTTTTATTGAATCTGACTGACGTGAAGGCAGTGCAGCGTTTGATCATTGGATGCAGGATGCGTCAAATTTTCCATTTTAAGGGTGGCAGCATGCAGCAAAATTAGCAGCAGCGGCACCAAGTGAAGAAGTGTCGGGCGGTCGGCCTACCCTCCTGACTGCAGGCGCAAGACTTAATTATGAATTTAATTAGAATGATGCTCCCGATGTGAGATTATTTATGACAGTTGCTGGCAAGGCATAGCAGGAGACAATCAAATTAAGATAATTGTATTTGAGAAGTGAGAAGAATATTTGGGCTCGGCCCTCTTCCACTCACCTACTACCATTCCCCCCCCCCTTACCGCAGTTTCTTCTTCTTTTCCGTACTCATCTTCTTCCATTTATCACCTCCTACTATTTTGTCATCTCCATCTGCTGATTCTTCACTTTGTACATCTTGATTCCTCTCTTTACCATACCAGTCATTTTTTTCTGTACAATTTTGGCATCAAATTTTCTCCATTATTTTCATATATCCTTTCTCAATTTTCATCAAGTTCACTCTCGCAGTCTTCTTCATTCGAATTTCTCCTTCTCCAAGTCCTCCTTCTTGTTATTTAAGCTTACAGTACTCATGCTATTTTCTTCCTTATTCTTCTGTTTCTATTCACCCTCTTCTTCGCTTCCCTTTTCCTGTCCTTCTCCAGTTTCTTTCTTTTCTCCTGTTGCTTCAGAATCTACTTTTCTCCTTTTTATTCCTTCACATTAAATCTCCTCTTTGATTTCCTTTTCATCTACTCCTTCTTCTCCCCCTACCATTCATCTTCGTCACCAACTCCTCCCACTTTTTATCCTTTTGCTATGTCCTTGTTCTTCTCCAGCTCCTCCTTGTGGTAACAATTCTTTCCTCCCATTTTCTTTTTCTTCTTTTCCTACTCCTCTGACTACCTTCTTCTTCAGTTTCTTCTTCGTCTTCCTCTCTCCAAACACCCACTACTATTTATCCTCTCTTATATCCTTTTCATTGTTCCTCCTTTCTCCTTGGTGAGATCATATCGCTCTCTTGATCTTATTCTCGCCCCCGCCTCCCCCCTCCCATGCTACCATCCTCCAACAACAATACAACAAACCCCCATCGCCCCATTACCATTCTCTCACCCTCAATCCAAACCTTAACCCCCTCCCACTAGCATTCAACAAACGTATGCACATAGGCGTTTTCCTTATTTGCATTTAGACAAGGTCTGATCTTTCTCTGCACTGTTCGTGTCTGAGACAGGTCAAAACACGAGTGAGCGTTTCTTTCCCCCCCTCACTTCACTCTGCCAACATTTTCAAGGCAGCTGCTATCTATCCACGCACCCCCTCCCCATAACAACCCCCCTCAGCACTTTAAGCCAAGGCCATTTTCGATCCTCTCGGCTCATATCTTCCAGATTCCATTGCTTCTGCTTAGCGGAATTCTTTGCCTCCAAATTATCTTTGTCTCATATAAGAGGGTTTTGAGAGGCCGCATGTGGGTTGTCAGATGATCGGTTTTCCAAATTTGCGCTAGAATCGTCATATCAGTTTGAAGTAGCGATAATATTGAAAAATCTTTCTTGGAGAAGAGATTTTTATCTGATTTTCAACCCTGTTATTAATTAGAGTGTGTAAGTTATAAGTATGATAGAATCTATCTTCACATAACTCAAGTATAATCTTTATCTTCATTTCAACTCCATAGGAAACCTTATTCGTTGGAATTATCATGAATTTTATAAAAAAGGGGTTTATTTGGATTTATTTCAAGGTCTAACGTGATTATTTTAGAATCAATGTGCTCTTCAATACATGATTTTAGGATCAATGGAATCTTACTGCGATATATTATTTCATAATCAAACCTGTAAAGTCAGGATCATTTTTATAATGGAATTTGATGTTGATAAACTGAATTATGTTTCTTTCTATTGATTGAGAAATGAAAACAATTCATATTTTTTATTTTAATTAATGATGGGATGTTAAAACAATAATGTGTTGGTTTAATAAAATGTGTTCTTGAACGATTGAAGTTGGATTCTTTGAAGTTTGGAATTGGGTTCTTAAAACTGAACTGAATTTGGGAGCCAAAAAACGTTTATTCTAGAAGTGTGAATCGGAATTCGTTTGCATTGCAAATCCGTCCGGTTGCAGTATTTGGTTAAAGTTAGCAGTCAGTCGTATACTTGAAGACGAAGGATGAGGATACGAGAACAAGAAGAGAGAGGAGAAAACGAAGATCTCGACCGTAAATCTGCGAGCCATTCGACCCGGAGGTAATAAAGTATAAAACTGAGATTTATCACCACTCCACCAATATTCCAATATAACTTTTACATCGGCTCCAATCCGAATAGACTTTATTGCTCTCTAGCGCATCAATTTCACTCGCGCTCCCGTATCAACTTGAACACCTGCTTGTGAATATCCTCGCAGCAGCAATGATAACCAAGAAATGCTCTTTTGATCGTGCAACAAACAAATTGCATACAGAAATGAGGAAATATCCGAGGATGTTCGAAATTTTTATTACTCAATTTGATCAACCTGAGGATCTATCCTTCACAAAATTTCAGTTTTCCATTGCGTAATCCACTAATATGCATTAGATCACTACACCATAGAATTTTATTACTGAACAAGATGAATGCATTATCAATTTCATTCTGAAATTTCTAAATTTGTTACCTATTTTGATTCTCATTCAGATGTGTTGATCTATATTCATCATATATTCATCTATAATCATCATAGAATTGGACTACATGACGTAACAGTTTATAAGGGAACCTGCTGTTGGCGAATTGCTGTTATTGTTGCTTAGCTTTGTCAGTACAGTCGCCAAGTGAACTAAAAGCATATAGAATCGAGAGCGACTACATCAAACCACTTTGCAAAGGAGATAAATATATATCATCTTATTAATAGAGCAGAGCATATTTAGCTGATAAAGTTCACTAATTCGCCAAACGCCCGTTTTATTAACATTTGTTACACAAAGCTTTGAATCTAAAGATTTGATTTCCAAAAAACTCTGAATTAGCCCACCCGCTTCGAATCACGAACATTTGAATGTTCATGACTTGAAAACTTC
Organism: Sogatella furcifera; assembly: GCA_017141385.1. Classification (NCBI taxonomy): domain Eukaryota; kingdom Metazoa; phylum Arthropoda; class Insecta; order Hemiptera; family Delphacidae; genus Sogatella; species Sogatella furcifera. The sequence goes on from CM029549.1 coordinate 14,265,878, forward strand.
CCATGGATATCACGATGTTCACCTGTGAAATCATCGTTAATTGAAAACAAAATCCGCCCTCTCAATAACTTAAACATCATGTGTGTAGCCTACTCTTTTTGAAAAATAAAGCGAATGAGGTCAGTTGAAGATTACATTATGTTCATTATTAAGAACGCCAAATGAAGTTGTAAAAATTTACAGTATTGTGAGCAGAGAGAATACTAATGAGTTAGTTTCTGCTCGATTTTTACAATTGAACGTTAGTATTTTATTTCTATAGGCTACTCTCTTGTTTTGAGTGCCAAGAATTTGCTGTACAGTTGACGAAGCCTCTAGTTTGCCGGAATTTGAGCTGCCCTTTCGGTCACCCGCCTCTCAAACTGCCAAGAAAAGCCTCAGATTGAAGCCTCTAAATAATTAATACGAGATTCACCCCTCTAACTTTGACATTTCCTCCATAACAAAGTGTTGGCTCGCCTGCCGTCTCTTGTTGGAGCCTCCCTGTTGACGTCTCCGGGGAAGGAATTTCTCGGATCAATGAGCATGAAGGAGAATTTGCATGATGTATTTACTGGCAAAATATCATCCTCCAACCTCTACAAAGTGAATCATGGTGCGGTTGCAAGGTATTCAGCTGAATGTTATGAAACCAATCTTTTAGTAAATAAAGTTCATTCGAAATTGAAAACTCTACTTTCCTTTGACGATAGAGTGATGTTATGTACAAAGTAGCTCATAATTTAATTGTCCAGGTCATTTTTTGGCCATTTTATCATTTGACATTTTCATATCTGACAATTGACGATAATTGAACCAAACTGAAGTATTTATCCCTGTGATCAACTTATCAGGTAAATCAACATTCAGTTCCGTGAGAACTCACTTGATAAAGAGAGTATGGAGTATGTTTTCTTATACGAAGTGAAAGATAGATTGAACAACAATCAGATGAATCATGTTGAAAGTCGATTTTCTATTCAATTGAACTTCTTATTTGATTCTATATATTCATCAATTGAACAGCAATTTTGAATATAAATTATGTGTTTGCTGGACTATAAATTTCTAGGCCACAATTTTTTTTAATAATAAACTGGTAATTAAATCCTTATCGATCACCGAACTACTAGATCTAGGGTGAATATTCTTCCTACTGGAATGCACTGCTGAACTTTCCAGTAAACCTCCGTCAATCAACAAGAACCAAGACAATCCCTACCATTAATCCCCAGACCCGTCCCAGTTAACAATAGATATAAAGAGTCGAAAGACAATGGGAGATTCCAATAAGCTTTCGTCGTTCTTTTCCTCTTAAATGGTAGAACTGAGCGAGATTCACTGTTAATTAGAAAGTTCTTGCAGCTCAGTCTCACTGTTAACTCCATTGGGATCAAGCCTCACAATGCCATGCATTGTTACGCTCCTGCAGTCATCGAAAATTGTACTCATACCGTGTTCCATTAAAATCATTAAAGATGTGGAATCAACCAAATAATTCCCATACACTGATCACTTCAGGATGGAAATTAATGCAATTATTTTTTTTTTTAGAATAGTGCAAATAGAATAGAGAATCAGATTATCTTTTAATACATTCAACCATCAGGTTGAACTATTTGTTAATTTTAGATCCAAACATACGAGCGAGTATCGAAAGCTTGGAATTTGAATGATATTTGATATCACTTATTACTGAATCAGCTTACTTCAATAACATTTGAAAGCTTTAATCTATTAGACTATAATACTGGTTCGACTTTTATAAAGATGCACAGCTCAAAACTCAAACTTATTCAAAATATTTATAGAATTATCTTGACATTATTATCGAAATCTGATTCAAATGAAATAATAAGCAATTGATCGTTCATATTAAAAGCTCTCCAGGAAAAGTTATAGGTTATAGAAATAGTAATTTTCTGGGTCTTCATTAAAGTTCATTGGATAGTTCCACTCTGTTCAGAGTGAAGTTTTAGGGTGATGTCGCCGAACACGACACTCGACACAAACGGACAAAAATGCAATGCGCATTAAAAAACATCCGGATAGTCCAAGTGGGTCTGGCGGTCATTTTGTCCGTTCATGCTCATCACCCTCGGTAGCCCACGTGAAATAATGAAGTAACTTGAACAAAAATGCTCCATATTCTGTCACAGAAAGATTTCTGTCTAATTTATTGCGTCAATAAGCGAGATACTTCTCATCTGAAATGACGTGAATCATGGAATTCAATTTTAAATTGAGAGGAAGAAATATGCGAAAAGTGTATAGTTGCCTGCTGAGTTACAATAAAGAGGGAGCTGAATAAGAGTGGAGAAGGATGGAAAGTACGAGAGAAGATCTGAAAAGAATGAGAGAGAAGAGGAACGACGCCAATAAGAAACAACAGCGGGATCATAGGGGGAGCAAAGTTAAAGTTGTATTGGTCCTAAGTAGCAGTTTAGCGATATTGAGAGATAAGTAGCACTTTGAGGCGACGGCAGAGGTTTTTCCGAGGGGAGAGAGAACTGTGATGAAGAGGGGGAGAGAGAATGAGCGTGAGAAAAAGTGTGGAGGGGGAAGAACAAGGAGCCGGGTGGTCTACGGGTTCGTGGCTGAGGGGACGACGTCGAGCTTAGGGGATGATGATGGGAGAGAGTTTAGGGAGAAAGAACTAAAAAGGAACCAATAAAAGTTAGAGGTGTGAGTGAGAGGAGAACGGATTGGAGAGACATTGATTTTGCATCAGACTAGGCCTTCTCCAAGCTATCAACGCGCCAGAAGGCACGTCACATACAATACTTGCTGCAATACTTCCAGCAGTAGTTGCGTGATACACGGATGGCCACACTAGTACAGCATAGCTTGGCACTGAGCAAGAATAAGACGAACTTTTCGTGCGTTGCCAGACAGACATACACCTTCTCGAAAGTCGCCAACATTTTCGTGCACGTCTGTTACTGACGTTAATTTGTTTCGTATGAAGCAATCCTAGAGAGCACGTGGAGTTTTGCAAGAAACATTCAACTACAGTATTACTTTGTACGTGAACGTGTCTCATAGACATGATAAATTCTCAAAAATCCTATTATTTTAGACGTAAGTAATCATATTCAATACTTTTCACGATATCCTAGGTGAGAAATAATAATGTTATAACAATAAAACATAATAATAATTATATCAACTCGCCTTGATTTAGGCTATTTCAGTCAAATTGAATATTTGACCATCTTTTACTTTGTATGAAATGTTCCGTTTTGATAATTATTGGAAATAGACAGTTTTTTGGTTAATATTTATTTTTTTTATAAGAATAAGGAATCAACAAGTTTCAATACGTTTTCAATTATAAGTCTTCCTTCAAATATTCATCGAATCGGTTTCATTATATAACTTGAAAAAATGAACTCAATGATGCAAATAGAGGCACCGGAATGTATTCTAAAAAGCTGATATAGTATATTATAGAGGAGAAGTAATTGGATATAGTAGGATGGATAGAATTCATCACATTCCATAGAATCTTGAAACGTACATCATTGAATATCAAATTGACTATATTGCTCATCAAAAATATGTTTCCATACAATAGGCTACTTCATAGAGTGAAATTCAATTATTTGGAACATAATAATATCAAAACTAGGATGTTGAATGTCAGTTTTCAAATTTTAGTGCCGATAGAAACATTTTCTCTATTTTTCGAGAAAAGTTATCGCTTTCAAAAATCTATCATCATAATTGACGTGTCAGCAAAATCGGTAACTCCTATTCACTGGAAACCTTTTCTATAACCCTTTTTCATCTTTTGGATTGGAATCTATTTACACGAGAAAAGCCACCTTTGCATATTTTTAACAAAATCTGGAAAGCTTTCATGCATTCCTCCCACGTAGAGCAGTTTTAGCCGCTCAAAATGTTGTTTACTTTCGCATAGATATTGGATTTGCCTGGATAGATGCGTGGGTGACACTGAATACTAGCTTCTGTATATTTTACGGCTCAGCTTACCGAAGTTGACACATGGTGACGTGACATATCTTGAAATGGAGATGAAAGCTCGCATGAGTGACGAGCATGGATGTGTAGGATACGACTTCTGTGCACGAAAACCGCTAGCGCCGCGTTTGAACAGGAAACATGAATATTGAGGAGCATAAGGATATAGGAGATTGAAAGAAAATATTTTCTTCTAAATTATTCCAGTTCTAATATCGACAGTTTGACTATAGTGGGCTGTATTGGATGACGATGAAATAGAAGGACAAAAATGTATTGACTTGTTGAATCAGAGTAGGACTCAATATTTAGTATAATAAAGTAGGAGATTCTTCTGTGAACTTATGCATTTACCGACCATTCTTTATTTTCTTATAGAAATTCTGAGACTAGACGTTACAATTGAATAATTTTCCATTGTGTTCGTGCAAGATTGACATGAGAATGTTTTAATTTAGCTTATTTATTCATTTAGTTTTTGTAAGTATATAGTTTCTCTCAACAGTAATCTTCTCATGAATTTTGTATTTTATTTTATTTTCGATTCAAATCTCAACTATACAAGTCTGTTTTATTCCAGCTACTATGCATCCTAAAGCGCTAAACTATTAGTTAGCTAATAAATTATACTTCTCAACATATATTCTTCCTTAAGCTTCAATTCTTTTATTATAATTTTATTTTTATGATGGAAGCTTATCATGTATTCTGTGCTATGGTAGTGGTAATGATGAAATGAATGGGGATTGAAATCACTAAAATTATGGAAATCACTCTCTCACGCTTTAAATATTGGACACTGAAGAATAGTTTCAAAGTCAACAAAGATCAATGCAGCGCAAATGGAGGACTCAACTCATGAGTTGGCGCGCTCAGTTTGATTTATATGCTTTGTTAGTAGACACCATGTTAACAGTTGGCTATGCTCTGCTTAGGCGATGAAAACGAGAAACTCGCTTTAACGAAGACTAATGATTCAGGGCTGCATTTCCTCAAGATACGCTGTTGCTCTCGGCTTGTCTCTTATTGTATTCATCTCAGGCATGCTGAGTGCGAAATTTGTCAGCAGGATGAACTTTGTCAAGTTGGCCTAGCTCTGATATTTCTCTTCATTCTGTGAGAGCAGTCACGATAACAGGCAAAGAGGTTAGTCCCAAGAAACTCTTGAATAATCGAGTGTTGGCGAACTTCCACTGCTCTAATAACTTTGCGAGACAACGCCTTAGCAAAACATCAACAACAATGATAACATCAACAACCATGCAAAAATGCAAGTGAGTGTCTCACTTGGAGCTATCTCACATGAATGCTGGCGGCTTGCTAATCCATTTTTTCTTAGATGTTGAATACCTAATCCTAAGTTATTTACCTAATTCTTGAAGGAAGACGACGACCACGAGATTTTGAATACTTGGATAAATGAGTGTGTGATATACCCCTCACTTCACAGAAGAAGGTACTATGAATGTAATGCATTTCATGTCAATAGGTCACATTTTGACATAAATAGCTCACACCTATGGTAAAGTTGATGGTTGATGCTAAAGTTGCTCCTAACACCAACAAAATATCTTGTACCAATAATCAATTGAATTGTGTGTGGAAACAATAAGCGAAGAAATTCGATTTACTGATGTTGAAAATTTATAAAGCACAATGATAGATAGCTTGAAATCAGCCAGATAACTTCTTCCTCCGCAAATTATTCATTTTTTAAAATTTAACCGTATATAATAACCATATAATTTTAGCATGGTTAAATCATGCTAAATCTGATGAGTTAAATTGACTTTTACTTATGGAAACAGTGGTTATATACGAGCTCTCATACTGACTTCAACAATTACATGGCAGGAAACAGTTACAATATCTGATTCCATTACCGCTATTGCTTTCAAGCCTTTCACTCAATAGAACACAATGAATAAATGCATTTTGGTTGAATAGGCTTTGTTCATCTGTCAGCAGTCAATTAACTGGAAACTGAAACAATGATTTTGTCGTCGAAAACCCCAATCAGTCGAAACAAATTATTACAATTCAGTGGACGCTCGGAAGTATTGATTTGAAATTTTATACCTCCTGCTTTGCGGGGTTCATCAAATTCACTGATAAATGAGACGGGCACTATGGAGCTGGAAATTAATTTTCAGTGTTTCATCTCGATATAGAATGACAAAACAAAGATAAACATTCCACAGAGAATAATTAATAGATATTAAACACTTGTTAATTTTCTTATAAAACTCATTATAATAATATTGATTGTCAATTTTGTAACTTTTGCTTACAAAGTCAGAGTCAATGGTGTCTTATAAATTCGTTCTCATTTTCAAACATTACTTCTTTCCTAGGATTCATGTTTCTTCCCATTTCCTAGTTTTAAAGCTTGTAGAATTTGCAAATCTATTCTATCTTTAACAATAAGAGCATGAATACTCCTTTATCGATAACTAAGCAATAAATAGACAACCTAGACAGACTGAAATAATTTAAATTATCTAACGTAAAAGTACGATAAATATTAGAAGAAAATGTGGGAGAATGATACTATTTGCCGATCTTGGATTTTCTTTCAACATTCACTTCAATAGTCATCCACGATTCCTTACTTCTCTCTATTATTCCAGTTGAAGCTCTTGACATTCTAAATAGAAAAGAATGACTGGGAAAGGCATAGTGAATGTCTATACTTTTCTCGGTGTACTTAGTGCAATAATTATTCGCACTTGACTTCATGCTGCATAGGAATTCCCATGCGAGAGTGAAGAAAGCGTAGGATAAAGCCAGAGCTGCCGTCTTCATTTCGCCTGAATAAAGAATGCTCGCCGCCAAGTAATGAATGAACGGAAGAGCGCGTCTCAGAACGGGGCTAATGGCATGTATCGCAGAAACAGAGGAAGCTTTTTACCTCACCACTCCTCTCCATCATCATCATCACACTTCTCACCTCCCATTCCACTTCGTCTCTTATCTACAAGTTTTTCCACACTTGCCAGGACACGAAAAGGGAATCGAGAAGGGTTAGAAAAACTGTATCTCTCGCTCTTTCCTCCTGGTCTCTCTTTTTACCTCGAGCACGTTTTTGCGACTGGAAAGAAAGCTTCGCTGTTGATCTCTTCATTCAAACACTACTCGATGCAGCACTTGATAGATGAAACAAACAATTCAATGCAACCGCACTGTGCATTCAATGAGCTCTCATCTTTCAATGAAAGAGCTCCACATTATTCTCCAAGATAAAGTAAACCTGGGAATTGCAACAAAGCTGTGAAAAGGAAGAATACTTGATCGACAAATAGAAGAGTTAGGCTATAATTTTTGAATGCTTTTCTATGGAAACACAAGCTTGTCATTCTCAATCCATTCTCTTCCACTATCTTATTTCATCTGCGAAATAGAGTTTCTTGAATCCACTTGAAAAACAGGTATTCTTGTATAGAAGTTGAAGTATCAACATGAGAAATCAAGGCAATCAGTGATTCTCATACAATGGAATCTGCCATTCTCAATTAGAACGCTCTTTATGACGTTATTATTATTTTTCGCCACATAGCCTGATTAAATTATCATAAATGATAATTATTATCCATGATAAGGATGCTGATAACCTGATTTGAAATTGTTTGCATGGATGATTAGAGAAGCAGTTTTCGGCATTAGCACAGCCTGTAATCTCTTCTGTAAAAAATTGGGAATCTATAATTCTATCTATCTTCTATAATTGGGGAAATCTGACTTTATTTCAGGATTTAATACTGTATTGCAAATCCGCAAATAGTCTAAACGTCTTTGTGATTGAACCACACGTTTCATCGTCATATAAAGATATCACAACACATGCCATTGTACCTGTAATTAAGCTACTTCGATATCGTGGAAGAGTAAAACCACAAATCTTCACTATTCCACGTGAAATTCATTTTAGTAAGTTAGTAAGTTTATTACTGAAAATGATATTACGGTTCCACATCATATTCTTATCATATAATTTATTTAATGATGATTTGCAATGGAGATTACAAGAGGATTTCTCCTAAACAAATTTATACAATTCGTCTGAAAATTCACTTACTACCTACAAAAAAATCACAATCCGAAGGGAATTAAATAAGGAAGTGTTAACAATAACTTTCATGGGCTATTTCAAATAATTATTTGTAAATAACATAGATACACACTGGAAATTCCGTTGAATTTGCAGAGACAATAGGAAGCTTTAAACTAAACAGTCGTTGAGAGAAGGTTTGCAAGGTGTGACGAGTAGTTTGGGGCGTCAGGGTTTAAGTGCTTTTGAAGGTCGTCAAGTGTTGGGGAACAAAGTTAACAGGCCGTAATATCAATAAAGGCTCTTCACGTAAGAACGGCAAAGTTTTCTAAGTCGAAGTGGGTGGGCGAAAGGGCAGGGTAGGGTGGCCGACAGTTAGCATGCAGAGGAATCATATGGCACCGTGGGGGATGTTAGTAGGTTTATCCCTTATGCCCTATACTGCCGGTGGGCAATCATGTATGATGGATGCGCTAGTGAAGAGGGTGGAAATCGCGGCACAGCCGAGGGATTTGATTTACTGAACACCCTGTAGACACGACAATGCACTCCGCCTGCATTCGTCTACTTGCAATATGTATAAGTGTTGAGCACCGATCACGCAATTTATATAAATATACGATAGCACATATTGAGCAGTCAAAATCAATTGTTGGCACACACTCAGCTGTGTTATCAGAATCGCAAATGTTTGTCGAGCAGGGAGAATCGAATCAACACTAATTTTTGAGAGGGAGAGTGAATTAATAAGAAGTCACAATTAATTAATTTTATATAATGGCTATTTCACAATAACCTACTCTATCAGCTGCAAGGGAGGCAGTAGCGTCCTGTAGTAGTGGACAGCTTGAAGGGATACTGATATGTTTCTCACTATTTTAGAACTGTTCCTCATAAATTGACCAATTTAAAGTCTTAAAAACTAAAGGTTATTTAAATTATTGTACTTTGTAAGAAAATTGGTATTTCTTTGTCAAAACTTTATTGGTAATTACTCAATAAACACCATTCCAGCCTTTCGAATAAATAATAAAGCCTTGTATAATAATACAATTGGACTCCGATTTCGTGACGAAACTTTCGTTGGGAAATATTCGTAACGCTGGGGCACGCACACCAATGCTGCTAAACAATCGAGTGCGGGAATAGCCTATTTGAGTATTCAACCACACCAACCTAATGTATCGATAGTAGGGTAAAATAGGTACTAAAGTTAACTATAATTATAATGCTGTAATACAGTAATAATATCCTGAGTTATAATTTAACCTACAGTAAGGTGCCTAATAACCGATTCCTAATAACTAGATTCCTATTATAGGAAGCGGTTTGTCCCAGTGGTAGAGAGCGTCTAATCGGTGAGATTAGATAAGCGACGTGCCTCTACCAACACTGTTGTAACGGTGACCGGTTCCTCTGAATTCAATTCATGAGCCTCAAAAATCGCTTCCCGGTGGTTCGGAACCCACCTAAAGCAGTAGGTCCATTCATCTCTCATCATCATCCTTCCCATTACCCACGCACAGGCCCAAGAGCCCATGTGGGTATCACCCTCAAAAAAAAAATTAAAACTGCTCAATAGCCCGATTAGCCTATTAAAGTAAACCACTGGCGGCTCAGTAAACTTTTTTCTTCTATTCTTGTAATCTATGTGATTCAAACATACAATATTGGGCACCTAAATGTAAATATTCTCTTAAAATTGTTCAGTGTTCATTTCTGATGTGACGAGACACAAGAGTTAACTTTCTTGCTTGTTGATTGTTGTTTTGTTTACTTGCAGACGAAAATTAGTGTTAGTTCCTGAACAAGCCACAATATTCGCAATGCGAAAAGCGTTGCAAATTCTGCAACGAATTTGCTACAAGCAAGAAGCTACTTTGCTTGTAGCAGAATTTGCTACAAGTATTCGCAAACCGAATATTTCGCAACGCATTGGTCTGCGCTAGCATATAGCCTACACCGCAATGGTTTTAAATTTTCGTCCGGCAAGTTCTCAAAATTGAATACGCACCGCAACAAACCTTCGCATTGAATTCGTGTCGGTGTGCGCCTGCTATAAGTAATGTGAAACGGGAAATTGATTCTAAACGGGATGGGAGGGAAACTCAAAAAAAATGCGCAATTAGCAATTATGTATTTACAATTAATCACGTCCTTATAATTGTTATTTCTCTCAATTGAAAGAAATATAATTTCCCATATCCAATTTTTTTCTAACACTTTGAAGAACGAATTTCTAATGTAATACAGTAGCAGAATACTACAGCTGAGAAGCTGAGTAGAATGTCTAATTTTGAGGCAAACCGCACACTGATCAGTAATCAGAGATCAATTGTAATCCGACATCTCTACCAGAGGTTGTAGTGGATATGAGTAATATACTTCGTGTGACAAACCAACTTCACAAGCCAAGTGCTGGAAGAGATTATTGCACACAATTTGACACAATTATAAGATAGAAGTTTGAAGCTGGGTAATTCCTGTGAGAATAAACATGGGCAAATTTCACATTGTTCAAACTTGAGTTCGGTTGGAGACTCTTAGCGGAAGATGGAGTACAAAAAGGGTGAAGATAGGGAGGCTAAAAGAGGAAAAGTGTCTGAGAGAGATTGCAGAGGGCCCTAAAACACCAAGTTGCCGGAAGGTGGAGCGGTGGAGGGTTTCCACAGTACTACTGCAGAGGACGTAACAGTCGCAAGTGGCTACAATATTTCTTCTCTGTGTTAAGTTCTCCCCCTCACCACTCACCTTGCCCAAGAGAGGGGTAATGGATGGTTCATTTTTCAAAAGTAAAAAGTAATTTCAAAAGGACGGCCGACATGTTTTGGGAGGGGAGGGGAGAGAAGCCCCTGAGAGCGGCCTGTTGTGGCGCTCGGGGGACATAGCCCCCGAAAATGCAAGCTGTAGGCTGTAGCGTGTCGTTTATTAAACTGATCTCACGAGGAGTAAAGTATAAAACTGCAGAAGAAAAGATAGTAGAAATGGTTGGTATTCGCAGTCAAGTACACAACAATCAGAATGAAAATAAAATGATCATCTTCGAGGAATGTAAAACTTGCAAGTTACCCATCGACATCATTTAATACAAGTCATGAAATTCCTGCTTTGCTGACAAGTTTGCTGACTAGCTCTGAATCAAATGTTCACTTATAACTTGAATTTCAACTTCAGAGAACCAAATAATTATAGTAGGATTTATTGCTTCGAGACACGATCAAATCGTAGAATTCATCTCCATCAGCAATGCGATTGAAGTCTTTGAGACTTGATTGCTCCCATCATATTGTTAGCCCGTATGCAGTTTAAATCACAAAATGTGGCGATATTTCAAACTATACTATTCTCACAGTAGTTCAAATCGGGTTTGAACTGTTAATTCACAGTTTTGAATAAGCTTAATTGAATGAACTTATTTATTTCAAATGATCATTTTGAATAGGTTGAATTCATTTGTCTACCGATTCGAATACTTTGGTATTCCATATTGCTTCTACATTTTTAAAATCCAGTATCTATTTTGAAGTCAAATACAGTTAAAAAAATATATAAATAAAATCTCAACAATAAAAAGAGAAATATGGTAGCTGTAGGCTACTTGCAGTGATGATGTCTGAATAAAATAAAAAACAATAAAGTGAGTTATCTGTTTACGGAATAGGTAATTACTGTGAGAACTGGTTACAAAGGCTGAAGTGGTAAAATAATGTGATAATGATGAATCAGATGAATGAAAAACTCTGAAAAATGTTGGAAAGAAGCAATACTTTGTATAATTTCAAAGCATTTTTCCATATATCTTCATCATCTCAGCAGTTCAAAGCATCTCTTTGTATCTCTTCAAACCTTTAAAAGGATCTAAGCTATTTATATACCTTAATCACTTCAGATTCTCAGTGGTTCCTGGAGTAAAATAAGAAAACAAAAGAAGTAGGTTTTTTATGTGATCAATAACAGCCTTTATGTAACTTACACAGTAGTACGTAAATTAAAATCTTGAATCAGCCCATACAACCAACATATTTAACTACAACGTTTTATAGTTCGGTGCTCAGTGTTACTACGTTTAGTGGTGTATGTGTATAATTCAAAACTGCATTATGTTCATTTGGGTTATGAACGAATATCACAGGCTGTGCGACCGCATGCCAAATACATAGGATACAAATATACAGAGTTCTATTGGCGACCTATTTGAAAGTGGGCACAAGCAGTGGCAATGAGCATACAAGCGACAGGATATGTTTGCAAGTGAATTTGGTCGTGGGTGGAACAGGTGTGTGCGCGTGTGTGTGGCAAGTTTGCAGCGTGTTATTGCGGCAGTGTGCACTGTCCTGGAATACCGTGTGTATGAGCCAGCCCTATGGCCGTGCTCGTCTCCCAAGCCGAACCGCGCATACTAATCAGAGCATATTGCTTTGTTGATTACGAGCAACCGGTCGTGCAGTGCACGCGTGCGTGCGAGCTGATTTTTCTTCCAAATATTCTCGTCGGGCGAACTATGTGCGTGCAATTGAAATGCGTACTCACCTCACGGATGTCATTGCTTTGGCTTCTGCGTTCAATAGTTGCAAGGGGCTTGTGGTACTCATTACAATTGTGCAAGACAATATTGAATAGTTGTGAAGAGGCGATGATATCAATATTAATAATATCGTTGATAGTTGCGAAAATGGGCATATTCAATATTCATCCTTCTATACTCTGGTAAATCCAACTATAGTGTGAATGACAGATGTTCCAGTTGATTATAAAGTAGAATACCAATTCCATTGAATACCATTCTAATGGGCCAAGAGAGAGAGTGTGTGTGAGTGGTGGCCTTCTGTGCATCAACTTCGCCCACAGAACTCGAGTTAAAGCAGGAAAGCAGGAAATTGATAAAAATCAAGTACAAAAATGAAAATGCTTCTACTTTGCCCACATCACTTGAGTAAGTTATAAGTAGGGAATTCATAGAAAATTAAGTACAAGAATAAAGACATCTATCTATGTTATTAACAAAATAAGGGATACATTATAACAAACTAGATAAGAGTACAAGAATATAGTACCTCCCATTTGGCTCTGGGTAGCTTGAGTTCTGAAACTAGTTCAGTGTGAATGAAGCGCGGACTGAAAGAGCTAATTTAGTAAGAATAGTACGGAATAAGTATGGGAAAGTAAGGGGAATCTAAGTTGTCAAGTCATTCCAATCCAATATCTCAATACAATTTTTTATTCACTTTTCTCTCAAAAAAATGATCGCAACAGGTCAAATCAGTGGTCAAATCCTCCTTTAAATTTCTTGAAATGGAATTTCCATCTTAAAATTCAAAGCTCAACGCTAAATGAGTAATCCACCTTGTTATCCTCTGACGAATTCATGGAAATCCCTTCCCATTGCAGTTGAATATGGGAGATATTGGATAACAAACACACTACATGCGATGGAGTTCTCCAGAGACCTGTTTTGGGCTGTGTTGTGATAGTGTGGGTAAATAATCTAATAAAATACGTAAGAGGCTTCCTTTGGCTGTGGGGGGCGCTGCCTATTGTGGAAAAATGTTTTTGCTTGCTCCCTTCTAGTTCTCGGGTTGACGGCGGCAGCGGCGTATGTTTGTTTGGTGACGCGATGGTGGCCTGGAAAGGGATTGAGGGTGGCGTACTGTGTAAATCCTGGGCATTATTTATGGAGCCGCATTATAGAAAAAACGAGAAATCCAACCTGAAACTTGAGCTGGAAAATCGAGCCTGGACCTATTCGAAATACGAAAGCCGCACGCATGCTGTCACCAGACCGTTTTTCGGAGGGTGCAGCCGCTTATTGTCCGGGGACATTTGTTGAAATGCAATAAATATTTACAGCGAGTCAAAAAGCTGTTTCCCGTGTTGCGATTCTCTTTTCTCTCTTCTAAACCCTGGCTCACTCTTCTCAGGTATGTTTCACAGAGCTTATCGTATCGCAGCTTTGAATCATGACGGTGATTCTGATTTTTCGCTCCTGTTTTTGTTAACAAATCGACACAGGTTGAAAAGTAAACATCGCTTTTGATTCAATATTTATGGACCATAGATCTTGTGTTCTGATTGTACATAGCGGGTGGTGATTGCTTTGTTTTGCAGTTTTTTCAATGAATGTACAAATGGATTTGTCAAAAAGCGTGGTACAGGCAGTCAAATAGTGGGGAGGAAAAATATTCAAGAGAAATTTTGAGTCTTCAACAGATATATTTTTCAATCTACCACTCTTACTTAATCTATTCTATTGGCATTCTAACGTAGGCGCCATTAATCTGCTCGTACCATCGGACAATCAATATACTTTGAATATTAAATCCAAATATTATGATTTCGTAGTTCGACTTGGTGAAAATATTGAGGATATTTCACCAATTATTTTGTAATTTGCTACGAAATTATAAGATGTCTGTACTTATGATCAACAAGTTAACAGATCATTCATTTATATGTTTATATGTATTGATTTGTGTCTCAAAAATTAGAGCCGTCATTAAATAACGATCATCCCTAAAAGCTGGCTCTATTTTTTGGGACGCCAACAATGAAAACATATGAGTAGGCTATGATCTAGCAGCTTGATCAAAACTAAAGACATTTCAAAATTTTTTAGACAAAAACGTACGTAATATCTTTATCAAGTCGAACTACGAAAATACATATTATAATAAGTCTGCAAGCTTAAAAGTTTAGCGTTTAAGCAAGCTTAAAGTTTGTCATATTATAAGTAAGCTAGTATGTCTTGAGATACTGCTTTGACTTGTGGTGAAGAAAAGAATTATGGCTTATGCTGCTCTTCCACACTTACAAATCCTCACAAATACAAAAGCACGCGAACATTCTCTCATGCTTCTAGTTTTTGACTAATGTGATAACAGACCAGAAACAAGACCACTTATTTCCATTACACACATATTCCAAAACTGCCACGAAAAATAAAAATCAGATTCCCACTTCGGTTGAATCTCTATTTTGTTCCAAGGCTCCTCTCCTCACTTTTGCCTCAATTCATAATGTCGTACCTCGCTCATAAATCAAAACAGAAACAGGAATAAATTTCATCTACCAAGGTTGGCTGTTTTTATTTCCGCTAATACAATTGGCAGACTGAATTTCCTGCACACGCAAACGTGTGGAATATTTAAGATGATGTGATTTTCAATTCTTTGTTCCTTCTGCTGTTCTGCATTCTGGGGAACAAAATAGTCTCGTCCATTCCATTAGCAAAGAAAGCAATGCATGAGAAAACTAAGCATTTCAGTTATACTGTACAAGAGAACATTATTTCATAAGACCAAACCTTCCTAGAAGAATTTCATTTGATCCTACATTAGTTTGGCATTTTTACTGATTTTTTAAAAATACTTCAGTGATTAGATGTTTCGCTTCATTATGCTCGTATATTCAGACAAAATAATCATTTGAAATTCACATGAACTTATCATAATAATATAGCGAGTATAGTTATTATTTAGCCTACATGATTAGTCTCTGATATTAATTTGATAATTCAATCATTATTCTTTAAGATTAAAATTGTCATCCTTATGTTATTTTATTATAAGAATCCGTACTCGAGTGATATTTGAATGATATAATGAATAATCTTATCATCACGATCGAAAGTAATAATGTATTATATTCAACAAATAGAAATTGTAAACTGATAGATGAGAATTATTAGTGTAAGAATATGTCAAAAAGGTGAGGCTTATGCCCGGTTTTTCCAAGCACACTCAAAATTGAGGGACCCTCAAGTTTACTGCACTTTACTAAATTTCCTATACCTATCATAGAAAATGTCAGCTGTTCATCAAAATTTGAGGGTCCCTCAATTTTGAGTGTGCTTGGAAAAACCGGGCATCAGGCTTCTATACTATACTATTATATACAAATCATATGATATAAGATATAGATGTAGAACTATGTATATACTATGTAGTACCCGCAGCCTAACCTTAAGCCTCACCTTATTTGACATGTTCTTATCATTATAGGAGATTTAATGGATAGAATATGGATGGGAGGATGAAAGTACTGAATTACCAAGCTCATGAGAATTCAAGACCGAGTAATATTATTTTCGGATCATCATTATTTATACTTTATTTTTGTTTTATTTACATTCATCATCATCTATTCTCTCCAAACTGATAGATTTCCACTATAAAATTATACATATTTTCAATAATCACAGTCCTGTTGTATTTTCTATTGGTTCATTCTCGCCTTTTTCTAATAATTAATTAACCATTCCAACAATTCATCCGTTCTTATTCTTAATCTTTTCGTTGAGAAACAATCTCCATTCCATTTCATTCAAATCACCATCTTCCCAGTCCGCACGTTCCAATCCAAATGTCTATGATTTTCTGACTTCGATAGAGTCGAAAGACTCAACCTGTGAATGAAAATGGCGTCGGTGAGACAGGATGAGTAGTTTGCTCCTCAAAAGGAAGGCCACTGCAGTAGCTGTAATAAATATTTACAGCGAAAGGGTTGTAGCAGAACAGACTGTAGAGATGAGAGAAAGATGGACATGGGACTGGGAATGAGAGGGAGAGGAAGAGGGGGGGAAAGCTCACGTTTTTCCTCCGCCTGAGAACTGCAGTTACTGTCGTCTTTCTCTGAAAGTCGGACCTGACTGAATTTTTATTCAGCCCCTTACTGCTTCCGTAGTGTTAGTTACCTGACACACACGACAAATTCCACGTTTCTATCCTGATCCACCTTTTTCCCAACTCACTTTCACTTTCTTATTTTCACTATCTTAACTCTTTTCTCTGCCTTCAACTTCTCTCCTCTCTCCACCTCTGTCGAAGATTTTTCCTCAAGTTTATTCTTTTATTATCTCCTACGCAACTTTTTCCTAAATTCTTCCTTTTTCCTTTTAATCTTTCTCACTCTCTTCCACACTCTGCGTTTCTTTCCTGAACTACGAGTATTTTTGTTTATGATTTGATGTATCTCAATTCGTCTCGAGTCATCAGACTTTTCCACTTGTATAATTATTTACAACTATGATAATATTAGTATAATATAATACTTTTTGCCAATTATTAATACTCTATTTTTTCTACTTTGTCACATATCATTCCTCCCTTATACATCATTTGCTTCTGTATATTTTGTTAAACTAGTCCTGTTCTTTGTATCGATTTGTTTGCTTTGTTTGTCTTCCAGATTGATTATAATATCTTTATACCCCATAATCCCATCAGACCTTCTCTTCCTTCCTCGTCTATTTCTCCCCCACATCAATGCTACCTCTCTTTTCATTGCTCTCTGAGTGGATGTTTTCAGCATCCCTCTCCAAGAATGGACATTTATATGTGTAAACTCTGCCATTTTATATACATACAGCACAATTTGATATTACCGTTACCTTATTAAATCCATATTCGAGTCATTTCACATTTTTTCCATACTTTTTTCTCTCCTCCTCTCACCTACACTATCTCTCTCATGCACACAAATACAAACTCATCATATTTCCTTTTTCTAAGAGCTACTTATTATTGTTTTCTATTTAAAATATCTTACTATACTATTTCCTCTTTCCCCAGCCAAAAATTTCGCCAAATTTGACTTATTCAAGACGGACCTTTCCTGTAATGTGTGGGTACTGTGTTGGTGTGTTGGAGCCAGTTTGTGTCATGTGAAGAATAAATGGAAGAGAGTTTGAGAAATTCTAGCCGAAAAGGGGACGAGCAAGAGAAAAGGAGATAAAGAGAGATCTGAGCTACCAGGAGAGTAGATGAACAAGACAGACAGACAGAAATAGGAAGGGGTGAATTTTGTATTCTTGTCATGCGTCCTCCACGTGCAACTCTTTTTTCTTCTTATTCTACTTTTAGTCAGCCGGCACTGCTCCGCAACAAGCAATACACCGAGCTACAGTGATTTATAAAAAATGTTTTCAAAGGAACTTTGGGCATAGCTAATGTTTATGGGTATAATGTTTCGCATAGATACCATTAAAATATGTGAATTTACGTTAATTTATGTTAATTATGACGTTATAATATCTTAATTTATGCATAGTCTGTCAAGGAAAGAGGAAATTCTGACAAGATGTAAAATGTCTCCAGCTCTTTCAATATTGATTCAAAAATTTTTAATTTGGTCAAAAATTGTTGGCTGTTATGTTTCCATCTTGCCGGAATGTTTCCTTTTCTTAGACATCATATCATTGAGCGTTTTGTAATCTCTATAGATGAAAATTATTCACTTGAAGATTAAATCAAACTCCCAGTCCATAAATAAGTTTAGTGGTTTCTAAAGAATAATGAAAGCCAGAGATCGCTTTCTGAAGAATACTTATCAATGGAAATATCAATTCAGGACTATATTCTATTCTATGTTCAAATAGAATTGACAAGTTTGTTTTATGTGTCACTAACCTTCTTGCTTTCAATTAATGTTGGAAGTAGCCTAGTACTCCTATTTGAGGGAAATATTTTTAGGTTCGAATTTAATTTAAGTATTAGAACAGCTTCCTACTGACTCGTTGCCCCAATATCACCACTCAGAGAATTCGAAATAATTAACACCATGAAATAATGATGACGTAAGTTAGTCTGGAGCACAATTACAACTGTCTACATCGTTAAAACTTCAGCGACAACCTCTACAAATTTTATAGCGATAATTACTCTTGTTTGATAGTAGGTTTGAGTGTAGCCTAGAAGCTTAGCTGAACTTTCTTTATGGGTACTTTTGATTACGGATGAAACACTATCTCCAACTCAGCAACTAAACTAACAGAATCAAGCCCATCTGGTTTTCCCAGCAATAATAGAGTGGGTTATCACAATTTATATTGTTTGGTGACTGTTCCGGGGGAAAAGGATGGATAAATAGGAATAGTGAGTGATGAGAGGAGAGAAAGACGTTGAGAAAGAGAAAGAGCAATAAATTTTAGTGCACAATAGTAATCGAGGCTCTTTCTCCTATTCTCTCTCTCTAGCAGGGGGTTTCCAAGATACACGACGACTTTGGGGATCTATTAGTCGTAAACTGTGTACTGTGGAGCTTTCAACTACGCCTTCCATAAACTGTTAATGATGTCACAAGCTTCAGTATTGCGAACGGCAAAGGCAGAATGAGACGCTCTGCAAGCTTCGAGCTCTAAATACAATGAGAGCGAAAGTTGGCCAACAATGCAGAAGAAATAAACATTCACTTCATTCCAACGCTCATTCACACATTTTAACCCTCCAAAAAAACCTTTACATTCGTCTGCAGCTACTCGAATTATGTAGTGAATTCAATTTTTGTAGCTCTATTGAACCGGTTATGTGGTGGAATGAATTGTGAAATTTGATAATAGCATCTGCAGAACCAGTAAAATTCGTTTAGAATGTAGGAGATTTTCAATTCATAGTACTCTTAATTATTTATTGCGAGCAGCTACATCCGGTAAATTTAGCTAATTATTCATATGTATCTTTAACTGAAAATTAATTTTGTATAACTAGAAGTTAACTTGAGAAAACGATAAACTCTTCACTTGATTCATAAATCAGAAAGTTTAGAACTTCTCCATATTTATATTTTTACCATTTTTCCTAATTTGGAAATAAGCTTTATTTTCTTCCTTAGAGGAAGAATGCTTTATTGGAAATTATTGTTGACTGCAATAGAAAATATTGCTGTTCTACGATCTATAAATATTCGAAAGTATATGTTTTGCAGGAAAAAATGATCAATTTTTGTTTTTTGTAACTTTATTCATGATGAGCAAAAATATGCTGCATCATATTACACTAATAGCTGTGCTGTTATGCACTTTATTGATGTATATATTCTCCTTCTTTCATATGGATCACAGCTCTACAACATGCGGATCATAGCTGTTTTGTATGAATTACAATTCAACAACTTTGCTGATTACTTCTGGATTGATCATAGTTTTGTATTGGAATTTGGAAGATTTTCGAAGAAATATGATTTTTCTCCGTGTTTCTTCTGAAAATAAAATTTATTTATTTTCTCAGATAGCCAATTAACGTGTTTCTAGAGTAAGTAATACTTTCGTTAGAATTGTGAGTTTAAAATTTAATGAAATAATTATTTGGAAATCAAGTGATTCTGATGAAAACTAAAAAAGGCCAAGTTTATAATGTTTTTGATTTCTATTTTCAGGTGAAGGTGATGCTGAAAGTGGCCAATGTGGAAGAGAACGATGCGACATCTCCGTACATCAGTGTTGACAGTAAGAGGAAGCAAGTGACCGTCTTTGACTCAGCCTGTCCCCCGTCTCCCTTCACAGACGACCGACGACAAAGGGTGTCGGCGCCAAAAGTGTTCGCTTTTGACGCCGTTTTCACCCCTTCAGACACTCAGGTAATTCTAAGAACGAATATTTGTAAATAGAAACAAATGAGCTTTAATCAACCAAGAAACTATCTACAATTTAAGTATTTCCCAAATTTTAGCAAATTATAAAACATTGACCAAATATTAGTCAATAAAAACAATTATAAGCTTTAACAGACTACGAAACTATCACCAATTTGATTTTTCGAGGGGTTTCCAAAGTTTATCAAATTATAAGACATCAATTTCTTATCAATAGCATGATCATCTTGATGAACGTTTTCCCTCCGTTGGAATTTAGAAAACATTGGACTCACAAACAACGTTCTCTACAAACTATGTAAGTTTTTTTTAAATTTCAAATTAGTTTTTGAGTAGAAGAAATAAAAATAGATCGAATAGAAGAACAGTAGTTCAACTGTAGAAAAGATAATTCATCCACAAAACAATAAATAAACTAAAGAATCAACCTAATATTTTTTCTGATGACAATATAATGATACCATTGTGATGATTGGATTATTCAAAATAAATGTTTGATCGAAGGTGTGATGATAACGTCTCAAATACCTCTAGCATTTTGTTCTTAGGAAGTAAGATTTCATTCATATTTCAATTATGATTATGCAGAAATAACGTAATGGATGCCTCCAAAAACTATGAATTCATATAATTTATTTTATTTTATTATTTTTCTCATATTACAGAATAATTTAGTAGTTAGAAGTTCAATGATTGTTTAATTATGATCTAAGTATAAAATATGATTCAAGAATATAGTAAGGTTTAATCAGTATACTTGTACTTAACGAGGTAAGCTGAATCAGTATACTTATTGAAGAATCACATTAAAATGAATGTTAACAAAGTAAGCGATAAAAGCCTTTTGAGATTCTGCTGGAGGCAGTGCTTGCAAAGTTCATCTAGAACTGCGCTAGGAACTTGCCGATGGATAAACGATAGGATTAAAGCTGTTGCTGAATAGTTGGTAATGCTGTTCAACGATTATGTCCCTTCTAAATTGGCGTCTTAACTGCAATACATACTGCATTGTGTAGGTGTGCGCGTGTGTTAGTCCTAGTGCTATGGACAGTCGTTCCAAATGTATTATTGTATCATAGGAGATCCGGGCGCTTATGTCGAGAGCTCTGAATTATACAAGCACAGTGGCATCAGAGAGAGGCTTTAAGTTGTTGGGGATTGTTGTTGTACAGAGAACTTGATGTTGAATTGTACAATAGAGAGCGCAGAGTAGCATTTAGCCCGTTGAGTCCTTCTCCCATCTCATTGGGCAGGCCATTTCTGGGTTTCGGGCCCCCTCTGCTCATTTCAGAGGATCGCAAGAGGGATTATCAAACAATTACAGTAATTGCGAACGGATAATATAGCTCAGTCGGGGCTTCTGTGCCACGGCCAAATTGAGAAAGTTCCGTTGTTTTTTATCGGAAGGGTTGATACATTGGGGAAGAAAGAGAAAGTTGTAGGAAAGCTGCTCCTAATCACTTTTAAAACACGCAGCCGAATGCTTCGTGTAACATCACTTGCTGACTGACAAGGCTCTCTCTCTCTCTCTCTCTCTCTCTCTCTCTCTTTCTCTCTCTCACTCTCTCATTTTGTATCTCTGGACATGTGACCAGAAATTTGCAACTCACTGGGGGAATCTTGCTTGATACCAGCTATTCCAGTATAATTATAATTTCGAAAGAGAAAATTGAAGCTAGAAAGTTCAAGAAATTACTTAATGAGGAGCATGGATGGAATAATGAAACAAAAATCAGCTTCCTAGAGATGAGCACTATGTACGAACGACTGAATAGTAGCTAATTTTGGTTTGAACGTTTTGTTTGTTTCTTCATGATTATAAAATTAGCATAACTTGACAAATTAACTGATGAGTACATAAGAGGAGAATTATTCAATTCATAACTCATTTCAAACTTCAAATTACTATATTAATGTTTGACAAGTCCCTGACCAATAGAAGTTCATGATAATTGATTTCTGTTGATTAATGTGTTTCAAAAACTCACTACGTCATTCAATTAATAAACTATAAACTGTGTACATAGAATGGAAAAACTCTCTCTCTAGAAATATCCAGTAACATAAATAGGATTGTTTTTGAATCCCAATAAAATACCTATGATGCCTGTGAATATAAAAAATCACCCCATTTTACAATATTGGACAAAAAGAATCCATTAGCATTGAGCATAGAAAAAAACTTCCGATTCATTCATAAAATACAGAACAGTGATTAAAAATGACAGAGATGTTCTCGTGTGAAGGTAGCATTATTTACTCACCACACAAAGAGAACAGTTGGAATGTCAAGGGTGAGAAACGCGGAAGAAATTTGAAAGAGAAAATGGAGAAGAAAAAAGGTATTGAGTCAAAGGGAAAGTCATTGTGAGGTCTTTTCAAGAATGCCACTGCCACCTATATCGTGACAATCGTTCGTAGCTCAACTGAGACAAACAGCAGGAACTGGGCTCCCGTTATTTTGACACGGTCTTGTCCCTTTGGTGAAAAACTAAATTATTATCCCTCCATCAAAACTGAAGAAGAACGAATGTGTTGGATGTCAAAGTTCCAAAGAATTCCATATCATTTTTTCAACCGTATTCCACAAAGTATGCATCTTCAGAAGAACTTATTAATTCATCTTTGAAAGAAGCAGAACTAGAACTAGAGTTAATAGCTGCATCAAGCTATAACTCAACTAAAAGCTATAACTACATCAGGACATATCAGCTATATAACTATAACTAAAATCAATAAATCAGGACAGTAAGCTATAACTAAGGTAAAAGCACCAGTAGTGGCCATGTTTAAGGAATTTTCCGTAGTTTATGCCGATTTCCATAATGTAGCCCAGATCCTTTTTGATTGACCTATTCCTTGAGATAGCGAATATGTCAATTGACAAATGAGTAATTAAATTTTTCGTGAAACTCAATTTTGATTCTAAGGTGGCCACTATGATTCAGTAGTAGCCAGGTACTGATTCTATAGTGGCCACATGATTTTTTATCCTCATTAAAAATTCTTTTTCTCAAGCTGATTGTTGAAATCATTTAAGTGAGTTAATTTCACATTCCAGAATATGATTATAACGCCAGAAATGATTCCGACCATTATTTTTTCAAAATACTGTATCAAGTTATTAGTTTAGAAATTTTGCCTAATATTCTATTTTCTCAACATTGAAATATCACATATTTTTCACATCAATACATTCCATGATGATTTCTCAGGAACTTGATAATGGGATTAGAATTTTAGAAGCTGTCTCAAGATCTCTACTGATTAGAAAGAGTCCATTAAAGGCACCAATGTTCAACTTCATTTCTCCTGCAGTCCAAAGACAAATTTCCAAGCTGACCTTTAATATTATTGAGCTTCGGAATGAAGTTTGTGAAAGCCACGCTAAGAACTCAGGAAGTTCTAGAGCTCTGAAGGGAAATTTCTAATTAAAAGCAGACGACTGTCTTTTGAGCAGTATTTTGCGTGTCTACTGAGAGGAACTATCATCAAAAGTTTTGAGCTCACATGCAAGTCCTTACATTGCATTTCCTGATGCCACTTTTACTATTCCCTCAGTTTCCCTCTTCTTACTCTTTTAAGCTTCACTTTCATTTCATTCTACTTCACCTTTTAGGAGTTCTCTTCATTAACTTTAAAAGAAAATAATTTTCCGTGCAAAGTATTCAAACAAAATTGCAAATTGGCAAATTTCAAGCATACAAATAGGCTTAGATGAAAATGTTTAAATAGGCTAGGCAATGGTAGGTATGAACAGTTCTCTTTCACGCAAATTTTCAATGTGCAAATAAGGAAGAATTTAATAATCGATGTACCATTAATGTAAGACTACTCAACGGAGAGTAATGAAATTGAAACAAATCGCATAACGTCTGCTGCTCACTTTTCCATCATTTATCATGTTGCCAATTTAGGAGCTGACTTATGTATTCTATAAGCATGAAGTCCTGTTATATTAAAATGGGTTTACATTTTTGAAGATCGTAGCATAACCATGAATGTCATATTTAATAGATTCTGACTAGACATTGATTCTGTATCGAATTGGCATTCTTCATGCAAAAAGTGAAATTCAACCGTGATGAGGCTGAAATCTGTTATAACATACAATTAATGTCATTTGAAAATGATCTAATCTTATTTCAAGAACGATCCGATTCATATGTCTGCAAGAAATAAAGATGAAAATTATAATTAATTAACAATTTGATTTATTTCATGATTAGGTAAGCTGACAATCAACTGTACAAGTACACTTGTAGGCCTTAGCAATGACAATATTGACAATCGATTAATTATTTTCGAATAGGTGAAAATATTTCAACTGCATTCGAATAACAAAACAAGCAGTCCCATCAATTTTTTTCATTTTATTGCTATGACTGCAATTTCATAGATAAGTAGCGGATAAATATTGACATAAATAATCACTTCCATATGTGTTATTTGATACTCTTGTAAATTTTGAGAGTTGAACGTCGAGGTTTTCGAAAACAGTTTCCCAGTATGTATTTCTATACAGCAGCAGCACAAATTTTACGACGCAGTCTTTGCTTTTGAGAGCTGAGCTTGCTGTGTGAGAACCTGAGCCTGTTGACCTGGAAAATTGGTGTTCGCTTTTATATGTTTTTCCATTAACGGAAGAAGCCTTTCAAAGCTTAATACCGAATTTGCTGACGGATTCCGTTTGAGCGAATATTCATGCCTTGGAATATTGTGCGGCGTGCAGAAGACAGCTGCTTGCAGTTCCCGATCCTTTTCGCCTTTCAACATAAAATTTGGCTTAACGGTCCGCAACATCTCAGGCACATAAAAGAACAGTTCTAACTCGATTTATTACACAATCTATAAAAGCTCAGTTTATGCCCTTTTACCGAAGTGGGGGTGGGGTGGCTCTCTTGATGCATCTCTGTCTGGAAAGCTCTCATGTTTTTCCTACTTTATAGGATTTGCAAGTGTAGAACTTGAAATTTCAGTAAAATTTTATAATAATGGACGCTTCTGAATCAAATTTCATACACTTCAAGCTCCAGATTCAATATTTTTACATCAATGGATTTCAACACAAGTTGATATAGATTGAAACCTCGGAAACAAAATTTTATTAGTAGCATGAAATAAATTGAAGAAGCCTATTATGCAAGATCTTCGTGAATTAGATTCTCATCACCTGTACTGATAGAAACGTTTATAATAATAATTGAAGATATTAGCTCGAATATTGAGAAAGAAAATGAATATGTGTAGTGGAGAATTTCCAGATGAATCTAAAAAATATTTCCATTAATTCTAGCACATTACCGCTAACTTGTTCTAAGGCTGAGGCCGCACTGCCGGTGGGTAGAGCGTGAAGGGTAGATGGTAAATTTATAGAATATACACACCATCCACAGTAATACATCGTATGAATTGTATAACGTCATACTGTTTTTTGAGGTTATGTTGTCCATATTTAAGAATTTCAAGATGGCGGCTGAACACATACCATTCATACGATGTATTACTGTGGATGGTGTGTATGTTCTATAGATTTACCAACTACCCTCCACCCTCCACGCTCTACCCACCGGCAGTGCGGCCTCAGCCCAAGGAAGCTGAGCGTGAGCATACGATCATATAAATGTATCATTAGCCCTACATGAACTTCCCAAGTCATCGCGCAATTCTCCATTCTCTCATGTTGTAATGTATTAAATATTCTGTTCAAATCACTAGAACAAATCGATCAGAAACCCGTCATTTCTACCTGTATTTGATCTGGCCGAAAATTGTAAAATAAAAAAACGGGCCGAATTGATTTGTGTAGCCGATAGAATGCATTAATCGCGTGTGGAACCTGTAAAGTTGCGTGTGAGAGTCGAGTTTCACGCTCGAAATTTGCATGGTGTTTGAACACATTTGGAATAAATGGCAACCAATTAGAGACACAGAAGAGGAAAAGGTGAAGTGAGGAGGAGGAGGAATGGGTAGGGAGTGAGTGAGAGAATGGAGTTGAGAAACATAGTAGAGAGGTAGAAAAACATATCATGAAATATAACATAGGAGGAGAGAATTGAGAAACTGAAAAGAAGGGAATGTTGAAGAGGAAAAGGTAGGAGAGGGGAAAAAACCTGGGCAAATAAAAGAAAAAACTATCTATTCGTTTGAGAATGGAGAAGATGGGAAAATGAATTGAAGGAGACAAAAAGGAGAAAGAGACAGAAAAAGGGAAATAAAACGATTGTATTAGAAATGAGGTAGTTTACGAATAAAATGGAAGTGAAGAAAACTGAGATGTAAGGAATGCGAAGAGTTGTAAAGAACAAGAGAAGAGTTGATAGTGCTTTATTTCGAATTTGATGGATTGAAAAGGATGAAAGTAGGAGGAGGAAGAAGAATAGAAGGGAGGACAAAGGGAAGATGAAAAAAAAATTAAAGAGAATTGAGGAATGGTTGAATGGATGAATGAGGAAGAGGAGGAGAAGAAGTCCGAAAATCAGATAATACAGATACTCTATCTCTAGAAAGGGAGAAGGAAAAGGATTGATCTATTCACATTGGATGGCTCGTTGGAGGAGTGATAAAGCGCCGGTCTGATAACCAGGTGGACCCTGGTTCAAGTCCCAAGCGGGGGAACAATTTTTGACCACAGCACAATCACATAAATACGGCCACCCCGTCGTTCGGAGGAGACGATAAGCCGACGGTCCCGACTACTTCAAAGTAGTCGTCATCTATCATCCACATCATTACCCACGCACAAGCCTATGAGCTCATGTGGGCTTCACCCTCATAACAGACTAACAAACAAACAAACATGTAGAAATGTAGAAAGGAATATAATTATTGAGAGCGATGAAAAACCATTGACGAAGATGAGGAGTAGAATGTTTCAGGATTTATCAAAATGAGAGAGAATAGAAATGAGTAGATAAAGGCATGGAAGAAGGGAATTGAGAAGGGAATAAGCGAGGGAGTAAAGTGATGGAAGAGAATAGAGAAATAACGTTGATGCGATGATTTGTTGAACAAAATTAGGATTTTGTGTTCCTGTGGATCAGGGCTTGAGCTACCGGTTACAAATGTGGGATAAAGAAAGTAAACAAATGAGAGGGAGTGAGTGGGAGCTGGTGAGGTGAAAGGGAGTTAAATACAGGCCTGTCACGTGATGGAAAGAGGAAACCTTTTTGAGCGAAAAACAATTAAAACCAGCGGGATTTTCACGGCAATAAACGACTCAGGCAGTATCATTATACGTCGGAGTGACAGTGTTCATAATACAGGCAGGCCTACAGTGCTCTATTATTCAGGCTTTGCGTTTTGTGTAAGATAACTTGATGAATTAGAGGATTTGATGGAATGACAGCCGGTTAGGGAATTCAAATTATTGTGGAAAAATTGCTTTGAATGGTCTAGTAAATTGCAGAGTGTAGATAACTACATTTTATTAACTAAATTTAATAGGCCTACTGATAACTGAAGTTCCTACT
This sequence comes from Sogatella furcifera, assembly GCA_017141385.1. Taxonomy (NCBI): domain Eukaryota; kingdom Metazoa; phylum Arthropoda; class Insecta; order Hemiptera; family Delphacidae; genus Sogatella; species Sogatella furcifera. The sequence goes on from CM029549.1 coordinate 14,293,724, forward strand.
ACATTAAATTTCTGTGAATGGTGTTGAATGATAATTTAGATTTGGGAAAAAAGGGTTGTAAAACATAACTTGGGATACAACCCTTCTTTTCCAAATCTAAATTATCATTCAACACCATTCACAGAAATTTAATGTAGTAGAAACTTTGGTAAATATAGGGTAACAGAAATAGTCAGTTATCTCACACAAAAAAAGGATTTATAAGGGTGAATTCTCCTTTGGGAGATTGGCTGTCGTTAGTAAAGACAGTCAGTCGTTTCCCGTCTCTGGAGGAATAGTAATTGTTGCATTACACTCTAACTGATTAACTGCATGTTATTCAGAGGTGTTCTGCGCCGCCAATTGGTTGCGGAGACTGGCTTATGGTTTAGAGGATCAACGTGCTAACCACACGTTACCTCTATCCTGGTTGATTTGCTTGCTGTATGGTCTGTCCGGCCGGGGGTGAGGGGGGATTCTGGCTGGGTGGAGGGGGCGGCTTCGGCTCGGCCAGTGTTGGTTCGGGGACTATGAGTTCTGATTGAGAATTTATGGCTTTTGGACCGGTATTGGCCGGGCTGGGGCCGTTTTCCCGTCGTGCCGGGGTGTCTTCTTGGCTTGGACGGGCTCTATAGTAGAGTGGATTTGAAACTGGCAACCAGCTGGTAGGCCTAGGCCCTTCATGGGCTGTTGAGCCAGACATACATACATACAAAGGTGAATTCTGTCATTTGAAATTGAGTGCAGGATTCTAAAAGGAATAAATAATTCCAAGCTAGTTGAATACATATATTTCATAATACATGGAATTTTTAGAGAAAGTCGGGTACCTAATTTGTATAGATATACTGTAATACTCTCAAATCTCAAATATTGCTTTGTTTCAAGATCAATTGTCCAAAAGGCACAACATAATAGCCGACATTCTCTACTAGTATAGAGTGATTAGTGGAGATGCCAAACATAGGCTATATGAATTCGAGAATAACATTTATGTTCTACTAGGAATAATAGTTTCCCTCTCCAAGTACAACACTTGTTACTGTACTTCCGAACCTAACAAGAGTAAAACTTCTCAAGTTATAGTTCTGCAAGGGTGTTTTCATTCTTGCAAATGCATTATATTGTACCGGTATTGAAATATACAGAGTGATCGTAAAGTCGCGCAACCCAAAATGATAACAGTCTTAGAAAGCTGTAATGTAGGTATTATTGATTTTTCTTTCAAAGTTTATGTTACAAGTGATTATTTCTTTCTGCTGTGAACAATAGAAACACTTTTTTCCAGCTTAAAAGAAATTGTGGTTCGAACTGAACAAACAAACAGATTTTTGGCTAACTGGCGCCCGGTAGCGTGATCTAGCAGTGCTGTTACCTGCTGTACTACTGGACTAAAAATTCCCACATCCAAATCATACTTTACAAATTTACCTGTCTTTCCTACACGGCTTCAAAAATAGGATTGCGCGAATTTACGATCACTAGAAAAACTGTACGGTATAATATACAGTATACATTTCACCACAGACTAGTCTACACATAGCTACAGTGACTATAGTAAAGTTATATGTTGGTGAAAAATTGAAATTACAATACCCTTTTAAGAAGTTTTTCCACTAAGATACATTGATAGTAGCCTAACCCAAGACAAAAATATATAAAGAGACTATATATATAGGTACTGAGCATATACAGTTTCAACTGAAGTCTCTTTACATCAAACTACTTCCAGGCTGTTTGTGAGGTCAATGAACTGTCATTAATAATAATTTAATACTAACCGTGTAGTGGCGTGGTATTGTCTCATGACAAACTGTCAATCGTCTGAAGCTATTGATTGATAAGATTGGCTGGAGGACATGCAGCTATGCCTTCAGGCTGTCACTATCATGTTTATCGAGCCTGTTTGACAGCCGCCCTCACTCACACATGCCAGTAACAACAACAGCAGCACAACATGATCGTGTAGCTTGTCATGTCTATGATTAGGGTACGTCAAGGGTTAACGCAAAATCTAATACATTCTGGACATAAAATTGAATACATGCTGGAGGTAACACAGCGATGATAAATGACTGCTATTTTCGACGTTTTTCATTTATTTTATTATTATTCTACATAATAGAATTTATAAATATTATAATAATGCATTCTTCAAACAAAACAAACATGATAGACGTCTAGCAATTTAAACGTTTATCATCATCAATCAATACAAACTTATGAAAATAATAATGATTTTTATAATTTACATAACTAAAATATACAATAAATGTATAGACTACATATTATTATGATACGGTATTCTTTATTATTGTACCTACTTTAATTTTGTTGTAGCCTACACCACATTCATCTCAATTTTATATCCACAAATGTATTTCTATTATAATGATCTAAACTTTACCAGATAACAGATCCATCCACTGAAAAAATTAAATTGTGTTTGAATTTACATGTTCAACAATGAATTTATCACCACATGTAATTAAATTAAGGGATGGATTGAGTGATATTCTGTCTTATCTTTTGATATCAAGCAAGAGAAGTAGTTTGATGTAATATTTCTATTATATAGATCAAAACGTTACTGGATGAAATATCCATCCACTAAAAAGTTGAATTGTGTTAGAGTAAGTGTTCATTAAAAATTGATAACAACATGTGATTATGAATAAATTTAGTGATATTTTGTGTTATTCTTCCAAATAGAAGTAGTTTGAGGTACAGTGACTTGTATAGTAGTCACTTTAGTTTGAGGTAGGTAGTCAAGAAATTCGCTTGTGAGAAGTCAAATCCGATTAGAACTTGGACCCTCGTCTGTATAGGGCACAAGTCGTTACTGGAGACAGGCGAAGTGAAGCGTGAAAGTGGACACTGCTTTCACAATGCGCTCACTCTATTCTCTCATGTTCTTCTTTCTCTCTTCCAGAATGCCCATTGCCCACCTTGGAAATAGTATATTTCGTACCTAGGGCCGAAAATGTGCGTTTACCGGCTCGAAATCGGTTTTCAAGTCCGAGGCCGTAGGCCGAGGACTAGAAAAGATTGAGAGACGGAATATTACATTTTCGACCTGTGGTGTCGAACTTTATTTTTCGGCACACAACATCAATGCGAAGAAAACAAAATAAAAAATTAGTTAATCAGTTCCAAGAACAGCTAGACCAGTAACCTTATCTTCGCCTATACTGAATTTGGAGTAGGTACCGTCTGCTTGCTATTGAAACTTCACGTCAATAGTTTATTGATTTACTGACTGAATATTACTTTATAACTATCAGTGTATTAGATTTTCTTAGTCCAGAAACGTTTAAGCCCAAGATAATGTTTGTACGATCATCCTAAATTGTACAATATCAATTCAAAGTTGTTGATTTTCGACAGATATTGGCTAACAGAGAAGCTTAGTCTAGTTGCATTATCACCCGCTAGATGGCGCTGGCTAACCTGCTAGACGAAGTAACACAGAGTCTGACAACAATAATATTGTTCAAACATGGATTTCACGTTCATAATTATCCAACAGTTAATCAATACAAACATTTTTAATCTTATCAAAGTTGAAGTATTAGTTATTGAAGCAGTTTTCCTTTATTATTCAACTACTGATTGATGTGAAAACTTTCAACGTTCAGTTCTCTTGAAAAGGGATCTCACCAATCAAAATAACAGATGAGAGACTACCTTTACATCAAAATACCAATAAGTCAACATCGACTCGCGAAACAGCTGACATTTGATGCAATCAAACCAGGATGCTACCTATTGATCGACCAACCCTTAAATCGACAACGACCTTCAGTCAGCTTACATTCAAGGTTATTTTACCGCCCTACGGCCGAAAAAGGCATTTTCCCGGCGAGTTGCTGGCGACCTCGCCTAAAAAACGAGCGTTTTCGGCCTCCGTATGATGCATGTAAAACAGATCATTTCATACCAGTGTGGCGAAATAGTATATTTCGTACCTAGGGCCGAAAATGTGCGTTTACCGGCTCGAAATCGGTTTTCAAGTCCGAGGCCGTAGGCCGAGGACTAGAAAAGATTGAGAGACGGAATATTACATTTTTGACCCGTGGTGTCGAATTTTATTTTTCGGCACACAACATCAATGCGAAGAAAACAAAATAAAAAAAATAGTTATTCAGTTCCAAGAACAGCTAGACCAGTAACCTTATTATGCTATCTTCGCCTATACTGAATTTGGAGTAGGTACCATCTGCTTGCTATTGAAACTTCGCGTCAATAGTTTATTGATTTACTGACTGAATATTACTCTATAACTATCAGTGTATTCGATTTTCTTAGTCCAGAAACGTTTAAGCTCAAGATAACTTTTGTACGATCATCCTAAATTGTACAATATCAATTCAAAGTTGTTGATTTTCGACAGATATTTAACAGAAGCCTAGTTGATGAGAGACTACCTTTACATAGAAATACAGATATGTCGACATTGACTCCCAAAACAGCTGACATTAAATGCAATCAAACCGGGATGCTACCTATTGATCGACTAACCCTTACATCGACAACAACCTTCAGTCAGCTGACATTCAAGGTTATTTTACCGCCCTAGGGCCGAAAAACGCATTTTCCCGGCGAGTTGCTGGCGACCTCGCCTGAAAACGATCGTTTTCGGCCTCCGTATGATGCATGTAAAACAGTTCATTTCATACCAGTGTGGCGAAAAAGTCATTTCGCATCATAGTGCACGTATTTACTGTTCAGTAATCAATAATTTTTTGGTAAATTTTTGCAGAATCAAGGTAATAAAAGAGCATGCCTCCCTTCAGGAATATTGGTTTGAAATTAAAACTCTCCAGTAAAATACAATCGAACACCATTCTGAAGCTTAAAATCTTATTAGATTGCACCATATTAACATTAATAGGTAAGAATAGCATAATTTATCAAGAGCTCCTCCCTATTTTTCTTATTTATTTATTATTAATTTCAATTTACACTAGACTTAAAAATCAATGCTCACGATTATAAATCTTGACACCCATGTATGAGACTAACAACGATTTCACAAAGTAAAATCTTGCAATAAGAATTGGGTTATTTATACGGTACTGTAATGAAATTGTATGAAATATTTAAAAAATAGACAATAATAATGCGTTAGGGTATGCATTTATTTTTTCTGAGAAACTCTGAGAAGAGTAATAATTAATCAATATTACTTTTTATACTCATCACTCATCTCACTTTTGGTGGTTATACCTTACACGAAAATTTCATTTATTTGATTTGTCTCAAATTAGAAATATGCTTTATTTGTTGCAGGCAGAAATTAGTTCCTCAGCCATTGGTGATGTAGTCCATGCTGTTATTAATGGAACGGATGGCTGTATTTTCTCTTTCTCTCATGCTAAACTTGGTAAGTAGGCTAAAATACTTCCTCCGAATGAAACTCTAATAGAAACAGAAAAAGTAGTACGGTATTCTAATCATTAATCAATTCTGAGACATTATTATTAATCCTTCTATTAGAGTTGAATAAAAGTAGTTTTCAAATTTTCATGTTCACAGTGTTAAAAAATGAATTATTGACTGCATTCCATGGAACATTTTTAAAATTCATCAGAAGTATTATCTATTTAGAAAAATTCAACTTATACAACTTGAATTAATAAATTATATTAATATAACTTATAATAATATAACTTATATTTCAATTGATTTATTGAAACAGAACTAGGGAAATATTGTAATAGGTAAATGATATATTGTAAATGGAGTTTTTTTTAAGTTGAAAAGAACAATAAGTATTATTGCATAAAAACTATCATGATTTATTATTATTGCAAGAATGTTATAAAAATTTGAGAGAACTGAATTACGGAATTTATTTTTTTTTTATACTACCTACTATTTTATTATTTCTTTACATCTGATCAAACTTTGCTCTGCAGATAAGAGCCAAACCATGCTGGGCAACACTGAGGGCTGTGGTATGATAGCAACAGCGATCACATGGCTTTATAAGGGCGTATCCGAGCATAGGCAAAGTACCAAGGCCAGATTCGGCATCAGAGTTTCAGCTTTGGAGTTGACCAATAGGCGGAGAGATCTGCTTGCATCATATGCCAGTGGTGAGTGATTTATGCAATTTACTTTAATCCTGTTTTCCCTTTAATCCTTTGCAGTTATGTAAGCAATTGAAAACTCCAATTAACATAAGAACTCACTAAGGATAGCCCAAAAAAGAGACAATAAGAAAAATTGAATTTCTCACCTCTGTTCATAGAGATGCCTTCAAATGTGATCTCCATACTTACTGAAGCAGTATAAATAGCTTCCATGATACATAAGGCACAGAAATTTGCCTCCTGAATTGTTTTCACATAGTTGTCAGGGCAACTATGTCTCACCACAGATTCGCAAAACTTTCTGGTTCTATAAGCATTTACTCTATGTGTATATTTAGGATCTTTCACTTTAATTATACTGATAATGATGATGTCAAATACTGATGTCACTGAGAGGAATATTCTAGTAATTCACTCCTCAGATATTTATATGATGAAAATCCAACTTATTTACAGTTCTGGGCCAAAGTATGAATTTAATTACGTTCTTTTTATTTTTACTTTCACCAACTACCTATATTTAAATTGATTGAAACAGCTCATTCCGCATTAAAATTGGAAACTATAAAGTGGGAATTACAATACAGTAGGCCTACGGTGTAGCCTATACCATAATAATATTGTAACATGCTCAAAATTGTTTGAAAAAACATTTATTTTCAAATTTTTTGAGTTTTCATCTGATAACCCTTCTATTCTACATCCTTGAACTTGTCCTCAATAGGTTCCTTATACAATTTGCCATGATACTGGCATTTTCTGTGCATCCTCTGAGGAAATCGATAATTCTGAAGCTTGTAGCCGTTCCATGTTATGAATATGCACTGAGGGCTGATATTTACAGAAATAACTAAGGAATAAAAACAGTTTCAAGCATGTCATTTGAGCAGTTTTTGAGAAATAACTGTTTTAATAAAAAATATATTACAATTTATGCTCTTATGTGGTTTTTTGACAATAGCCCAAAAACTACTACAGCTAAGAGTTTGGAACTCGTCTCAATTGATTATTCAGAGCATTCACCATTTTTCAAATCTGATGCTAATAATAATGTTCTGATAGCGGCAGGAAAAATACAAATTGTGAAAACTCTACAGACTTTTCATGATTTTCTACTCTATTATTGTGTTCTAGCTTCTAGGTATAGATTCATTATTTATTATCGCCAAGAATATAGGCTACGTCATTTTTCGCTATTTGGACACCTCTGTAAATCATCAATTCATATCATTTTTTATGTTCTTTCAATTCATATCAAAATCATCAATTCATCAAATCAGCAAAACGTTTATGCTCGTTGGATTAATTCATATCGTTGTAGATACTTTATCAATTATCCTTATAGGTAATTCTACATACGATCCATTTCTATAACAACTCAACCTGAATAATAGGCAAATAATATTCAATCCAGAACGTCGTTCTATGTTTTCAGTTTCAGGAGAGGAAATAGACTGTGATTCGATAACAGAGGTGAGGGCCGGATCATATCAACAGGCTGCTGCCTGCTTGGATGCTGCTCTCAAGCATCGACAGCACACAGACTCCCATCTAGTGGTCACATTACACCTTTACAGGCATTCAGAGACTGGTGAGAAATTCAGCAATGTGTCAACTTATTTGAATCTAATCAATGAAAGCTATTTTCTACAATCAAGTGGAAGAAAATATTCAAATGATGGGGAAAATCTTCCAATGTGTACTTGACCAAATATGGTCACCCATCCAAAGGTAGTCTTGAGTCAAGGTGTTTAGAATAGTAGAGGTGAGGCAGAGTGAAGCAGCTGACTATGATACTTGTCACGGAGTTCCCCTAGTCAAAAATTTAGCATTGATTTCCCTATCCTTGACAAAGAATCGTACGCTTTTTTCCAATTTACGAAATACAGAATTTTTTAATAGATACATTTATTCTAAGAGCTTGTAGAGAATTTCAAGACCTACATTTTGAGTGATTTAAATCTATATTTTTATCAAATTTAACATGAGAAAAAGTCCTTTAACGTGTCTCGGGAATGCTCTGCAGCTGGGCTAATTCAATTATGAATTCTATTATAAGATACATTTATAAGATCATTGCATTCGATAGCATTGCTATCCATAAATGCATTAGCCCAGCTGCAGAGTATTCCCGAGACACATTAACGAACTTTTTCCCATCTTAAATTTAAGTAAATATAGATTTAAATCACTCAAAATGTAGGTCTTGAAATTCTCTACAAGCTCATATAAGAAATTTATCCATTAAACAATTCTGTATTTCGTAAATTGGGAAAAAGCGTACGATTTTCCGTCAAGGATAGGGAAATCAATGCTAAATTTTTGACTAGAGGAACGCCATGACAAGTATCATAGTCAGCTGCTTCACTCTGCTCCACCTCTACTATTCTATACACCTTGGTCTTGAGTGTCTGTGACTTGACTTCATGATCACAAAGAAGCCTCCCTCACTGAGTAGCCAATACTCATAACAGTATAATCAAGTAAAGAGAATTTTTGAATTGAAGTAAATGTTTTCAGTTATTGGAAAAGAATAGTTCTAATCTAGTTAGAAGAATTTCAATGTTCTGAGTGTTTATTGAAATCCATCTGATCAGGTAAATTTCCAGTATTTTCACTCTTCCATGACGTATTTCTCTGAAAGATTTTGATAAAGACATTATTTTAAGGTAGAGTGCATTATCCAAAAATCAGAGAAGGAAGAGTAAAAATATCATGAGTTCATAAAAAATAAGTTATCAGTTCTCTTGAAATTGGAATTTTAAATCATTCCAACATGATCTACATTTCAATCAAGTTATTAGCAGACGTGGAAGAAAAAATAAATTTGGTGAGAAATACGTCTAAAGTCTTATTACATTTTCATCAAAGCGACTATGAACCTTCTACTTTTTATACTACTATTTGTTGTTTTAATACAAGAATTTTTTTTTCCATGATATTCCCAATCAACCTTCTACAATAAATAAATAATTTTTCAGAGCTCCAGTATCAAGATTATTTTTGAAAAGATGAATTCATAATTTTACCCAGAATATATAAATTACATTGCTTTTGTTATCTCTTCTTCCATCATTCTTTCTTTAGGTCCAGCCAGTCGCAGTAGATTGCACTTGATAGATCTAGGTGGTGGCGTCAATGTTGAACAGAAATTAGGCCGGACTGAAATGATTCTGCCTCCTTCTGCCGTTGGTAACATCCTACTAGCTATCCTCAATGGACACAAGCACCTACCACATAGGTGATTTCATTATTGATTTTTAAATATTCTTCAAACGTGCAACCAACATCCAGTTGCACGAAAATCCATTCGAATTTGACCGCTGTGGAATTGTGTCATCTAACGGAATCAGTGAACGAGAACCATATAGGCTACTCGCATATTATCCAATCAGAAAATTAATGCTATGACCTTATTTCACAGTGGTTAGATTGGATACAGAATTTTCGTGTAACTGGCCACAAAATACAATTTCAATTTTATAAAAAACAAAAATGGAATATAATTACAGAATTAATGCAAATTTTCAAACATATATTTTTATTAGTGATTCATGAATCCGGAGTTATCTCGTTATTTTAAAAATTGCGACTCATTAAAATGTCTATCATAATAATATATTAATATAAGTTACAAAAATTTTCAATACCAGTACTCTAAAATAATAATGTTCTTGGCATTTTTCAGGGACCAGATAGTAACACAAACGCTTAAACATTGTCTAGGATCGCTTAGATGTCAAGCTGTGATCATTGCGCACATATCAACCGCTAAAATGCACCAGACTGATACACTAGCAACTATACAACTTGCATCCAGAATACACAGACTGAGGCGAAGACGATTTAAGGTAAATTAAAAACAGACAATGTGTTGAGTCAAGTGATAATGATTTAGTTATATTAAAGTGTATTGAGTATTGAGTTTCAGTTATTATTTAAAATTCAACTGTATCAAAGTTGGTATTTATTTGAGGAAGAACAACGAACTTATTATATTCTTCTAAATTATTTTCGAATTTTAGATTAATGTTAAACTTAGGCCTATAACGTGTAGAAACAATAGATAACTATAGTCTGTCCAAGCAAAGAAGACATTCTGCCAAGATGGGAAAATTACTCCAGCTTGGTGAATATTGGTTCAAAGTTTATAAATTTGGTCTCAAATCGTCGGAAAAATTTTGATCTACAATTTGCATCGACAATAATTATTATCTTTGAACAAATATTTACCAAACTGGAGTCATTTTCCAATCTTGCCTGAATGTCTTTTTAGTTTAAAGAGTAATATTAGTTTCTTCCACAGGTGAGTCACCCATCACAGGCCGACGATCCTGAGAGGAGCCCGGTGGAGACGGTGGACCCATCAAGCAGTGAGCAGAGTGCTGACACTGTCATCTACGTTGGCCCGGGCGAAACTGAGACCGACGGGGAGCATCCTCCCATCTACATGTCTCGTCTACTGCCCGGCTCGCCTCAGAGGAGCATATCGAAAAACTCAAGCAGGTAAAATATAAAGAAGAATAAGCAACAATATTCATTGAGTCTGCCAAATTATATAGTAGCAAGTAATTATATGCAGCAATTTTTTGCTAGTATTCAAGTAATAATTATCACAGTGTATTCATTGGATGATTGAATTAAATTATAACTTCAGCAACAATATTTTCTTCGTTAAACGATTATAAGATGATGCAGTACACCAATTGCTGAAATATTTCAATAATAAAATTGATTCGAATCTGCAATTATAGCTATACTTAATTGGAGATTGATTATTATAATAATTTTTTTTTCGGGTGAGGTTCTATTAATTTATTCAGTTGAATTGTTGTTTTAATTGTCTGTCTATACTATAGGGATTAAGTCAAGTTCAATAAAAAATAATTTAAATAAAATCCAGTAGTTTTATTGGTGAGCTGCGTCTTCATCTATCGAACTTTTGCACTTTAATTCAACTCGTAAGAAATTGAATGTAATTTCAAAACCATTGTAGATATGAATGATCATTCCAATCATTTGTGAGACCATTTTAAAATTTACATAAGCATTGCTTCAAGTGGAATGTTGTATACTTTCTAATACTTTTTACTTAAATCAAGAATGAAACTGAGATTAGAATACTTTAAGATCATGCAGAATTCAAGAGCGTTGGTAGATTTGAGGAAGTTTTGTATTCTTTGAGGGCAATAATGAGATTGATTCCTGGTGCCCTCAATTATTTATTCACAAATGACATATGTGGAGGCAAACAGGTAAAAACCCAAATATTGCCTCCTTAACACAAATTACAAAATTTCAACTTATATTGAATTGAAAAAAAAGTAGTACCATGCAAAATAAAATGTAAACGTAATTATAAAATTAATAAAACTTAATAGCTTAATAATAGCACAAACTGAGAAATGTAATGTGAAAATATATACTGTATATATGAATGTAGAATAGATAAGAGTGAAATGTGAATTGAAGATGAATGAAATAAGAATTAGATTAAATAATTAAGAGAAAATGTTATTGAAAAAGTTGTTTGAGAAAATGAGCTGGAAAAGCTATTTAGATAGCAAAATAAAATAATTATATCGATTATTGATTTCATATTCATAGAAATATATTGAAAGATTTCAACTAATTAACTTAGAAAAAAATCAAAATAAAAAATATCAAAGAAACTGAGTGATGTGACCAGAAAGTCAATTCAAGGTATAAAGAATTAAAAACCTGAATAATTAACAAAAATTAATTTATAACAAAAATAAAAAGATGAGCCTAAGGAAATAACCGTGCTGAACTCAGAAGAATGTAAAGTAGAGAGATAGATTTGGATATAGAGTACTCATGAGTGAAAGAGTGAGTGCACCATAGGTAGATCAATATTGAGAAACTGCTTTGGAATCTTTCATTGAAGAATACTGAGTGCCTTATTTCTGACTGCAGTGAAGCTATCAGCAAAAAAATCAATCCCACCTCCAAGACTATTCACCAATCTAGGGATTCGATTGAGAGGAGAAAAATACCTATTTACTGTCCTTGATCTGGAAATGGCAAACAAAGGGTGGAATCTTCGCCTCAAGACTGGAACAGAGAAGTTAACTCTTGATATAAGATAAGGAGATGAAATTCGACTCCAAAGGATGTTGCACCGGACCAAAACTGATAGCAAATCACGCCTGCTTTTCAAAGATGGTAGCTGAAATGTCCCTCTCAGCTCTGCTGATGGAAAGTCATGAACACAAGACTGACCAAATCTCTTGAAATATGTGAATCTCAAGAACTTGTTCTGGACTCTTTCCAATCTCGTGGTCGCTACTATATGATGTGGATTCCACACAGGTGCAGTGTACTCCAAGATGCTTCTAACAAGAGTCCTATAAAGATAGAGAACAGACCTCCAGTTACTGAAAGATGAACAAGTTTGGCAAATAAAACCCAGCATCTGATTACTCCTACTTATGAGATAATCAATGTGATTTTCAAAGCTGAGATGGGTGTCCATTATCACTCCAAGGTCCTTGAACAGGGTCACATGATCCAGTTCCACTCCATCAATTACATATTCAAATGGGATTGCAGATCTCTGGCGAGTAAACATCATAGTCTTACATTTTTTAACGTTCAGTGATAGTCCAGACTCCTTACACCAAACAGTCATTCTCTGAATATCCTGTTGCAGAGCAGCACAGTCATCAATAGAGTTGATCACCTTGAATATCTTAGTGTCATCCGCAAACATGAGACACTCTGAATTGCACAGTAGATCAGGCAGCTCATTCACTTAGAGGAGGAAAAGCAAGGGTCCAAGGTTCGAGCCCTGGGGTACCCCAGAGGAACAACAGAATGATCTTGACTGGAAGTTGTTGTAAAGGACATATTGCTTCCTCTGTTCAAGGTAGCTCATCAAGAAAGTTATTGATCCACCGCTGAATCCAAAGCTCCTCAACCTCATTGAGAGAATACCATGATTAAGAGTGTCAAAAGCCTTGGAGAAGACCGTGTAGATAACATCCACTCTTCCCCCATGATCCAGAACTTCCGACACTCTATCAACAAATACCAGAAGATTAGTCACAGTAGATCGGCCAGACAGGAATCCATGCTGAGACAATGAAATCTTTGGCTTTACATGATGCAGCATCTGCCCATACAATATGAACTCAAACATCTTTGCAAAAGAATTCAGGATAGAGATGGGTCTGTAGTTGCTGGCAATTCTTCTGTTCCCCGACTTGAATACTGGTGTAATCCTTGAGACCTTCCACAACTCAGGAAACTTAGATGTCCTAATGGACAGATTGAATAGATATCTGAGTGGTTCAACAAGCACCTCCCAACACCCCTTGACAATGAAAGCCGGGACACCATCTGGACCCCCAGACAGACCTGGCCTCAACCTCCTCGCTGCCAGCTCAATATCATTAAAAGATACTTCCCCAAAAACAAAGGGCATATGGAAGGAACTGTTCTCATTTTCATGCAAACCCCTCAACTCACTGCAAAGGTTCCCAGTGACTCCATCAGATACAGAAGAGAACACATTTGCAAATGCATCAGGAATCCCACTGAAAAGCCTGTCATCATGCCTTATGAAGTCTTCACTTCCCTGAGAAGAGCGTTTGTTATTTATGTATTTCCAGAACTCTCTCACATTGCCATCAATCATCCCTTCCACTCGTTCCATATAAGCCTCAAAAGCAGCCTGAATCTTCCTCTTAACTCCAGCTCTTACTATTTTGAATAGTTCATCATGATGTCTAGAATACCTCCGCTTTCTACTATATTTACTCTTTAATTTTAAATCTCGAATTATATCACGGGAGAACCAGGGAGGATATCTGGAATGCTTGTAATCCCTCATCATAGGAATGCAAGAATCAAAACAAGAATAAATAATTTTGTAGAATTCCTCAACAGCTGAATCTATGCCATCACAATCATAGACACTCTGCCATGAGACAGATTGTAGCAATAGATACAATTTCAAGAAATCGCCACCTCTAAAATAGTAACGACCAAACCCTGGCACCGAACCACCACCCTCCGACGCCCCCCGACTGTCGTGAGTAGCATCCACCGGCTCAAACAATGACAGAGAGACAGACAGCGCCGGATGATGAGAATCCTCATTTAGAAAGGGCAGGTCATCCCTGACAACCTCAAGAGGATAAGGAGTATTTGACAAGATTAAATCCAGAGTTCTACCATTGTTATTTAAAACAGAATTACAGGATATCAAATCAAAAAAGTTCATAAAAGAATCCAAAGCTCTTGCTACAGGTGACCCAGTTATGAGCTGATAATCCTTCCCACAAATCTCTGGAATATTAAAATCTCCCATCAACATGCAACTACTAGTACCAATGGCGTGGTATGAGGACTCTATGAATTCAAAATAATCCAGATATGTCTGCACTGTAGCCGCCGGCGGAATATACAAGGCATTCAGATAATAGAGTGCGCCAGAAATTTTAATCCTCACCCATATACTCTCGAAGTCAGAATGAGAAAGTTCAGTACATAAGTCTGCAGAGAAGCACTTTTTCACAGCAATCAATACTCCCGCTCCTCTCATAAGATCACCAGTACGGTCGCATCTAAATACCTGATAGCGATCATCAAACAACTCACTATTGTTAATTGATTCGCAAAGCCATGTTTCCGTCAGAACAATCCGTTGAGATGGAACTTAAAGAACGAGAAATAAAAAAAAATATGAAGAATAACCTTGGGTTAAATAATTATTAAAACCAGCTCATCTTACCAGCCGCTTGTTAGATAGAATATATCAATCACATACTGATATAATGAATCAATAAGGTAGGTATGTTAGTACAAGCCTATGGTAAAAGTATGATGGCAAAATAACCAGAGAAGCCTATCATAATACTGTATAATAATCCGATTATCAATCCCACATAACTTACACCCAATATAATCTGTCCTCGATGAATCATACTAAGTACACAAAATTAAGGAATTAATTAATTATATTATAAGTTACCATCAGATTATGTTATAATTATAACATACCATCAGTTCAGAAATCATCAGTTCAAAGATTACCTTAGTTGAATTGATAAGATAGAATATTTCAATTGTGAATTCTAGTTAAGGCGCAAGAGATAAAGATAAAGAAATTCCACTGATAACGGATAACTATAGACTTGCCAGTTAGAACGAAATAGTTTCAATGATCAATTGAAAACAAACGATACGGTACCTACTCTTACAACAATATTTTATAAAACTATCACTTTAGAGAAAAAGATAAGATAAGGAATGGATATCATTGCTGAATTGAGCACTTTTAAAATACGAGTCAGAATAGATCATTTTCTACTGAGTGAACAGTGAGCCAGTTTCGTATTAAATTCCAAGTTAATAACAAATAGTTATTGTTCAGTTAGTGTCCACCTATACAATACAATATTCCGTAAAAAAACAGATTGTAAAATAATTCAGTAATGAAATATGCATCAAGTAAAGTATGGTAGAATATTATGTGAATGAAACAGGATAAGAACTCAGTAATTAAATCCAAAAAAAGAAAAGTCTTTCAAGTTTTGAGAAACTAATAATAATCCTGAAATAAGAACCCATTAATAACAAAAATATTATGAAATAACAGTAGCCTACAACAAGGAAAGATAAAATACGACGAGATGACATTTACAAGGACTAAAAAGAAAAGACAAGTTTGAAATAAGCCCACCGGAAAATAACTGTAAATTATCAAATCAAGTTAATGTTAATGATTAAGTTTTATAATAATTGCTTCAATTTAAATAGTGGGAGCTCATTAAAGTATTTTCGTATATCAATCCTAAATTCATTATTCGTCCATAATGTCTTGTAGATCTTTTTCAGAATAAATCTTAATCACCTTATCACCCTCCTTGAATTTCATCCTTACATTACCACTCATATCAGTCCACACAAACTTGAATCCCTTCTCCCTCTGCACTTTTTTTGCTTTGGCAAACAGCAACCTCCTTCTCGCTGTCAGCGACCTGTTGACATACACCGGCTTAGGCTCGCCTGCGAAGCCAATGTGTTGAGTGTTCAAATCGCCCATTGTCTTTCTTCCCTGAATCAAATCTTCGACGTCATCTCTTCGTACGAAACGGACCGCGATACCCGCAGTAGGGCGGTTTTCTCTTTCCTCAGACGATGACAGGCGTTAATAGAGTTCTTGGAAACGTCCACACCGACTGATTTGCACACATTCACGACAATCTCCGCAACATCCTCCTCAGGCTCCGATGGAACACCATAGATTTCGACAGTGTTACGTCTGGAATATTGTTCAAGATCATCCATCTGATTAGTAACATCCTCCACCCTCTTACGCAGTTCCATATTCTCCTCAGTAAGCCGTTCAATAGAAGATTGTTGCTTTTTAATCAGATCAGCTTGTTTCGCCAACGTCTCACATGCCCTATCGATTTTAGCAGAACAATCACGAATAGTTTCTGTCAAGTCCTCACGCAAACTTTTATTACCAGTAGAAATCAATAGTTTGAGTTCATCTATAGATTTGTTAAAAGTTTCTAGATCTATGAACGAACCTGTTAAGTTTGAAGACTGATTGACTTTCACAGGTGTTGAGTCCGAATTGCTTCGTTGAAACCGTAATTTAGCGATGCATTCACTGCAGGACCAAGTACGATTTTTAAATTCATCTATTTCTGTTTCACCCAATCCCACACATTTGCCATGAAACAAGCATTTACACTGACCACACAAAATTCCATTTTTCATATTCCTATTGACAGGTTGCTTGCACACATAGCACGAACTCATGATCAAGAAAGTCTGATTCACCAACTTATAATAATATTATACTGAGTGTTTACGTTAACCACGAATGAAATTACAAGAGAAAAAGCGGCTGGAATGATGATCGAAAAGTCTAACAAAGCATAGTAGAAAGTTGAGAATTAGGTTAAATTCAAGATTCAACGTTATAATTCACCATAGATAAAACCGATAAACGAGCTCAACACAAAATCATCCGTTCTCTACCGTGGCTGATAGCAGACTGAATTATGTAATATTTCAAATATATCAACTCTAATCATTTGGGCTACTGCACAAAATATAATTCGAAACAAGAGTACATCTTTGTGCCACACGTCGGCAAATGAAAACTTGTACGCCGCAAATAGTATACTGAGATCTCATTGTCCATTATTCGTTTGCTGCTAATAATCAAGAGCCATATATTATAACATGGTGAGGACACCGTTGTCGATAACTTTCAATGAATACTTTATTTTGTGTCACAGATCGACAAAATCGTCGCCGTGCAAGTCGAAATCGAAGCCGCTGCTGGATGGTGGTGAAGAGCAGTGGGTGGACGGGCCCAAGATCTCCAAATCGCGCCTGGTCGAGGCCCGCAACCAGCTGCTGCAAAAGGTAACAAAATTCTGGGTTACCGAACCCGAGACACAGACTAGCTCTTTTAAGGAAACATTTATAGGCCTACTATAATGGAATGCAGATTTTCAACCACTCTCCTTCTAATTTGACAGACGTTTCAGAATTTCCAAAATGGTTCACAAAATGGAGTCAATTTTACTGAGGGGAGCACTATAAGCCCCCTCATTTTGAAGGAATGTCTGCTCTGCTCAACAAGACTATTATTAGTATCATTTCAATGATTGTTGAGGTTATCCATGCTTCTGGAAACTGCAGTACTAAATATTGATGACTAATGTATACTTGAATCGCAGCTCACTCACAATTTCTTTGAGTCGCGGACGCGTTTCGAGCATTGGTGCTCATCCTCGGCGCTCCTTACTGAGAATACCTTTGAGTCCGCGACTCGAAGAAATCGTGAGTGAGCTGCAAAGCAAGTATACATTATTCATCAATATCATTTTAATATTTTATTCAATATTTATTATACTAGTATGTTATATACTGTATTATATGCTATATAACATATCATGTGTTTCCTTAATCTCAGGGCTATACTACTTTTATCACTGTTTTTTATTTTAAACCATTATTAAAGTACCCTTTTTGAATTATTTTTTTCAATGCATGACATTGTTTCAAACATGTAATGTTTGATAATTATTCAAAATAAAAAACAGCAATAACATATCATATTTATTACTTATATTTTTAGTACCGGACAGGGGCGGTATTCATCTTGATATTATAATTCATTGTATGACTCAACAAAGTGGAAACTCAAGCATGTTATGAATAATATATAACATAAAATATGATTTGATTTGCAGGGCCAACGCGGCCAGAAGGAGATGTGGGTGGATGGGCCGGGCAGCAATCTAATGGACTTCTCCAAGCGTAGCATGATCAGGAAGTGGGTGGAGAATCAGACCATGCAGACGCAGAGCCGACGACGAGACAAGGACAGACCCAAGACGGAGCCGGAGAAAGGCAAGTACAAGGAGATGACGGTGTTCAAGACGTGCGAGGACAGGGGCAGGGCCAGTGGACAGGAGGACAGTGCTGAGGAGGAAGTACCCATTCCGGCCACCGCCACCGAGACGCCAGCTGCGCAGCGCAATGCCGAGATTGGAAAGGGTCAGTTATTACTAAGTTATAGAAGTAATTTGTAACAAACAGTCAATTTGAAAAAAGCTTTTCAGAATAAATTGTTCCTTTAAACTGATAAACTGCTTCAAAACTGATTGATTATATAATTTCCTTAAACTGTGGTAAGTACTTGGAAAAATCTTGAATGTCTTCCTGAAACAGATTATTCAATCTGAAACTATTGATACATAATTTTATTAGTTCAATAATATTGAATAATATAGGAAAGTTTATCTCACTGTAAATAAAATGACATTTCATATCACAACTTACTGTTTATTTCAACCTTTCACATTGAGTTTATTTAAAAACTAACTTGTTATTTATTTATTGTTATTTTATGTTATTATCAATCCATATGTAATGGATTGATCAACTGATATAACCATCCTTCAATAATTAATAATTTTAATGACATAAAATAATTTTGGGTGGAATATACCAACATTTTCAGGAAAAAATAAATATTTCATGACTTTTAATGGTGGAGAGGCCCTTATATACGGGAAAGTTCCACCTCGCTAATGTGTACTTTTCCCTGGCCAAATTTTCAGGAAGTTGGGGGAATTGTAATGGGAAAATAATATTATTATTCAGCATCAAGTAGAAAATGTCTGAAATAAAAATATGAAATACTGTATAGTGAGATAAAAACTACAACTTATTCAAGGAGAATGAATGATGATCATTTCTCAATTATACAAATGTTGATTGGTTCAATTTATCATTTTATGATAAAAATTCTTGTTGGTAATGAATACAGTACTCAGAGAAACGGAATTTGTCATAAATACACTGAATATTATATGAACTGAAGAAGTTTTAAACCTTTATCATATGTAAATACGTCGATATTTATTTTGTTCAAACCAAGAAAGAATGAGTGATGATTCTCCAAAACAGATCATGATTCAAAAACACTACAGAAAGAATTTTGCGAACAATTTCAACTTCAAACGAAGTTTTTCGTTCTTCAAACCAGAAGTTGATATAAATATGTCCCTCAAAAAATATTATTTTCTTTTTCGCAGTTGTGCCTATCCAAAGGCTGCAGGCGATTGGTCAAGATATGCCTGAACCGGAGAAACCATACATCGACAATCATGAATTATTAGAATTAGATAATGGGGACGAATTGGATGAGAAATCGGACACTTCTTCGGATCATAAAGAGGTGATGTTGGACATCGATGAAGACATTATAACAGACGACGATGACGAGATAATAATAGTTGAGGAGCCTACTGAACTGGTGCCCATGCAAGATTGTTGCCTACAGGTATGCGATATCATCAAGTACATAGAAACAGTTAATTAATGTAAGTTATCCAATTATTTTCCTGGAATGAATGAAATGAGTGGAATAGGCATGGAGTATATAAACTCAAATTGAAAAATAGTTTATCAAGTTAAATATATTTCCAGAATCGTTGCCTGCAGGTATGCGATACCATTAAGTCAACAGAAACATTTCAATAATGTATAGAATTATTTACCTAGGAATTATTCAAGTTGTAGAATGGGCATGGAATATATCAACATAATGTGGCTCTCTAAAATTTGAAAATGTTCAACAAGATATGAATAATATTTTCCAAAATTGGAAAGTTTCTGAAGTTCTCTATTATAATATCAATAATTCCTTATATTAAAAAAATCTGTTGAAAGCAGGTCGTGTTAGAAAATAATTATAATACAGTAGTTTCTTTCTCATATTCTTTCAGACAAACATTTATTTTTCACTCACAAAAATGTAAAGGAAGAACTGTGATAGGAGGAGTATCGCCCAAGTATTTGATCAAGATTTGAGATTTTCAAAATAACTATGTGGAAGAAATGTTGGATACAGTTAAATGTCATCTCATCCTTAACTGAAGATTATAATTTTTATTGGATGAATATAATTTGTGATTGGGAGAGACATCTTCATTTTTCAACTGAACTGTCATATTATAAGATTGTCATATCATTTTGTTCAGGCTGTAGTTTCAATGCAATAAATTTGTAAAATAAATTTCATGTTTTAGTACAAAAGTGTCCATTACAATTAGTCTCCATTTTGAACAGGTAACTGAAGAGGACATAGCACTACATATGGGAGAGTACATTGAGAACCCACTTCCCGAGGTGGACCAGGGGGATCATCCACTGAAACTACTGAGTGAGGAAAATTTGTCTGTTATGTCGTCATTAGGAGGTATGACTGATTACCTTGATATTTTTTGTACAGTCATGATAAATAATTATAAATTATTTTCTTATGATAAATTATCAACTAATAGATAAACATCAAACAATATCATTATATGGCTAGATTACTTTGATATTCTGAATTACAAGATCAAGAGTTAATTTCTAAATATAAATGAATAAACTGCTTATTGCTGACCATGCATTACAAATAATTCTTGCCCTTTGATTGACTATAGATGAAATCATATCCCTTAACTGACTGAAAGCCGGAAACGTGTTACCATATGTTACCTCTCATATTTTATACTTGAAAGGTATCTATCTCCTCTTGAATTTACTGGTACCTATCTCCTTATTGGCACAGATTAGGGCTAGATTAGGGCACAGATTATTGGCTAGAAACACCAAACGTTATTAACATTGACTACTGCTAACCGTATTAAAAACATAGCTCACTTAAAAACATTCCATTGTCACAATATTATGATCTCAACCGTATTCAAAATTATGGTAAACGAATCATTCCCATCAAAGTTATTTTCTTAAAATAATAAATTGAAATATTTGAAAATGACCTTTCGAATCCAGGTTGAAAATAAAATTAATTCAACAGGGGGAAGGGGTTCTTATCCTCAACTTTGTCTACAGCACTTTTCAATGAGCAAATTGGAAAAATTTTCAGTTATCCATTTAATTTCCAAATTATTTATTTCAGATCAAGGACGCCTGGAGCGATGGCAATCCCTATCCGAGCTGTGTCCGCCTGAAGACGACACGGCCAGCATTCTGAGTGAACCGCTCTACCACTCAGACGGCGTCTACTGTCAAAACTGTCGACTCGACATTACTCCTTCAAGAAATCACGTGCACCTCAACTCGTTGAACAGACTGAGCAAGAGTATTTCCCTGCTCAGGCATCCCGATGGATCTTCCAATCCCAACTTGTCCAAGCTGGACGACGGTTGGAACAAGACAAACGAGCAAGATATCGATCAGGATAACAAGTTTAAAGACGAGTTCGATGCTCTGTCCATACCTCCCTTGCCACCCCTGCAGTCAACGATGATCAGCTTATCAAGTACTGGGTAAGAGAAACAGCACGACATTATAATTACTAACTTTCCGTGTCCAAGATCACCATTATGCTATTATTATATTTTTTCCTCCCAAAATTAGGTCACCTGAAGGGTTTATTATTAAATATTTGAATTGTAGGGAATGGTTTTCAAGTTCAAGAACAGAAGCTTTAATCAGATTAAAGATCTATGTGGTTGCACTAAAGTGAATTAATCTTAATCTTCGAATCATCACAGAAATTAGAGTTTTTATATTGGAAATTTGAGCTTGCTATACTTCTGTGCTACTGGGGACTGAATTTGATCTTTGAATAATCAAAAAATTAATTTTTAAATAAAGGTAAGATTCCCAAGCGGCCCTTGGGAATCGTACCTTAAAAGATTTGAGCTTGTCATATTTTTGTGTGATAATGGGGATTGAATCTAATATTTGTGTGATTACACAGTTATTTGTTGATTTGTCAATAAGTAATGTCCAATAATATTAATATTGATCTGGCCAGACGTTTTTGCTACAGAAGGTTATACAGTAAGACATCTTACATGAAAAAGTTGACGAATATAACTACCTAATTAATAAATCAATGATTGTTCAAAATAAGATTCAAAATTAGAAAATATGATTGCATTCGGACAATGTATATTCTGTACTTGAACTACTTGAAATATAGATGAATGATTCGTTCAAATGAACCAGTCATTCGGAGGAGACGATGAGCCGTTGGTACCGACCGGCTGAAAACTAGTCCTCATCTTTCATCATCATCCCTTTCATTACTAACGCACAGACCTAAGAGCTCATGTGGGCATCACCCTTGAAAAAAAGTTGCATCGAAACTTATAAAACACAGATTTTGTGAATTTTGATATGAGGCAATAATGGCATGTGCCTTCAACTTTGCAGTTAATGTCACAGGAAATATATTACCAACTATCTAATCTGTATTAATGCTCTAAGAATATTGAAACATTTCATTGTCATTTCTTTACCATAGCCCTAATAGCTTCCAATTTTTTTTCAATTGTTTTCCAGATTCAAATGCTCAGGACGTACAACGAAACCATTTTTCAGGCAAATGAACCATTCTGGGAATATACACGATCCAGGAGGTAAGATCTATTGAAATTAATCTACTCTATCTACTGAAATTATGAAAAATAGGCACTACTGAAAATGAGTTGAGGTTAAATCCAATTATTAATCAGAATTTTTATGCAGTACGGTAAGTTAGATTATTTTCATGCAGTGAGTTATTTATGCAGTTCAGTGGAGCTCATTCACCTGACTTTCTAAAAGTTCGATTGAGTCGTTGCCGATGTTGTAGAATTTTCCATAAGAAACAGAACGTACTGATCATGTCAATTCTCCCGTTTATTTTTATACAGAACCGTACAGGTCAACATGGAAATGTAAGCTGTGGGGCCACTATACCATCACCCAGTACCTAAATAAACTGTAGAATTTGCATAATCAGTGTTTTATTTCACATGAGTTTCATCAATAATCTTATAATTGATTACATATTGTAACCTACTTGAAAAATTGAATCAATAGGTTTCAAGGCAAACACTATCAAGGCTCACATCAAGAGCCATTCATTTCCTCATTATTTACTATCCTAGTTCCTAGATTTCATACAGAACAATAAACGTTCAAATGTGATAAATTATGAAATTTTCGTTCCAATCATTTTCAGGACGAGACTGGCAGTGTAAAAGATTACAGCAACTGAGACAAGAGCAGAGACATCTGATTCAGCAGATAGAGGCAGCTAACAAGCAGCTCAATAACTCTGTAAAGCAAGACTCAATGACTCCAACATGGATGATCAGAAAATGTAAGCGGTTACATTATTGATTAAATTATTAAAAATTATGATATGATACCGATAATGATACAGTTTGTTTATTTTTTGAAATAATATAGAGAGGATTGAATGATTTCTTCCTTGAAATGCAAACACGTTTTTAGTGGAATGTCCAGGCAACAGAATTGTCCATAGAGTTTGATTAGCAACATTTATTACGCAACATTATTATATGTTTATACACATATACGTAACATTACATGTGTTCTGTTAGCAACATTTATAAGCGTGGTAATGCTTATCAATTCATTCTTGTAAATCGTATAATGAACAATAAATTTTTAATACTTATTTTCTTTTAGGGCTACTGTATTTTTAAAAATGATTACAATCAGAGTACCCTTTTAAAAAAATTCAATTTCACACAACATGTTACACTTGAAAATGGCTAATTCGCCGAAACATGTTGTATGAAATTAAAATATTTTTTTTAAAGGGTACTCTGTAATTATTTTGATAAATTTTTAGTATTGTCATAGATTATATTCTTATAGCATGATTTCACATACCAAGATTTGTGGACGTCCGATTTTTCGCCGCCCTTGTAAACTACTCTTACTCCCGTTTCACACACAACTATTTTTGAACGGCAGGTTTTTATTTTCTTAATAAATTTCAATATATTGAATGAAGCTTGGCAAATATATTCATGATGTGCACAGAGACACCTCATGCGTTTGCCAAGTTCGGTCTAGTAAAATTTAGAAAGAAAATAAAAACCGGACGTCCAAAAATCGTGATGAGTGAAACAGGGCTTACTAGTCCTGAAACCGAACTTGACAAACACATCATTTGTTTGTGTATCAGCACACATAATATTTTTTCTGTAAAAATTCAGTCTAGCAAAGTTCATTAGGGCGGAAAACGTACTTCCAAAAATCGTGGTGTGTGAAACAAGGGATACATAAACTATCTCAATTCTAGCTATAACATTTTTTATTTATAATAGAAATAATTAAGAGTGGTCTATTGTTAATCGACTGGCAACGACTTGAAGAGATGGAACTTCTATGAAAGTATGTAAGGATATCAAAATGGTACTGAATATAGACTGATTATAGAGTCTCCATAGTACATAATAATATCAATGTTATAACTCATTATTTTCTATACTAAAAATTTGTTTCGAATTCATTACACTAAGGCCGCGTATCGACAGTCCGAGGCATGTGCTACGAATGCCTCGCTGTACAGTCTGTTGACACAAAAAAGAGTACTAATACTAGTCTACTATCTACCGCGTATCGACAGTCCGAGGCATGTCGTCGATACCGGGTTTGCTAGCAGCGAGGCAAACGCTGCACACAATTCGCAGCGAGCAGTGCCTGTTGCCTCGCAACGCACAACGAACAATTCTACAAACTAACCTCAAAATTGTATCCCATTCCTATGCATTTTTGTGATTAAGATTTCTATTTGGGTGCAGAAGGTTCTAATAGGCAATAATAAGCATTGCCTTGAATTTTTATCGACTAATTGAGCACAAACTAACCTCCAAAGTCCAAATTATTAATTGTCAGAGCTTAGTTGCTTTGTCTCCCGCTTGATGGCGCTAGTCAATTTGTTTGGGTGCTCGCATTTTTGGTTACAAAAAATGCAGATTTTTTATTATAATTATTTTTATTATAATTATATACTATATACTATACTATAATTATAATTATTTTTGATTATTGCAGATTATATTCACACATATGCCTCAGCCATGAGTTTATACTTTTTTAGCGTCACCAGACTGTACTGCGAGGCATTCGTGGCACATGCCTCGGACTGTCGATACGCGGCTTAAGAAGTTTTTAGAAATTAATTTTTTTGTGATTAATGATTATTGCTAATTTATTACGTTTTAACTCCAGCGATAAGGTGAAAAACTTGAAATTATTTGGGGAGAGATTTATCTCAATTCATAATAGCTTCCATGTAGCGTCAAAAGTAGAGTGAAATTCAAATGTAGCTTCCATTCATTATTTTATTTTATTTATTTCATGTATGTTGAGACGAGTTTTTATGCTCAAAAACTTTCTGATTCAAAAAATTTAATTTGCAGATTCTATGCACGAGAGCTGGATGGGCCGAGACAGGGCATCTTGACAAGGATGAACAACGGCCACAGCGATGCACCAACTCAAACTAACGTGAAACAGCAGCACAATCGGATAAATGTCTTATTACAATAAAACGTTATCTACTGATATTCAAATAAATTAAGCCTTGTATAGAATAAATTGACCCAAATGATTATTGAACTAATCACGGAATTCCATTAATGATCAAATAACAGAATATAAATAAGTTGATTTTTCAAAAGTTGTAAAATAGTAGTTGCTAGAAACAAAAAAGAAAAGTGGAAAGATGAGATAATAAAGCTCCAATTAAAAATTAATAATTGTTGAAAGTTAATTAAAAATTAGAATGATTCAAACGAAGCTTGTAAACAATAAATTTACAGAATAAAGATCTAATTGAAAATTAATTGTTAAACGTGAACTGAAAATTAAAATATTTCTAAGTTTGAAAAGAAAAATATCAAATACTGTAGTCTACTCATCCCCCAAGAGTAGTTAATTATGACCAGAAATTCCACTTCACATCAGAATACACAAATAAATTTCATTAGTTTTTCTCTACTTAATTGCTGAAAAAAAAATATTTTAAGAAATGTAATTTTGGTACATTTTTTACATGATTTATCAGTAGCCGGGTTCAGGAGTGGCATACTAATCTATCTCCTACACAATAATAGCATTGTACTAAAATATAATGAAAAAAAATTTCCAGTTATTAAACTTTTCTGGAAACTCTATTGTTATTAATCTGGTTATTAGAATGAAATCCTTGTAATTGAGTAGTACAAAATAAAACCTAAGCAAAGTGACCTCAAAACAATTGTAGGGAAATCATTACAAACATTTCCATCATCAAAGTATGATTGATCTAAATCTTGATTTTATACAATTTTAGTAACTATCATGACATAAATTGCTATGAAGTATCAATTTCACATAATACATACTAATATAACTATCAGGAAGAAGTGCAACTGTACGGGGTACTCGAAAAGTCTATTTTTAAATCTTTATACTAAATGACTACCAATAAATCAATGTTTGCATCTTTTTGTACCTATATTGAAATATAGCAATGTATAGTGTAAATAATAATTCATCATGTTGATTGGTTTGAATGTGCTGATTAGTTGGAGTGAAATTGAATTAATAGCTTCAAATATTAATAAGGCAGTATTAAATCTGAACTCACGTTTCTCTGGAGCAATTCCGACATAATTTCGATAAAATCATGTCAATCAGATCTAATGACCAATGATATTGTATAGTACTCATTATACGTATTGTAATATACTTATTATATTGTATGTAATCTTGTACGTATCGCATTATAATGTTCTGCTGATATTGTTTATTATAAATTATTATTTTGCAAAAA
This sequence comes from Sogatella furcifera, assembly GCA_017141385.1. Taxonomy (NCBI): domain Eukaryota; kingdom Metazoa; phylum Arthropoda; class Insecta; order Hemiptera; family Delphacidae; genus Sogatella; species Sogatella furcifera. The sequence continues at coordinate 14,320,949 of CM029549.1, forward strand.
ACAAGAATAATGTAATATAAATAGTATAAATAAAATTAAAATTAATATAAATTAATAAATTAAAATTAATATAAATAGGAACGTAATTCAAAACTGGATTAATATATTCAGAGGAGAAGCGAAAATTAACGACATAAAAATTCGGGATTTTAAAACTGAATCAGTTTTTCCAGTATCCCTGATGGGAAACTAGTCTGGAATGGCTTCTTTCATCAATAATTGAACTTTAATAATCAATATCACTAACGCTTCAAATAAGCCGTTAGTCGAGAGTTTCATTCAAATTCTCTGGATTTTTAGGAATGGATACATTTTTGCTTCAACTAATCAGTGCATTAAAATTAAAAACATTAAATCCTAAATACAACCAAAAGCTCAGTGTTGGTATAATTATCATTATTTTAGTTGTATTTCCGAATGTTAATACCCATGTAAATAGAATTGATCTCATTTTATGAATTGATATTATTGTTGGATTTCTATTCCGTTGGAATAACATAATGGATGTTGTTATCTGATTTATAGCTACTTACCACTCTTATTTGATGAATAAAACATTCTTGAAAATGTGTTCTAATGATTTTTAAACCTTTCCTTCAAATTTCATAGAAAAGGTGGAAGATTCAATCAAATAGAGTAGTATCACTTCATAAATTATACTTATGAAACAATCCTTTAAATGCTGACAGCCTCATTTCATTCCACAATCAATAGAACTAAAGGGTGACTCACGGGGGATGGCCGGTTTTCAATGAAATAATACTCGGCCAATTTTTTAATTAATGCATATTCATTCACACGAAATCAAAGCTTATTATATGCCATTTAAGTTAACAAAGCTCATCATCTATAATTTCAGCCTTGAAATTTGACATCATCTTGACGACATTATTCTTCACACAGAACTGAAATCGCAGATGATGAACTTTGTTAACATGAATGGCATATAATGATTTTAGCATATGCACTGAATGAATGGCATATAGCTTTGATTTTGGGTGAAAAATATGCATCAATTTCAGAATTGGCCAAGTATTATTTCATTGGAAACCGTCCATCTCATGTGTGTCAACCTGTACTACTATGATCAAATCAAGCCAGTAATCAGTAGACAATTACTGTGAATTAGTAGACAGACAGAAGTTATTCTACTGCTACCAGCTCCCATAAAAAACAAACAAAAGTATTATTACATTACTTCTATGTGTGATAGAAGAAATGATTAGGATTATTGCATTCATCAGAGCCTTGAAACATAACATATTGCCAACAGTAAGAGGTAAGTACCTCATCCAAAGATATCGCTCTGGCTTCAAGTAGAGGTAGATATTCAACATTTATCAATAGTTGAATTAACACTTCACTATACAGTAATATAATTGTCAAATCCTTTCCTCAATTTAAAATTAGTTTTGTAACTTTCTATCATAAAATTAGGATTTTCAAGAAATTGCCCACTTTTGTGTCTTGCAGTGAACCAAAAATCATCAGCTTAAAGTTGTTAAGCTACTTTAGTTCAAACGCGGTTGAAAAAAATCATCAATATTTTGATTGAATGCTAATGCTAGGGCAGTGGTCACCAAATGGCGGTCCGCGGTGCCAGCTAGTTTTGTGCGGACCGCGATGACATATCGATCTGAACGAGAAATAAATCCTAAAACAAAAAAATCCATAAGAAACCCTCCATAGTCTAAATGAAATCGAATTATCAAAAAACAACCGAAACAATAAATTAACACTTCTTATTAATGAAACTCTCAGTAAAAATTTGGCTATTTATTTAATATTGATTTTATTATTAATACTAGCCGGCAGGCTCGCTGCGCTCGCCTTCTCCGCCTAGCCAGAGGCTCTGCCCCCTGGACTCTCGACAGTATCAGCAGTGTCAGTGAGTCAAACAGGCTCGCTTCGCACGCCTGCAATTTCCGTTTGAAAGGATTTGCTTTGATCGTCATATCAGTTAACAGGGTTCTTTCAAGTAATCGTTCTGAATTAGTTGTTCTATTACCTCAGCTCAACCTGGGCATTTGATTTGAACATATTTAGTTCTGTAGTTTCCGTGAAATAAACAAAGGTGCAGATTCCAAACATTCAAAAACCTTATTACAGGCGTTACTTCGAAAAGGTTTCAAAATTTATTAAACACAGCTTTTCTGGACCTTATCTGGACCTGTTTACAGAATTTCAACATTTTCTTCCAATTGATTCTCGAAATATCTAAGAAAAACTCCGAAAAATAGTGATACGCTAATATTGAGCGTAACCTTGGGAAGTATATCGGACATTGTTTGAATCTTGGTTCAATATCTTCCAAATTAGTTCATCTATATTCTATAATCTCGCTGAATCATTGAATTTTTCAGTAAGGATTTATCGTATCAAGGCGGAAGATATGCAACCCGCAATACATCTACAATTTTGAAAAACAGATTACTTAAACGAATATTTCAAAAATATTTCAACACAACATTTCTAGACTCTATCTGAACCTGCCCACCAAATATCAACATCGACTACCGATTAGTTCTCGAAAAAATCAAGAAAACGCAGAAAAAATAAACGCCGAAAAAGAATTTGAATATTTGGCGTATCATTATGAAGTTTCAAAAATCCTTTTTGAGCGCGCGTCTAAATGTCCAAACTGATCATGCCTACCAAATTTGAACGTATTCGGTTCAGTAGATTTTTAGTTCTGGTGATGAATGAATCAGTCAGTGCCACTTCGCTTTTATAGATATCGATTTATTTTATCCAATTATTCTATGCCTGGTAAAACTTTAATTTATCATGGTATTTCAATAGAGAAAGAGGTATAGTCAAGTACTAAATTCGAGAATAGTTTTGACAATTTTATAAGTAGAAATTCTTCATATAAATAGAATAAACAATAATGTAGTTTTTATTGCCAAATCCCATTGAAATAATGTCCTTTATTTCCATTTTAATAGATCAATGGCATAATATCAAACTTCAATAGGCCCATACATACAGAATAATAGCTATCCTAAAATATTTGAAAAATTATTCAAATTAATGTTGTTAAACTATTTTTTTTAAATCTCCAAGGAGTAGAGTGGTTTCCCCTGAATGGACCGCGGGAGCTAGCCAAGACTTTGAAACGGATCTTCATGAAACTTAATTGGTGACCACTGTGCTAGAGCGAACAAGCAGTAACGTACGCGGATTTTGAATAGGGATTTAACGCAAGATTCGCATTCATTACTGCTAGTTTGCTTTGTAGTAACCCTGGCTTTAAGAAGTTAACCCATATTGAATAATCAATGTGAAAATAGGTAACATGACGGAAGAAAACTGCTTATGAGAATGTCGAATCATTTATGAACAGTTGTCAAGTATTGTATGAATAATTGAGCTATTTTCTCACGTGAAGCCTCACTGGACGAAGGCGGATTCAGTTTGGTGTATTGCAGAAATTGTCTACGAAGTCTAGCCAGCTGCGGATGCGTCAGATTGGGACCAAAATGGCCGACCGTCAGTCCCTCAAAGCCACTCAGTTTAATATTGCTATTCTCGCCTCCCATCTTCTTAGCCGCCACTATACTCTGTAAACAAATTATTTATGTATGTTAATAACCTCTTGATTTAACAATTGTTTTGGAATGTGTAGTATACATTTGTAGAGGAACACTTTAGGGCATAAGCCTGTTGCACTGACCCAAATGTAATTTGAATGAATAATGATTGATCGAAAAGTGGAAGACAGTAATCCAGGTTGAGTGAGAATGGAATACGCACTAATTTGAGTGAAGTACGTGGCTTTTTATTTTTTCCCTATATTTCTTTATAACTCAATAACGTATATTTCCATCCTTATCCTTATAACTTAATTATGTTATTTCCATTGTTATTGGACTTACTATTTCACAATATAATCGTATCAGAATTCAGTTTAATATTAGGCTACATGTATAGTTATACTGTACAGTCAGAACAGCAATATTTTTGCTCATGTACCACAATGGGTCTCATTACACTCAGTGGAAATTGTCAAATAAAAAAATAATAATTTGAGAGCTATATTCTTTCATTTTCATACAGAATTAAGAATATTTACCTAGTTAATAATGAACTAAGAAATTAAGAATCTCGAATGAACAATTCGAGATTTGAGAATGAGGCCGGGCGTATGCTGGGATGCACGCAACACAGCCCACGCAAAGTAATATAACAGCTCTTGTAATAATTGATAGATGACAAGACAAGAGCTGTGATTGGCTGCGTTGCGTGCGTCCCAGCATACGCCCGGACTATGTATTGTACTATGTAAGCAAACATTTTTGAGGAATATAATCAGTATTTTTTTTCAATACAGATTTTCAGCTTCATAAGTTTAATTGACTGTATCCTTTGCAATTACTTCTCATAAGAATGATTGATCACTTAAATCAACTAATTAGTCCTTCAATCTCAAAGTTTTGAGTTGGATTGAATTTGCTAGAATCTTACCATCTTCATTCAAGAGCTAGCTTTACCAAATAATTGAGAGTCAGTCAGGGGACTGATCCGAACACGAAAAGATGAAAAATTCTTGTTATACAAAACATCAACACACAAGATATGAATTTTGGAATATGCTAGAACAGTGTATCATAGTGAAAATGTATGAATTAAACAAAAACAATCAAACTAACAAAAACCAATATGAAGTTATGAAGTTTTTCATTAAAAAATACGCATAGACTTATAAATTATACACACTTATTCATTTCAAAGACTGAATAATTTATAGAATTGTTGGAAAATTCTTACATCGATTAGTTCCTTGGTTATCCTATCTATATCGTAAACGAACGTGGTTGCAGTTGCAGGAAGCTAAAAACGAAAAAAAACAATAAATCAATTTGAATACTATATTGTAAGATAAAATATTAGATGAAAAACTCACAGACAATGATTAATATTTTTATAAGTTCTTATAGATTGCAGATCAAATGCAGTTTCGCTCAATTGAGGTCTTTGGAATGGAGTTTTTAAATTATCTCAATTATACATTACCGATATAACAATGGCGGAAGATTCCACATTTTTCATCAATTAAGTAATTTTATTGTAAATATTTTATACAAAGTGACACATGGTAGATGGACATGTTCCAATGAAATAATACTCAGCCAATTTTTAAATAATGCATATTCATCCACACAAAATCAAAGCTCATTATGTGCCATTAAATTTAACAAAGCTCATTACTTGCAATTTCAGTTATGTGAAAAATAATGTCGTCCAGGTGATGTACATCATTTCGAATGTGGGACTCAACTCTCTTCTCAAAATCCTCCATCACACGGACTAACATTTCTGCAGTGACAGCAGCTATTATGGAATGATTGCATTCTTCAACTCATCCACTGTAAAGGCCAGCAATCAGACAGGCAGGCAAGATAAGATAGCCACCGGTAGGCTACTACAATTTATTTCTTTACTTTCAATAGTTAGTTGTCGATCCACTCTCCACAGTGAAACAACTCAACGCTGGATTTTCTCTCCGTCATAAAACTACATCGCGCGATACCCTGTTCACTTATTTCTGGAAACCTGCAGGTATCACAGTATACCCTTACTTTGATCAATCAACGGGCAAGTCATTTTTAATAATTTTTTTATTGTTTCCACATTTCGTGGCTTGGATTATTAGCCCTATCAGATAATACAAAGTAGTCTTAAACGTATTGCTGGAGAATTAACGCATGTGTACCGTAATCAAATTTTGAGTAGACCTATCAATTAAATAAAAAGCAATCTTATATTTATTGCTGGAAGAATAATGAAATTTACTCACACTTTGAGTAGACATATTGGGCGGAGGCGGTTTCCGATCATAGAGCAAGGAGCAAATCTGTTGTCCGGGCAGCTCATCGGTAGGGATGAGAACGATGAGAGGCGAGTCCCACCTGTTCTGGCTGTTGGGCGGCTCATAGCGCATGATCAGCGCATCGAACGTCTCTCTCGAGTACCTCTCATCCTCACTGCGACTCGTGTTCCACGTCCAAGCCTCATCCTCACTCGCACAACACTCCACTGTCACCTGCGTCGTTTGGATGCCCTTTGTAGCACAGTACAACTCATACCTGTAACCTTCAATCAGATCAAATTTAATTCACATAATTCAAAATGCATAACATCATACAAACATACAATACTTAAGGTTAAGTGTAAGAGAGGACCGTTGAGTCCTAACTTCTTTGTAAAAAGTCAATAAATAAATAAGTACTCGTGAATTTCCCCAACAAAGACGAATCTGTGTGTGTGTGGAAAGAGTTGGAAACAAATCACGTAACTTAACAGAGAAAATTAAATATATAACTTCCTCAAGAAAATTATAGAAGTAAAATTTCAGGTCAAGGTTCATGGAAAAATATTTTATTTTCTTCTAATGACTTTCATTGAAACTTGTCTTAGAGACAAACCATCAATTTTCAGTTCACTTTTTCTAACTATAACAAGACTAAAACTTCAATTCATCCAACGACGACTAAAGCAGTTCTGAGACCAGCACTGAAACTGTATGCACTCACTATCACCAGTAGGTTTTAAACTGATTCAAAGGGCTTCGTTCTCTTAAGCCTCCTGATAATATCTTGATTTTGGAGTAGAGAGGCAGGCCCTCGGGGTTGACATGATGATGGAGTCTGGACTCATGGCGCATAGCAAATCGTCTTATCTCACTAGACACAAACGGTATACGTAGATATCTGTGCAAATCGCTGTTTCTAATGTACCAAGGAGCGTTGACCATATTCCTCAACACTTTATTTTGAAATTTCTGTATCAAATTGACATGACTCTTACAGGCACAACCCCAGAGCTGAATCCCATACACCCAAATTGGTTTTAATATCTGGTTGTATAGAATTATCTTGTTCTTTAGAGATAAGCTGGATTGACGACCAAGCAAACAATACATTTGTCCATATTTAATATCGAGCTGTTTCCTTTTAATGCATTTCATTCGAAAAAATGCACTATTGGTCTTGCCCTGACAATCGAAAATTCATGATGTGATATATTTTTTACACGTTTCCGAGCCCCTAGAGCACGAATCTGATGTCCGTTCAAATTAATCTCTCTCTCTCTCTCTCTCTCTCTCTATATATATATATATATATATATATATATATATATATATATATATATATATATATATATATATGTACAGATTCTTGTTAACACGATAACTCCCGAAGGGCTTGTCGGAGAGTGACCAAATTTTGCACAAAAATCATTAGTGTTAATATCTCGGTCAAGTTCGTTAACCAGCCAAATTGGTCCAAGGGAAGGGGGTGAAATTGGGGGATGAAAATTTGGAAAAAACGCTACAAATCGACCAATAACTTGATTGTTTTGAAAATTGGTGTGTATATTACCCTTATTATGCCCTACAATTTGAGCCATCAACGGAAGAAATCCAATCAAAAATGGCGGAGAAAATGGCGAATAATATGCCGAAAATTGTGTTTTTCGAAAACGGCACTTTTGAGTTCATACCATGAATAGCTCCTTATAAGTCATATGATTTGAGCCATCATAGAATTGCATTTGAAATGCACTCTTTCCGACCGCCAGCTGCCAGAGCGAATTTTTTTTTATGTTCCTTCCACTTCAATTTGACATCTAATGTCATTCCTAGATATTTAGCAGTATTTTCACATGGAATTCTATGGCCATTTAGGCTGATGTCAATAATTTTTACTATAACTTTTTTGTTGATGAAGTTTATTATTGATGATTTCGATTCATTTAGCTTTATCTTCCATTTCTTAGTCCATTGACATAGTCGATCTGCAGCTACTTGGAGAGTGGTGGATGTTTCTTGTATAGTGGCGCCTGTAGTCAGAAGCGCAGTGTCGTCGGCAAATGGTGCAACAGTGATGCCATCACAATGTAGAATATCGCATGTGTACAAAAGGTACAAAATTGGCCCCATTACACAACCTTGAGGTACTCCTGCCCCAATATATTTCAAGTTTGAGTAGACATCATTCTGCTTTACTCTGAATGTTCTATTTGTTATGTAAGACGAAATCAGTTCTAGGTACATATTTTTTGGCAAAAGTGAATCAAGTTTTTTTATTAGTCCTTCATACCAAACTTTATCAAAGGCTTGGGCTGCATCAAGGAAAATAGCAGAGCAAATTTTCTTCTCCTCCAAACACTTCTCTATAATATTAGTTATTCTGTGAATCTGTTCGATTGTAGAGTGTTTCCTCCTGAATCCAAACTGATGTGATGGTATGAGGTCTCTCTCCTCAGTTATTGGAAGTAATCGTTTGAGAAAGAGTTTTTCAAACAACTTTGAAATGACAGGTAGAAATGATATTGGCCTATAGGATTTGAGTTCATGTGGTGATTTTCCTGGTTTTTGTAACATTATTATTTCAGCGACTTTCCATGAATCAGGGACATGCTTTAATCTAAATGCTGCATTGAATAAATAAGTGAGCAGAGTTATTGCTTTTCTTGGCAATTTCTTCATAATATTCCCTGTAATTAGATCGAAACCAGATGCTTTCCTTGTACTTAGATTGGTAAGGATTTCTTTTGATACTTCATTTACACTGACAGGCTGTATATCAGAAATATCTGTATTTTCCCTGGTCTTGATAACTTCGTTTGTAAATTACATTGGGCTGAAAAGTTCTAGCTAAATATTCTGCAAATTCTTTCACTTTTTCACTGTCTTTACGAGCCCATGATCCATCTGTCTTTCTCAGTGGTGGGATATGGGATGTTGACATTTTCATTTTTTTCGTGGTCTTCCAAAGTGCAAAGTCTGTCTCCTCATCTGCTGTCAAGTTTTGAAGATAGGTGTTGAAAGTTTCTTCTTTCCAGATTTTAATCTCCCTTCTCAATTGTTGAGTTTTATTGTTGAGAATTCTTTTATCTTCCGGATCACGTGAATGCTGCCATCTTCTTCTTGCTCTTCTTTTTTCAATTACTAGATCTTTTATTTCTCTTGGATAGTTGATTCCTGCTGTCTGATATGTACGCTCTTTTGTATTCTGCCAGGCTGCTTTTTGTATTAGTCTGAAAAACTTTTCTGCTTCTTCTTCTAACTGCTGTTTGCTTCTTAATTGAACATTTAGGTCTATTTCATCATCTAAAAACAACTGAAAGCTTCGCCAATCTGTAGTTTTATTGACAAGTGTGGGCTTAGCTTGTCTTTTTATTATTCTCTCGCTGAACGTGAGAATTACAGCAGAATGATCTGAACTTGAGTCGAAATTTTCCTCAATATGAGTAAAATTGTTAGATATCCTCTTTGATATGAAAAAATCTAGGTCAGGGATTTTATTTGTGTCTGTTGGCCAATAAGTCGGACTCATTGAAGAATGAAAAATGCATCCTAATTCATTGATAGCATCTCTTAATATTCTCTTCCTTTTGTGGATGACAATCGGGAACCCCAGTCAATATGCTTAGCATTAAAATCTCCACCTAAAATGAATCTATCACCCAAGTGCTCTAATATCATTTTATACTCCTTTCAAATTTTATCTAGGAGGAGAGGATAGTAGATTGCTCCCACTCTAAGATTTTGTGCGAGTGTTTCAATTCCTATTACTGTGACCTGTGCTTCTGGCAATTGTAGATTGCATTCTTCATAATGATTTATGTTGTCTTTAACTATTATTGCACTGTCCCCATGAGCTTTATTGTCCGGGTGTATTGTTTGATATATTCTATAGCCTTTTATTTTCAAATATGAATGAGTTGTTGAGTGAGTCTCTGACACTAAGCATACGTCAACTTTATTTGTTTCTAAAAATATTTAATTCAAGTTTTCTATTTGTAATTCCGTTAGCATTCCAAGCTACTACTTTAAGTTCCCTCTGATTCATTTCCTTATTTGAGATTTGTTTGACAAAGTACTTCTAGATTCTAAAGTTTCTAACCTTTCAGAGAAATTATCCAACTTCATCATTATCTCGTGTAACATGAATGTAATATTTGACTCATTCATACTATTTGACTTCAGTGTTTTCATCTGTTCATTATTACTACTTGTTTTGTTTACTTGTGCATACAATACATTGTTCACTACTGTACTACTTGTGTTAACACTTTTTGTTTAATCTTTATTAAAATTATCCCTTCTTTTTTGAAGTTCTTCAGCTACTAAACAGCCACGATAGTTTGCGGGGTGAGCTTCACCACAGTTGTAGCACTTAGATGGAGTACTCTCTTCCTTACAACAATCTTTGGTTAGGTGTTTTCCGGCACACTTGACGCACACAGCTTCATGTTGACAAAAATTAAAAGTATGAAAAAATTGCTGTACATGGCATATGTAGTGACTATTGCATCTATTGCAGTTACTTAATAATCCGGGTTGGAAAATACCATATCTATTCATATTTCTGGTGTAATAGGGATGACTAAGAGTATTGAATATTGAGTTTCTATTGGCACGAATAAAAATTGAAGACGTGGCCATGAAAACTAATTTCAAGTAAATCATACTTTATAAAGTCTTTTTAAAGGAACAGCTTCATTCCGTGCAAGCTGAGAAGAAACGCTGTTACAATACAATACAACACACTTCCAAATCAAACCATCCAATAAATTTGGCTACCCAACCATCTTCAACAAATATAATATATTCTAATGACATGGAGATATTTCAGCTTAACAAGACAGGTTCAACCATAGTTAATTCGCATTCATGAACACAGACGACTGAATTTTCATCAAAAGCAATAGACAAAACAATAAGCTAGCTCGTTAAGCCGAATTGGTTGAATAGTCTGGTGTGGTATGGCAAGATCAATGTACAGGGCACTTAGAACAGTAAGTAGCCTATAAGATCATATGCTCCAAGGAATTCTTGTCGTTAAATGACCTAGGATGGGACAGTTGATTAAAAAAGGCTATGTAATAGAAAAAGTACACTTAGTACACAGTGTGACACATTTCATTGGTTGAATTTACTCTCATTACAAAGTTTTATTCATAAATTCTCATAGCAATCATAATATGAATCTATTACCGTATGTAATAACGTACTGAGAAAATATTATTTTCTTACATACACTTTTACTTAGCCAGAATTGTTTTTCTATTAATAAAAGAAAGATAAAGATTGAGAGACATACCTTTGATGTAATTTCCAGCATCCAGTATCACTGTGCCACCAGTGCCCAGTAATCTGCAATTAGAAATCTCGTGGTTAGTTTTTTGAAGAATAATTCGTTTGTCAAGAACAGAATGTAATTATCTCTAATATAGACTAGTACAATCTAATATTGGATATTATCATATTTGATTTTTATTGTACGATGAGCTGTTCTTTTCTGAAGAAATCAAAATCATTCAATTTGCTTTTTCAGTTCACTTCAAGTTTAGGCCCAGGCCTTTTTCTCAATAAATAAATTAGTACAGTATGCACACTCTTACAGAATATCTTACGTTATTTTTTTATAATTATAGTTCATGCATACACATCGATAGTCTACAAGGACTCAGTACGATTTTCTAGTAAAATAATTGTGTTTTTAACACACCTTCTTTTTCCCCTTATTCAAACAATAAGTTACAGTAATATACAAATGAACAAGGATGATTCAAATTACCTCAGAGATTCTGATTTTAGAACTCCCCGAATTTCTTTCTCTTTTTGAGCACCTGAAAAAGAAAGAAGAGATCAGAAAACAAAGTTTGATTTTTCTTATCATCATAATCAGGATACCAAGTCCAATTTTATCACCAAATAACATAGCCTACATAATCGATTGCAGCTGTCAATTGACTCAGTCCTCAACTGGGCCAGCCATATTCAGGGTGAACCCAAAACTGTCCAGAATTTTGTTTTCTGCTGCTGTAGCTGAGGGGTAACGTTACTGATGCCTATCTATTTATGGTAAATGACGCGCTCTTCTTCACTGTCACGTTTTCCAAGTCCTACTCATATGGGTTCATTAAGCAAGGTTTGCGGACGTATTTGAGCTGCAAAAACAAGCTGTCCGAATCGAAAGCTAGCCTAAAGACTTCTGAAGAAACTGGCCCACAAGATTTCTCTACAACACCAAAAGGCTACAACTTGACTACGCCACAAGCAAAACTCTTCTATCCACTCAATCCACTTCCACTACCGTACAAAACAAATCGTAATCGGATGGGAAAGACTGTATAGGCTAAATATAGCATACTTGACTTCACTGATTATTGAAGGATTGTTTAAATGAAGCATACTTAACTTCACTGATTACTGATTATTGAAGGACTGCATAAATATAGAATAAGTTACTTGACTTCACTGATTATTGATTCAAATGTTGGGCTAAAGTGAAGTTTACCGGCCACCCTTCCAAAAGTCAAATATGCGGTTGCAATTAAGTATGCTATTCTGATGACAAATTTTAAAAAATTAGCCGTCGCTGTCCAGTAGTTTTGAAATAAATCAAGTTTAAAGTTTGGTCTGTGGAATCTAGAAATCGGCTCACATGTACACTAATTTTTATTTTAGAAGTTCTAAAGTGCATCCAAACTGTACAAAACAGCCAAAATTGAGCACTAATATTATGAGTTTAAGATTTATTTATGACTAAAGGTTGGGTTAGTTAAAAGTTTGGTTAGTTGAAGCTTAGGTTAGGTTGGTTAACACTCAGTTTGGGGTAGTTGGAGTTGAGTTGGTTGAAGGTTAGGATGGGTTAATTGGAGGTTAGGTTAGTTTGAACTTAGGTTAGGTTAATTGGAGGTTAGGTTAGTTTGAACTTAGGTTAGGTTAATTGAAGCTCAGGTTGAAGTAGTTGAAGCATAGGTTAGGTTAGTTGGAGCTTAGGTTAGGTTAGTTAGAGCTTACGTTGGGTTAGTTGACGCTTAGGTTAGGTTAGCTGAAGCTTAGATTAGGTTAGTTTGAGGTTAGGTTAGTTAGAGCTTAGTTTAGGTTACGTTGGTTACAGCTTAGGTTAGGTTAGTTGGAGCTTAGGTTGGATTAGCTGAAGCTTAGATTAGGATAGATGAAGCTTAGGTTAGGTCATCTGAAGCTTAGGTTGGGTTAGTTAGAGCTTGGGTTAGGTTACCTGAAGCTTAGTTTGGGTTAGTTAGAGGTTAGGTTAGTTAGAGCTTGGGTTAGGTTAGTTAGAGCTTAGGTTAGGTTAGTTAGAGCTTAGGTTAGGTTAGTTGGTGATTAGGATAGGTTAGCTGAAGCTTGAGTTAGATTAGCTGCAGCTCATGTTAGGTTAGCTGTAGCTTAGGTTAGGTTAGTTGAAACTTAGGTTTGGTTAGCTGAACATTGTGTTTGGTTAGTTTAACCTTAGTTTAACTTAATTTGGGCTCAGATTAGGTTACTTTAAGCTCAGGTTAGGTTACTTTAAGCTCAGGTTAGGTTACTTTAAGCTTAGTTGAGGTTAAATTATAGCAACTGCAGACCAAACTTTAAATTTCATTTATTTAAAAACTACTGGTCAGCAACGGCTATTTCTTTTTAACCGTTTCTCTTTAGGTGTAAACGACACTTACACCTTATTTTGTCATCAGTAGGCCATACTCAATTGATTGCAACCGGAAATTTGACTTTCAGAAGGGTGGCCACTTTTACCCAAATGTTGACTCAAACCATACTAATTTATTGTTTTCAAAATCAAATTCAGTTCAAAGTACTTACTTGAATAAACAGAGTCCCTAGTCAGATCTGACTTTTTAATTATTTCATTCTCTGAAACAATATGCACATTTGTTTTTCCATGTTCATGCAAGTAGGTTTTTATCTCTTCGGTTCGTTTTGTTTTTCCAGAGCTAGGTGTACCCGTTATAATTATGAACGGCATTTCAATTAAATGAACAATTAAAAATTGAATGCTAAAATTAATCTAAAACATTATTAAAAGAAAATTGAACTACGTGACAACCTAACCTATAAAATTGAATCCAAAATCCAAACCAAAAGTCGATTCTCGTTTGAAGACGTTGACTATCGAAAGAAAGTCGATTACAGGGAGCGGGAGCTTCAACTCAAATTGTTTGATTTCACGGATAGGTACTAACTTAATTGAGTCATGGGTACTAAGCTAAGAACACAATACATGTAAGGTACCGGTATCGTATTCTAGTACCCGTTGTTGATTTTGTCTCAATCTGTTTCTCCAACCCAGCTGAAATTGTCAAAGACTGTTCCTGTCTTCAAGAGGGGAGACAAGCTTGATCCTGGTATCTATAAAACAGGCCTATAAATTTTGCCTGTGATTTCAAAAATCTTTTAAATTGTGATTGCAGGCGTGCTGTTTGAAGCTTGATCATTTTGAACATTGCGGCCATCAGTTTTGTTTTACAAAAAAACAAACCAACTATTATTGATGCGGTTTGCTTTTTGATCCGCAGAGTATTATATGACTATATGAGTGCTTGAGACGCGTAGACTTGCTGTGCTCACTTTGTGTGATCTCAGCAAGGCCTTTGATACGCTTGATCGCCTGCTTCTCCTGAAGAAGCTTAAGCACTATGGTGTGAATGGGACACCTCTCAAGTTTATCCAGGCTTATCTGGGGGGCCGCAGACTAGCTAGCAGGTGGTGCTGGTCTATGGCATATTACAGATGCTCTTACAGATCAGAGATTATAATGACTGTGGAGTACCTTACCTCAAGGTTCTGTTATGGGGCCTCTGATTTTTTCGATTGCAGTGAACGACGTTGCGTGTTTAGGTGGCAGAAGTACTGTCTGCTACGCAGATATGACTTTCATTGACAAGGGCTGCAGTGTACTGAGGTGTTGAGGGCGGCTATGCATGAGACCAGGGTGTTTGCAGCTAACAGGTTCTCTGCAAACCTCTTCATCAATGAGGACAAGACGCAGGCAATAGTGTTTTGTCTCAGAAATGGGGAGGAATATGAGTAACTTACCGGTGAAGCCGCTTGGGTTGGTGCTGGACAGGAAGCTGTCGTGGAGTAGTCATATTGAGGCAGTTTGCTGTAGGCTGAGCAGAGTATTTTTCCTGCTGAGAGAGTGGAGAGGTAGTGTCCCATCGCACTACCTACGCTACTTTGCATTTTTCAGTGCATTCGTTGCATGACCTAGCTTGTTCTCTAGGGTGGAGCTGTGGATGTTGCGTGAGTGCTGCGCATGCAGAAGAAAGCCTTGCAGATCCTCTGTGGGGCAGATGGACTTGCTATTGCTCATTGCTGCCGTCCTATCTTTGTAAGAGAGAGAGGATTCTCACAGCATTCGCACTCCTATATTTATTGAGCTCTTTGCAGGACCCATGCAAATGTTGACGAGCTTGCCACCAGAAGGAGTTTTCATGAGCAGAATACAAAAGGGAGCCATATAGGTTGGATTTACCTCATCAGACTGATTGTTATAAGAAGGACAAGAACTGGCCTTACCCACCTATCTACAGGGCTCGCCAATGAAGTGGGATGATTTGAATAAGCAACAGTTTGTTTGAGAAATTGTATTTTTGTAATTTTTTCATCATAAAGTAGAAAGTAGAAATGTAGCCATTTAGTGTATAAGTGAAAAATCTTTTTTTTTAATTTATCATCTTCCAAATGTCCTCCATTGGAATCTATGAACTTTTGCAGCCTGGCCTGGAAGTTTCCCATGACATTTTGCAGCATATTGAGTGGTATTCCTCCAATCTCATCTAGAATCCGTTGTTTTAGAGCTGGGATAGTTCTGGGTGGGTCGCTTTGAAAAACTTTCGTTTTTAGAATAGAACAGAAAAGAATATAGGCAATGCCTTAAGTAGCTCCATAGTAAAAAGTCATAGGTTGATAAATCTGGAGAGCGAGCGGGCCACGGATATCCCCGTTTCAAGAAATGACGCGGCTTGGGAACACAACATTCACAGCATTCATTGCAATTCTCGCAGTGTGGCTTGTTGTCCCATATTGTTTGTTCATTCAATGGAAAACGGGCAAGTTCTGGTGTAAGAAAGTTATGAATCATTTCGATGTAACGCACAAAGTTAAAAGTCACAGCAAATCTACCCGTTTCTTTCAGGCCCGGCTGCAAAAGTGCATAGGTTCCAATGGAGGACATTTGGAAAATGTTATATTCAAAAAAATGATTTTTGATTTATTGTACACTAAATGGCTACATTTCTACTTTCTATTTATGATAAAAAATAACAAAAATATAATTTCTGTAACAATCTGTTGCTTATTCAAATTGTCCCACTTCATTGGCAAACGCTGTACTAGACTTTTTAACAAGCTCCCATTAATTAATAGCAAGAGACCATCCTGCCAGGCGATTCCAAAAGGCATCGAAGAGATTGCTGGTGGACGTGGAGAACTCTTTGTATGCTCTTAGTGAAGTTTTTCACGTTCGGTGAGTTCGTATATTCAATTTTCTGTTGTGACTAACTCCTACTAGCATATGTTTTTATCTATTTTTTGACGTGTCTTTCAGTTTTTGTGGTTTTATAATCACAGTAAGGACAAAATTATACTCAATACTAAACAATTTCATAGCAGATTGCCTCAGACCATTGGCGCTCATAAAAAAGAGTGCATAATCAATTTATATGGAATCACCAACTTCGGTAAAATATAATACAGTGTCCACAAAATCAGGCTCAAAAAATTCCCGTATAATTCCCGCCTTTCCCGCTATAATTCTACATTTTTCACGATTTTTATTAAACTCGGATGTACTATAAAAATAAAAGAATTTAATTTTATGAATATTTCCTCATAAATGGGTCAAAAATACATCTTTTTAAATATATTGTACTGAGTGGGTGTACACAATGAAGATTATTCACTCAATGATTGATAGAAGTGCCTCTTATTTAAGTTATCAATTTCATACATATTGATAAATCAATTAATAATCGAAGTAGGCCTACCCTGAAAAAGGTTTATTTTCCCCCACAACTAGTTTTGAACTTTCAAGTAAATTTCAAGTTTGATTATTGATTTATTATAGGCTACATAACCCTAATAACATTGTGAATATTATCTTGAGTATCTTTTTGAATATGTCATTTTGAAAGTAAATGTATACTGTTTACTCATATCGCTTCAAAAACTTTATTTAGGAGAATGCGATTTCCTCCTCACAATTAATTTCACGCCTTGCGTGTTTTTTCAACTAATTTTAATTCATCCATTTGCTTTTAAACTTGCTGATAGCAAATTTGCCTTAGTCGAGTAGTAATAGCCTAGACAGTACTATAATTATCATGCAAGTTATGGTGCCTCCCCCTAAATTAAGGGTAGTCCGGGAGTCCACCTCCGGAAAATTTTCTATTTTTCGAGCACAAAATATAGTTTTAGAGCCCTATTTTTGAAGTTTGACTGAAAATACAGATTTACTTTATGGAAGAGAATTTTTGTGTCATAATAGCGTGATAGAGCAATATTTCTTGAAGAATTATCAATAATACAGACCCACACTCTACTGAGGGATCTTGAGAAATTTGTTCCATGTGCATGCCAACACACAAGTTTATCTTATGTTGGCAGTGCCAAGAATGTCTCATATAATATGGTTTAGTAAATAACAATATTTTATGTCCTGTTTATTGCTACATATTTTCAAATTATCCTATAAATTGTTTTATCTTTTGTAAATAAAAGAATAATTCCATACATGTTTATAAATCACCGTACCCAATTTCTTATAAATGGGAAAATTTCGAGTGATTATTTTTGCATCATCGATTGCCATTTAACGTGACAATGACTCAAAGTGACAATAGCAAGCAATCATGCAATAATTATTGCGATTGGAAATACTGTAACTTATAAGACACTTCAATTTTTTCACTGGATTCAAGGTAATTCGGGACTCCCCAATTCTTATCAAGTTTGTCAATATTTATGAAAACTAAGATGTCATTTTGCATTTTTGATTAATTATATGTAGCCTATTTTAAGCTACAAACTAGTATAATATTAATATTGATTCATTGATTTTTTGATGAAATATTCCATTTTGGGAGACTTGAACCCACCTTTTCAGGGGGACTTGACCCAGTACGCTACTGCAGCTAATTTGATTTGCATGACATTTCTTTTGAAGTTTATTATCAACTATTGGATTTTATTAGATTGTTGAATTGCATCAATTTTCAAGGCAAGAAGTAGAAACTGAAAAGTTGAATACTCTAGGACGCTAATTCAATTATTCACTGGGAAATTATTTTACAATCAATTTATTATTTTGAATAAGAGAGTTAAGGGCACTGGTGCGCAAAAAATCGAAAAAAATCAAAAAAATTTTTTTGCTCATCTTATAGTTTGAAATTCGCTCTTTAAATGGCGTCAAGATCAGAGCGATCTGATGACTAGATAATATTCTATGAAAGTTTTTCGATCACTCGACAGGAAGGTTTTTCTTTGTGATGCTGAACTTTTGGAAATTTTTGGTAGGCAATTCAATCTTCTGTTATTTATTCTATGATTATAATTTTTATAAATTCTGTTTTTTGATTCATTCAAGTCTAAGTACATGAAGATTCAGAAGGCACTTGCTACTGGAATATTGTCTTGTAGTAAAGTTGTTTACATTTTTAGGTTATCGCGGTATTTGTCGCGGTTTGCGGTATTGCTTACAACGGTTCGGTTCTAGTTACTTTATTTACTTCAGAAAAGTGAAAAGTTCTTGTTATTTTTATTTTGTGAAAATGACTAAACCCAAAGGAGTTTTAAAAAAGAAAGGGCCCGTGTGTTATGAAACGGTGGGCTAATGTACGGCCTATTGTTGTTGAAGCAGCATCACAGACTCCACAGAATTCTCCAGATTCAAATCCAAACTTGGTTTCTACAACATCAAGTTCAAGATCCAAATTGGGTGATTATCATGAGCAATATAATAAATATAGTAGCAATTTTCAGTACTCAATAGTTGATTTGAATCAATTTGAACAATCCTTGCAAAATATTGCTCAGTGTAATAAGTGCTCTGGGAATTGAGTATTCAAAAAACACAATTAGTGGGACTTGCTGAAAAAATCTCAATAATATGTACAGTTTGCAGTGAAAATGAACAATTTGTGAATTCCAAGTGTACTAATTATAAAAATACTGTTTTGTATGATGTGAACTTGAGACTTGTTTATGGTTTGAGGAATATAGGTAAGGCAAAACAGCAGCTAAATTACTTTGTGGCATAATGAATCTGTGTAATCCCCACACAAGTTTTTTCTCCATGAAAATTGTTTACTGACTGTTGTTGAGAGAGTTTGTAAAGATAATATGAAATTAGCTATTGAAGAAGCAGTGGAGGAAAATGATAATTGTAGGGATTTGGCAGTTGCATTAGACGGGTCATGGCAGAAAAGAGGCCATACATCATTGAATGGTATTGTTTCAGCTACTTCAGTATCTACTGGGAAAGTAGTAGATGTAGAAATAATTTCAAAATATTGTCAGTGTAAAGATAGATATAAGAATAAACATGAAGATTCTTGCTCTGCCAACTTTTTTGGAACAAGTGGGGGAATGGAAGTTTTTGGGGCCATGGAAATATTCAGACGTTCATTGCCTGAGTACAATGTGCGGTACTTGAAATATCTAGGTGATGGAGATTCACGAGCATATACAAAAGTAAATGAAGATAAGCCATATGGAGATGAAATAAGTATTGACAAAATAGAATGTATTGGCCATGTACGCAAAAGAATGGGCACAAGATTACGGTCGCTAAAAACAAAAACACCTCTCCTATCACAAAGGAGGAGAGGAGGGTTAACGAATGAGGCTATAGATAAAATTCAAAAATATTATGGATTAGCTATTCAAAGAACAGCTGGAGAATCAATTCAAGTTATGAAACAAGAAATTTGGTCGGTCTACTTCCACATTTCAGCTTCTAATCATGATACTCAAAAACATGGGCTATGTACCTCAGACCCTGACAGAATCTGGTGCAAATATTTGAAGGCCCAATTGGAGGGAAAAAATTATGACCACACTAAACATTTTCATTTACCATCAGAGATTATGAGTGCTATAAAGCCAGTGTTTCAGGACTTGACCAACAATAGTTTATTGGAGAAATGTAGTTTAGGGAAAACACAAAATCCAAACGAGTCCTTCAATAATTCTGTGTGGACAATCCTCCCAAAAAGGACATTTGTGGGGATGAATACTTTGAAATTTGGGGTATATCAAGCTGTGAATAATTTCAATATAGGTAATATTGCCAAGTGTGAAGTATTGAACTACCTCCAGTTAGACCCAGGGGAGCATATGTTGACTGCAATGGAAGCATTGGATAGTGATCGAGTACGTCAGAGTGACCACTACTTCAAAGTTCTCTCTGATAAAATAAAAACAAAACGTTCCCTAGCTAGAAAAAGGATGGAGGATAGGTATGAGGAAGCAGAGGACCCAGACAATCCGTCTTATGCACCGGGGAATTACTAAATGAAGGTAAATGATGATTTTATTGTATTTTGTTCAATTTTTTAGTTTTTGGCTGTTTTCTCAAAATCACGTTTTTTTCACTAAAATCCCATTTTCTCAGCTTCTATAAGAGGTACATGCTTCAAATTTTTATGACATGTTTCTGGCACTTAGAGGAAAATATTAACATATCCATATATCAATAGAACTACCCTAACCCAAAATAAAAATCGATATAATTTAAAAAAAACGTAGATTTTTGGATGAAAACTTGACTATTTATAAAAAATTTAAAAATGATGATAGAAGAAAATGGATATGTTAAATTAAAGATAAAATGACAACGATTAAGATAAAAAGTTTGAAGATATCTCTGATAGTTATTGAAATAATGGGTCTTATGTTAACATGGTGAAGCATAGGGCGCACCAGTGCCCTTAATAAAATCAATTGATAATTTAAAGGGATGATTCTTGATTAGGATAGGAGTAATGATAATATAAGCTTAAATATGAGTTTCTTGGTGAAGGTTTCTTCGAAAGAAGTTCATAGCGTTTATGACTAACATTACATGCCCTAGCAACCAAGGCTATCACAAATAGGTTATTCCAAACTGAGGGAACTAGAAAAGTGGTGGAAAACAAAAAATGATGAAGATCAAATCAAAAACATAATTGTGATACTTATTAAAATACTAGAGCATGCGCAAGATACAAGGAGTTCTGATCTGAACTACGCCACTTTCTAGCCTCCCCCACCCGTTTTCAATTTTGCTCAATATCAGACAGTTATGGAGCAACCTTCTCTGTAATAACTTCGCCTAGCAACCAACCTCAAGATGCAGACACATTACACATATATGAATAAGAATAACAATTAGATTAGGAAACTCTTGGCTGTTACAGTAGAATTCAGTGGCCATTAGATACCTACATAATACTTATTATCATTATAAGCGAATGGCTTTCAATAATTATGGAAGGGGACTCCCATGGGTAGTTCCATCTTGCTTTATACGTCATGTTAAGGGTGACAAATAATTACTTACGCCGGTTTCAATACATCAAATTAAGAGGTTTATTTTAACGAAAAATTGAGAATGAATACATCAAAATGTTCAAATTTCTTTCCGATTTCATGTTTGAAAAAATCATGCCAAGCACGTGGTCTCCTCTATTGTACTGGTACGCATCAATTCTGTATACAAGTTTCAACTTGCATTTCGCCGATAATCCTTCGAATTGGCCAACAAGGTCATGTGATTTGACGACTTGTTACTTTTATTTTGGGGTCAGTTCCAGTCATTGGTGTATGTAAACCCCGAAACATCAATGAATGATGAAGATAATTCGACGGGTGACGGCGAAATGGAACTGGAAACTTTTAGTGCAGTAATAATGAGTCTATGGACAGAGTTGAAGCGTGTCAGCGCAGTAGAGGAGACCACATGCTTGACGTCATTTTTCATGAAACCGGAAAAAAGATGAAAATTATGATGTATTCATTTTCAATTTTTCGTTAAAATAACCCTCTTAATGGGGGTGGCGTAGCTGAGTGGGTAGAGCGCTGGCGTTGCAACCCAAAGGTCCCGGGTTCAAACCCAGGTCAGACCAGGAATTTTTCTCAGGCCACTCTCCCGTGTTTCGGATGGACACGTTAAGCCGTCGGTCCCGGCTGCCTAAAAACAGTCGTAAAGTCATGTCAGAGGCCCTGAAATTGATCAGGAGCGACCTGAAAACTCTGACACCAGACCTGAGCCAGCCAGGTCACACGAATATTATTATTATTATTACCCTCTTAATTTGATATAATATTAGAACCGGCGCTCTTATTGAATCAACCTATATTTCCAATGATTATTTTGACATCAAATTTGTGGATAATGTAGAAAAAAAACTCGAGATTGCTCTCAATTGGCTTTTTAAACATTTTTTCTATTCAGATGAAAATACTATGATATAAATGAAAAATTGGGTTGTCTCCCAAGTCCCCCTACTGTTCAGAACCTCAGCAATCATTATTTTCTGATCACCACTTGGTATGTTTAGGAGGAGTTTTTCAATTCAACATTGATTAGTGAGAAACATCAAATAGTAAACATCAATGTATCGATAACATCCCTAACAAAGATTAATATCCAACTCATCTATGTTTTCATTTACAAACTGCTAGTAAATATTCCACTCTGAACTATTTTACACAACAGTCTGCAGTCAATAATTTGAATATTATTTTTACTTTAAACTACTACTCACATGTGGTAGTAGTTTTTAGTAAAACCAATATTCAAATTATTGACTGCAGTGTCGAGTGAAATAGTTCAGAATGAGATTAATTCAACTTTGATTTTGAAAATTTAGCTAGTTAGGAAAAAAATTCTAGCAATTCCCGCTTATTTTCAGCGCAAATAAAATTCCCGTATAATTCCCGCTTTTCCCGCTCTGTGGACACCCTGTAATACAAAGTTTTGGAGAGACCGACGTCAACTGGAGTAGTTGAAAAATATTTTCCGCACCAAAATTATTCGAGTAATATTTAAAATTATTCAAGTAATGTTTAGCATACTCCACTTATCATAATGTGCTGTTGCCCACAATCACCTGAGCTTGTAAAATCACAATCTCATCATAAAAATCGAGGATGTAATGTAAAACTACACGTTATAGTTAGAAAAATAATTAATATAGTTTTAATTATACACTGATAACATTCTTGACTGTATGGAACTGTTGAGTTACTTAATCACAGATACGTTTAAATTTTTATTCAAAGTCTTTGTGAACAAGTTTGCAGAAATGAGACGTTTTTGTTTCTAGAAGAGTTTCAGGAGTGTCGAATTCCAGAACTTCTCCATCGCCCATCACAAGAACTCTGAAAAATAAAAACTAGAATTATAATGATTTTTCTTTATAGCATAGCCGAGCACGATCAAGCGTTGGTGTAAATAAAAAGTTTAATAACGTTCTCAACCGAAAACGGTGACTCCCGTCACTTGGAGAAGTTGAGCCGTCGGTCCCGACTATCTAAAAAGCAGTCGTCGTCTCTTACCACCACTCACGCAAAAGCCTAGAGCCAATGTGGGCATAGCTCTTGGGAAACAAATTTAGATAAATTTCAAATCCCAATACAATTTTCGACAATAACTCATTGAACTAGTATGGCGCATATTTTTATACAATTATAAAAATTGAAAATGATCATCATGCTAAATTAGAATTTCAAATCAATTAGGAGCATATAGACGAATTCCATCATTCTAAATATGTATAACTAATCAAACTAGAGGACAGTCCAAAGTTTAAATTATTAGAGAAAGAAGGCGCTAGCTCAATTATAAATCCACGATTTACAATACTCTTCAACATGTTAAGTGTAAACCAAGTAAACCAGGCTTGGACTGTGAAAAATATCATAGAACTTTCTTGAATTTTATCTCAAGAGCAGCACAAATGAACATTCAATTCAAATATAAATAATCATGGAAATAAATATAAGGTAGTGGATAAATATAAAGTTTCGTCAAAGAAAAACAAATTATTGAGATATTATTTGAATGATAACGTTACCTGTCACTATTCATGATGGTAGAGATGCGATGGGCGATTGTCAAAACTGTGCACTGTCGGAATGATGTCCGTATAGTTTCCTGAATCTTTCTATCAGTTTCCTCGTCAACACTCGCTGTTGCCTCGTCGATGCATAAAATCTGCGAAGAAAAGTAAAATATTAATTCCTAAATTGGTATTGGTTAGTAACAATAAATTGTTGAAGCTCAATCTATTAAGTTGATTTTTAATGTTTTTGTATTTTAGCTGTATATGCCACTGTTTTGTTGACTGTATAGTTACAATTGTGACAATGACCAATTTATCCTGTAAATCAATCAATTAGTGCTATTGGCCGCTGAACACAATGATGGAAACTGTTAATACACATATCAATAAATGATAGGGCCCGCTTTTTACTCATCAAAAATTGTAAGATTATTTCAGCATAAAAGTTATCTACTACAGCTAGTTGCCCGAGAAGTCGTTTGGATTTGATGACCATAGAATGAATTGATAACGGTTCAATAAAATTTGCTTTTGTATGATTGATCCATTATACATTGAGTCTTGGACACGGCGCAATGCAGTAATTTTTTCAGATAACGCTATGGAATCAAATTTTGTTTTCTCCAGGGCATAAAGACAACAGAAACGCTTTAAATTCTCTAGAAGGACTTCAAAGTTCACAACATATCTATTGATTGGAACCAACCACAACATAACCCCCATAAATGGAAAAATGCCTCAAGAAATAATTAGTGTAGACGAAAAATACATTGAATGAATTTACCTTGGCATTTTTGAGCAGTGCTCGAGCAAGACACAGCAGTTGTGCCTGGCCGTTGGAGAGGGTCTTGTCGGGCACCAGTGGAATGTTAAGGCCGCCCTGGGCGCGGACAACGGCGCCCAGATGGCAGCGGTCGAGGGCGCGCCACACGTCCGCATCGGGAAAAAGGGCGCCCGGGTCCACGTTCTCCCGCAGCGTACTGCCCCACACGAACACTTCCTGTGGGATCACTGCTAGGCGACTCCTAGAATATAACAAAACCATCTTTATGAATTAGTTACTTTGTATTATGGTATTATTGATTTAAAATTGGAATAGATCAGAAATACTCAACATTTGTTATTAACATTAATGTTATTAGTTACTTAATGTCATTGTTTATTTCATTAATTTAAGTTATTCAATGTTATATTGTTATTTGTTATTAAGTCACGAACACTTTTGGATAGGTGACCAGTAATAAACCACAATGTCCACCAGTATTGTCAACACACATTGGCGAGGTGGAACCTACCCGTAGAGCCCTCCTCTCCTCACCAATGAAAGTCAAACGAATATGAATTACACCAGATGAAACGCATCACAATGAAACGAATTGTTCCACACATAAAATTTAGAAAAAACTTATTAATTTGAAAAATAGATTATTCAGCTGTCTTCCTTGAATAAAGATCTTAACGAGCTTTTCTTTTTCATATCTTCAATTTCGTAACTCGTCATGATGCAATAGATGAATTTCGAGACTTGTAGGCTCATGTAGGCTCATTCTATTACAGAATTGTAAATAAAAATTTAACCTTCCGGTGGGCACGTGGCAGCACTGAGTTCTGCCCGGTATTTGTTCTTGTTATAAGTGGAATTACGCTCATTCTGCAGAGTTGGGATATTCAGTACCTACAGTTGGCAAAACAATCCACTTGTTATTTATGATTTTTCCAGTTGCTGTTTGAATTGTTATAAGGAGAGGAACTCATTGGTTACATCTGGACAGCACCAAGTGCTGCGAGCGCCCACTAATGTTATCATTTCTACAGTTCGAATTTTCACGAATTTTTCAGATTTTTCACATTGACTTATTCAATTCCCAGCTCAATTATCTTTATACAATAGTTTTCATCATATCTTCCCCAAATCATAATATTTTCATGTGTTTGTAACTTATTATGAATGATAAATAAAAAATACATACAGTACTATCTAGGAGTAGATAGGCCTACTCATCTGAGCTAGATAGGGGTCAATATACCTGATAGAATTGTAAATAATAGTATTTTTTACATTGTTTTGAAATTTGTTATCGTATTTCTATCGGTTTACTACTGTTTAGATACCAATAATGGAAAAATTATCCACTCTTTATAGTTTTGTGATACTTTTTATCCGTGTCACTGTAGTATTTCCTCTTGTTTTTGAGCAGTGGCGCATGATGAAGAAGAGATAAGATACAAACTTGAGCAGTTGGATGAGAGAGAGGAGTTTCAACAGACAAGGAATACTGAATATTATTATTTTTCAAGTTATCAAATCAATTATATCGGTTTTACAAAGTTTTTATATTATGGAGCAATAGAAAAGCATGTTTAATATACAAAAAAGTCATACAAACTGATTACAAAATGAATTTACTCTTTGCCTGAGCTGTATAAGGTGCAGAAACTAGAATATTCCATATGCAGCACTGAGTACTGCGCGCGCCCGCTCGTGTAAGTTTCAAAGGCGCGACCGCCGGAAGGTTAATACTGTATAGTACTGTATATTTATAATATTACAATTACTAGTAAATAATAATCAAGTCTAGAGCTTCAATTATTTATAAGATTGCATTATTAGTTGATAGAATATTTATTTTTCATGTACTGTATATTGATTGTGGAATAAACAAGATTTTGATTTGATTTAATATGAATGACAAGTCTCTGATTAAAGTAGATTTCAAAGATACGTGTGCACTTTGATAACGATATACTGTATGAGTGCACATATTTTTATTGATGCAATCAACAATGTTATGAAAATATTGTTTCAAGAATTAATATTTCAATATTGTTTCATCATTCAACTGGCTCGTGCCTTGGGAAAAGGTGAAGTAATGTCCAGTACGGGCAATTCGTCTGACGAGCCGCTAGTTGACCATTCTTACCTGAGCTGTCGTAGGCCGATCATAGCTATATCAACTGTATCAATAACTATTTGGCCAGAACTGAGTTCTACCAGGCGAAATAAGGAAGCCAAAAGACTGCTTTTGCCAGCTCCGGTTCTGCCTACTATACCAATTCGTTCAGCAGGTCTAGTTGAAAATGAGATTCCTTTTAGTGATGGTTGAAGACATTGCCTGCAACATAATCAAAATGACACATTTACAGAAAGCTTTATAGAATTATTTTCAACATTATTTGGAAATAATTGTATTATTAAAAATATTACTTACTTCAAACTACAGAAATAAATAGTCATTATCAATATCCATACAAGCAACATGAATTGATACATAAGTAACTTTATTTTCCTAATCTTCATTCATAATTAAATGACAAAAATTATGGCAATTTGGACAAATTTCCAAAACATTTTGCAACTATGTTCAAACTCTGCTAACGTCATAACGTAATTCTCTAAACGGGTTACAGACAGATTTGGACCCACTCATTGGTCAAAAACCCTTCGAACGGAACTAGATTAAATATTACTTTGAAAAGTCTCTCTTCTCTTTGGTATTTATTTAAGAGCTAGAATGTTCAAGACTAGCACTGGCAAAGGCAATTCATAGATCAAAAGTGTATCCCTTGATGACTTTTATGATTCAAGTCTACTCTCTATGTGAATATTAGGCCCTTATCAGTCGAGGTAGACAGGAGCGTCGCCTGCGATGAAACTGACTGCTCAGTGTATCATGAATTAAGCTCATGGTAATAAGATCTATGATCTATCATCGAGTGTTGTGCATGTACCTTGGGAAGGATAATTATTTATTTATTCTTCTATTTGACAGGAATTAATACACTTATTGGTTGAAAACACATTCTAATGTCCAAGACGTCTTTGAAAAAATTTTGTCGAAAGAGGTAGACTAGTAAAATTTATCCTAAGATTAAGTGGTTTACTTTGAATGGTGTAACAGAGTTAAAAGTTTGTATAATAAAGGATAAGACAATCTAAATAATTTCAAATTTCAATATTATCAAACATTATTTCTAAAATACTGTATTAATTAACATGTATACTGTATTAATTAAACATCATTTTTCGAATACATACCGATATCTGAGGTAGACATTGTTGAAGATAATAACACCTTGACTAGGCCAAGCATAGGGCGGAGCCAGCTTGGCAGCGAACCGCTCGGGTCTGATTTCACGCAGCGCCTGGTCGACACGCTCCACGCTCACCATCTCACGCTCTGTCTCGGCGAACGCGTACACCACGCCACCCAGCTGCCCCGTCACGCCCAACACGTACGACAACGCCAGACCTAGCAGACCTGTCAACAGACACCCCATGTGTCAAAAACTATAATTGGTGGAGAAAGTTGAAAGAAGATGTGTCGATCATATGACTGTGTTTCAGTCTAATTTTCTATATTTTTTCTTACAGTAAGCTACCCACCTCGCATGATAAGATCAGTTTGTTTTCATTTTCAGATGAACTATTCAAAGTTTTTATAATAACTATTATCATTTGAATGAATAAAATGGGAAATATTAGGTCGGCCACACACATGAACAGTGGAAGCAAAGGTTTTCGACTGTAGGCGTCTAGAGCGACGAGAAAGTATAGGCGGTCAATGAGTACCATACTGTAAGATATGAGGTGGGGCAGAAGCAAGGTTATTACAAGAAGTTTGCTCCTTCTCTTAAATCAAAAGGTAACCTTCTCTTGAATGATCTTGAAGCAGAAGGGCACTTCGCCCATCTTCAAGAAAGTTGCAGTATGCTCTCCGTTAGCACCCATGGTTTCTCTAGAGCTCAAGATGCCTTTGATTACGTTTAGTTAAGATGCCTCGCCTCGACTGTTGTTTTTGTGTCTGTTGTTTGCCGAAAAAATGTTACATATCTAAAATAATTATTTTCAACCCTAAGCATTGCGTTATACTATGGATAGAGAAAGCATATTATCTACTATATAGTCCATTCACGATGGCTTGAGACGAGATAAACAAAAGCTCTGCATGTGTGTGTGTGTGTGCGACTGGTGGCTTCGTTTTAGCCACGACATAAACAAGGCACAGCATTGCCGAAATCCCGAATTTTGTTGTAGGCAATTCAGAATAAGTATCTTTAAGTAATCTTTTCTATAGATACGCATTGGGAAATTGCTTGTTTCGGTTATCTCTCGACTGCATGAACCTAAAATGTACAAACAATAATTATAGTAAAAGGTTTTTTGTCAATGCTTTGGTTACAGTCCCGACAACAAAATTCGTGATTTCATCATTGCTGTGACTTGTTTATGTCGTGGCTAAAACGAAGCCACTCTAGTCAAACACACACACATGCAGAGCATTTGTTTATCTCGTCTCAAGCCATCGTGAATGGACTATAGTGATACTTCATCTATGATTGTACTACGTTAAGTATTTTCATAATAATTAATACATCATTGAAATTTACCCTTCATAAAGCGGTAATAATTGTGACAGCATTTATTAAAATATAGGTTATACTGTATAAAAAATCAAGTATTAAATTTGAATAGATAAGAGGAACAAACCTGGATTAGCAATGTTGTAAGCATGCTGAAAGATGGAGAGTACACTGACGCTGGTAACCATTGCAACGCCTATCAATTGTAGGCGTAGATTCAGCCACTGATTAGCAATAAGACTAGCTAATTGAACTTTTTGGTTGCTCTCCAAGCAAAGCTCGTTATGTCTCCAAAATCTGAAAATGATAATTTAAAAAATAAAGTTAAAATTTCAATTATTTACCAATAACACACATTCCCAGAGAACCATGACAGACAATATGAATATACTCTTTATAGTCTCTATATATGAATAAGGCATAAAATTCAAACTAAAAATGCGAAACTACATTGTAAATGAGATGCAGAAGATAAGCGAGTAGTCTCAATAATTTATCCAAGATCTTAGTTCTCTCATTACTGGAAACTAAAAATTTATAAATAAAATTATGCCTACTGCAGTCAGATGTAAAGAAGGAACCTCGTATAACTGACTCGAAATTATTCCATTGTGTCTCTACTAGTGCACGCAATTGACCTTAAGTTACTTCAACTCGAAATACTGTGATACGATGAGAAATTGAATCCAGAGTTAAGTTTCTATGCTATTCATATATGTTTCAAGAGGTTGTTTTTTATTTATTTAGCGTATGGCTTTTAATAGTGGGGAGACCCAAGGGTTGTTCCACTTCTCCAGATGACCTCATTTTCCACAAGCAGGTTTTCAAGAGGTGAGTCCAATTAGACCTAGGCTACTTAAAATATTGACAAAGCAAGATACTTTATGATGTAGACTATACCCTATTCACTATCACTTATTGTTTAAGCTCAATGACAAGACTAGAGCTGTGATTGGCTACAGCTATTCTGTTCGACTGCGGCCAACCGTTGAACCGATACACATGAAAGAAATCATACCTTCACACGCACGCACGCGCACACACACACACACACACACACACACAAAGATTGTTTATTTCGTCTAGAGTGATCTGAATAAAGTATAGATTGCTTATTTGATTTTGTGCATTTCAAAATCTTACCGAGAAGAAGCTCGGAAAGCTCTAATGGTGACTAGACCCTCGAGGGACTCGTTGAAGTGAGAGTAGAGCGGCGACAGAGATGTGGTCGTCAGCCGCTTCAGTTCTCGTGACGTCAGCCGGTAATGGTTCTGAATCCACAAGTAGATTGGAATGAGAGGAAGTAGGAGTAATGTTAGCCAAGGCAAGCCGTAGACTGTCACTACTACTGTGCCTGTTCAATACGACGTGAAAAATTATCATATTAATAAGAGAAGAGCGCAATTTTACTACATCTGTATCTGTTTAACATATAGAATTGCTTAGCAAGAGAAGCTCTTCCAATAATTATTGGTTTTTAATCTTCCAAGATTATTGGTTTGATGAAGAAAAAATATTGTTAAATTTAGATGATGTTGAAAACGTGGTAAAAATTTTCAAATAAAAAATAATGTTGAAAAACATTATAGGAATGTTCAACTCGAATCTTAATTCCTGGATTTAGTCATATATAAAATGGTAAAATATTTAAGTTATCAGTGAATTTTTCACCCTCCAAGATTTAAAATGCATAAGAATCATCCAAAAGTAAGAGATCAATTTTTAAATTCAAAATTTAAAAAACTAGTTTGGAAAAATACAATGGGGTCAATAGGGTTTTGTATTTGATCATTAATTTTTATAAAATTACAACAAAATGAATTTTAATTGTTATGTGATAAATCCTACAGATTAAAAAAATCTCAAGAACATTAGAAAGAATACAAACCTATAAGACCGAAGATCTGCGCAAGGAATATATTCGCAATAAAAGGTAAGGAGTCGTCTATTGTGTATGTGTCCGATGATAATCTATTCAATATTCTGCCTGTTGGTGTAACATCGAAGAATGTGCTCTGAGCCTGTAAAAAAAGTAAACAAAAGAGAATAAACAAACCCTGCAACTTGCGATTTTGAACAGCAACCATTCAACATTTCTAATAAATTAGTAAACCTTATGTATCAGATGCAGGAGTGAATTGTGAAAAATCTAATGCTCACAGGATGGAATTCACAGATTTGTTGTTCTTACTAACTAGCAGACAATAATATATAATTCGATCATTGCCAGAAAAGTCTAACTTTCTATAAGGATATGAATTCATGCACTCAGAGGATGACCATCACAGAAAATGTTGGGTTTTAAAAATTCAGGAAATATCAAATCAATCAAATCAAATTTAAATTGGTCTAATAAATTTTCTATTGGTGTAAAGGAGATTCCCTTCAAGCATAAGTCTAACTAATTTAGGCTTTCGAGAATATAACTATTGGATATTTTCCCTGCTGTAAGATTTTCCTACCTGAGGTACTTGAATTTGGTGTAATTGTACTTGTAATTAACTCTCTATACTGATTAATTTATAATTACCTTCCTGGGATATTACACTACAGAGATACAAACTCAACTAACTACATTAAAATAGTTGTAATATATTGTGTGTGCACATTAAAATATAGGCTATACTATTTGTGTTCAATCATTAGCTTTATAAATGAATAATTTACTCACACATATTATTGTATTGAGCAATGCATTGTGTAGTTTTGAAGCAGCTGTTATGCCTCCGAGAGCGAATAGGAAAGCTCTGAATAATGTTAATAATGAGTTGAGTCCAGCTATACAAGCGTATACAATCAAATAATTGCGAGAGTTGGTATCACTGTCTTCCCAATCCAAAGTAAGACCTAGAACACAGAAGAATTGATGTTAGGCTATTTGAGGTTTTTTGTTTAGTTCATACATCTTCAAAGGCCAAAGGTTTAAACTAATAAGAGATTGTCTCAAATTTCATTTTGACAAAATCATTGTAGTTTTCTGTGAGAGAGAATCTCAAAACCTGTGGAAAATTTTAGAGGCCAGTATATTGTCGTCATACAATATGAACTATTGAATGATTGGTAGCTGAATAGTTTTGGATGACTCGTTTAAAGTAAGTGATAACGAGCAGGTCTGATAACTGGAGGTTCCGAGGTTCAAATCTTCAACAGGGAACTGTTTTAAACCACAACACAATAACATAAATAGGGCCACCCCGTCTTTCGGAGGAGACGATAAGCCATGGGTCAGACTATGAGGAGACATGGGTCCCGACTGCCTAAAAAGTAGTCATCTCTCTCTCATTAAACACGCACAGGCCGTGTGGGTATCACTATCAGAAAAAAAATAGTCTAAAGGTTTCTGGATACAACCTGGCCTGTTAACAACACAGATTTTGATGAAAAGGGGTTGCCTACTCCCATTGGTCCTGTCTGCATGAAATAGATTCATAATCTCAAATTACCCTTCTTCTTATAACCTTTTATAGAAAAATACACCCTCAGTTAATCGTGGTTTTGAACAAAGCTTTTTTCTTTTATTGATTTTATTGACAATACACCAAAAAATGTTGGAAGGGACAAAACAAAAGTCACAAAACAAAGTCAACAGCTTTCTAGAATGTCCAATACAGAGTATTTCAGGAGAAATGTGCAATACTTTTCAGGCTGATTCCTTACACCAACAAGAGAGGAAAGTTCCTTTGGACATACCCTCAAAACGCTTTGGT
The DNA here is from genome assembly GCA_017141385.1 of Sogatella furcifera. Lineage (NCBI taxonomy): Eukaryota > Metazoa > Arthropoda > Insecta > Hemiptera > Delphacidae > Sogatella > Sogatella furcifera. The sequence continues at coordinate 14,353,885 of CM029549.1, forward strand.
GCCGAGATAATAATGGCGGAAAATTGAAAATTTTATTTTCAAGAAATAAAAATTTTATAATTTTTTAGAGGCTTTATTCAGGTTCTAATATAATAAATTCATATGTAAAATCAGCTGAGAAATTTAATTCAACCAGTTAGAAGTTTGTTACTTGAATGGTAATTGATATTATTGGGAACATATGCTAAAAAACACAAGTTTTCAACAATTAAGGGTTATAAATGGAATTGAAATCATAAATTTGTATCTTTAATAGATGGAAGTTGAAGAGAAACAAATTCTGGACAAATGGCTGTGATTGTATAAATCTTACCAAAATCTCAAAAATCGCGATCAAGAGAAGACGAAATATAAAAATCATAGTACAAGTGAAGAATCAGTGTTTATTCGCGATTTTGCTCAATCGAAATGTTGTTCAATCGCTTTTTATATTTAGAAAGATCTTAGTAATTTTTACCAACCGACAGTAGTATTCCATCCGCGGGCATTGGTGACCCACAGAGCTAGCCACCAGTCGGTGGCGTTACGAGACGCCTGCATTAGCAACACCGACATCAGAATGGCAATGGAGAGGCCGTAGCCAATGGCAGACCAATAGCGCGAGTACACCTTCCACGAGACCGAACCGTGTCCGCTCCATTCCTCGGTTTCAGGCTGGCCAGCTGCAGCCGCATCAGCTGATAGTGTGGTGCGTTCCGCCGAAGCGATCGAGGCGCCCGCAATCGAAGGTGTGGGAGAACCGGGAACTATCACTTCCGTTTCCATCAGCTGGCTTTGGGTCAGGTCTTCCTCGTAGTCTGGCAGCACGTCTTGAGGCTTCCCTATAAAAAGTAACAAGACGTCAGTAAAATGGCAGTTAAAGCAAAGCGGGCAGCGCGCCCAGTTTACAAAAAGCTAAGCGTTTATCTAAAGTAAAGTCTACACTAATTTTAAAAAACAGCTCCTCTACTTCAACTGGTTTTGGTTACAAAAATTCTTATTAATCATCAACTTTGTTATTTCTAGTTATCATGTGGAAGTTTTCCTATTGTTTTATGTATCCAAAGGATGTTTTGTGAACTCAAGTCTAAAGCTAACATTTTTTAAATGGAAATCTCCATTTCATAAAAGTAAAAAAACTAAAACACACAATGCAGTTTTATAATTTTAATTGAGAATTTAATATTCTAGTTTTAAAAGTTGATACATATTATACAATCAACAAAACTATTCAGAAAGACAAGACGCTTTATTCCGAATCAACTAGTACCAATAAGAGGTTGGAAGAATTATTAGATATTGCAGTTAACCAACTGATGGATAATTATAATAATAATTCGAATCTCAAATTATTGCTATATAAATAGACTAGTAAGCCCCATGGGCTGAAGAACTCGCGTGCAAACTCTCAAAGTCAACTTAATGCTTGATGAATAACTTGATGATGAAATTTTGCAGTCAAACCCACCTAATTGATTCAAGCTCATTGATGCGTCGAATGCCGCCAATATTCAAAAGAGGAACCACAAATCATACCTATTTACGATACCTATATTAAATATAATACTGAATTATTCCTTTTTGTAAGGATACGTTATATTTTGATTTATGGTTTTTATTTATTGCTATTCCAACTATCCGCGAATCCGCTGCAGCCAATGCACCAATGATAAGTTACTTGTTCAAGACGACTTCACTGCAAAAATTGACAGAGTATAATAACTGAACATAGAATATTCGAATGTTCTACCTCCTTTGGGAGATTGGCTGTCGTTAGTAAAAATGGTCGTTTCCCGTCTCTGGATGAATAGTAGTAATTGTTGCATTACACTCTAACTGACTTACTGGATATTCAATTTTTCAATTCAATTATTTTATTTCACCCAAAACAACTCAAGTAACAAATAAAAAGTTGTGACAATAATACCATAGACCAAACAATAATTATTATTTCAAGAAACCATGTCACCTATCTTACTTTCATACGGCTAGAGGTGAAGACTACTGGCATAAGTGAGTCACTTGTTCGCCAGTAGGAGTAGAAACTTATATAATTCTTAAAATATAAACTTACATAAATCTTATGCTAATCATTTTAAAATGGAAATCTATTGAGGATTCAATTTCGGTATGCAAATGATAGAACGTGTATTCAATACAACTGTAACAAACTGTGTGTAAATCCAGTAAAAAATCAATAAATAGATTAGAAAATTAAAACTCATTTATATCTACTTATGTCATACAATATTAAGATCAAAGTAATAATTCTGAAGTATCCAGTTTTTAACATTTATTTGGACTAATTTAATAGGTTCACCGATATTATTCATAGGTGTTCTGCGCTACCACTTGGTTGTGGAGACTGGCTTATGGTTGAGAGGATCAACGTGCTAACCAAACGTTACTTCTATCCTAGTTGATGATTATTCACTTGTTGAAAGGGCTGTCCGATTGGGGAGGGCATTCTGTCGGGTTGGGGGTGGTTTCAGCTCGGTCAGTGTTGGTTCGGGGACTGTGAGTTCTATTTAAGGAATTATGGCTTTTGGGCCGGTATTGGCCGAGCTGGAGTCGTTTTCCCGTCTTGCCAAGGTGTCTTCTTTGCTCGGATGGACTGTATAGTGAAGTGAATATGAAACTGGCAACCAGCTGGTAGGCCTAGGCCCTTCATGGGCTGTTGAGCCATTGACAAACAAACATACAAAAAATGTTCAACAAAATAAAATGGATGACAACTCTCTTTCATTTTTTGCTAAAGCCTATTCAAACAATATTGAATATTGTTCTTTCAACCGATGTGTGTTTTTCCAATAGATTAATATTGAAATTTCGTGTAGAGTATAGAGTCTTATTGATCTCATTTTTTGTATTACTAAATTTTGTATTAATTTTTTTGTATTCAATAGACTTTTGAGAATTCCCAAATGCATAAAATTGGAAAACAGTTGAACCATTGACAAATATTGTAGAACTTCGTTCAAGAATGGAGTTTTCCCAACAGTTCAGTGTTTCGATTCGTATGAATGAATTATTATAGATCTCCTCAATAGCATTCCTCTAATTCCATAGTGAAGAACGAGTGACATATTAATAGTTCAACTTGGACCGGTATTACACGGTTATAATTATTTTCTATTAGGCTAAAAGGTAATAAGTCGTACGAAATCATATTTTCATCACTTTTCATATGATTTACAATAATTATAATAGAAACTATTGTACGGCAGCAGAAGATGGCTGGATATGCTACCGCTGCACTCTCTAATGTGTCTAAAATTATATATAACATGAACTGATCCTATAATAGAATATTGACAGACATACCGAAAATTGTAATAGTTGAAAAAAAATTCTATATTTTATTCGTGATTTAAAAAAAAAATAAACCAGAATAAAATCATAAAACGCTTAGCTTTAGACATCACTTTTTGTACACTGGGCGCGCTGCCCGCGTTGCTTCAGCTGCCCTATTTTAGACTATAGTGTAATACCCGCCTTATCAAAGCATGGAAATTGAATGGAACAAAAAAATTTTTTTCAAGAAAAATGTCTAATGATGAAAATAATTCAAATTTGCCGCTTCTTGTCAGCTGTTCAAAAAATAGACTCCTATCACATGTTCAAACTTTGAAATCAATATTAACATATGACTTCCACATGAAAAGTTTCCTTGATTTGAGAACATATGATTTTTCATAATAATACTCTCAAATTTGCTGCTATGTTCCATCAGCTGTTATATTGAAGTCAGCTGGCTTCTCAAAGAAATTAATTTATTCACAATACCATATGACATTTTATTCTAGCCGTGATTATTGTGTTCAAATATAGTAGATACGAGAGTATAGATATATTGTTACTTAGAGCTTATCCTTTTTTCCCCTGAAAAAGGATGAAGGAGTCGGTCGATTTTATTGTCCAACGAACTTGATCTGTATAAATTTTCGAAGAATATGTCTTCTGAATTTGAAGTTGATTGATAAAGGCATTCGAAAGTTATCGTCGAACACACAAACAGACGGACAACGACTTCGCCGTTGAGTCAAAAGTAGGAACTTGCTTCGCTCGTGCAACAAAGGACTTTTGCAACTGCAAATATTGACCAATGTACTAAATAGCAGGCGAGACCCATTGAATGAAACTGATCAAAAAACTCCGCCCGGACCGGAAATCAAACCCGGTACCCCTCGGTTGCCGGCCGAGTGGCTTAACCTCATGCCTACCAGGCAGCTCTCTGAACAGCTTCATTCAATTATGATGTTAGCCTTTTTGGCCAGGAATCAAAGATGGAAGAATTATTAGATACTGCAGTTAACCAACTGCTAGATAATTATAATAATAATTAATTCGAAAAACCAATAAATTGAATGTCGAAGATAAATATGGGATACTACCATGCTTAAGAATGGCACCATCTTCAAGGACAAGAACTTGATCAGCCCCAAGCAGGAATTGAGTATGGTGAGTACAAAGCAGTCTTATTTTCTCTTTAAGAAGTCCATTGATGCAAAAGTGAAAGATGTGTCTTCCCACCCGTGGGTCCACGGCTGAGAAAATGTCGTCCAGAAGGTACACGTTACGGTCCTGCAGACAAACAACTGTGTTTTAATCAAAATTTTACAAATGAATTTCAATAAATAACAAAAGTGATAAGTTTCATGTTTATCTATCAGGAGAATAGAATTCTTTGAGTAATTATATTTTTTGCTTGATATTTGTCTCTATCTCAATTTCAAGTAGGGGGTTTTGTTCGATTACATTTCAGCAATACTGTAATCTGTAATGGATTAAACAAAATAATTCTTCAAATATAGAAGCATTTGTCTTATTGTAGATGAAATACATTACTACGTTGGCCTTAACTTGAATAATTTATGAAAAAACTGAAGGAGACGGTACGCCTACATTTAAGAGTGGATACGTTACTTACTATGCTAGCCAGAAACACAGGGCACTATATAGGTACCGATGGATTTGCAATATTGAAGAGATAAAGTTTTGTTGCTTCAAGCATTTTGCAATTATAATAGGCTACTAAAAACGGATTCATTTAGAAATATGTGGAAATATTACATTCAATTTACAACTTTTCATGTAGAAAAACAACTTTTTCGAGTGGTTTGAAGGTGATATTGTTGTAGATCCATATTAATCCAATTTATGATCTATGTAATCCATATTATCCATATTACATGAAGAGACAAGATGTTAAACCACTTGTTTATTAAAGAAAGTTTACCAGAGATTGATAATAATGTAGCAACCGATCTTGCCTATTCATTCAATAGGAAAACAAATTTTCAATGTATTGATTAAGTTACCGTTTTAAAAATGTCAGCTTAGACCGTTTTCAAAATTAATATAATCTCACCAGTAAAGAAAAGAATGAATTCACAACAGAATAGCTGAAAAATTGATTTACTCACATGATAAACAGCTCTGGCCAGTGAAACTCTGGCTTTCTGTCCTCCACTAAGCGCTGATCCTCGTTCTCCTACATTAGCTAGATCGCCTCCAGGCAAAATCTTTAAATCTTCATTCAGTGCACATGCATGTAAAACCTTTCTGAAAACATGCCGTATTGCAAATTGATAAAACCTGATACAGTAGTAACATAATATTATTATTGTACAATGTTCATTCATTTATTTATTTATTAAAATAATAACACAATATCTGCGAATAAAATTAACTAGAAAAGAAAAATAGGACGATCCTTTAATATTCATTCCTAAATTTTTATAAATGATTAGTCCGAAACAAGGTTGTGAACATTTGCAGCATATCAATAATTATTATTGTGTCAAATATTAAGCTATTATTCCTTTTCAAAGTATTTTACAAATAGATTATTATATTATTCACAAATTATTTTACGAATAAATAGTATTATATTATTGTACAAATCCATTATAATGATTGCGATTAGGAAGCAAACTGAACATAATTGGCATATTATTACAGTACTTTATATTTTTGGCCTAAGAGGGGTTTTTTTAGGTTTCAGTCAATAAGAATGAAAAAGGTCTGAAGTTGGATCAATTTGAAATTATAACTACAAGAAAACCTATAGGAGATATTTGTACCTTCTTATTATTTAACCAAAAGACATTAAATGATTTCCGATCGTGGATTAGTGCTTGAAGTGTTATTTTTGTGCTTGGCTCTATGAAATTTGAAGAAATTCACGAAAACTCCAATAACTTTGTTCAATATCAAGAGCTAACATAATCATTTCACATCATGGGAAATTGTGGTTATGTCGGCTGTGGAACTTCTTCGGAACTCCCTACAAATCAAAGCCTGTTTCTCAATTCAGAGAACTGTGATGTAGAATATGAAATAATTGCAACTTACTTATAACGGTTGTGATCAAGCGGCTTGCCAAAGAGAATGTTGTCTCTTATGGTACCGTTCTGAAGCCAGGGTGTTTGACTAACAAAGCCAAATCCTGAAACCCAATAGATTAATTTTAATTTCCAGAAACACGAAAATTCAATTAAAAAAAAGATCAAAACAGCGGATCATTAATTTCTTATGTTAAATCTCAAATGTAACCTATTATTATTCTGAATAATTGAAATTAAAGTATTCAAAGAGAAATATTTCCCAACTCAACTTACAAAATATACTTTTTCTTGAGAACGGCTTGAGATTTTCATATATTCTTGATGAGTCGCATAATATTCTTCAACCGATGATCCTAAGTAGGCTAACTAGGATCTTGCCAACTTTAGACAACTTTTCATCAATTGTAAGGTGAAATGGTGAAAATGAAGTAAAGATAGAAACTTAGTTGTTGAAACTGAATCATCAATGTAACATTCAAGTCAGAAATCACAATAGCAGAGAACGATTGGTTTGAAATAGTATCCATTTAAACTTCAAAGTGAGCTAATTTTTTGTCTAAAGTCCATTCACAATGGCTTGAGACGAGATAAACAAAAGCTCTGAATGTGTGTGAGTGTGTGTGCGACTGGAGTGGCTTCGGTTTAGCCACGACATAAACAAGTCACAGCAATGCCGAAATTTCGAATTTTGTTTTAGGCAATTCAGAATAAGTATCATTAAGTAATATTTTTTATAGATACACATTATAGAATTGCTTGTTTCGGTTGTGTCTTGACTGCATGAACCTAAAATGAACAAACAATTATTTTTTTGTCAATGGCGCAACAGCCCTATGAAGGGCCTAGGCCTACCAGCTGGTTGCCAGTTTCATATTCAACAAACTATACAGTCCATCCAAGCAAAGAAGACACTCCGGCAAGACGGGAAAACGACTCCAGCCCGGCCAATACCGGTCCAAAAGCCATAAATTCTCAAAAGAACCCACAGCCCCCGAACCAACACCGACCGAGCCTGGCTTCGGCTCGGAGTTGTCATCCATTTTATTTTGTTGAACATTTTTTGTATGTTTGTTTGTCAATGGCTCAACAGCCCATGAAGGGCCTAGGCCTACCAGCTGGTTGCCAGTTTCATATTCACTTCACTATACAGTCCATCCGAGCAAAGAAGACACCTTGGCAAGACGGGAGAACGACTCCAGCTCGGCCAATACCGGCCCAAAAGCCATAATTCCTTAAATAGAACTCACAGTCCCCGAACCAACACTGACCGAGCTGAAACCACCCCCACCCCCCAGAATGCCCTCCCAGCCCGGACAGAAAATACAGCAGGCGAATAATCATCAACCAGGATAGAGGTAACGTGTGGTTAGCACGTCAATCCTCTCAACCATAAGCCAGTCTTCACAACTGAGTGAAGATGCAGAACACCTCTGAATAACATGCAGTTAATCAGTGTAATGCAACAATTGCTATTCCTCCAGAAACGGGAAACGACTGACTGTCTATACTAACGACAGCCAATCTTTCAAAGGAGGGGGAACAAACAATTATAGTAAAAGTTTTTGTGTCAATGCTTCGGTTACAGTCCCGACAACAAAATTCGCGATTTTGGCATTGCTGTGACTTGTTTATGTCGTGGCTAAAACGAAGCAAGCCCAGTCGCACACACACACACACATGCAGAGCTTTTGTTTATCTCGTCTCAAGCTATCGTGAATGGACTATAGATTCAATTCCTTCATAATTAAGAATTCTTCCTGATACATTTCCTTATAACAACCCGCATTCAAGTATTAAATTAATAGTTTACAAAAAATAATCTTTCAGTAACAACAGATTGAATCTTAATTCCAAATAGTATCAGAACTTACCATGCTCGGCATCAGGAACTGCAACAAATCCGACTGTTTTCTCCATTTCAGCCATCAATGACATCAAGAACGATGATTTTCCACTGCCCACTCGTCCCGTTATTCCAATCAGTTGACCCTGAATGAATAAAAATTATAAATAAATTATGAGAAAATTTATAAACTATCTGAGATTTAGACTTACAATGGAAGAATCATCTTGAATATAGAATAGAATAGAACTTTATTTACACATTCCAAATTTCACAAAAGAAAATGAAAATCAATCAATTGATACAAATTAATAATGCCATTCACTGAAAATGTTTTAAAATAAATTTTCATTATTTCTTTTGTCTAAGTAAAATCGTTCTTTAGGTTTAGCCGTAGAATCATCTTGATCGATCAAGAACTAATAGAAATTAATCTAAACCTACAAAATGAAGACCAAGTAATCAATCAATGTCAATTTCACAGGAAATACTGTAGAAAGAAACAAGAAGGATTTATTGTCAAATTAAGAAACAAAATTCGTGGATTCGTAGATTCAAAATAGGAAGGATAGGTTATGAGGACAGTTTATTATGTAACCACTGGCGGGTCGTCCCTTCAAAGAAGGTGAAGTGCCCGTATCTTATACTGTACATAACTTCACCTGTTTCGTGGGCACGAGCCGCCAGTGAATATAACATCATAAACCCCAAAATAGTACAGAATAATACAGAATATTATCATATTGATTAATAACTTGACTAGATCGCTAGAGTGAAAATAAATTACATTAATAATTGGAATAGTGATTATTTGGAGCTTTTTACATATACAGAGTGGGGCAGGGAAGTATCCCTAGTTTTGAGATGGCACTGTGAGTGGTAGGGGCATGCTAGAAGAATGGGATTAGGCTTGAATCAAGCTGTGGTTTACAAGGTTTCATTTGGTACCCCTATAAGTCGTAGACATGGCTTGGTTGACTGAGCAACGTGCTTTTGTCGTCGAGGCGTATTTTTCGCAAAATCAGTCTGTTGTTGCAGTGCAGCGTGCGATGCGAACTCCCTACCGGTCGGATCTTTAGTCTCAAAGCTGTTCCTGATCGTAAATTTGTTGTGGGTAAATAACGCATATCCTTCTTATTTATCGCTCCAGAAATGTGAAAGTGCGCCTCTTCACTAAACAAAATCCGAGCATCATGGGTGATTGGAGTTTTCCATTCCTGCATTTGTTGCTGCCAGTTCCGTAAGATGAGATTTTGAAAACTAACATTTTTCATGGATGGAAGAAAGTTACTCATGAAGAATACGACGCACAGTGCGACTTGACAAGAGAGATGCACCAAGACGGATGCATGCTTACGAGCTGTATGCTGAGGAGACTGCAAGGTTGATCTTCTGACACGGCTAATGTTTTCAGGAGTCCGGGCGGTCCTTTGAGACCAAACTCTCTCTTGAAATACACTAGCACAATCACGGAAGTTATTTACTCACAGCAAAGTGGATTTGCGGTCAGGAACAGCTTTCTGACTAGGGGTTTGATAACGAGTTCGCATCGCACGCTGCAGTTCAATATCATACTAGATAATTCTGGCAAAAATACGCCTCGGCGGCAAAAGCGCGCTGCTCAGCCGACCAAGCCATATTCACAACTTATAGGGCTACTAAATAAAACCTTCGAATTTTCTGCGTCATTTGAGCCCATTTCCACTCTACCAGCATGCCCCCACTACTCACAATGTCATCTCAAAACTGGGGATACTTCCCTGCCCCACCTTGTAGATTAGTTTATTGGAAAAGTCATATTCGACGCTAGTTCTAGTACTGATTGATAACAGACGTTTTCTTCTTCATCAAAAATTATAATTTTTGAAACATTAACAAATGAATAAAACACATGTACTGTGTTTAGGAAATTATTCATCTTTAGAAAATATATCTATAAATAATATAATTTATGAAGAGAATAAAAGTTTCGATAGCAATTAATCTTGAAATCTAAAAAAAGTAAGATAGACCTAAATAATACCTTGATAGCAGCAATATTGATTGAAGATAGTTGGAAATTTCCAGTTCCCCAATTGAAGTGTCCACCATGAATCACTAAAGCTCCTTCACTTACTGTCTCAACAGTGGGCACGACACTGTAGTAGTCCCTAAGGTCTTGTTCTGTTTTCTGTGAAAATAAATTATTAGCTGAATATTTTGCAACTGCATTCATTTAATATTGAGTATTTATTGCATCTGTAATATAATAGTATATTACATAATGAGTTTGGAAAAGGCATTTTTACAAACGAATAATTATGTTCTCCAACGAGCGGTACGCGAGTTTGGAAAATAATTATGAGTTTGTAAACTTTTCCACACGAATTATGTACATTTTTTCGTCATACTGGACTGAGAAGGATTTATTAAAACCTCAAACAACTGAAAACATTAACTGAAGCCAACATAACCTCAACACAACACTAGCAGTAGCACAAAACAAACGCACACAGTGAACTGTCATGGCAGCTTGTTTGACTTGTTTATTCATACGTCAGAGTTTGGAAAAAACAGCTGTGCTAGATTTTCAGTGCTGTAATTATCATTGTGATGATGACTAGTGTTGTAATAATCATCAAAATGGTTATTCCCGCATTCAGAACAGCTGATCTTTGATTCTCCTGTAAACGGCAATTTTCAAAACGCAAATCTAGCTTGGAAAGTTGTGTATTACATACGAGTATGGCGGAAATTAAATTCTCGGAAAGTATACACACATAACATCTGATAATGTTAAACGCAATTTCCAATTATAAATTAATTAAATTCACTACAATCATAGCCTCCTTTTAATATAAGGCCACGGCCTTAAAATTGGCAACTATGTAGAGAAGAAAAGTGGGTCCATTTCAAATCATTAAAATCATTTTTCATTCAGCTGTTTTAACGGATGTGTTTCTTGTGTGCGCTCTCACATTTGACTTGCTAGAGATCATAGCTATCTTAAGACATAATTGTCTGTTTTCAATCTTTTCTGCTAATCTCTATCACAATCTAGTACAGAAAATGTAGAAGGATTTCTATACAAAAAATTCATTAACCTATTCCAAGAAAATTATGCTTAAAATAGAGAAAAATAAGTCTAAATGGATGATTTGTATCTGCACTCAATACTTTCATATGAAAAGACAGTACATACAGTGCGACGTTGCCATATTATCAGGACAGGATCTTCTATTAAAGGAAGCTATGCTACAATAGACCTAATTCAAATTGGATCCACGGACATATGAATGAATTTCATGCCTTATTACAATCAACTTTATATGTAATATTCTTACATTTTATTAGTGATAGATATAATCAACTGATGTGCTACAACAGTCTAGTTGAGAATCAACTACCAAAAATAATGTTCTATAAAGTCCAACTTTAATCAATTTGGACAAGTATATTTGGGAGTCCGATCTCACTTAAAGTGAAATATGCTCAAGTAGGGGCAAATAAGTGCAATATAAGAATATTTTTTCCTACAGATACCCGTAAAATTGTAATTTTTGCACTGAAAATCGTGTGTAAAATGGTCCATTCTTGAACTAGTAATAATTAGCGTGCCTAAAGTAAAAATCAGCGTGCGTAAAAATTTTTATGCACTCCAGATTTTTAACCTAACAACACAAAATAGTAAGTACATCAAATGGATGTTCCGTATTTGGAATTCAAAATTAAGGTGGCAACACTGGCTGACGACCAAACGGGAGTCGATCAGCTGGTAGTGGCAAGTTGGAATCTTGACCAAAAGGTAGTAACCCAGCCAGACAGTTTTTAGGTTAGCTCATTGTTTACATCAATACCGTAAGTAAGTTACTGTGATAAAAGGTCAATTTGTTCTCAGAGCTTTTATAATAATTATGAGAGTAGGGATTTATGTTATCATACCGTTCATTGTTGTTGGTTATAAAACCTGAGCTTGAATTGTTTGAATACGGTAAGATGATTCATGGTTGTCGTTTGTTGATCTTGAATCTGTTTCATACAGTAGTTGACTCAATTTAAGCTATCAGAATTCAGTGGCGTAATGCATTATTATGATTTTTTCAATGTGAAAGTAACTTAATACATAAGTTACATCTTTGAAGAAGACTCTGGCGCCATAGTTACTGGAATTTTGAAAATACTGTGGGCTGAAATAAAACAAACTCAGATCACATTTACGTGATCTGACTACTTTAACTACCACATATTTAAGTTAATATATAATGAAAAGTGGTTGAAAGCATGATATAGAATTCATAGTAAATGTGACATTCTAATTTAATACTATCATTAAATTACAGCTTCAGTTCAATTCTGTCTCATTGTTGGCTGGTTCAGCTTCAAACCTTGCACTTAATTCATAAAGTAGGCTTCTGTTATACAATGCAGGTGACAGCCAACGACTAAATAATTTTGCATGAAAGCATGATAAAGTCCTGAGAATCATGAGCAATACGATTGTAACCTTGCATAATTTTAACATAGAAGCAGTTAGCTGTTATGCTATAGATAGCCTAATCACTTGCGGGTTGCATCAATCAAATGCCTATCTGCTAGAAGTGATGAGATATTTTGTCTCAAGTGATTTGAAGCAGCAAAATTTTCCCAGAAAAAATAATATACAGTACTTTACATGAAAGTATGTTATTCATAGCACTAATAAGTTATATAGGCTATCATTTCAATGAAAATAAAACCATGAGTTCGATTAATTGTGAACTAGAAGATTCTAAATCCCTTCCAGTCACATTAAATAGTGTTTAAAAAGTCTAATTTGCACTGAATTCTAGTAAATATGATTATTCAAAGCCATAAAAGTATGAAAGGGCGTTTTACACTTATGTTACCCGGAATATTTCAAAGTCTCAAAAAGTAGTTTATACTGATTTTAGCTCATAACTTACTGGTAAATAATACAGTGAGTATGTATGTATGTATGTCTGGCTCAACAGCCCATGAAGGGCCTAGGCCTACCAGCTGGTTGCCAATTTCAAATTCACTCTACTATACAGCCCGTCCAAGCCAAGAAGACACCCCGGCACAACAGGAAAATGGCCCCAGCCCGTCCAATACCGGCCCAAAAGCCATTAAGTACAGTGAGTACAATAATTTATTATTCTATAGTCACTGTGATACATAGAATAGATGAAATGTTTGAACTATATTACTTCATATTACTCAAATAAAAGTAATGATTTGATAATAGATGACATTGGACATTGTAGGCTTCTAAAATTGAAAGTTCCAACTCAAGATTTCCGCCATCTTGGATTTGTAAAAATTGTGAGATGATGGTACTTTACATGATTCTTATATTGATTTCAAAGGCAAAATAAATTGAGGAGATTGCGATGAAAAATACTTGAAATTACACTAAAAAACACATTTGAAACTTTTTCCTACTTTTCACACAGGCCCAATGGTAACTGTAGGAAAAATTTAATGTGTAACTTGAGCATAAAGTTGCTGCACTTGAGAAACGTTTTTCACTCGCCTTCAGCTCGTGAAAAAAACTGTTTCACTTGTGCAGCAATCCTTCACTTTACGCACTAGTTACACATCAGTCCATCTAATTACAATCCATCAGTCCATTTCATAATTTTTTTCATTTCATCTCATCATTCCATTCTGTCAGTTCATTATTTTTTGAGTCCATCTCATCAGTCCATTCTGTCAGTCCACTTCATCAGTCTATTCTGTCAGTCCATTCTATGTCATTGTGTCAGTTCATTCCATCATTCCATTTCTGTCAGTCCATTCCATCAGTTCATTTTTTCAGTCCATCTCATCAGTTTGTTTTTTCAGTCCATTCTGTAAGACCAATCCATCAGTCCATTTCATATTCTTTTTTCATTTCATTTCATCATTCCTTTCTCTCAGCTCATTTCATCAGTCTATTCTGTCAGTCCATTCCATCAGTTTATTTTTGCTAGTTTGTTAGGATCCGTTCACTTTCACGAAAGTTAGAGATGTCCTTAGATTATTATCCTTGAAGGGTCCTTTCTACTGCATATAGTCCAGATTTTGAGCAGTAAAATAAGTATTCTGATGAGGAATGATCAATATAGACTACCAGACACCAGCTAGAATATTGTTATTACTTTGTGTGTATATTTTAGTATCAAAATATTGACAAAAACCACCTGTAGCTGAATTTGGAAGAATTCCATTCTTGGAAAAGTGATCCTTAAACTTCCAAAAATAGGTCAAATATCAATATTGATATGTTATTTGGACTCTACTTCTCATGCTCGACAACTTTCAGGGTGAAGGGGTAGTGGATTTATTGTTATTTTATGAGTTACATCACATTTGAAAGCAGTTAAGACAATTTTTTGAGATTTTTATAAAAAAATGGGAGTTTTGATCAAATGTAAAAAAATTTCTATTCGGCCGATTTTCGTTTTCTTTTTTTCAATCGACGCAGATTTTAGTCCTCTTTAATTTCTATCCAGAGCACTTTTCTCTAGGGTCAACCGTTTTCGGGTAATATGCGAAAAACTAAAACATTGTACCTTCTACAATGGACTTTGGAGGTTATCTACGACTTTGGAGGTTATTTTGTGCTCAATTAGTAGATAAAAATTTAAGGCAATGTTTATTATTGCCTATTACAACCTTCTGCACCCGAATAGAATTCTCAATCACAAAAATGCATAGGAATGGGGTACAATTTTTAGGTTAGTTTGTAGAATTGTTCGTTGTGCGTTGCGAGGCAACAGGCACTGCTCGCTGCGAATTATGTGCAGCGTTTGCCTCGCTGCTAGAAAACCCAGTATCGACAGTCCGAGGCATGTGCCACACATGCCTCGGACTGCCGATACGCGGTAGATAGTATACTAGTAGTAGTACTCTTTTTTTGTGTCAACAGACTGTACCGCGAGGCATTCGTAGCACCTGCCTCGGACTGTCGATACGCGGCTTTACACTACTATTAAGTTATTTCAAATTTAGTACTCTCAATAAATGGAGAATTTGCTAACCTATTAGTAAATTATTCTAATCACCTAAATTTTAACAAGCTAGATTAATAAAATGCCCCCATGATCCAGTTTCAGGGAATCGGTCGATAGATATCTTTTTAAAAGGAGAGCTAGAAAAAAAACAAAATAACTATTGGCACTCACCCACGGCCATCCCAAGCAGGGCACTCCTAATCCCAATTATTCACATGACACTTTCCGAAACACTGAATTTAACTTTTAATTTAACAATATTATGATCTTTTCACTATTACGGCTACTGGGAGACTCACTAAAAAAACTGTCTACAGGTTCTCCCCTCTCCACGGCACTGCGCCTCAAAGCCTAAATGCACGTGGAGAAATCCTCGTTCTCACGGGATTTGGCCAGCGAATAATTGAAAGCTTTGCTATATTTCCCTGAGAAAATATCTACAAGTTCCAAATATCCGCTGATGCCGTACCCCGTGGATCGACTGCATCCGTGAGAACTATCAAACGTCCATGAATTTGATAGCCTCACTTCCGTCCAGATCAAGTTGGCAAAATCTCCATTGTTATAGAATAAAATATTACTTCTACACTAATAAAATTTTCAACTCAAGTCCACTACTTTTCTTTTAATATTCTAGTCTCTTTTTTCATCAAAGTCTAAATTCACTACAATTATCCCAATAAAAAAATATCAATACTAAAACAAAACAAATTTAAAATAAATCAATAATCTACCTTCAATTTTTACCCATATTACACAGCAATCTACCACTTTAGGCACTAGTTACACAAATAACTATTATCATATCATGAAGATACTGGTTTTTCGTGATGATTTATTTCATTTCCTATTTCTTCATTCATAAAATTGTACAATACATACAATGAATAGTGTCAGTTTTATTCATATGGTTTTATCACTAAAATATGCTACTAAACTACAACTAATAAAACATGATTCAACTAAGTTAATAGAAGTTTGCCTTATTTATTAAGAGAGCAGGTATTCCTCGATACTATAGAGAGCTCTATTTGTGAGGTATCTTTTTAATTCTAAATTGAATCTATTGGAATTTGCCTCTTCTTGGATTCTTGTTGGTAGCTTGTTATAAAACTTGGCTCCTATGTATGTGGGCTTCTTCTTATAAAACTCAAGGCTATGGTTTTGAAATGTAAAAGTTTATCTCTGTTTATAGTGCTGTATCTATGATTATGTCCTAACGTCAAAATATTTCCAGGGGTTTCTTTTACACACATGATTGTCCCAAATATGTGAAGGCTGTAAAATTTTATTATATTTAAGGGAGCAAAATGTTCTTTTACGGTGTTCTTTTAATGTTCTTTTAGCGGTGTTTGAACTGCGGTTTCAAAGTATTAAAAAACTAATTGGCATTTAGTTTTCCTCATTTCCTTGAAATGACGTCCTATAATTTCGAAATATTTCTCAAGTTGATAGTAACAATCTAGTAATAGTCTTAAAATAATTTAGAATAGTTTATGAGAAGAATAAAAAGGAATAAATTAATTAACACTCACCTGTACAAGCTTTTGAATTCTTTGCAATGAGACCCAAGATTCGGTAAGGCCATTTAAAACCCATGGGAATGCATTCAATGGGCTGATGAGCATGTTGAAAAGAGCAATACTTGTGAAAACCTGAAAAAACAAAATCTCAAAGACAAATTGTTCATCTTCCAATACTACAATTAGTTCAAATAATAATTATGATTATAATATCAATATTTAACAGTTAGAGAATTCTTCTTGTTGGGAAAACCTTGATTTCTTTCATTTATAAGAGGATTCATCTTAGTTGGCCTGCTTCATTGGCAACTTGATGACCATTAATTTCCATTTGAGCCAAAATGTCATTTTCAACCAAAAATCGGATAGAATCAGATACTGACCATTATTATTCAAAGAATTCCGTAATGGATATAATCAAATTTAATTCCATATTGTAGCATGAATGCGTGGAAGGAAATCATACTTACAGTTGCTGCATTCAATTTATTTCCAAGCAGAGTGTAAACAGTGAAAGTGAGAAGAGCAATCAGAACAGGAGTCGTAGCCCAAAAGTAAACACACATGGCATCTAGATATTTACGACCCTTCAAGTATTTCATTTCTTTACCTCTTATACCTGTAAACAATTATACAATTAACATGATTAATATTGTAAGTAGTGAATAGAATAGAAAAATATTTAAAAGATGATTAGATCTCTTCCCAAGTTCTATTAGATAGTTTATTGATTAAGTTAGTTTAAAACCCCCTACTTTCTTATTTCCTTGGAAATTATAAGAACTTACAACATATATTATCCTTACATAATTTTCTCCATAAGTTGAATCAATTCATAACTTTGCAAATAGAAAAGCTAAGGATTGAAAGTTGTAAAAAGAAATGGAATTGTATCTCCACTTTAAAGATAGAAGTAAGAATCAAATTTTATCTTGAAGTAGAAAGTATAGAAAGTACAATATATGGGAACAAATATCTTTAGGTATAAGAATAATCATTGCAAGTAATCTCACCCATTATCTTCTCCACAAAATATTCTTCCCAAACATGCATTTTTATAACTTTAATGCCACGCAAGGCTTCGGCAGACATCTTCACTCTTTTATCCTTCTCATCCATCATTTTCTTGCTCAAGTTTCCTGAGAAATAGAATGATCAAATTAAATTAATTACCCAAGTAAGGAAAGCAGGTCATCAAATGATATAAAAGAATAGAATGACTTTATTTTAATGGCATGGCGATGTTAAGACAGTAATGTCCAATCTACGACTTGACCACAATTATATTACAAATACAATTGAATAAATCTTATATATTACAAATGCAAATAATTAGATACAAATAAGATTTATGAAGTACGTGAGAATTTAATAACAAGCAGTCTGAAACGTATATTTTGCATGAAATTAGAAACTTTGGGACTAACTTATGAATCGATAAACTTGTTGTTGCGAGGTGAACATCAATGTACGTACCTATCCAGGAAGCAATACATTTGTTGATAGGTATCAAAATTATGCTGAAAATCAATCCAGCAAAGAACGATACTCCAACTTGTTGATATAAGAGAAAAAGAGTCACGGCTAGCTGAAAAAAAATAAAGTAATTTAATGAATATAAAAGTTTACAAATTGGAACAAGAAAATGTTTTGTCTAGTTAAAAATTGATTTAGAGGATGTCAGCCAGTTTTCATATTGCAGGTACCGTAGTCAAGTTTGAATAAGACAATACTGAAATAATACACACTCATAATATAATTTCTACCGATTATTTTGGTATTATCACAGTGAGCAGTGTGTTCTATTTTATTTTAAAACGATTCTAAAACGTCGAAAACGAATTATTCGAAGTTTTAAAATAGTAGCTTACTGTATGTAGGACAATTTAAGCATTGAATTCCGCTTTTGCTAGATCAATCAAGATGAGATGAGATAGATTTTAAAAGCTACAGAAGACAGGCCCGGTCCTATAAATGGGCAGACTGGGCAAGTGCCCAGGGCGCCAAATTTTTGGGGCGCAAAATAAAATAGTAACTTAAATTATAGAAACAAATTAGCTACTAAAAAATATGTGACATAAATTTTTTCAATAATAGGCTACATATACAGAGTGTTTCAGGAGGAATGTGCAATACTTCTCAGGCTGATTCTTACCCCAAGTGGAGCAAAAAGTTCCATTGGAGATACCCCCAAAAACGCTTTGTTGCTGAGTTAACAATGGCGAAAATTTTTAAAAAAGCTTTCATTTTTAAATTTTATAGAGGCTTTATTCAGGTTTGAAAATTATCTATTCCCATGTTAAATTAGCTGAGGAATTCAATGAAACCAGGTTGAAGTTTGTAGCTCCAACAGTTATTGATTTAATTGGAAAAATATGCTAAAAACACTTTAAGCGTTTAATGCTAACAATTAAGCGTTATAAGTGAATATGAAATTATAAATTTTAATTTTTGATAGATGGAAGTTGAAGAGAAACCAGTTCTAAAGATAAAGTTCGATGGCGGCGATTGTATAAATCCTACCCAAACCTCAAAAATATCGATCAAAAATCGAAAAAAATTGGACAAGAGGAAAATCGGTGTTTGGTCGCGATTTTGCTATTTTTGATCGCCATTTCTGATATTTGGACTCTTTTCAATTTCCATCTATTAGAAATACAAATTTATGATTTCATATTCAGTCCCTTAATTGTTGAAAAGTGTCCGTTTTAGGATATTTTCCCTATAATCTCAATAACAGTTGAAGTTACAAACTTCTAACTATAGTTTAATTGAATTCCTCAGCTAAATTTTACGTAGGAAATGACTATTTTCAAACCTGAATAAAGCCTCTGAAAAATTTGAAAAATGTCAATTTTCCGCCATTGTTATCTCAGAAACAAAGCGTTCTTGTGCTATGTCCAATGGATTTTTTGCTCTATTGTGGGTAAGGAATCAGCATGAGAAGTACCTATTGCACTTTCCTCCTGAAACACTCTGTATAACAGAACAAGTAGCCTAAATGAAATAAAAATAGTAAGAGACATAATAATGAAAAGTTAATATGAAGAATTATTGTTCATATGTTAAATGATAATAATATAATATCAGATCTGGCAACACCGCAATCAGTTACTTGCGTAACTAATGCCTATAGTCGATTCACGATGGCTTGAGACGAGATAAACAAAAGCTCTGCATGTGTATGTGTGCGACTGGAGTGGCTTCGTTTTAGCCACGATATAGACAAGACACAGCAATGCAGATATCCCGAATTTTGTTGTACGCAATCCAGAATAAGTATCTCTAAGTAATCTTTAATATAGATACACATTGGGACCCTCCTTTAGGAGATTGGCTGTCGTTAGTGAAGACAGCCAGTCTTTTCCCGCCTCTGGAGGAATAGAAGTTGTTGCATTACTCTCTAACTGATTAACTGAATGTTATTCAGAGGTGTTCTGCGCCGCCAATTGGTTGCGGAGACTGGCTTATGGTTGAGAGGATCAACATGCTTACCACACGTTACCTCTATCCTGGTTGATGATTATTTGCTTGCTGTATGGTCTGTCCGGCCAGGGTGGAATTCTGGTGGGGTGGAGGGAGCGACTTCGGCTCGGTCAGTGTTGGTTCGGGGACTGTGAGTTCTGATTGAGAATTTATGGCTTTTGGGCCGGTATTGGCCGGGCTGGGGCCGTTTTCCCGTCGTGCCGGGGTGTCTTCTTGGCTTGGATGGGCTGTATAGTAGAGTGAATTTGAAACTGGCAACCAGCTGGTAGGCCTAGGCCCTTCATGGGCTGTTGAGCCAGACATACATACATTGGGAAATTACTTGTTTCGGTTGTCTCTTGACTGCATGAACCTAAAATGAACAAACAATATATTATAGTGAAAGTTTTTGTGTCAATGCTTTGTTACAGTCCCGACAACAAAATTCGGGATTTCGGCATTGCTGTGACTTGTTTATGTCGTGGGTAAAACGAAGCCACTCCAGTCGCACAAACACACATATGCAGAGCTTTTGTTTATCTCGTCTCAAGCCATCGTGAATGGGCTATATAGGAATTACTGTTGGGTGCAACAGCTGGTGCCAGTGCATCCGCGTAGCATATTCTATTTATTAATTTATTTATGTTACAAATGACACTGACATAGAGAGATAAAATACTAAGATAATTCTTGTGCTATTCTATCTTTCAAATTTATAATTATGATACAGTTCAAAATGTAGGTTAGACTATATTCAGTTATGTTTCTTCACTTCTCAATTTTTGATGCAAACCCTTTCAAACATAGAATTTTGAATTAAGATGGATTGAGCACCAAATTAAATAACGGAATTACACTCAATAAGCACTTAAAACTGTGAAATATTGGCTTCTGTTGAAAAATTTTGACCCAAAATTAAAAACAAATTCAAGATTACATCACATCGTCAAGCTGACGAATATATATATATCTATTCTGCTGTCACATGGAATGCAACCTAGTCAAAATAGCAACTATGCAAATCTAGGAAGGGGGCGCCAGTAGATCATTTGCCCAGGGCGCCAGCCACCCAAGGAACGGGCCTGACAGAAGAGCTAACAATATTAAGACGATATTTGTAAGAAATATCATATCGAACGTTTTCATTATATTCGATTTCTGAATACTTCTCTTCATTGGACAAAAAGACTCGATGCGTTGATTTGAAGGTCTTCAAAAATTTTCAAGTTCTAGATTATAATTATAATGATGGTCATTTCTCAATATCTTTGATATCAACATCAACAGTCGATATACTTTACTGATCAAGTAGTTCGGCTCTCAAGAGTTTCACACACATAAATATCAATTTAAAAAGACTACGATTGGTCTTTGTGGAGGAATTCCGTGTAACGTATGTATCTCTTGCCTTTTTTGGTTGTAAAGTGCCTTTATTTTGTTAAGAAGGAATAAAGATTATTTGAATTTGAATTTGAATTTGAATACAATACTGTAATTAAGAAATAAGATCTGTAATTAACATGCGAATATCTACATATACGAAGTTTATTTGTGATTTGAATCGGAATGATTTTACCAATTAAGAAATTTATTGAAACAAACAAAATAAACAGGAATTCGAACAACATTAGTAGAATTTGTCATGTACCATACTTGAAATGGAATACTCCAGAATGCGTGGAAACTTGGACAAGCACCAACAATACGATCAGTGTCTGTACTCATGAAGTTTACAATCTCTCCAATACTGTAAAAGAAAACGTTCAAGATCATTAAAAATCAGTTGTAAGCAATGAAAAACTTTCTTTACGTACATTCGAATGAGTGAAACAAATAAACAGACTATATGAACGGTGAAAGTTCCTCAGATGAATGAAGTAACTTCAATTGCACAGATAAAGCTGTCGCCAAAAGTTGGGCAATTTTCTAGCTGATGTAACCTACTCACAGCTGATGCCAAGCATCTATTGTCTCTTTTAATTTCAAAACCATAATCTAGGCATAGCTGAATGACAACTCTGATAGAATTGGATGTTGGAGCGCACAAGAAGCAGACGAAACCGCATTCCATAACTTTTGGCGTTACTCTATCAACTTTTGCTACTCTATTAACAGAGAAAAATATTGTGAAAACTAGTATTTTACCTGAATTTTGATAACGAGATGGAATTGAGCTTCAAAGTTTTTTTGTAAACCATTGTAATGAGAGATCCTCGAATCTTCAGTCCAACTTTTCCCATGTGGAAATTGAAATGGGTAGTACAAAATGCAACTAAAAATGAGAAAGTTAATAGGATTACAAAATAATCACATACAATCAATTAGAATTAATGACAAAGGCAGATGAAAATTAAAAATAATAACGTAGTGCTTAACCTGCTTGATAATGTGCAACACCAGTAATTGTTGCGCCAACAACGTCAGTAATATCACCACAAAGTTTTATAGTTCTTTCAATTGAAAAATTCAAGTCAGTAGAAAATTGCTGCTGGAAAACAATAATGATATCATTACTAACATTATCGTTCGACCGTGGACCCATAATGCTCCCATTTTTAGAGTGACACGTTAAGCTGCCGGCTTTGACGGCCTGAAACGCTGTCATAAAGTAATCAACGGAATTATCAATATCTTACAATCACCTATCGACCTCAAATTAATAGGCATCACACTTGGCAAAAAAACTGTAAGCAATCCATCATAGCATTAGAATTGAAAGGAATCAAAGCTCTTAAAGCTAATCATTGAGTGTTTACAAGAAATTTAATCCAAATCATTCCCAAAGCAAATCTTACCTATCAGGGATGACATGAAAAGACCAGCCGCATACATGTAGCCATAGTGAATAGGCTCGTTTCTATTCTCGACAAATAAGACAAGTCTATTGAGAAGAAGAGGTCCCAGAAATCCAGAAACATCAGACACAAACTTTATTATTCCAATTCCATAGAATTCTTTCCAGTAGCATCTGAAAAATTGAAAAAGTAGGGATAATTTAGTCCAATAGTAAATAAATACTTCTTAGATGATTTTACAGGCCAAAAACATTCTTCGAGAGACGGAAGACATTATTATTAAAATTATATTAAATTATTAAAATTCATCGAGAGATTGAGCATCTAGATTTCATCTAACTCAATGTTGATTCAATGTTTCGTCTGTTCAATTCAATTATTTATTCCAAATAAACAAAACACTGTACATATAAATTAAAATATATGGGATAATTATTTCCCTGCATGGACAACATTATTTACTCAACAACATTATTTATAAATTTAAATTTTCTCATCTCCCGCACTTTATATAAATATACAGTATACACTTTATTGAAATAATATAGAATAGATTTTTCAATGGCTCACCTGTGCAATGCTTTGAACAATGACTGATCAGTCAACGAGCTTTCCAGCTGGTCATGCAGTTGAGACGCCGACAACGAGACTGGCAGATCGTAGAGATCGTCGGACGAGTGTATCTCGCCAACGGCGCCCTTTTCCATGAGGGGCCCCGCCCATGAGAAGAAAAGCTGCGACATCCAACCCCAGCCTTCGATTGCCACTCCCAAGTAGCCCGGGTCGACGTCCTCGCGGAATCTGCTGTAGGCATGTAGCAGTGGAGAGCTTTCTGACGCCTGAAAAGCGATCACACATTTTACCGAACTAGAGTAATTTCACTACACCGAGACATGAAGAGTTTGACATAAGACTTGAGTAGCTTTATAATGATGATTTTCGGCTTTAAATGTTTTAATTAATTTTTCTATTTCAATGAAAGTTGAGAACTATTTTGTGTTTTTCGGATCAACCCTTCAAAAATCAAGATTTTCCAATTATTATCACTTTCAGATCATTTCTTTGAGTGATAAACCTTCGGCTGAAAAAGAAATTTGGACTTATAACCCAAAATTTTGGACTATATTTAAATGAAAGTTGTTTTTGAAATACCAAATGCCTGTTCTTTCTTACAAATGTGTTTTTGCCAATAGATAAATAAATAATTGGTGCTAGGATTCAATGATGCACCAATGCACGATTCTACAATCAATTTCACTTGAACAAGTCTTCAAGTTTTCGAGGTAAGACTGGTGTTTTTCTATGTAATTGGTGTTAAAATCCAATGATGAATAGAATTTAATAGAAGACCTTAAAAGTGGCAACTATGTGGAGTAGGAAAATCGGTCCATTTAAAAGCATTGAAATCATTTTTAAATCAGCTGCTTCAACGGATGCGTTTCTCAAGTACATTCTCGCTCGTACTTAACTTGCTACAAATCATAGCTATCTCAAGACACAATTGCCTATTTTCAATCTTTTATGCTAAGTTTTATCATAATCTAGTACAGAACACACAAGAGGAATTCTATAAGAAATTTTCATGATCATATTCCACGAAAAATATGCAGCAGTCGTTTTATAACAGTCAATATCTAGTCATCTAGTGAATTGGTGGCTTACCTATTAAATATTAATTCAAAGTGATTGAAATTAATGAAACGCAGTGAAAACCGTTTTGGTACCTTACACACTTGATGTTGATTAAAGGTTATTGAAATTAATTTTGATTAAGGAAACACACCTGGAGATTGGCGATCGATGGAATATATCCTCCCGGGCCGGTGGCCGACGAAGATGGAAAAAGAGTGATGATATAGATAGTTTGCAGAATGACTCGTACAATCGCAAACGCCATGGGTGCCATCCACATATGCAGCAGGTATTGCGATCGCATCGTCATAAGGGCCAGCGCGTAGTTGAGTGTCAAAAATACGTTCATAATTGTCGGCCCACGTAATGAAGGACCCAACCTTACAAAATAAAAGTCAATCAGTAAAAAAAAACTACTGTAACTATTAATAGAATTCACAACAAAAAACTGGCAAGTGACTGAGTGCCGTTTCAGACACCACGGATTTTGGACGTTCGGTATTTTTCTTTTCTTTATAAATTTTACTTGGTTCAACAGAACCTGGCAAACTCATGATGAGTTTGCCATGCTTCATTCAATCTATTAAGAGTGAACGCATAATTGGTACGACCAAGGTACTTGTCAGTAGATCAAGTACCAGTAGATGCAATAGAAACACATAATAGTATGGAGCAACAGAAATAAAAAATCAGCTGTTCAGAGTGCGTTGCTCTGAACAATTATGTGTTTTTATCGTACTTTACTGGTCTTGGTCGCATCAATGCGCGCTCACTTCAACACTATCTTGTTCTCAGACTTCCTCTTTCTTCAAAACAATTAATCTAGGTACTCTTTCAGCGTTACTTCAGCTCTTTATAAAAAACACATACTTCGCCAGTCGCCAGTCTTTTTCTTTCTTATTATTTCATAGGTAAAATAATTCATTCAATTTATTAACATAATGATCTATCTGTGTTCTGCTTCTGATGTATCCACTAACTTAGCCTATAGCCTTCTTATTTAATTACTTTTTGCAATTTGAAGAATCATAATTCGCTATAGCGAAGTTGAAGCCGTAGTGAGTTGAACTAACTGAAATTGAATACTAACTTATATGTTTTAGGAATATAGTTATGGGAAAAGTTTTGTTTATGATTTTCAAGTGGAAAAAGGTGAAGTGCAAATGCACTTTCACTCCAATAGTATCAGCCTGGTTGAAAAAAGAGCTTTCTACTCTCTTGAAGAGTATTTTAACTGCGCGGACAATAATATTATGGGAGTTTGAATAATTCAATAATTTCTTTTTTTTCTTTAAATCACTATATATTTTAAAAAATTGATGAATATATTTTTTCCAAATATTAATTAATATAATACTACAATGACTGATTTGATTTTATTATAATTTAATGAATTTAAGTAATGGTAGATAATATTAATTTTTTTACTGTACCTGTGTATGATTTTATGTATAATAATACATTATTATAAAATATTTAGAATTTAGAATAACTGACTGGGTAACTCATATGAGTCCTATGTAAACATGAAAATGACAAAGCCTATTGTAAATCTGTTACTTAATGGCCAATAAAAGTATTCTATTCTATTCAAACATTCACTCTTCTAAAATTTAAATCGAAGCAGTCATTAAAATCAAGTTTATTCTTTGAACCAAGTGAGAAGTATGATACTAACCTGTGACGTAGTGCATGAATATACATGGAATGTACAAGCCAAGAAAAGCATTCAACCGCAACAAGAGTGTGGTTAACAGGAAACAGCGTTATATGGAAGTCGTTGAGTTCTACCAGACTGCGAACTATGGGAGCGAATGCCAGCAAGATTGAGACGGCACACCGAATTCGCAAAAACCAGATCTCAGACGAGGACCGCACCACCCATCCAGCCTGCTTTCCACAATAGTGCGAGGAGAGCATGGCCAAAGAGAAGAGTGCGGGCATGTGCAAGCAGAGGGCTTGGCAACACATGCCCACATCTCCCAGCTGCTCATCCCAAGTGACAAAGCCATCGCTTGTGCCACAA
Source organism: Sogatella furcifera (assembly GCA_017141385.1). Lineage (NCBI taxonomy): Eukaryota > Metazoa > Arthropoda > Insecta > Hemiptera > Delphacidae > Sogatella > Sogatella furcifera. The sequence continues at coordinate 14,380,472 of CM029549.1, forward strand.
AACTCCGTCCAATTCCACCGCATTATAGGTTGAGCTGCGAAAAAGGAAGCTTAATTACTGGTGGGATGTATTTCTACATTCTAAAAGAAATTGGGAGATTGCTGATACAGTCTGTCCGAGCAAAGAAGACATTATGGTAAGATTGGAAAACGACTCCAGCCCGGCCAATACCGGCCCAACAGCCGTGAATTCTCAATCAGAGCTCACAATCCCCCGTACCAACACTGACCGGAAAATGTGTCATCCAACAATTGGTGAGTAGTCAAACGTCATGAAAGCCTCTTATCTCTTCAACTAGTCACATATTGTGTTTAATAATGAAAATAGTATTGTAACCGAGATGTTCAGTGGCTTCTGTGAATCAACTAGTACTAGGTGTGCCTAACTGCTCCAAGATATAGTTTCACGGTAACTTGAAGGTATATCGACATGATATTTTTTCATGAACGGACCAACGGATCATAAATATAGAAGAACTTTAAATTATCTAAGAATTCTTCAATTAAAAAAAACAAAATGCTACGACTCACATTAACTTTTTGGATTGAGGATTTCTAATTGAAGAAGTCCCTCGAAAATTAGTCTGTTATTTCAGCAGCGACCAAGTTATAAGTTCTAAATGGAGAATTGCAAATGTGTAACCAATAGGCCGACTTAACGAGTCAAGTCGACCAGTTCATGTAAGATATGATAAATAATGATACCATTAATTCAATGTTAAAAAGAATATCAAACTCAACGCTCAACAAATCTATCAATTAATTTAGCCAAATGGTTTATAGCTAGGCTACTATTACTTTATTGATAATTCATCGATAAATATTTCTTCTGAGTTATGCTAAATAAATGCAATCCATCTAATGAGTACCTAACTGATTTGGTTTAAGAAATAATTTGGGTGCTCCATTTCATTTTGTACAGATAACGAACAAAGTACAATAACGAACTATTTTTATTTAGTGTAAGGTTTATTCAGTTGCAATAATTTTTCCAGAAAGAAGTTTGCAATACCTAAATTATTGCGATAGATACGCTTAGGCCTAAAGGGCAAAGGCAAGTTTATAATGTGTGAAAGTAGAAATGTGTGTATAGCCCCATCACTCATCCATAGTTATGTTATAGAATTTTGTAAATGTAACAATAAAAAAATCCACGTAAATCGAAAAGTGTTTGTGAACTTCTACCGTACCTTAGTAGATAAGCGGAATACTATTCCTTAAAATCCTATTCATCGACGCATTTAAAACTACAGTACTTAAGAGACTTTTTAATTCTATCTTACCTTAGCTATTTTACTGTAGATTGCACCCACATAATACTAAAATAGTTCTTAAAACGCTTAATTTAATTCAAAAATACAGATAAATTTTTAAACAATAAGTTAGGTTATAGTTATGTTTCCGTCTTCTTCTTCTACGAGTCTACGACTTTATGTAATCACAATGACCAATGAAAGAAGGAGAAATAGAATGCCTAGCCCAAAGTGACAAAAGATTACCAGCGACAAAATAGTTGATTGAAACCAAGTGGACACTAAAGCCGCGTATCGACAGTTCGAGGCATGTGCCGCGAATGCCTCAAGGTACAGTCTGTTCACGCAGAGAAAAGTCTTGCTCCTAATACCAGTCTACTTTCTACTCAGTCTCCAGCTCGGTCAATATTGGTTCAAACATTATTGATCTGGTCTCAATTAACATTTCGATCTTCAATTCAAGACCAAATCAATAATTATTGAACCAATATTGACCGAGCTGGAGACTGGAGTAAAGCCGCGTAACAACAACCTATAAGTGAAAGCAACAACCTATAAGTGAATGTTTTCTCAAGTGAGTGCTTATTTTGATAAAATAAGGCAAGATGAGAAAATGACTCCAGCTTGGTCAATATTGATTGAAAAATATTGATTGGGCTCAAATTGAAGGTCACAATGTTTCCTACAATTGAGACCAAATCAATAATTCTCAAACAAATATTGACAGAGCTGGAGTCATTTTCTCTATGAGTGGTTCAACTTTGTAAATACAGCATTTGACGTACCTTTTATGGTCTCAAATGTGCTCTGATTGTTTAAAATGATTATTCAGTAGCAAATTATAAAGGAAAATCAATATTAACTTGAAAAATCGCGAAAAAATAAGCCTATTGGATGAAATTTGGGCAGAATTTTGGTGTATATTCACAACAAGCTCCCATTGTTTGTTAGCACGTTGAGAAATATTGAATGAATGCAGATAAATAAATAATTTTATTAATAAAGACATCAGGTGAAAACCCCATTTTGCCTCCTTCACACAGTACAATGTAGTTATTTTGTATCAGTGCGCAAAGAGTGATTTTGCTTCATCGAGAGAAACACTAACAGAATAGTTTCTCAAGTGCAGCAAAGAAACGTTGTGCCCGTATTACACACTAAATTTTTCAAAACTGCCATATTGAATGTGAAAGGTTGAAATTAAAATTGTCATATCCAGTTATTTATCATTGAATCCTGACAAATCAGGCACCATTTTATTCAGAACTAGCCGGCAGATTCGCTTCGCTCGCCTTCTCCGCCTAGGCAGGGGGCGGAGCCCCCCTCCGACAGTATAGGCAGTGTAACTGAGACAAACGGTGACGGTTCGCCGTGATGGACTAAATCGATCACGACGACCGATGGTCGTTACGTTACGCGCAAACCAAGTCGTCCCTTAACTTTCCTTTCCAAGTGTCCCCTTCCCCTTGTCTTGTCAACGGGCTCTCAACCGTCATTCTGCGCTTGCGTCGATGATGAGAATGGACTTGGCTCATGCGCACTGCGCAGTTCTGTTATTGTTTTTGTCCCAAAAAAATTGTTCAAACTTCATCATAGGCAGATTTTTGCTGGGTCGCATACTCTCATTGTTGAGTTTTGTTCATAACCATATTAGGCTATATTATGGGAATCGATGAACGCTGCATTGAATTTGTATGTTGAGTGATACTTTTACAGAATTACAGTACCTGTTTTGGCCTAAGTAAGAAAAAGTCTTAATTTTATATTATTATCTTAAGTCTAAAAAAGTGCTGTTTATTTTCATAATCTTACAACGCACATTTTTCTTTATTGTCTGGTAAGTTAATTAAGCTTTACGTTTGATTTGTGCTTATCAAGTAACTTATATATTAATAAAGCTATTATGATAAAATGCGTTATTTTAATACGGTAAGTTGATTATTTTACCTATACAGAGCTGGATTTACTAATTTTGTCCTTCTTTGAGAAAGTTAAGACGGGATCTCCTTCCTACCTAGTTCTATAACTTATCCCTGGGCGGGAGAATTCAGGGGTTAGCTGATAAGTTACAATCATTCCCTTCATTATACGAGACTACACTCATATCAGCATGTATGGTCTGTCCAAGTAATAAGGAGAACCTCTGGCAAGATGGGAAAATGACTCCAGCTTGGTCAATATTGGTTCAAAAATTATTGATTTGGTCTCAATCGTTGCAAACTTTCTGATCTACAATTTGAGACCAAATCAATATTTTTTGAACCAATATTGTCGAGCTGGAGTCATTTTCCCATCTTGCCAGAGGGTCTTCTTATTACTTGGACAGAATATACGTGCTGATCAAATGCTGATATGTGTGTAGTCTCGTATAATAATAATTTAAATTTATCTACTTTCATTTTATTTTGAGTTGAATTATTTTCTTTGATAAATTCTTAAAATTTAAATATGAATACAATTATTACTGGTAGGATTATTGTTATTTTAGGAAGCTTGAGAGTCTGATTATTGTTCATTCTATCTCAATTATTAGCAACAGCGAGCGTATTGTTATAGGTTGGTGGACTCTTAATTAACTCTTATTAACTTGTGTGATGATATTGAATCATCATATGACTAGTGTTTTCTTCTTATGTTTCTGTTATCAGATGTTGAACTATTTATTCTAATTTTGAATCTGTTATGAATTCATTACTGATCAATAAAGCCTAGAATGCAGAGGTTTTTCATTACAATTTATTGATCAGTAATCATAAATCATCAAATCAATTCATCTTATCAAATACGAGTCAATCAATTTCTATTCTCTATTTCACAATTTCTATTCAACAACAAAATGTATAATCTTCAAATCTTTTCTGGAAACGAAAACTGAAAATTCGCGTTACGATGGACAAATTTTTGAAACCAGACAAGTTTGATGGTGATCCGAATTCTCCGACAGCTCTACAAGAATGGAACTTCTGGCTAAAGACTTTTGAGAATTTCATCGCATCTTTTGACGAAGAAGACATCGATGATGAAAGTAAGTTGCGGTTGCTTACCAACTTTCTATCTCATTCTGTTTATCAAACAATTGCCGACAAAAATTCATATACTTCGGCTATTGACGCACTAAAATCTGCATATGTAAAACCAATAAATGAAATATTCGCTAGACATAAATTGGCAACTAGAAAACAGTCTTCAGATGAGACAATTGACCAATATAACCAAGCTTTACAACAACTGAGTAAGAACTGTGGGTTTGCAGATGTTGACTCTGAAACTCATAGGAAAACATACATTTGTGATTCATTTATCCGGGGCCTCAGCTCTCCATCAGATAAGACTGAGACTTTTGGAGTTTGACAAGCTAACTCTTGATGAAGCTATTGAAAAAGCACGTGCCTTGGAATCTGCCAGAAATCAATCAGCTTTACTCTTCTGAAATAACTCTTAATGCCACTTCAAATAATTCTTCAGAAAATTCATGTAAAGAAACAAATTTGTCAGCTGTAAAAACTGGAAGCTCAAGTTCTCAAAAATGTTATTTTTATGGTCGTCAGCGACATAAAACACGTCAGCAGTGCCCTGCACTAAATGACTCATGCGAAAAATGCCAGAAAATAAGTCATTGGAAAAATGTCTGCAAATCAACTAAAACTTCTTCATCTTCGGCGCTTATTGCAGCCTCTACTGTTCTTGAAAATGCTACAGTACAAGCTCAGGTAAACAACATTCCTACTTCTGCTTTGATAGATACAGGAAGCTCTGAGACATTTATTTCACACTGTTTTGCTAAAATATGTGGACTTGAAATGTACCCTACAACTGGTGCAGTGTCCATGGCTTCAACATCACTAAGAAAGAACATTTCCTTTTATTGTGTAGCTCACTTAGAATTTTCAGGTCAACATTACCCCAAAACAAAATTCAGTGTATTACCTGATTTGTGTGCTAATGTTATAGATGTAAGATAGAACCTCCACCACTTTTTGAGTTTTTAACTAAAGACATTAAACCTATAATTACTAAATCCCGAAAGCATTCTCTTGAAGACACTAGTTTCATGGAGAAAGAAATTGAGAAACTACTAGCTGATGGAATCATTGAAGAAAGCAGGTCTCCCTGGAGAGCTCAAGCATTTGTAGTGAAGAACGAAAATCACAAAAAGCGAATGGTAATAGACTATTCTCAAACTATTAACCGATACACACATCTTGACGCATATCCCCTCCCTAGTCTTGAAGATATTGTTTCTAAGGTCTCAAAAAACTCTGTATTCACCACTATTGACTTGAAAAGCGCTTACCACCAGGTACCCCTACAAGAAAAAGATCGACCTCTTACTGCATTTGAGGCATGTGGCCGTTTGTATCAATTTCGAAGGCTTGCTTTTGGTCTGACAGACGGTGTACCCACTTTTCAGCAAGTTATTGATAATGAAAAACTTGACTCATCAAAATAAAATAAAGAATGAAAAAATACAACGATGGTGATTGGAGATGTCATGCTACAATTACGAAATAATTTACAGACCAGGAAAGGACAACCAAGTAGCAGATGCACTTTCCAGAGTGTGTAATGCAGCTCAAACCGATAAATTACACTCCCTACACTGTGACTTGTGTCACCCTGGAGTGACCAGAATGATTCATTGGGTAAGAACTCATAATTTACCCTATTCAGTTGAGGATGTCAGAAAAATGATTACTTCATGTCAAACATGTAATGCCATAAAACCTCAATTTTTCAAGAAATTGAAATCTACTCTCATAAAGGCGACACATCCATTTGAAAGATTAAGCATGGACTTCAAGGGTCCTCTTCCATCAAAAACTAAAAACAAATATCTGTTGACAATAATTGATGAATACTCTAGGTTTCCATTTGCATACCCTTGTCTAAATATGAATTCATCAACTGTAATTCAGTGCCTTGTGAACTTGTTTTCCACATTTGGTTTACCTTCTTATGTACATACTGACAATGGAACCTCTTTCAAATCCAAAGAGCTGCAGGAATTCCTTCATAATCGAGGAGTAGCCACTTCCATGTCATCACCTTATAATGCACCAGGAAATGGCCAAATCGAACGAGAAAATGGTACAATTTGGCGCACAGTGTCTCTTACATTGAAGCATAGAAATTTGGATGTATCTGATTGGGAATCTGTGCTCCCAGATTCTCTACATTCTATTCGATCCCTATTGTGCACGGCTACTAATGAGATGCCACACGATAGGATGTTCTGACACTATAGACAATCATCTAATGGTATAGCACTTCCAACCTGGCTTGCCCCTTCAAACAAAGTCCTAATGAAAGTACCTATACGAAAAAGTAAATTCGATCCATTGGTCGAGGAGGTGGATATTCTTCAAATCAACCCACAATATGCCAAGGTACGGCTTAGTGATGGAAGAGAGACAACTGTAGCATTGAAAAACCTTGCCCCTCAAGGAGAAGAGAGCATTCAAGAAGATAACGATAAAAATCAAGATGATACAAATACAGGATCAAGCATTAGTGATCAAGCAGAGCCTGAGAACAATCAAGAAAATTATCATGAAAATCAAGATGAAACAAATACAGGATTCCCCCTCAGTGATGAAGAAGAGCCTCCTGATGGCACCCTGCAAAAATCTTACAGAGAGCGCAAAATGCCTTCCTATTTGAAAGACTATTCATTGATTTCCTAAAGATGGGAAGAATGTGATGATATTGAATCATCATATGACTAGTGTTTTCTTCTTATGTTTCTGTTATCAGATGTTGAACTATTTATTCTAATTTTGAATCTGTTATGAATTCATTACTGATCAATAAAGCCTAGAATGCAGAGGTTTTTCATTACAACTTGGCTCTTAAGTGACTAATCACGATTAATTAGGTATATTGTCCATATATTTTTTTTTTCTCTCTTATGATTTTCATTCATTTATTGATATTTCTCACAATCATTCTTTCAAATTTATGCAGCAAGTATCAATTTATTTACTTGTTCATATATATATATTGAGTATTGTTTTCATGATGGATTTTATTAGACTATTATTTTCGTCTCTTGCATATATATATATATATATATATATAAGACTCAAATTTTTAAAAGGCGTGGCTATCAGTTTGATAGTTATCTTTATCATTATCTATTTATTTTTATTTTTTACACATTTAGTGTTTTTTTCTGGATAGATTTTCATTTTCACGACATTTCATACATCATTCCATCTCATCTACTGCATGGTTTCTAAACTTAACATATATTATCAAAATGTAAGGGGATTGCGTACAAAAGCCAAAGATTTCTATGTTTTGTTGTGTGAGTGTGATTATGACGTTATTGCTCTCACGGAGACTTGGCTTTGCAGTGACATCAATAACTCAGAGCTATTTGTCTCACAATACCAGATATTTCGCCGTGACCGATCGGGAGAATTGAGTAGAGGGGGAGGGGTGTTAATTGCCATCAAAAAGGAGTTTCCAGCAGACTTATGTTCTCCTCTTAATAATTCCAAATTTGGGAGTGTATGGGTTAAAGTGTATGTTGGTAAGTCAGACTATTTCTTTAATGTATTATATATTCCACCAGCTTCCACCATACAGAAATATGTGACCTATTTTGAGTTTATTGAATCTTCCCATTGTTTATTTGAATCAAATAGGTGTATGTTATTGGGAGACTATAATATAAGAGAAATTAATTATAAAGATTATTGCTTAGAGTCGGGGATGGGGGTTGCAAGGTCGATGGCTTCTTTCATGAATTTCTTTGGCTTGGTCTCATATAACTCTGTTAAGAATCATAATGGCAGAACCCTAGATCTTGGGTGTTGGCAAATACACCCTTTCTGTTGAACGTTGTGAGGGACGAATCCCCATTGGTCAATGAGGATGCTCATCACCCTGCCCTCTCTGTCTTGCTTCCTCTGCCAGAAATTGTGAGGGAGAATCGTCAAGCTGAGACTGGTACATCTAGTTACAATTTCAGGCAGGCCAGCTTCCTTGATCTCTACTATCAGTTGAGTTCTATGTCTTGGAACACTGTCTACAATAGTCAAGATGTGGATGAAGCTGTCAATGAGTTTTACAGGATTCTCTATACATTCTTGGTTGATAATGTGCCAATGGTTCACCAGAGCAGACCCTCAAAGTACCCTCCCTGGTTTTCTCAGGACATAGTGAGGGATTTGAAACTTAAGAACAGATTGAGTAGAAAACGTAGCTTCTCTAGGTACCATGATGAGAAATTTAAAATTGTAAGATCTAGAGTTAAAATAAAAATTGCTACTGCCCATTCAAATTATTTAAGGTCCATTGAGGAAAAGATAAATTGTAATACAAAGGAATTTTGGAAATATGTTAATAATAAGCATTCTTCTCATCTCACTGAAGAATTCATCAAGCATGGTGACAGAGTGTACAGGGGTCCTGAGATTCCTGATGTCTTTGCTGGTCTATTTACGTCTACTGCACCAGCTATTGCAACTAAGCCTATAGAGGGTCTTGGGTGTGATGCTGGGTGGTCTTCTGCCAATTCATTTGAGTTTGGCTGCATATCTATGGAGGATGTTGCCAATGCAATAAGATTGCTCAGCTCTGATGCTTCTGGTGGCCCTGACAGCATACCTGCCTTTGTAGTCAAGGGTTATTGGGAAATATTGAGTGGTCTGTTGCACTTCATTTTCAACTTATTCATACAAACATCTAAATTTCCTAAATTTTCCAGGAGCTCCTCAGAGGTCTAACCTAGGCCCTCTGTTGTTCTTGCTGTATGTCAATCACCTGCCTGATGTACTGAGCTCTTCAAAGTGCCTGATGTTTGCAGATGATGCCAAGATCTTCAGACAAATTGGGTCCTTGAATGACTGTCAAATGTTGCAAAGGGATCTGGATGCATTGTGTAAGTGGACCTGTGACTCAGGACTGAGGCTGACAAATGAGGCTAAATGCAGGGTTATGTCATTCACCAGACAAAGGAATCTTTTTCACTTTGACCATAGAATATAGGTGAAAAATCCCTAGAACATTCTTCAGTCTACAAGGATCTGGGAGTGATGATGGATGTCCATCTTGATTTTGATCAGCATATTGCACACCTGGCATCACAGCGCAATCAACTGATAGGTTTTGTCTTCAGAACGTGCTCAGGTTTTCAGAGATAGGAGCCCATAATGCATTTATTCAAGGCTTCAATACGAAGTCTCCTTGAGTATGCAGCACCAGTCTGGAGCCCCTATCAAGTCACATACATAGCAAGATTGGAGGGATTGCAGAATACATTTCTCAGGTATCTCTTTAATAAAAGGTTTGGTCAGTCCTGTGAGTATGACTTTCCTACTCAGCAGTTGAGGTCACTGTTTGGGATTGAGAGTCTTAAGCTTAGGTGTGAAATTGCATCTCTTTTATAAAAGGTTTGGTCAGTCCTGTGAGTATGACTTTCCTACTCAGCAGTTGAGGTCACTGTTTGGGATTGAGAGTCTTAAGCTTTGGTGTGAAATTGCATCATTGATTATTTTTTATAAGCTTCTAAGAAATAATGTGGACTCTCCCTATCTACTTGGAAGGATTGGATTTGCTGTACCCACTCTTGGCTGAAGGTGGCATCCCTTGCTCAATGTCCAAAGGACAAGAACAGTCAGCAGGTATTTCACTCCATTCAACCATATGCCTAGGCTACTGAATGGTCTGGGTGGTGAGGTGGACGTTTGGTCTGATTGTCCATTTGCATTTAGGTCAAAAATAAGCAAACTTTTGATACAGCGTGGGGATACCTGAGGTTTTCTTTTTGTGCTGATGAGTGGGATACTCTTTGGTCTTATCTTAAATGTCTCACATTATTTTGATAGTTCAATTGAATAATCACTCACAACATTCATATTTCTTATTTTTATTTATTTATATTTTTGGCTCTTATGTCCTTCTATTGATTTTCTATGTTGGTATCTTCTCTGTAATCTTCCCTATTTGTATGATTTCTTATCATCATCATCATCATAATCATCTTCATCATCATCATCGTCACCATTACCATCATCACCAATCTATCATTAGCAGCCTCTTTGTCACATGTGAGTTACTGTATCTTTTATTTTCTTACATTCTAAGTTACTCTGTTTTCTATTTTTATTTTTGATTGTAAAGTGCTTGAATAATTGATTTTATATTATATTTGAGTTAAGGAAACATATCTGGGCATGTCCTGTTGTTTCCATATTGTTTGATAAAAAATAAATGATCAAGGGAATGATCAGCTTATCAGCCAACCCCTGAATTCTCCCGAATCCAACCCCTGAAATCGTTGGAAACATTCTGATCTACAATTTGAGACCAAATCAATATTTTTTGAACCAATATTGTCGAGCTGCCGAGCTGGAGTCATTTTCTCATCTTGCCAGAGGCCAAAGGGTCTTCTTTGCTTGGACAGACTATTACCCAACATGCATAGCCACTAAGTTAGCCGTAAATAAAACATGTGTGGCCACTAAGTTAGCCGTAAAAAAAGACACATAGGCTACAGCACGTATACAGATACGTAACAGTGTAGATCTTGTGAAAAAAACATTAAAAATAATACATCCATGTTCCATTCAATATTCTATTCTATCCTTGTACATGTATGACAAAAAAAATTATACTAATCAACCAGTTACTTACATAAATGAAACAATAGCCTATTTTCATTTGTGATTTTTTTAAATTATCGGTAGCCTACGCTCGAACCTATCTATATAAAATTAAATAGATGGTTAGCCTAATTGAAATCCTTTTACTAAAGAAAATTATTGCCAAGAAATAAAGTAGCCATAAACAAAGTCAAACAGTTCACATTTCAAAGCAAAAGTGGACAAATTTACTTACAAAATAATATCAATTATAGGCCTCAGGGGCGGATCCAGGATTTACTTCTGGGGGGGGCACAACCCAGGTTATAAAATTATCAAAGGCCAGTAAGGCGAAACTATCACAAGTATGCACTCCCCTCCCCCAATTTTTCACAAGCCCCTCTTCATTCCTAATCACCCCCCCTATAATAAGATTATATCAAGAAGTATCACTAATTGATAGGAAGGATTTTTTTAATTTAGGTATTTGAAAAAGAGTATTTTATTAATTAAAACCAATGATGAAAATTCCAAAAAATTCACTCTATCTGATTTGGAAAATGCGTATTATTACATGATTCATCAATGATGAATCATGTAATGATGTAATGAATGATTCAATAGATTAAATTTCCCCCTAAATTATATGAACAGTTTTTAACCCTTCAATTCAATTTTTACAAAAGATCAAGAAACAAGAATTATTCATTAATAGGCTGTTTAAATATGAAAAATGCTGAAAGTAAGTGGCTTACCTACCTAACTCATGTGTTTTTGATAGGTACTTGATATTTTTACTTCTTACGCTATGGCAAAAAGGGGTCGGGGGTTTTCCCCCGGATTTTGTTGAAAAAGGTAGTTCAAATGCATTTAGAACAGCAAGAAAGCCATCCAATAGGTATTTTCAATCTTACAGGAGAGCAATCATTCCCAACCATTTTCCTTGATTCTGATCAATCATTCCCAACCATTTTCCTTGATTCTGACTAGTTCATATGGGTATTGGATATGATGGTCACTGGTCAATTGTCAGTGCCCCATAATACACTCTATTCACTTTAAAAGTTATTCTACAAATAAAATAAATTATATCATTTAGAAACTATCACCAACATATAATTTAAGCTCCTCTCATACAAATAATAACGAAACAGACAGGTAATACTATTTAACGTCAACCTTATGGTAGCATTCCCAAGCAGCAGCTCGAGTTACGCGGCTCGAGCTGCCCTGCTCTAACTGCGCTACTCGAGCTGCCCAGCTCTAGCAGCGCTGCTCTAGCCATTACAACTCTATTCACATAACTATATTATAAATGTTCTCTTTGTTATTAGAGCTACTATAATGTATAATAAATCAATAAATAGTGAAATTCGCCTTTTTTGAGCCATTTTCAAGTAAGTTTCTCTATTATTTATTGATTTAGTATACATTAGTAGCCCTAATAGCAGAGTAAACATCTATAATATAGTTGTGATGGCTAGAGCTGGGCAGCCCCAGAAGCAAATTTAGAGCCGGGCAGCTCAATCCGCGCGGCTCGAGCTGCTGCTTGGGAATCGTACCTTCAAGAGCCAGGCAGCTCGAGCCGCGCATCTCATGCTGCAGCTTGGAAATACTACCTTTAGTATGGTGCAATTAGTCTACAAATGGCCCAGGCCCTAGCCTTATTTTCAAGACTTGAAGTTTCTCCCCAATACCAAAATGTCGTATACAACCCCTAAACTATAAATTGTTCAAATTACAATTTCGTGAAATGCTACATTTTATTGAACTTATGGTTTTGAGGAGGGGGCTAAGATATAATTCTAGTTTCTTAGAATATCTCGAAGATTGACCTAAAAATGTATAAGTTACGTTCATCCTTTCCCTTTTGTAACTTGAGAGCTGTTCAATTTAGCAAAATTTTTCATAGGAGATAGGACCACTATTTCAAAATTGTTGTAATGTTGACACATAGTTCCTGAGATATTTTGTTGCCCCCCCCAAACGTGAAAACTGTGTTACTTTTTACAAAATAATTTTGAATAAATGAGTCCAGAGTTGAAGACAAACTCTTATTTTGGATGTTGAGGTATATTCTAATTTCTACTATAGCTGTTGCCAAAATTTTAGACACTTTCCTCGTTGATGTAGCCTACTACTAAAGCATCTATTGTCTCTTAATTTCAAACACACCATCCAGGCATAGCTAAATGACAACTCTAATCGACAGCATCAGTTGTTAGAGCGTACATGCAGACAAAACTGACTAACGTTTTGACGTCAGCTATTAGGCTACTTGATATACGCCGAAAATAGGGTCCGGGGCTTGCCCCGAAAATTTTTTGTTTTTTCACTCTAAAAAGTATATTCATAGGAGTTTTAAAACTTTTGATTGAACCCCCTTGAAATTTTTAATTGGCGTTTATATGTACAGTATAATTTAATTTAGCCCATTCTATCCAGTGTATGTTTCATCCGTCTGGGGAGGGGAAGCACGTGCCCCTGCGCCCCCCTGGATCCGCTAGTTATAGGCCTCCTTACTTCATACTTCTTTTCTCTTTGTCATGACCAGAGACTGGATTGACTATTGTCAGTAATGAGTGGACCTGACTTGGTCCTTGTCGTATTAGTTCACATAAATTAAGTTGGTATATATATTGATTTATGTCAGAACACACTATGCATTAAATATGAAAAAACATTTGTCAAAGAATAAAAAAAATTATCTGTAATTTGGTCAATGATGGCTAGCCGACAAGGCATCATCCCTATTTCAGATATCTCCCTGATTGCCCTCAAAATATGCCCACTCCCCAACTGAGTAGAACCACTACCACCTAGAGGTGGTAGTGGTGTTAGATGGTTTAACCTCTAGGTGGTAGTGGTAGAACGGAGGAGACTCTCAACCACTTCCTAATCCTTACAGTGAAATTCTTGTCATCAAGTCTCCTAACTCCATCAGGCAGTGCATTGAAGATTCTCATGGCCAGCACCGGGAAACAATCTTTCTTCTTACTCAGCCTGTAGAATGGGATGTTGATCTTCACCCGGTGTCATAGGAGTGCTTGTCTGCTCTTCTTGTCAGCAAGTGAAGTTTGTGTCGTGCATGCAGCAGGGAGACCATGTACTAATGGTTGAATACTGTCAAGGTTCTAATTATAGATCCAACAAAATAAAATATTGAAATTATCTGAATAAGTAAGTTACTGTATAGTCAATAGTGTAGGGTCAAAAAGTAGCTCAATTAAAACTCATTAAAATATTTAAGCATTCAAATATAATGAAATTCATCCAAGCTACAAGCTGTAATACGGTCTCAGACTCAGCCACTCATAATATAAGTGGATCTTCATTTTTTATTTCATTTCACTTCTGCATTTTTTCAACACCAAAGGTATAGGTGATTGGGTGATAAAAATTCATCTTTGTGGGTTTTTATAATCTTTGGTCTTTGGAAAGGAATTCGTAGATGATCTCTATTTCCTACATTGAATCTTCTATTGAAACTATCAATATTCTGTTGCACATAGAGGATGACATTAAATATACAAAAATTAGTGACAGAACTTATTAACAGAGACCGGCAATGATCAAGATACGAGTATAACTTTGTTGCAAACTTTCTTTTTAGACCTTTCTTTCTTTTCAGCTTTCAGTCTAGGTACAGAGTGACTTACGGGAATCGGACGTTTTTCAATGAAATAATACTTGACCATTTTTTAAATTATTACATATTTATTTACACGAAATCAAAGCTTATTATAAGTTATACCATTTGAGTTGGCAAAGCTCATTACCTGCAATTTTAGTTATGTGTGAGAAATAATGTTGTCAAAGTGATCTCCATCATTTTGAATGCATGACTCAACTCTCTTCTCAAAATACTCATTCACACCCAGTAAGATTTCTGCAGTGATAATAGAACAGCAACGTCTTGAAAGATCGCATTCTTCAGCTCGTTTCTTGTGGCTTGGAGGAAGCAATCAATCGAGAAATTGCTCTAATCACATCAGAAATGTTAGTTCTCCGTGTGAGGGAGGATTTTGAGAAGAGAGAATTCGAAGTGACGATGGACATCTTCTTGACGACATTATTTTTCACACATATCTAAAATTGCAGGTAATCGGTAATGAGCACTGTCAACTAAAATGGCATTTAATGAGCTTTGATTACGTGTAAAAAAATATGCAATAATTTAAAAAATTGCCGAGTATTATTTCATTGAGAAACGTCCGATTCCCGTAAGTCACCGTGCCGCAGGTTTGACGTCTAGTGGGATTGGAATCTCGAAAAGATTACTCTGATTGCTTCATCTGTGATAAAATCGCCTTCTCCGTACTAATAGTAGGCCTACGGGCTGTTGGTCTATAATAGCCTTGACACCGGCCGTTATTTAGGAATGATTTTGAAAGACTTTGCCGAAAATCTTGACCAGATTGCCAGAGTATTTTCTCAAACAGCCATCTGTTTTTTGTAGTTTATCATTAACTCCAAATCGAAGCCAATCAGGCTCGTTACGTACGATTATGTCCTAGCCTGGTTGCTGCTGGAATAAAACTGCCAACTTTTCAATGCTAGTATTTGTTCATTACACAGTCTAGCGACTGTCCTTGTGATTCTCCAGCGGGTCCAATAAGAGAAAAATTCTCTAAAAAAAGCTAATAAATCTGAGAAAAATAGAAATAGAATAATTTTGATTTCAGATTCGGGTCCAGGGCCCCCAAATTAGTCATATTCGCCATGTGAGCTCGAAAATAATAGAAAATTAGAAAGTTTTATATGAGATCATAGTAGTCCACTTATTTTTTTGTAATTAGAGTAGTTGAGTGCAACAATATAGTTTGTAGCAAATCTTTTTGTTTTGCAATTTGATTAAAAATCAGTCAGAAAGTGCCAAACTCAATTTGGGTGACTCATTGGTGTGGGCTGCTCGATATCATTGGAGTGGGTGGCTCTTGGAGTAATTGCAATTGGATGATAACGCGCCGGTCTGATAATAAGAGGTTCTAAGTTCGTCTCAATTACTGTTCTATTTATTCAGACAATAGAAAAAGACAAATATTATACTGAAATCAATTTAATACTAGCATAATAACTTAATATTAATGAGTTTGGCGTCATAGTCGGTTATATTGCCTATATTGATATTACATTGAAAGTGATTACTCATATCGTATTGAACTGCTTAGCTCTCCGTTTCATGAAGAGGTTCTATTTTTATGAAACTGAGAGTTAAGCCGTGAGAAATGGAGTGTGGCTTATTGTAGTTCTCAATAAGTTCGTAAATAGATGGAATAAGTTCGGAATAGATGAAGTGTGAAGTCACATTCTTTGTTTAATAATAATTAATAAAAATAGTTAGCTATACTTACCAAGATGTTCAGTTAGCGTCTGTGAATTACTCGTATCTAGTTCTATGTGTTGAGCTGATCCGATCTCACTCACAAAGGTTTATTGATATGATCATAATTATAATGAAACTTGAAATCATCTAAAAATTCTTGAACAGATAAATGAAATGCTGGATGATAGCTATCAAATTGAAAAAGTAAAAATAATTATTCAGAATCAAGATTCCATCGCATTTACATATCAAACCAGGCAAGAAAGATGATATATTAGAGAAGTATTCTAGTTGAAAATAAAGAAAGAGTGTAATAAATGAAATTTATTATCTCTTTACAAATCAGGAAAAATTCTCGTGTTGAAACTGTAAGGCTATTATAAACCAGAGTATTTATATTAAAATGATACAATATTATATTAATTTGAATACTATTAATTCGAGTAATATTTGTGATATTTCTTGTTGTTATAATGATATAATACTTAATAAGCTTCAATCCTTCTCTATGATATTATCCATTCAATAATATTCTTCCTTTAAAACTTGTATCAGATTTTCCATTTATATACGTTTATTCTGCATTCCTAATCATATTGTAATTGAAAAAGTAAAAATTACATTCCCTGGGTGAATGAATTCTCTTTTCAATGACTTGTAGAACGTGAATTCCTGTCCATAAATAACAGCGATAACTTATGTGTTTTAAAAGATTGATCAGAACTATATTTCTTCTAAGGGAGAAATAACCAATAAGGCCTGCGACCTACTCTCAATTGAATAGTATCTGGAGCATTGGATACTCAATCTACTGATTATAAATTTGAAGAACTATTGGTTTTATTCAAAAAAATAATTCGCATTCTTTTGAACTCATTTTATTAAATTTTCAGAAATTCGACATGCCTTCCAGTACTTCAGCCGAGTGCAAGGATTCAGATCAAGCTGGTGATGAATATAAGGAAAGATTCTCTCGCCTTTTCAAAGGAAGCATTGAAAATGACTGCGAATTCATCGTCGGTCCTCAAAAGAGTGTTATAAAAGGCCATAAGCTGTTATTCTCTGTGGCTAGCGAAGTTTTCCATGCCATGTTCTACAGCCAGCTCAAGGAGAGCTCCACCATCATTATAGATGATTTGGACATTGAAGGCTTTCAAGGTATGAAACATTTTATTTATACAGGAAGTGTGAGTTTTTCTTCCGCCATTGAAGCATGTTCTACGTATGTTGCTGCACGGAAATACATCATTCCTCAACTCATGGACAAATGTCTTGAGTTTGCATTGAAGCAGAATATCACTCCTTCTGAAGTTTTAGAGTTGTATGAATTTTGTAAATGCAATAATATATCTGAAGTAGAAGAAAAATGCAGTCAGATAATTCAAGAAGAGACAGAAGAGGTGGTGAAAAGCAAGTATTTTCTATTGATTGATTTTCATACCATTGATGCAATTTTGGGACTCAATTCTCTTCACTTGGAATCTGAGTTGGAAATATTCAATCATCTTGAGAGATGGGTCATTGCTGAAGCAGATCGAACAAACCTCAGTAAAGACAAAATTGCATCAAATTTCAATTGTTTGACAAAGCACATAAGATTCTTGGCTATGAGTAGTGAAGAGTTTGCATCTGGACCTGGAAAATCTCAATTGCTGACGCAAGAAGAAAAACTTGCAATTGGACTCAATCTGATGGATTTTGGCTCAGCAACATACCCAGAAAACTTTTCATTGATTCAGCAAGACCGTGTATTTAAAAGCCCTAATTCTCGTGAAGTCAACATCAAGCGCACGTTTTTAGTTCTTATTGATAAAGAAGAAAAAATAAAGTTTTGGAAAAAATTGATTTTGGCAATGAAATATGGATTCTCTCCCAACGAATTTTCAAAAATAATAGCATCTATTTCCATATTCAACCAGAAGAAGTGGAAAATAGTGCCGCCTTGATTCGTTCCAGAATAAAACTCAGAGTGATTGCAAGAATGAAGTTCGATGATCTAAGTTTTGAAAATGAGTGCTTCACCATTTATAATGAAGAAACGAAATCAGAGTCAAGCGATAAATTTGGAATTTCTTCTCCTGTTATTCCATTGGAAAAACTAAAAAGATCACGTTATAATATGGCAAACAATACAGTTGTTATTGAAGGCTCATTCTTCTTGGAAGATGTGCATAGTGATGTACATTGAATTGATAGATTACGCTATTATTTCTAATAGGCTATAGTAGGCCTACTGCAGTATATCAGCATAACCATCAATAATTTCTCTAAAGAAATGATGGATGGTTATGATATCAGCAGCTCAGAGTATTTTTACAGTCAAGTTAACTTGAAGTAGATGTGTCCTCTCCCTCTGCAAAAATAGTCAAAATAGCTGCAAATTTGAATAAACGTATACAAAAAAATCGTTGGCCATTCAGTATTAAAATTGTTAGTTATTAGTATCTTTTTACTCATGATAATGCCAAGGGAATTGAAACTCGAGTATTATTATTTCAAATGGACTGAATTTTGTGGAATTGACATAATTATTGTTTTACTTATTCACCTCATAAGTATATTAATATTATATCAACATACGAGTGTGGTGCAATGGTGCAATTTGTGATTCCCATTTTAGGAATTGATAATCTCAGAATTATATTGGCGAATAAATAATATTGAAACAAAATATTAGTTTAATAGCAGCCAACACATCTATCACTACTTTATCAATTCAACTTAACTGCAAAAATACTTTAGTTCAAATGCGTAATTATCGTTTTGTATTGGGCACTGCCATAGCTACCTTTAAGAAGGATGTGCCCTTAAATTTGGCAACGTTATAACATCACTGCAACATAAGTCTACTTTAGCCCATTAGCTTGCCTGTTGTATATAACAAAATCTGACAGAATCATTGTTCAGTGTAGGACTTGAATTGTTAGTTATCTTGAAAAAATATTGATAGGAACATAATTCTTGCTAAAAAGGCTCATTTATCTTGTGGAAACGCATGCAGATTCTCTACATTCTACAAACTTTTGTTTCCAATGTTTCTTTTATTTTGGAGATTTGTTACAATAACCGGTGCAAAACACACAAAATTAATCATAATGGAATAGTGATAGGACCATGTTTTGTGAAATTCGTACTCAATTGAAATGTGATAAAATTTACATGTATGATTTGTAACTGAACAGATTTTAATATTGTGGTGACTGTACTTATGATGTTGCCATTAATCAGACCAGGGCCTTCTATGAAAGGGGCACTGTACATGATGTTACTTTTATAATAATTACTATTAAATTTAATCCTGAAGAAAAAATACTACCATTCAACAGTGGAAGACGCACTCAATCTTCAGAAAACAGTATGCTGACATGGAAACATATAGGAATAGGAATATAGCCTTTATTAAAAAATCAGTGTGTTTTAATCAATTTGAAATCCTAATTTGGAAATTTCAGCTCGTTTAAGTTGAAATAAATTGAAATATTAATCATTTAATACTATTTTATCGACCATATTGATTGACAACCAATCATTTAAACATCTTTGAATCTAAGTACTTTAATACCGTATCCATCCTTTACCTCAATAACCGCAATTCTATCTTCTCTTGCTTCAGGCCTTTTGTATTTTTTGTTAATTTCAGATGATATTCATTCATTATTATGATATTTAATTCAATCAAACGTCAGAAAATTATGATAAAAAATATATCTATCTCAGTAACAGGAAAAAGTACGAATAGACTGTTCAATGAACTCTTTCATTATTTTCATAAAAACCTTGTGGAATTTTTAATATTATTGTTAATTAATAATTGATAATTCGTTAAAAAATTGAATTCTATTCAAATATTTTTTATTGTAATACAAATAATAGCTCACAACTGTTCAATATAATGGAGATAAGCAGTGAATATAAAAGAGATCTGACTCAAGTTCTGATTAAGTCTGATTGGCTGAAAGTTAACTGATATAAGTTCATCATCAATCATCAAACGTTCTTAAGAAAGCGATTGATTGTATTCAGATATTTGTTCTTTCATTACAATTGCTCCATTTAAATATTGTTATATCGTAGACTACTTTTTTATGTTCAAATAATTACAGTATTCTTGTTCGTTCCAATTTTCAATTCCATTGTATGTGTAGAGTGTAGTTCCATTATAAGATAATTAATTCGTGAGTACTGTAGTTTTAAAATTAATGACTTTCATTGTTCAGTATAATGAAGATTAATGTTATATTCGGGTATTATGTGCCTTGCTGAATAATTTTTCTCTAAAATTATCAGCAGTACCTAGCATACTTGATTATTTTCTACATAGAGAATGTTCTTTTTTTATGAAGTTGATTCAATGATTTCAATGATTCATTTTCAATTTCTTGTTATGTTCAACAACATAGTTATATTTGTTCAATTTATATACCTCGGATGAATATGAATAAGAAATATATACTTATGTTGATCTTTAATCCAATTCTTTTTATTTCGACCTTAAAATAATCAAATTATTATTTTAAAATACTTTCATCACAACAAGTATTAGAATTGAGCTAAAATTCACAAGACTGTTTAATTATTTTTACATTTAAAATTTTATTTCTATTGTGGCTCTGCAATATTTCTCCCAGAACAGATTGATAAAGGAGTGACAAGAACTGGTTTTTATTAGGTACCAGTACTATGAGTTTTTTTCAATGTAGGAGCATTTACCGCTGTGATAGATAAATCAATCTGTATCATTGGAAAATTTATTTTGAGAGGATTTGAAAAGAATATAGTTATTCTTGAACAATTTTGTTTGCGGCTCGAGTGTTTTCTTGGTGTAGAAATGTTCAAGATTCATGAAATCTGATATAAAAATATCTTTTATATATATATATATATATATATATATATATATATTTTTATATATTGTATAGCGTTCAATATTTTTTTTAGGATAAAATATATAAATATATTTATATATGTTATCTTGTTTACACGATAACTCCCGAAGGGCTTGTCAGAGAGCGACCAAATTTTGCACAAAAATCATTAGTGTTGATATCTCGGTCAAGTTCGTTAACCAGCTAAATTGGTCCAAGGGTAGGGGGTGAAATTAGGGGATGAAAATTTTGAAAAATCACTACAAATCGACCAATAACTTGATCGTTTTGAAAATTGGTGTGTATAATACCCTTATTATGCCCTACAATTTGAGCCATCAACGAAAAAAATCCATTAAAAAATGGCGGAGAAAATGGCAAATAATATGCCGAAAATTGTGTTTTTCATGGGTTTATCTGAAACGGCACCTTTGAATTCATACCCTGAATAGCTCATTATAAGTCATATGATTTGAGCCATCATAGAATTGCATTTGAAATGCACTCTTTCCGACCGCCAGCTGCCAGAGCGAATTTTTTTTATTAATTCAAAACCATTATTATTAGTCCTATATCCTACAATGAACTTATTTTTTCTAAAAGTTTTCCTAATAGCTTTATTAAATACAACATATTTATTTAATATGCTATTATTTAACACAACATTTAATAAAGCTGTTAGGAGAACTTTTGCAAAAAATAAGTTCATTATAGGATATAGGACTAATAAGAAATCAAATCCAAAATTACAGCAGGATAAATTTAAGAAATCTGGAATTTATAAACTTGAGTGCAACAACTATGAGTCAAACGGGGAGAAAATTTTTCACACAAGATTTTGGGAACATATTCAAGCATTCAAATCAAAAAACATGACACAAAAATCAGCATTTGCTGAACATCTAAAGATTTAGACCATAACATTACAGACATGAACTCAAACATGAAAATTTTAAATTATGGAAATAAAAGTAGAAAGTTAAAGAAGAATTTCACATTTATACAGCAGCAAAGGCAAACAAAGAGAAAATAATAAATTTAATTTAGTTTGAATCAAACAACCCAATTTTTGATAAGAATTTCTGATAAAATTTTTCATTTTAATAACCATAAAAACATCAATATTTTAAAGGCCACTTGATTCCCAAAATATTGTTGAGGAATTTCTACGTTCCAGGCAATTGCGACCACTTGTGAGTTGGAGGTCAGGATCATGACGTCAGAGCGCTTGGAGGCGGGGCTTAGGTTCAGAACACTCAGTGGACGGAGTATAATTTGAAGGTTAAAATAAAAAATGCAGTAGCTGTATTGGATCCCTAGATATTTGACAAGATTTATGCACATATTGAAAATAAAATCATACAAAATTATCATAAATCAAACATATGTTTAATATTAGAATAGGTATAAATACAATAGGTTTAATGTTGTAATGGAAAACTTTCTGAGTTATTTCTGATATAAGTCGAATATGTGTTTATTCTGGTTGTCGCTTTTTTTACTTTATTTATTTATAGCTAATTTTACACTTTTCTCCTCTAAATTGAGTTGTATGAATGAATCTTAGGCTCCTTCCAAGTTATGATTCTAATGCGAGTTGTTTTTCTTGTATACAATTTTGATTGTTAGTTGGCCAGTGTTATTATTTAGTTTGACAAGCCCTTTAATTGGATCTGTTGGGATCTGTTGGGCTTGTTTTTACAAGGAATAATATTTACTTATATTCACATATTATGTACATTATGGTGGTTTTTATGATTACTTGTTTAGAATTTTTTTAATTGTAAATGGCAAAGCTACCAATTGTATAATTTTGTTGTAATTTTTTTTTCCTGTAATAAAGTTAGCTGTGTATGTAATGCTGCAGGAAAAGAGGTATAGATAGACATCAAAAGATATGGCAATAAAATATAAAAAATGTAATCAGTCGACTCGATAATACGAATTTGGAGGGACCAGAGAAAAAGTTCAAATTATCAAGAGTTCCAAAAAGTTTGGATGGGAAGAGGAAAAATAACTCCACATATAGCAAAATTGCTACTGTATATTGCTATAGAAAGTAAAATTGATTGATATTGTAGTTTATTGAATGATGAAATTTTCAAATGCAGATC
Source organism: Sogatella furcifera (assembly GCA_017141385.1). Classification (NCBI taxonomy): domain Eukaryota; kingdom Metazoa; phylum Arthropoda; class Insecta; order Hemiptera; family Delphacidae; genus Sogatella; species Sogatella furcifera. Next base: position 14,403,619 of record CM029549.1, read on the forward strand.
TATGAAACCGAAAAAAATAAGAATTCCTAAAGAATTGAGAAATTTAATTAAGGAGCTAGGAATAAAGGAATTAGAAGTTGATAAATTAATTCAAAAATACAAAACTACAGTGTTGTGCAATCTGATCGAAAAGGACATTATATTTTCATGAAAAAGTCGGTAATTTTTTAAAGGAAAAACAATATTATAGTGCATTTAGTCAAAACAAGATTATTATTTTCATGAAAAAGTCTATAATTTTTTTCTACTTAACTGAATTTTATGCAGGTTTGATCATGTTCATATTCAATAGAAGTTCGTATTATTGAGAGTTTTTGTTAAAGAAATTCGAATTATCGCGTGTTGTTGCAGTCGGATCAGGCTCTGGCAATTTTATTTGGTATTATCAGAGAAAACCTGAATGCATTAACTTTGTTAGAATTATCAAGAGTTTTTCAACGGACCAGGGATTTATTTCATATTATCAAGAGTTTTGTATTATCTAATGTTCGACTGGCTATATAGTGCTGGATAACCAAATCAGAAAATAGTAAATAATAATATCGCATTCAGCGTAGGCCTATTCTCAAATGAGTGGATTCCTGATATTGCCAGTTCTACATAATATAAGCTTAATTTTTTCTAAGCTGAATAAGTTGGTTTGATACCCAATGGGAATGACCCTATTATTAGAAAATGTATGAAATAACATGCTATCATGAAAGTAGATGGAAGAGAAACATTTGCATAACATTTTAAATGTATTCATCACTCTATTTCTCGGGTTTTCAATCTTCTTTGCATTCAAAGAATGTTTGGTAAAATGCTGTTGAAAAAATGCTGTGAAGCTATCGCGTTAATTTTAGATCAAGAAGGTTGAAAATAAATAGTTAGAAAACAAACAGCTGAAAATAGAGTTTTCATTTAGTTGAGATAATAAAATATTCTTTATGATATTGGTTTGCTTATTTTTATTAAATTAGGAAATACTTGGAATGGACACATATCTTTTCAATAAACATAATAGCATGAGATATTCGAAAAATAGAATAATAAATAGTGGGGAAATAATTGATAGTGCTGTGAAAATGAATGTGCTGTCAGTCTAGTTGGATGCTTTTTGAAAATCAGACAGATTTACTAGGCAGGCATTTGAAACTATGATTGAAAAATATTTCAAATTATGTTAGTTGCAGGGCAATGAATAAAATAAAAGATGATGAAGTATTGAAATATTGATAATCGCTTAGATAATTATTGCAAATTTTAAATCGAAATTTAATTTACTCGGACTGGACGAGAAACTTCTGTTTTCAATCATAATAAAAATGAATTAGAAAAAAAGAATTGCTTGTCAAATCTATAGTGTAGTCGTGACCCATTCTGCCTTATCAATATTTTTCCATCCATTCAGGCAGGGAAATGGCTGATATGTATAGACTTTTTGAACGGTACTTTTAGGGGTAGTAGTTTGAGAAAAAGGATTTTTTTTAAATTAGTAGGTTCATTTCTGCTTGCCTTTTTCCAAGTTGTTTATGATCAATAATGGTCAGCAATCTCTTCTTGTTCACTCATATACCGATTTTTAGCATGTGGAATCATTTCTAGAAATTCTTAATTCAGATTCAATTGAAATGCCATACTGCTTTTTATACTGTTAATCGGTCCATAGGCTGTGGGGTGGGGTGGAGTGAAAAAATGAAAATTTTTGATAATCGTGATGGAATACCCGGGAGTAGTTGCCAAATTGGGAGTAAATGAGACCCTCAAAATTTGGGTTCTTAGAGATTAACATCTTCAGGTGCCCCAAAAAGGCATCAAAGTTTGAAAAAATTTAGCAAAAATTTAACTTTTTTTAAAAATTTGGTTGAAAATTTTACTTCTGCAAAATTGTGATCAAATATGAATTTTTAATTCAGGGTTCAAGGTCTCAATTGATCTCCAAAAAAATCTCAACACTCTAAATTTATATTGGAAGGGGCCCCAAAGGGGTTGAAAATATTGACATTTTGTTCAAAATCTGAAAATTTCAAAGGTCTTTGAACGTTTCAAACTGGGGTTGGAGTTGAAAATGTAATATAATTTCATATTAACGCCATTTTTAATGTGCTTCATGCAATACAACTTAATAACAATTGATTGAAAGGAACAAATAAATGTTTGCAATTGGTCCTTTTCAAGACATGTGACCTGGACATCAGGGAAGTGAAATAGAATGACAACCTTTCAAGCAGTGAATATGAAAGTGAGAAAGTGGACTAAAATTCATTTTTATTCATCTATCCATTGATAATACAATACAAGTTATGATAATATTATTATTAATATAACTAGGATAGAAAAAATAGGCAAAAGTCTGTACTATTTCTTGATATCTATAAATTCATTATGTATATCGACTTCTATTCCAGGGCCGGACTAGGACTCCTGAAAGGGGCGCTGCCTTCCACTAATGAAAGGGCGCATCCTTGAGGGGTTAGTCTCAACCCATAAAATTGAGGGTTTGGGAGTCGTCTCTGGATAAAAATTAAATTTTGACCTCGAATGTTTTGTTGATGGTGAACTTTATTGATGTTTGAAAGCTTGAAAATGGAATTTCTATGTCATTTTCCATTGAAGAAAGTTATCGAATATCACAATCAATTTTTCATCATACAGGAATTCAATTAAGCCTTTCTGGCTTCTTGGACAATAGAGAAAAATAGCAAGGAAAGTAGGAGCAATTTTTGTTGATGTGATTCAGTACGTTTCGAAAATGGTAATAAAGGAATTTCGATTAATAAAGGGGAGAAATAAGAAAGAATGTGGATTGAATATGTAGTACTAGGCCTGTATACTCTTTGCAGTATGACCTCTTTTGGGAGATTGGCTGTTGTTAGTAAAGACAGTCAGTTGTTTCCCGTCTCAGGAGAAATAGTAATTATTGTTGCATTACACTCTAACTGATCAACTGCATGTTATTCAGAGATGTTCTGCGCCTCCACTTGGTTGTGAATCCTAGCGTATGGTTGAGAGATCACCGTGCTGACCCACGTTACCTCTATCCTAGTTGATGATTATTTGCTTGCTGTATGGTCTGTTTGGGCAGAGATGGTATTCTTTCAGGGTGGGGGATGTCTTTCGGCTTGGTCGGTGTTGGTTGGGGGCCTGTAGGTTCTGTTCAAGAATTTATGGCTTTTGAGCAGGTATTGGCTGGGCTGGAGTCGTTTTCCCGTCTTGCTGGGGTGTCTTCTTTGCTTGGACGGACTGTATAGTGGAGTGAATATGAAACACAACTAGCTCGTAGGCCTAGGCCCTTCTTGGGATGTTGAGACATTGACGAAAAAACTGTAGTATTTTCTTTCATTTCTTGAAAAATTCCAAACAACTCATTGTCATTGTTTCTATTAGTTTATTATGAAGCTTACCATTGAATTTCCTATTTTTCAAAATTCGAAATTGAACTTCAATACATTGAGCTGAATACTCTAAATTTTTTATAGGTTTAAAAATAATTTTACTGAAAATTTTCAAGTTTCAATTCATTATCAAATTACTTCACTTTTTTCATACAATCACTTTTTATAGTAATTGGAAATTCAAATGAGAAAGTAAGATCATTGAATTCTATAGATTCTCAATACTTAATTAATGATCAACAAAGTAATATGAAATGTCTAATTGATGAAATTAATTATCATTAGAATAATATTGGTGATACTATCGTCACACGAGGTCGCAAGGGCGTACAATTGAAGGGTGCACCGGCAGACGGGCTGCTGTTGGCCAGTCTGAGCCTGTTTTATTCGATCACGTTAATCTATGCATGAGTTCCATTTGTTCTTATCAGTATTCATTCTACAAGATCTATTGTTCTTTCTAGAAAAGAACAGGTGAAATCAGATTGAACACTTAATAGACGAGTACAAAAGAGAAAATGTTTATAAATTATAGAAATTCTCTACAATACTGACACCAATTTAGGTTCACATCAATTCTGGAAATGTTTTTTTCAAGAACCAATTGGGAGAAAATGAAAATTTATTAGACAGGTTCCGATTGAATTTAGAATTGTATGTTGAAAATTTTGAAATCAAAATGACCCTGTTAAGTTATGTGAGTAAACAAAGCGAGTCAGTTTTAATTGGAATTTTCAGGCAAGCGAAGCGATCTATCTGTCTATTGACACTCCTGATATTACCAGGGGTCCAGGTGGATAGGCGTCGAAACAATGTGGTACAGTGTAATACGGTCTATTGGTTAGTTAGTTAATTATTACTAACTATACTAACATCCATACTATATAATATAATATATAGTAACTGTATGAACATATTGTAAGTGTGTACAATAGAATTAAATGCGTTTTGAATTCTGTAATAATCGTTATTTATTATTATATTTATTATAGGTGTAGTGATTTTGTGAAGTTCTTCAGTTTTAGTGGTCAACAATGTTTTGGAATCAAAGTATGTTTCCAAATAAACTTTTTAAAATAACTATAACTCATATCTCCGTTTGTGGAAAATGAGGTTATTTGGGCGAAGTGGAACAACCCTGGTTTATTAAAAGCCATACTCTAAATAAATAAATAATGTAATCAAGATTATTTTCAATGCCAGCCAGGCTTTTGATCAATCATGTAAATTCAGTAGTAAATGATAAACATCAACCTTTTTGTACCGGTAATAGATGTATCAAATTTTAAACAATAGGTTCTAATCTGATTTCACGAAACAGGTGAAGGTTATAGTGAAAGATACGGGCACTTCACCTGTTTCGTGTCTCTGGTTTGTGTGGAGTATAATTATTTTAAAATCCAGACCAAGACCATGATAGAAAACATATGATTAAAATCATTGCATGTTCAAGCAGTTCCATTATTAGCACTAAGTTGGCACTATCTCTTTGGTCTGGCCTGAGTCTGGTCTGAGCTTTGGAGTCTTGGTCTGGTCTGGAGTCGTACCAGTGCGCGTTAGGCCTACACGCACTGGTACGACTCAGACCAAACTCAGACCAGACCAGACCACTGGTCTGATGCAGTCAGACCAAAAGCTCAGACCAGACTTAGGCCAGACCAAGACCATGATAGAAAACATATGATTAAAATCATTGCATGTTCAAGCAGTTCCATCATTAGCAAAGAGATAGCGCCAACTTTGTTTTAAATTTGTATCAATCATTCCCAGGTAATTTAAATAATGGAATTCTGAGATTGACAACTGTTATAACCACGAGATCATAGGACCGGTCTCTGAATTTTGGAGATAGCTACCGTTCCAAAAGTATGGCAAAAAATTGTTTTACTTTTAACTGCATCTTCATTACAGTGGAACACTTATACAAACTAATTGGGACCGGGATCAATTCAGATAAGCAAAAATTTGGACAATTGGACATATAATTGGACTGTATTAAAGAAAAATAATGTGTTAAACTTATTGGAATAAACTTTATTACATTTGAAAAGTACAGTGTAGTGATTTATATCACTACAGTGTAGTTAAATTAATATGGAAAGCAAAACACATACTACTGTACTAAACTACGGTACAGTAAATACAATTAAAAAAAAAAGAAAGCTACGATCACGTCGTAAACACTGGTTTTTGATTCTTTACTATGCTTTTAATACCGACTCGGATAATTGACAATTTGGTTAATCGGCGCTCGGATGATTGGCTTACTACTATATTATTAAAGCGAGCTTCTCCGAATGAACCTTATTTAAAATAATTATATCCACTGGCGGCTCGTACACACAGAAACAGGTGAAGTGCCCGTATCTTTCACTATACAGCACTTCACCTGTTTAGGGCATGAGCCCAGTGATTAGAACCTATTGTTTAAAATTTGATACATCTATTACCGGTACAAAAAAGGTTGATGTTTATCATTTACTACTGAATTTACATGATTGATCAAAAGCCTGGCTGGCATTGAAAATAATCTTGATTACATTATTTATTTATTTAGAGTATGGCTTTTAATAGTGGGGAAACCCAAGGGTTGTTCCACTTCGCCAAATAACCTCATTTTCCACAAACGGAGATATGAGTTATAGTTATTTTAAAAAGTTTATTTGAAAACATAATTTTTGATTCCAAAACATTGTTGACCACTAAAACTGAAGAACTTCACAAAATCACTACACCATATAGTAAATATAATAATAATAATAATAAATAACGATTATTACAGAATTCAAAACGCATTTAATTCTATTGTACACACTTACAATATGTTCATACAGTTACTCTATATTATATATAGTATGGATGTTAGTATAGTTAGTAATAATTAACTAACTAACCAATAGTTCGTATTACACTGTACCGCATTGTTTTGCTTGCCTATCCACCTGGACCCCTGGTAATATCAGGAGTGTCAATAGACAGATAGGATCGCTTCGCTCGCCTGAAAATTCCAATTAAAACTGACTTGCTTTGTTTACTCACATAACTTAACAGGGTCATTTTGATTTCAAAAATTTTCAACATACAATTCTAAATTCAATTGGAACCTGTCTAATAAATTTTTACATTTTCTCCCAATTGGTTCTTGAAAAAACTATGGAAACTTAGGCCTAAATATTGGGCGTAACCAATACCTACTAATACATCCAGACCCCACAACATTGAAGCCTCACAGACTATGACGTCATGTTGCAAGTATGATGCGATTCGGTAGATGGGCAAAATAGAAGCGCTAATCTTTGTTTACACTTTATATTCCATCTAATTCCATGTAGATTTTCCCAACAAAATACAATTTTCATCATTGCAATCTTTTGCAATTATTACATTAAATAAAGTTTAATTTATCATTTTCTCAAATGTTTTGGTAAAAAGTAGGTGAGGTGATGGTGGATTTGAAATTGTAAAAACATGAAATTTCATTGCCGTGTCTATGTATTGTGAAATGTTGCGTTTCTTCTACAAACAAATTAATTAATAAAATAGCCTAAAACAAAAAATGAAGCTGAAGAGAAAAAATTTCAATTCTACAGGAATTTTCAGGTGAGTTTTCAAGTTTTCCATCTAAATTGCTCTAAATTATTCTAAAATGCTAAAAAACATTTCAAGTTACAATAAAGTTTCTTTAAAAGAAATCTTTCCAATTGAAGTTCCAATACTTAAGTAATAGTACGAAGAAAAGTGGTTTCTGATGATTAAAGCTGTCACGAGTGCCGTACCTACTAACCTTGGAACAAGATATTTTGTTCACAAAGCTGAAGATAGATTCTGATAGGTAATTTTAAAATTCATAGAAATAGTTTTTATCATAATTGATTTTCTTCTCTTTATCTTGAAAAGAAATAAGTAGCCTAAATGACTCTTTCTCAAAAATTAATCTTTTGCCACCTCAAGTATCCCAAGACTCAACCAGCTCTATTTTCTGTATTTTATAAAAAAACTACATAGCATATAATTTTGTATTAAAAACTATAGTTTATGAATCTCAATGAATGAAGTAATGAAATTCATGAATCGAATAGAAAAGTACCCACCTTTAACATGCCATGAACTCTTGATTTGATTTATAATGCTTAGCCTATAATTCTTGTTTCAGGTATGAGAGAAAAAGCTTTGATGAAAGAGGATATCTTTCAGAAATAAAAAGCTCATTGAGAAAAGAAACGAGCTCTTTTGAAAATAATAGTGTTGTTCTGCTAAATGAAGACAGGTGATTTTAGTACCTAACAAGAATTTGTGATCAATGACAATGATACGTCTCAACCAGACAAACATAATGCTCAAAAACATAATGAACAAGGATGGAGACCAAAACTCTTCAAAATTTTAAAGTGAATCAAGAAAAATGAAGCGTAACAGAACTATTAATTGAATAGGCCTACTGGATATTGTGAAAGAGTGTTAAATCTAGAAAGTGTATGAATAGGCTGCAATTGTTTCAATTTTTACAAACAAGGTCCAGAACCCATAAGTGACTATAAAATGGTTTCTTACTAGGAATGAAGTGGAAATCTAGTTAGATTTGGAACTATCTCTTACCATGAAATTTAACGTGTTAATTTGAGGCAATATGCATATCAATGTCAACTGTCTACATAACATCAATAAAGTGGAATGTTTTTACTGATTTGGATGCAAATTTATCCGTTTGATGGGTTTCTCTGTTCCTTCACCACAAATTTATTTGTGATTCAAGTCTTTAAAAGCCTCTTCCCTATGAGAGAGTTACTCCTGATTTGGTGGTGGGGTTGATATTCCTTCAGAGGCTTATCCTCGTAACCACAGATCTCAGTATTACTTGTTATAATTACACATTTATTGATTTTATTTCACCTTTAAAAGACACATATCCTAAAATTTTAGAGTTACTGCAAATTATAGACATGTTATTCATCAAGGCTAATATTGAAAAAATTTGATTAAGTTATATTAATTTATGAATTAATATAGCTTTCCATTATTCTTTTATTATATATTATATAGTTATATCCAAAAGAATTCTAGTTGAAATGAATTGAATTCATTAATAAAATTGTATTTGATCAAACATATCCATGAATAAACTATTGCATTTGTGGAATAAAGTGCTTCAATTAAATTAAATACTATTAAATGAAAAACATGATCTTTTATTAAGAGATTAGAATGCACTTCACTCATTAAAGGATCAATGCAGCAAGGAAAGTTGAGGAGTTTATAGTGATAAGATAGGAAACTTCACTGTCATTCTAGAGAAAATACATCTACTTGTTATGACGTCATTAAATCAGTTGTGGGGCCTGATGTATTAGTAGGTGTTGGCGTAACTCAGCAGAATTTCAAAAGCTGTTCTGAGAGTGCTTTTAAGTCAACCGAACATGCCATGATAATGGGTGCCCATCGCGATTGTAAATAGATAAATTTAGATAATTAATAAAATAGGTATAATTCAGATGAAATAGATAATTGACTAAGGACCAAAATATGCAATCCGTGATGCATCTCAAACTTTGAAAACCTGATTACGGGCGTATTTTTCAAAAGATTTGAAAAAAACATTTCCAGAATTGATGTGAACCTAAATTGGTGTCAGTATTGTAGAGAATTTCTATAATTTATTAACATTTTTCTCTTTTGTACTTGTCTATTAAGTGTCATCTGATTTCACCTGTTCTTTTCTTAGAAAGAACAATAGATCTTGTAGAATGAATTCTGATAAGAACAAATGGAACTCATGTATAGATTAACGTGATCCAGATAAAACAGGCTCAGACTGGCCAACAGCAGCCAGTGAGCCAGTGCACTAGCATGCCATGTACCTTTCAATTGTATGTACGCCCCTTGCGCCCTCGTGTGACGATAGCATCACCAATATTATTCTAATGATAATCGAATTTCATCAAATTAGACATTTCATATTACTTTGTTGATAATTAATTAAGTATTGAGAGTCTATAGAATTCAATGATCTTACTTTCTCATTTGAATTTCCAATTACTATAAAAGAAAAGTGAAGTAATTAGATAATGAATTGAAACTTGAAAATTTTCAGTAAAATTATTTTTAAACCTATAAAAAATTTAGAGTATTCAGCTCAATGTATTGAAGTTCAATTTCGAATTTTGAAAAATAGGAAATTCAATGGTAAGCTTCATAATAAACTAATAGAAACAATGACAATTGATATGAGTTGTTTGGAATTTTTCAAGAAATGGAAGCAGTGTATACTACAGTTTGTTTGTCAATGTCTCAACATCCCAAAGAAGAGCCTAGGCCTACGAGCTGGTTTGCAGTTTCACTTCACTCCACTATACAGTCCGTCCAAGCAAAGAAGACACCCCAGCAAGACGGGAAAACGGCTCCAGCCCAGCCAATACCTGCTCAAGAAAGCCATAAATTCGTGAACAGAACCTACAGGCCCCCAACCAACACCGACCAAGCCGAGAGACATCCCCCCACCCTGAAAGAATACCATCTCTGCCCAAACAGACCATACAGCAAGCAAATAATCATCAACTAGGATAGAGGTAACGTGTGGTCAGCATGCGGTGATCCTCTCAACCATACGCTAGGATTCACAACCAAGTGGAAGCGCAGAACATCTCTGAATAACATGCAGTTGATCAGTTAGAGTGTAATGCAACAATATTTACTATTTCTCCTGAGACGGGAAACAACTGACTGTCTTTACCAACAACAGCCAATCTCCCAAAAGAGTGCATACTACAAAGTAGTATACAGGCCTAGTACTACATATTCAATCCACATTCTTCTTATTTCTCCTTTATTAATCAAAATTCCTTTTACCATTTTCGAAACGTGCTGAGTCACATCAGCAAAGGTATCTACTACTACTTCACTTGTATTTTTCTCTGTTGATCCAAAAAAGCCAGAGAAGAAAGGCTTTAAAATTTAATTCACTGTATGATGAAGGTTGATTGTGATATTCGACAACTCTTCGATGTGAAATGACATAGAAAGTCCATTTTCAAGTTTTCAAACATCAATAAAGTTCACCATCAACAAAACATTCGAGGTCAAAATTTAATTTTTATCCAGAGACGACTCCCAAACCCCTCAATTTTATGGGCTGATACTAACACCCTCAAGGATGCGCCCTTTCATAAGTGGAAGGCAGCGCCCTTTCAGGAGTCCTAGTCCGGCCCTGGAATAGAAGTCGATATACATAATGAATTTATAGATATCAAGAAATAGTCCTATTTTTTCTATCCTAGTTATATTAATAATAATATCATTATAATTTGTATTGTATTATCAATGGATAGATGAATAAAATGGAATTTTAGTCCACTTTCTCATCTATTTCTTATCTGAAAGAGTTTTTTTCACTTTTCCTCTAATTCTATAATTTTCTACATTTTAATGCGGTCTTCTATTTTTTTCTTTCCTTCTTATCTCTTTGATTTCATAAATTAGCCGTTCAGCACCAAATATTTCAAAAGACATTTTGAGAGAAATGAGAAAAAAAGATAAAATGATACAAAAGATGACTATTCCGTTTTGTGAAAAGCAACACAATTTGAAAACGAATGTACACCAGCTGGTCTGATGTTTGGTCTTGCCAGACCAGAAAAAAATTTGTGGTATGGCCTGAGACGCAATTCTCCTATCTTCCAATGTTTTCTCTGGCCGTAGTGATTTGGTTCCAAATTTGGAATGGTGGCCGCGCTAGTGTACCTTTAACATTGAAAGTATACAGCTGTGGTCTGGCTCTGGTCTTGCGTTTGGTCTGGACTTGGTCTGACTAGTGCGCGTTACTCCATGTGATCTCCATTTGATCACTTATAATTCCGTGTTTCTCTGGCTGCAAGTTAGTCTGGTCTGAGTCTTGGTCTGGTCTGAGTCGTAGCAGTGCGCGTTCAGCCTTAGGCCTAACCATTTTTTAATGAGAAAACAATTCTGTTCTGCAATTTCATGAGCCTCGATCCACGATTTTCCATAGAAAACAGCTGCAGTGTCATCTGCGAATGATATAGTTGTTGAGTTTTTTAGTTTTAGCCTCAGTAAATCATTCACATAAATAATAAAAAGGATTGGTGAAAGTACAGTTCCCTAAGGCAACCCGTAAGAGGTCATTTTAGAGTTATCAGTACATCCATTTATTGTTAATGACTGTGTTCTATCTCTCAAATAGCTTTTAATTAATTCTAGAAAAATTCCCCTGAAGCCATATTTCTCGAGTTTATTGTAAAGGGAGTAATGTGGAATAGTATCAAAAGCTTTTTTGATATCCAAGAAAACCGCTATAGATTTGTAATTGGAATTCAGGTTTTGTGTAACAGTATTAGCAAATTTAATTAATGCATCTTCCGTACTCTTCTCAGCCTGAAATCCAAATTGATTTTCATTTATTATTTCATGTTTGCTCAAAAACAGGACTAATCTCTTCTTTATAATCTTTTCCATAATTTTTGCCAGATTACTGATAAGACTGATTGGCCTGTAATTGCCAGGATTTGATGGATCTCCTTGCTTGAAGAAAGGGTTTATTTTGGCTTTTTTGAAGTGTTTGGGGAAGTAGCCTTGCTCAAAACATTTATTAAAAATCGTGGCTAGTGGTTGTGAAATAGTGTGGCCTATTTGCTTGAGTACTGTGTTATTGAGATTATTCATTCCAGGGGCGCAATTATTCTTCAGCTCTTTTATTGTCTCTTCAATTTCTTTAGAATCTGTTGGTCTCATGAAGAAGGAATTCAGTACTAGAGGTGTTTCGGTTAAATCGTTGTTGTGATCAAAGTTGGGAGAATTCGCTAGTTCATTGTTCAAAGCTATAGCCTGTCTTTCACCAACATTGTTAAAAAAGTCATTCAGCCTCTTGGCCTCAACTCTGATCCTGTTACACTCCTTTTTTCCTTCCCTGATTGCCTCATTAATACTCCTCCAAAGCTTTGAACTATTGTTTTGACATTGCTCTATTTTAACTTTATAATATTTCTCCTTCGCTTCACTTATGAGCCTATTCAATGTGTTCCGATAAATTCTGTATTCATTTATTGAATCAGCATTTGCAGGACCTTTCCTTATTCTATCCCGTATAGTAATTGATCTTATTATTCCTTGCGTTATCCAAGGCTTCAAAGGGCGATTTCGGCGAGGAATGTTTATCTCAGTTTTGACTGAATTAATAATACCATTTAACCGTTCCACAAACTTTTCAACAAGTATATCTATATCTTCATTTCCAAAAATTGTATTCCAGTTTTCTTTTTCCAATTTTTCAGCAAGAAGTCTGTAGTTGTTTGATATTTTTATGCTGTTTGCAGGCATATTTCCATTTGAAGTGGTTTCGGAATTCCGTTCATTACCTAAATGTAATAGAACCGAATAATGATCCGTTATTGTTGTCTTGAAGATGTTCCCAAATATAAAGCTGAAATTGCTATTTGTGTTTTTGAAAACGATATGATCTATGCACGATTCAGATGTGGTTGATACTCTAGTACTTCCATTTATATGAGATTTAAAGCCTTTGCTCATTAAAATATGCATGTATTCCTGAACCTGTATACTAGTTGATTGAATATTTATATTTATATCACCAACCATTCAAACACTCATTGAATTGGGTATATTGTCAAGGAAATAGTTTAGGCTGTTGACAAAATTCTTTTGGCTGTTGATTAAATGATTACTGGGTGATCTATAAATTCCTATAACTCTGAACATTTTATCATTTGGTGTTTTCAAGTCCAAGCACAACGAGTTTGCATCAACAATGTCACAAGCGATCACACTGACATCAATATTATCTCTAATATAAATGCACAGACCGTCGCATTTGTTAATTTTCGAATATTTATTTACTTCGGTGTAACCTGGGATCTTGTAAGTAAATGGAATGTTCTCGGTTAGCCAAGTTTCAGTAAGAACTATTACATGGATATCTGTTTTTAATCTGTTTATACAACAGATTAACTGATTGAAATTTGCATGAAGGCTGCGGATATTGGTCGAGAAGATATTTAAGAATTCACTATTTTTTCCATTTATTGAAGGAACATAATTGATATACTCATCGATTTCAGGAGTGATGTTATCAATTTTCAGCAAAGTAAGAATTTCATCAATATCTGCCATGATCAAGTCTGTTATCAAGCATGCATAATCTATCCCTGTTCCACTTTTCAAGATCGGTTTCATTTGTTGTTCTTAATTTATCAATGAGTTTGTCTATTGCATCTTTTTCTACACTCGTAGTTAAATATCTGAAAGTATTGGTGTGGCGTGAAAGAGCAACTATTGCATGTTGGATACTGTTATAAATGTCTCTTTTCCGGTAATCTACTCTAATTAATACTACGTTTTTAGATGTTAGTCCTTGCGCTTCGTGAATAGTATGAAGTTTCCATCCTTTCCAAGTATTTACTCCCCAATTTAGTGCTTCAGCTACTCTTTGTTTCTCCTCCTGTGTGAAGGTCAAAAAAAGGGTCTCCGAGAATATAAAATGATGTTCACCTAATCTATGTGTCGGAAGTATGGATGAGATTTTACTATTTAGCGTAGCGATGATGTTTTAGTGGGGGGAAAGTGCATAGCTAACATCTACTGGGCATCTGCGGGTTTTTGAAAAGTATGCATACGGCTCACAGAAGCCACACACTTCATGCCATTTCGTTTCCAAGGAGCTTCTCTCAATGTAAGGTAACTGTTGTGAGTCACCAACTACAATTATTTCTTGTGCTCTACTCAATTCAACTATGTAACCAATGTAACCAGCATGCATTAACAATACTTCATCAATGAAAACTCTTTCATAAGTTTTTTCACCTGAGCTATTTATGAAGTAAGATCCCACAGTTCTATAATCTAAGTTTATGCTCCTTTCATCAACGATATCATGCATCCTAACCACTTCTTCACGAACAGATTTTATGCCAGCTCGTGTTTGACTAAGGACAAGGTCTCTTCCAGGATTATGCTTAGAAACTATAAAGTAGGATTTCCCACAACCAGGTACTCCGTCATACCATTTGTTATTTGGTAATTTACAATCCTTGAAGCTTAATTTATTTATATTCGCTAATAATTTGCCATTAAGCATAAGTATTGTATCTTTGGTCACCAGGACGTATCTTTCCGTAGTTTCAAATCTTGATTGGTGAGGCTGGAATTGAACGTACTTCCCTCCCTCTTCCAAACAAAAACCCATTGTATAAACTAAGTTTGTTTTAAAAAGAAATCGCTTTATTGTATTATCGTAAATATTCATACTCCCTTTCAAAACATTCATAATTTCTCCGTTCCAGCTTACAATGTTGGATTGTGTTATTGTTGAGAGAATTTGTTTGTATATCTTCGCATTTTCTGTATCAGTCTTTTGAATAATGTGACGAAGTTCTATCATAGAGTTTAAGTAAACTTCGAGTTTTGTATTGCCCGGGAAAAATCCTATTGGGGTTTCTGGTGGACAATTCGAACTATCAGAAATATCAGGGATGTTGAGAAATTTAAGTTCACAGTAACCACGGTACGCGAATACAAATCTAAGACTATCCGCCTCGAGCACATTACTCAATAGATTAGTGGCAGTCATCTCAAGAAAATCATTGAAACAATCAACACCAAAAATTAATGGATAATTTGTTTTAGCCCATTCGTTTAAAGTTTAAAAAATTTAAAAGAAGTTAAGCTCAATCTCTTTAGTACATTCTATCAATAATAATGGATTATTATTTATATGGTTTTGAAAGAGTTTGATATTAGTATTTTTTAATTGGTCAAGCTGTTTCCATTCTTCATGTGTAAATTTAGTTTTTCCCGTTAGAGCTGCGAATCCTTTGGATGTTTTAAAGTTACCCTTACTTAATTTAACAAAACTTATCATTACATCTACATGTTCACCAAAATTATATACAAGATTTACTCTACTTTTAGGAGTTTTACAGGTTGAGTTGAAGACTTCTATACGATTTAGAACTTGGGCGAGACCTACATTTTGAGGCTCATAACTCATGGAGCTATTGCTAATTTTTTTATTTCTTAATTTATTAATTAATTTTTTAAATACCATAATCTGTTTTATCTATAATTTGTTGTACCGCTTTTCGGTAGGTGGGGCAATCTTTATCATTTGCTTTATGATTGTGATTTTTTTCATTGTTCGAGCAGTTAGTGCAGCATGGACTTTTTTCTTTGTTTGGGCATTCCTTGATGTCATGGCCCTTAACGGCACAGTGTGCGCAAGTACTTTGGCTATCAGGACAATGTTTACTTACATGGTTCAGTTTCTGGCACTATTTGATGCAGTAGAGCATTTTCTAAAAAATCTAGTATTTCAATTTTCGCGTTTTCTCTCTATTTTCCCCCAGACTTGAGTTATAATACCTAAGAAAATGTTAATAGCTGATCCTGACCAGAATTTCTTCCTCTTTCACGTGATAATTGATAAATTGAAAATTTTCATAATAACGATGAATACAGGATAGTACACATAAAACACCCTGTTTTTCAACCTCAACTCTGTAAGGGATAAAGTAAAAAAAGTTTTTCTACACATCAATCTTCTCATTTTCAGACGCTCTAAACGATGAAAAAAAAGAAATTTCGAAAAATCTCAACAATGAAAAAGTTGAAAATCTTCACCCTTATCGATCAAAGCCAACAAAAATCCTATGGAGATTCAATGCATGTAATCGTCATTATCATCATTTTACCTTCAAATTGAGTGATTTAGACTGGAAAATTTTCCCATAGGAGAGATTTTAGGAAATCGAAATTTTTCCGTTAGTTTCCATCACCTCATTCCTTAACCATCAACCCTACAAGAATTTAAAAAAAAAAACAAAAAAATTAGCTCAAAAAGCGCTACAAAACGGCAAAAATTTTTTTCAAACATTACATTAAACAAGATTCTCACTTTTTTCACACCCACCCTGCACCCTCTCAAAATGTCCGCGAAACAAAAATGACTAAGCCAAACTGTAGAGAATTGCTTCTAATTTCATTTGAAGCAATAAAAATCTTGAAAAAAATAATAAAAAACGAGGGTTGTTTTTCGCGGTTTGAAAAAAATAGGGGTAACTTTTCGAAAATGTCGAGGTTTTCTCTATGGTTTCAGCCCAAACCGAATCCATCCCAACTCCCCCCAAGAATCCACCAAAACTGCATCATAAAAATCTTTAATGTCAATGATACGTGATCCTGCAGTTATAGAGTATGTTAATGGGAGATGGAGTCGAAGGCTTTGCTTAGGTCCAGTAGGTCTGCACTAGTTGAAAGTTTATTTTCAAAGCCTTCATAAATATTAGATACAATATCCTCTACTGCTTTAATTGTTGAAAGTTTGGATCTGAAACCGTACTGTGCTGAGTTCAAGAGACCGTTTTTCTCAAAGTAATGGCACAATTGTTCATGCATAATTATCTCGACTATTTTAGAGAATATTGGTATGAAGGAGATGGGGCGGTAGTTACTTGGATTGGTTTTCTCACCTTTCTTGTAAATAGGGATAGTGACAGTGACTTTCAAGCAGTCAGGAAAGACTCCTGTTTCTATTATGTTGTTAATAAGAAAACGTAGTGGTACTTTGATGTGTTTGTAAATATTCTTAATGAGAAAATTTGAGAGATTAGTTGTATAGAAGACATCATTGAGGTTTTATTTTTGAATTCATTTTATAAAATGAGTTGGGTATAACTCGTATCACATTAAGTTATTTATAACTTTATTTGCATTTTATTTTCACACATATCACATTATACTATATAATTTCAACCACTCCAACATAATTTCAACATTTCCAACGGCTTTCACAATAATTTATATTATGTTAGTAAATAGTAAATGTTATGAAATAGATACAAATTGGATAAGAGTATAGAAACTGATTATACAGTCTCTAAAGATATGGTAGGCCTAATGATATTTTATTATATAGGCCTATCATATGATTTTATATGATCAAGTTCATTTTTTGATTTGTTTGAACCTGCAGTGTTTTCATACTTGCAGGTTTCAAGCATAAATAGATTCAGCAATAGGAAATATTATTTTAAAATTAATATTAAAATCAATTCAATAAAAAGTTAGTGATATAATATTAATAGAGAATTTCAATGTTGAAACAATAGAGTTGAAAAATTGAATAAGAAGGTATATGAGGTAAGTTACATTTAAACTTGAAATAATAAACCCTTGAATCTCTCCAATTTGTGAAGATGAGTTCAAGATACGTAATTGGAGACTCCAGTGTTATTGCTAAAAATTATATTAAAGGGGTTGAAAAATATAAAAGAACTGAAATTCGCAGTAGGATCAAGTTGAAAAATGCTGGAGAGGGAACTCTCTTCTCAGAGATTTTGAAAAAGGTTTAAAGAGAAGTCCGCAATTCAAAAGGCATGAATATATAGAAATGCTACATAAAAATATGAGAGATAATTTGATGATTGGATTCAAAAACGAAAATTGTCTCAAAGAAGAAGTTCAATACAATGAAGGAATTCAAGCTATTAATCGCCTTAGAGGAAAGTTGAATCTACAATCAAAAAGCTTTAACACATATCTAGAATCTGACTACAAACTCACCAAAGCACTCTGCATTGAAGCTGAAGACAAAAGGGGATTGAACCATGAAAGAACTGAAACTCTAGAAAACACTGTCAATAATTTACAGACAATACAACATGAGATAAGTATATTGCAAGATCGTTATGACAAATGCAAAGATTGTGAGAGATTTTTATACAGCATCAGCCCATTGTCTTGGAAAGAGAACTACAACTCAAAGTATGGTTCAATTGATGAAGCTTTGACAAAAGAAGCAGATACCGATATGTATTTCAGGGAAACATCTGAATTATTTATGATTTTTAACGAATTGGAAGAGTATTGCTTTACAGATACTTTAGTTTCACAGAAACTAGAAGATATAGCTGAAAATTTGACAAGAGAGACTGAACCTATTGATAGGTATTATACAGAGTTAATAGAGTACTTGGAGGAAAAGGTTAAGAGAAAAGAAGAAAGTATCAAATCTTATGAGAAAGGTCGCAAAGATGTGGAAAGATATGCCAATGAGATGATTCAAAACTCAAGTGCTAGTATGATACTCTCAAGTCAGGAATACCATGTCACATTTGCTCATCTTCAGGATCACTTCAATCAGTGCTTCAATATCAGCAACACATCTCTATCAATCCTGGAGATGTTTCGTGCTCTAGAAGCCGAGCACAAAAGGCTTCAGTTTGAAGAGGACTTTTTGAATTCAGCTGACTACAGTGCTCTGACCTCGAAGGTGCATGCTCAAGAACAAGCACAGCTGTTACTAGCAAAGCGGTCCCGTAAACTTTTGATGCAATTTGATAGCAGTATTCAGAGATTGATTAGCATTTACAAACCTTCCAAACAAACTACCACCAGAAAACTGATGCACAGGTCGCAAATAACTGACAAATTATCAAAACCAGAGTCCAAACTTCAATTTAAAAGTGCAGAGAAGATTTTGCAACACTTCTTTGCTGATGAAAATTATTGTGATCCAACTGCAAACCAATATCTTGATCTTGATGGCATGAATAAATATCTCAATGAAGAGGACAAAAAAGATGCAAATTTCCATGTAATGGAATACCCATTATAATAAGGCTTGGGTTTTTGGCATCCCATGATTATAATATTTGGATTCTGCCTGTCAACCTTCTATACATCTTATGATGTAGGTAGGTACCTACTTTCTGCATAATCAGATACTACTGCATTCCTAATAATGACCATTTCCATCTCACTCATCACCATGAAAAAGTATCGGCGGATAGTTACTTGTGAAGCTTCTCTTTCAAAGTAAAGTAACTTACTCTCTGAATAAAGAGAAATTATTTTAAAAAGCGGGTAAATTTTTTTCATATTTTACAGGAAAATGGAATTTACTTTTTAAAAATATGGTCATTGTTTAAGCTGAACTAATGAGTGTTGTATATAGTAGCTTCTTTTAATGGTTTTTTTGCCTCTTAATTTTTGACCATTCTCATTCTTGCAAAATTTTGATAAATAGTAGAATAAAAACTGCTTTAATTCTCTTCTACTACACGTTCAGTAGCTACTAAACATAGAAAATTAAAAATATAAAGAATATATTTTGATGTTCACTAGTCAAATCATTTGTCTTTGGCTTTAATCTATAGGTAAAGTATGTCCAAACAAAGAAGTCAGGCTGGTAAGATGAAAAATGACTCCAGCTCTTGTAATATTGGTCTTGAATTATAGGAAAGCATTCTGATCTACAATTCGATGCCAAATATATGATTTTCGAACCAATATTGATCGAGCTGAAGTCATTTTCCCATCTTGCCAGAATGACTTCTTTGCTTAGACAGACTATATTTAATCTTCAATTAGTATTTATATCTATTATGAATTATCACTATTATAAATATCATTCTATGAGATATTTGATATTCTTCAATCAATAGTTTTTAAAGTTTTGAATAATGAATATTGTAGCATGTAAGCTAATGTAGCTGCAACAAATTATTCTGTACCCAAAAATAATTTTGGAAATATTATTCATTAATCGGATTTTTTCATCTTCCATCGATTTAGAATGATAATTATCTTAATATACGTTATTGAATCATCGGTCATTTTTAGAGTTGTATCGACAAATTCCTACATAGTAGCCGTATTATAGAATTGGAAAAGAAATGGATCTAAACTTAATTTTTTCATTACTATTACATTCTATCTCCTAAATTTGAATTTTTCACAACTTTTGTGATTTGAATCACTTGCATTAGTTAGCGATTCAATAATAATTTATTATTTATAAATAGGGTCTACATCATTTTCAAACTGAAAAAATAGCTTGTACCGTAACTATTTTATACTTACTGCTATTACAAATTTCTTATCAAATTTCACATGAGTCTATGTTGGAAATATAAGACAACAAATTTCACATGAGTCTTTGTTGGAAATAAGGCAACAAATTGATTTTTTAGAAAATATTCAGGCTACAGTTGACTAAATTATATTAGATTCCGTAGAATTATTATATTAAATATCCAAGATATTTTTTTCAATGGCGCAACAGCCCTATGAAGGGCCTAGGCCTACCAGCTGGTTGCCAGCTTCATATTCACCAAACTATACAGTCCGTCCAAGCAGAAAAGACACCCCGACAAGACGGAAAAACGGCTCCAGCCCGGCCAATACCGGCCCAAAAGTCATAAATTCTCGAAAGAACCCACAGCCCCCGAACCAACACCGACCGAGCCGAAGCCATCCCCACCCCGCCAGAATGCCCACCCAGCCCGGACAGAAAATACAGCAGGCGAATAATCATCAACCAGGATAGAGGTAACGTGTGGTTAGCACGTCGATCCTCTCAACCATAAGCCAATCTTCACAACCAAGTGAAGATACAGAACACCTCTGTATAACATGCAGTTAATCAATTAGAGTGTAATGCAACAATTGATATTCCTCCAGAAACAGGAAACGACTGACTGTCTTTACTAACGACAGCCAATCTCCCAAAGGAGATAAAATATTCAAGATAAGTAGACAAAAATTAGAACACCAAGAATACACCAGTGATAAATTATATGGGCAAGTGATAGAATGTATGCTGATCCTCAATTTATTTATTATAAATCATATTGCTAAAAATAATCAAACTTTCAATTAGTGAAGATCAATATTTTTATTTTGTATATGGTAACATGTTTCAGCGTATTAGCCAATAGCAAATGCAAATAAATTGAAAGTTTGATAAATACAGAAAAAATGAGTATCGCTATAAATAATGGACATTCTGTAGGCTATTCATGTGAACATAAACGACAAATAAAAATCTGATCCTTTTCACTAATATATATCTACTAGCCGGCAGGCTCGCTTCGCTCGCCTTCTCCGGCTAGCCAGGGGGCTCCACCCCCTGGACCCCTGACTGTATCGGCAGTGTAAGTAAGACAAACAGGCTCGCTTCGCTCGCCTGCAAATTCCGTTCAGAAGGGGTTCAAAATTTATTGAACACAGCATTTTTGGACCTAATCTGGACCTGTTTACCAAATTTCAAATTTTTCTGCCAATTGGTTCTTGAAAAATGAGAGAAAAAATCCGAAAAATAGTTGAACGTTTATATTAAGCGTAACTTTGGGAAGTATATTGAACATAGTTTGAAACTTGATTCAATATCTTCTCAACTAGTTCATCTATAATCTCGCTGAACCATTGATTTTACAGAAAGGATTGGTCTTTTCAAGGCGGAAGATATGCAACCCGCAATACATTTACAATTTTGAAAAAGTGATTACTGGCGTACTCTTGAACGTATTTCAAAAATATTTTAACACAACATTTCTAGACCTTATATGAACCTTCTCACCAAATATCAACATTTTCTACGAATTGATTCTCAAAAAAATTGAGAAAACGCAGAAAAACTTTAATATTTGGCGTATCCTTATGAAGTTTCAAAAATCCTTTCTTAGCGCGCGTCTAAACGTCCAACTTAACATGCCTACCAAATTTGATCGCATTCGGTTCAGTAGATGTTTAGTTCTGGTGATGAATGAATGAATCAGTCAGTCAGTGCCATTTCGCTTTTATAGATATAGATTGAATAATTATTGGATGATAAGGTTTTCCACAAGTATAAAAATTTAACTAAAATAATTAGGCACCAATTCATCCTCAAGCTCTGATGATGAAAGTGAAAAAATTAGAAGAAATTTTTCACAAAAAAACTCCACCAATTGGCACCAATGAAATAAAAGTGATATTCCGCGAAATTGCTTGAAGTATTGTATTTGTATTGAACTGAGTAATAACATGGAATTAATCACTTGAATCTGTGACTCGATTGACGTGTAATGCTACGTTTACACCGGAACGTTATAATAACTTCTGTGTTTAACGTATTATTATATAGACTTATAATTATGTATTATAACTTATTATATTATGTTATTAACATTCCGGTGTAAACGTGGCATAAGGTCAACCAACAGCTGTTCTTCCTAACAATATTATCCTCAAATAAACAAATCAGAACTGGCGGGATTCACCTGATGGTTCTTTTGCTTTTAGCCTCACGCTAATGTTTTTCTCCCTCACAATTTTTTTACAAAACCCAAATTCTGTATCTCAATGCTGAGGTCACAAAATCACAACCCCGCAGTGCGTCTAGATTCTCCAGTCAACTTCCATCACAGTAAGTATATCTCACTCTGTCTCATCTCAGTACTTCTCTCTCTGTCTCACGCAACTAACATCTAATTAGTACCGTAATTAATCCGATCCTTTTGACCTACACTCATTCCACGTGTCAAAGACTTAACAAGTTCATATAGGATATAGTTCTGCAGCTTACAAAACCTCCAAGCTGAATTTGTTTCATGCATGGTTGCTCGAAACATCCACATCATAGGCTATGTGATGTCACTTTTGTCAAGATACAGCACGTGGCTTTACCAATGTTAATGCCAATTATTCCCATAAACTCGACTAATTTTCTTCCCTTTTGATTTTACAGTACCTATTAGAATGCATAAGAGAGAGTGGGGAACGGTGAGACACGGGGAACAGTGAGACAAGATTTTTAATAAAAAATGTAGACACCTTACAGTGGCAATGTTCAGTGTCAGTAGCTTCTACTAGAGTACCTGATGTATCACCCGTGTTTGATGGCTTCACGTCGACGATTTGTTTCAATCTAATTTCGACTTCATTTGAAGGTATGAAATATTTTTTCCTGCACTTCAGTTTTTTCTTCTATGAAAATGAGTTTTTGAAATATGACAAGAACCAAGGATGTTCTCAATACAGTTATTCATGCTGATTGAAGCGGCATGTAATTCACATGATAATATTTTGAGGTTATGTTTTTTTGCATTAAAAAGCCATGGAACACAGAATGGGGAACCGGTGCATTGTCCCACTGATCCATTGTCCCGCGTCCAATGGGAGCATTTTGACAGTAAATGTTCCAATGAATCAGTGATTGGCAGACGACAAATGTCGTCTGTTCTGCCTCATATTTCGAGGCCGATCCACTGATCAGTGATCACTGATCCATTGGATCAAAGAGCTCTCATTGGTCGAGATCTGCGCATGCGCCGGATAGTGTTCAGAGCATCTGCTCATCTTCATCATAGCATCGTTATTCAAAATCAAAATAAGGAACAACTAGGCCTAACAAGATGTCTTCAAAATTGGAGTTGGTGTATGAATATAAGAATATTCTTTACAAAATTTTTGGAAAGCAATGGAAAAAAGCAATAAGTGATGTCATGAACAAAAACAGGAATTAAGATGGAATTGACCTGGTGTAGCCAACTTACAAAATATGGTTTCATCTGTTACAGTGAATATGAAAATTGGCTTGGTAGGCTATATTGATTTAAAGTTTTACTATTGCTTTTCTTTATCAAATTTATTTTGTAATTGAAATTATTATAACAGCCTACAATAGGTTTTCTTCGTATACGCATTCAGTGCAGCATACTCTTTGTAAACTTATTAACTTATGCGCATGAGTTCATTTCCTACACAATTTAAAATTTGCGCCAAAGTTGAGAACCAAAAACATTCAAAACTGCTTCCAATGGGAACATGGTACATTGCACCAGTCACATGACCTCGGTCGATTGTGGCATGTCACAATGGATCTGTTCCAGATCCATTGTTCCATGCTCCCAGAACGAACCCAGTGAGACTATGATGAACGCATACCGGGTAGGCGCTTAGGCGGAGTTTACTACTTGGTCTTGTGGAGGGCCAGTTCATCAGAGTGATATCAATGTATTCAATACCCTTTGTTCTAAAGGTGTATTAATATTTTTAGGGGAGCCAGACCTCCTTTTGAACTTCACCTATTTTCTGAAGTGTCTCACTGTTGAGTGTCTGAATTTCTTGGTGCTTAAACATTCTTTTTGTTTGTTACAAATAACTATACCGGTTTTTAATAATTAATTCTTTTTGAATATTGAAAAAACTTTGGTATAATATATCATTTTTCTTGCATTAAATTTTTTGTCTCACTGTCTCCCCACCCCTAGGGAACACTGAGACATTTGAGGTTATGTGACTTTTTAAATTTTTTAATCTTGAAAGAAATGTTTAATATGATTGGTTTTCTTAGATTAGATAGTCTAGACTATCTGCAGGAATACTCAAACTGAAGACTTTTCAAACGTTTTATCTGCTTTTGAAAAAAAGTGTCTCTCTGTTCCCCACTCTCCCTTATAATCTATCAAGAGACATTTTTGAGAGCTCTGTAAACTATGGTATTGTAAATGACTAAATTGGATTTGAAATTTATTTGGAACTATCAAGTTGAAAATAAATAGGAATAAAGCAGAAGAAGACCTGGATTAATTAAAAAAGAATAATGGATAAAGGATGAAGTAGAATATAATATTTGACTCCAGAATTGAATTATTAGCCTTCTTGACAGCAATTTTTATAGTAGGTAGTTTAGAAATAAACTAGGCCTATTAGAAAAATATATAGTTATCATTCATTACTTTGACAATCAGGGGCGAGGTGTGACTTTTTGGCTCGGTCATCTCTAGGAAAAATTTAGTTCCGCACCCCCATCTATCTCACCCCCATCCCATACCCAAAAGAAAATAATGTTCCATTTTAGACAATTATTCATCAAGCTTTATTATAACTAGTCCAATTACTAAAGATAATACACGATGAAGAACACAAAAAACTGTTGGAAATTTATAAATAATTGGATAAATTAAATACGGTGTTATTCAAATCAATATGCTAATTGAAATAGAAATTAAGAATTGAAATAGAACTCCAAGAAACCAAATATAATTTGATGATTACCTAGCCGAATGATATTGATTTATTTATTTCATGACAAATTATTCCTTATCTTAGTTAAGCATACTTATTTATCATATCATTCATTGTACAAGAGGCCAAATAATAGTACAATACAATAAACATCATATGATTTAAGTTTGCAAAACTGTATGGAGCGCAGAGTGCAGAGAATTTGTTGTCAGAGACGGTGGAATCGCAGAAAATAGCGATGTTTTCGTCCGTATACTCCGTCCATCATTTGCGGGAGGGAGTGGGTGAGTGGATGCAGAAGAGTGGTGGGAACGAACGCGAAACAGCATTACTGGAATCGCACACTGTTGAGCATATTGAACGAATGGAAATGATGATGGAGTAGTTCACTCTATTCGAACTTGGCGCGCTTGGAAAAAGCTTTGATTTCTTCACTTCTTTGTATTTATTTTTAATATTTTCAACTTGATAATTCCTACACATTATATATTAATTTCTGTCTAGTCATCTGCGAATCCAAAGATGACCGGACGCCTCGCCTCTGTTGATAATGATGGCATTTTCATATCATATCTGTGACAAATTCTAATCTCAATATAAATAGCCTAAATAATGAAGCTATATATCTGATACCCTATTCTTGCAAACAATGAGAAAATTATGTAGGTAGGTTACCGTGCTTTAATTTTTTATTCTAGAATCTACAATGAAAGTATAATGAAGTAGGCTGCAATAAAGATAGACTATAATATAATTCACCTTACTTATAATAAAAGCCTACCTATTTGAATATGTGCCTGAACACTTACCATTCTTATAAAATATTACATTAAAATTGCATACCGTACCAAGTATGAGCCTTCCATCTATCCATGTTGTAAGTTGCAAGTAAGTATAAGCTTTCTTTTTTATATTATCAAATTTTAGATTAGAGTTGAGAACATCACTTGAGAAATAATTCATATAGGTTGATGTGAGAAATGGTATCTCAATCGAATTATTGATTCAAACAATAACAACTTGTACAGTAGGCTACCTACCATACTATTTTTTTGTACCATTCAAGAATCAAGAACTTTATTTTTTATAAGTATACACATAAAACACATGGAAATTGTCAGGAACAAATAAAATTCCAATCTTAATATAAATAAGATAACATTCTG
This sequence comes from Sogatella furcifera, assembly GCA_017141385.1. Classification (NCBI taxonomy): domain Eukaryota; kingdom Metazoa; phylum Arthropoda; class Insecta; order Hemiptera; family Delphacidae; genus Sogatella; species Sogatella furcifera. The sequence continues at coordinate 14,429,972 of CM029549.1, forward strand.
TTACATAGAAAATGTAAAAAAGTAATGAAAAACACAGTAGAATTTTTTAATTGAGTCATGAAAAGTTTTGCTTTGCACCTCATTAGCTCCAATAAAATTCAAAATTATTGTCAATTAAATACAAACATCTTTAAATCAATATCTCCTTTATCTTCCTCTCAAATTTTCTTGAAGACTGCAATTTGGAATTATCTGAGTAGAATTATAGTCGGCGCAATCTAAGTTGACGAAAACCCCCTCCACACGAGAAATAGCTACGTTGTCATTTTTCGTAAAATTGAAACTTCTCCCAACGCAAATACATTCAACTGAATGTTAAAAGTGACAGCGTAGCTTCGGAAAAATCACGCGGTGTTGTAAAACTCACTATTTTGATGATAAACCAGCTGTTCGCAGCTCGAATATCCAAGTCGATTAGCTTCAATAACTCCAATCTTCAACATACAATGATTCATGCATATACCGCTCTCCTTACTTTGAAAATCTTGAGAGGCCAAATTACGATCTTCCGACTATTTTCGACATTTGGAAAAATAATTTAAATTGTTTTTGAACAACTTTCTCGCTTTCCCCACCCACTTATCTTCTCAAACAAAAAAGTTTCTAGATCATCGAAAATGTCATGTTTTCTGTTCGAGTAGACTCGACATTGGCAAACATATTCATTAATTGAAACATAATTATTGGTCGGATATAGAAAATTCAAACACCATTAGAAAGCTCGAATTCTTGTCATTTTGATATAAAAAACTTAATTTTTACTAAAACCTATGATTGTGAGAGAAGTGATATACAATAGAAAGTAATATTTTCGCGATTTTTCAATTTTTTCAAAAAAATCAAATTTCCTTTGAATCCTTCTACCCAGAACTTTTTTAATACTACTGGTATATCAAGGATGAAATTCTACGTCTAGATATGGGGTTTAATCGCGAATTTGAAGATGTTCCAATTTCACACAATCTGGCAACGTAGCTATTTCTCGGGTGGAGGGGGTTTTCGTCAACTTAGATTGCGCCGACTATATACAGTTTTACATACATATATTGAAAATTTTATTGAGATTTTGTGTGAGTAGGCTATACTGCTCAATCCTAATTGTGTGTCTATTTCTTTGTTTATTTCTTGTTTTGAAGTTGTGAAAATGACTGTACCGTATCAAACTTCTCCAAATTACTATACACATAACAAAAAACATACAACATTATGATATATTTACGTATTATATTGTGCATGCATTAAAATTTTTATGACACTGCAGTTGCAGTGAGTAGAGTTGCCTGTAGCCCTATAGGAGAAATGGTCTTTTGAAATAACTCTGCACCAATCATCCGATGAAGATCTCGTCTTTAGAATTTCCTCAATGACCTCGCATGTTGTCGAATAACCTTGAGCATGGAGTTCCCCTTCCCCGAGAGCTGCTAGAGTGCCGTCGAAATTAATTATCACCACCTGCCATCTTCATCACAATGTGCTTTTGATCTCCGGCATTATTGATTGTTCTCTATTGATCTACGATAATTCGACTTTGTTATTCAATGCTCCGCTCTCACAAATTCTTCCACTTCGTCAATGTCCACCTTGATAGAAAACATCACCCACGTAGGAAACACGTTGCATAACACTAGACTATACAAAATTAGAAGGTTGATCAATTATTTATCATAGAAGACCATTATTGTGAGTGGAAAGTAAAAAAGTTCACTCCTCCTTAATTTATTGAAAATTTTCCAATTTTTCTGAACCAATCAAGAGATATACCATCATTATTTCAAGGCATTAGGAAAAGCCTTGAAATAAAAACCGATAACCAATTATTATTACCATGTTGAGGATGATCATGAAAGGGTCTTAGGGTCAGATGCAGAATATAGATACTGCGGCCAGGTTGGCGCAGTGGGCTGGGACGTCACAACCTTCAGTCTGCTAGCACTGCCGCTGGTCAGGGTTCCCAGTAGGCATGGCTGGCTGTTTTTCACCTCATCAATCACTTCCGCAATCATTATCCATTACCCACGCACAAGCTAAAATGCTTATGTGGTAATCATCCGCAATAAATAAATAACAATAAAAAAATCCTTCTGTGATTTTTTTTTAATAAGATCCTGGAAATTTCAATAATGGATTTTAGAGGGAAAAGCTAATATTTTACCGTAGCTATTTTTTTCAACAGGTATAGTAGGCCTATACATCACGATCACTTCATCTCCAAGTTATCAAGGTAGCCAAGGTAGGTATTCCACATGTAGCCTAAACAGAAATACAGTAGCCTATATAATAATAATCCCTGTTATTATACGGTAGGCCTACCTACCTATTTGAATTGTAGGGTGAGAAAATAAATCTAGAGCGTCGTGCAATATGTCCACTTGTGTATATGATGGTCAGTCGAGAAGTAGTAGGTACTGTATTCCACCCGAGCAAAAGCAAGAGCAAGAGATGATCTCAAGAGTTGAGCAAATATTGGCTGGACCCAATATTCAATTGAAAGTTCTTCGGTGGAAATATTGATTGAAACAAGCTGGATACAATATCAACATCCACAGACTACCTCTTCCTCTCATATGTCTGTCTTTACAAACACAGTTTTTATTTTTTCCCTTATCCGTCTTGATATTCTTGATCTCTCAAAGCTCAAAACTGTTAAATGCAGGGGTTCTCAACAGAATAAGAATAAAGAATATTTATTTTACCTTGAAGAATGTCAATAAGTTAATGCAGTACGGTATGCCTACAAACTTATTTTGATTGATCCTTGTCTTTTTATTTTGTTGTCTTTTGTTTGGAATCGGAATTCGAAAATATAGTAGGTATTCATTTAAAATATTTTACCATCAAAATGGAATAAAATGTGAGTGATTGTTCATCTCGATTTTATTCTGCGATTATTATCACAAATTACAAATGAATTATTATTTAAAATCATTAATTCTTATAAATAACAAAAGACAGATAACATTGTAGGTACCATTAGCATTGGTACCATAGCATTAGCATTACCAGTACCAATTAGCATTAGCAGTACCATTAGCATTGATACCATGTAGGTACCATACATTGAAATGTTTAATAGTAGGATAGTAGCCTATAATACAGGGTGTTTCAGGAGGAATGTGCAATACTTCTCAGGCTGATTCCTTACACCAAGTAGACAAAAAAGTTCCATGGGACTAACCCCCAAAAACGCTCTGTTACCGAGATAACAATGGCGGAAAATTGAGATTTTTTAAAATATATTAATTTTTCTAATTTTTTAGAGGCATTAGTCAGGTTCTAAAATAATCAATTCCTATGTAAAATTAGCTGAGTTTGTAACTTCAACGGTCATTGAGGTAATTTGAAAAATATGCTAGAAAGCGCCATTTTTCAACAATAAGGATTATAACTGGATAAGGAATCATAAAATTGTATTTTTTATTAATGGAAGTTGGAGAGAGTCGGATTCTAAAGAAAAAGTTGAATGGCGGCGATTCTGTAAATCTTACCCAAATCTCAGAAATAGCGATCAAAAATCGCAAAATCGCTACTAAACACAGATTCATCACTTGGGCTATGTTTTGTTAATCTTGCGATTTTTGACCGCCATTTCTGAAATTTGGGTAAGATTTACACAATCGCCGCCATTCAACTTTTTCTTTAGAATCCGACTCTCTTCAACTTCCATTAATAAAAAATACAATTTTATGATTCCTTATCCAGTTATAATCCTTATTGTTGAAAAATGGAGCTTTCTAGCATATTTTTCCAATTATCTCAATAACAGTTGAAGTTACAAACTTGGAACTGGTTTCATTGAATTCCTCAGCTAATTTTACATAGGAATTGATTATTTTAGAACCTGACTAAAGCCTCTAAGAAATTAGAAAAATTAATATATTTTGAAAAATCTCAAATTTCCGCCATTGTTAACTCAGTAACAAAGCGTTTTTGGGGGTTGGTCCCATGGAACTTTTTTGTCTACTTGGTGTAAGGAATCAGCCTGAGAAGTATTGCACATTACTCCTGAAACACCCTGTATAATATTAAGTTGATGTTGAAAGAGTAGCTTACAATAATGAATGATGATATTTCATATAGTGTGACTGAATATAATTTAACTCATCCTTTCAGTTGAAAATTGAATCTGAAATTCACGTTTTTCCCAGCTTGGAAATGCTTTTTCTAATAATGTATTTTCTAATATAGGTAAGTTAATTGAAATGTATATTAGTGATGTTGATCAAGTCAAAGCTATGATCGTGATAATATTATATTAATCCAATCCACATCAGCCTATGTGCTCTACTGTGAATCATAGCTAGGCTCCAAGGTAATTAGAAAATAATTATTCTAATTACCTTGGCTAGACTCCATACCAAAGTTTGATCTACCGTAAGTTTACTGAGTCAATAGCAGTATGCCATAATGACACTAAACTGGCATATGCTTAAATTTGAACTGTGTACATTCTATCTTCCATCAGAAGTCAGTATAGAGTATATAGAGCACAGTCAGGCCTCCCTATGCATTGCACTTAATCTCTTTGATTGTTGAGTTTATGGAAGGAATTTGTTGCAACCAGCAACCAAAACTAAAACTAGGCTATAGTGTAGTAGTTTCACAATTCAGCTTTTTAATCCACATTCCAGCAATACATATGTAACTTTAATAAAAATAAATATCTACAAGCATGATTTAAGAAATATATATTTACATTTTTTGTTAGAGTGCCTACTGTATCTGTATGATAGTAGAAGGATACCTTATTGGAGAAGTACTGGAGTGTATTCTTTGTCCTCCCATTGTAAATTACACAGATATAATCAACAATACCGGTACCGTATTGATGTAGCCTATCTATAATTTTAGTCTTTATGTAATAGTAGGCCTAATAATTTACAAAATTTTTCATAGTATCATTATTGTCAATAATTGTAGAAGAATATACTTGTTTGTGAGACGGGTGCTTCAAATGAATGGTGCTATGATGTTTGAGTGGGGGAGAGGGGTCGGACTGTTTACAGAAGAAAGGCCAGGATGTGACGTAGCATTCAACACACCAATTTGTGCGAGCTGACTCCGATTGTTACCATTGGTAAAAATTATTAAGATGCTCTCTTAAGACCATTCAGATGGTTCATCTATCTGTCTATATATCATACCACACTTCAAAGGATCACTTAGTTCAGTAATATATCGCTATAGTTGCAGGGTGAGTGGTAGCTCTCACTTCTCAAAACTGATAGTGGTGTCGTTCGTGTATTGTGACAAAACCAATACCGTACTACACTAAACAAATAAAATTTGTAATTTTTCATCTTATTCCAAACTGAAAATTTTCTTCAAGTTTCACATCAATATTATTTACTCTAATTATTAAGGCCTACATAAGTTTCTCTTGACATTACAACAGTAATGTTGAAAGATGAAAGAAAATCATTTACAGAGAAAAAATAATAATAATATTCCATTTCATGGTGTTCTACTTACTACACTCAAGCTAATATGAATCAATGAACCAGAAAATTTCTAGACAAAATCTAGTTTCATTGAATTTTCAAGTATTTTAGTTATTTTCAAGAATTATTATCATCCCAAATATTATTATGACGTCAATATTTTAAGTTACGGTAATATAGACTACATGTTAATAAGGTATACAAATCAAAAATATATGTTCGTAAAATTTCTTATAGCTTTCTAGCATGTTGTTATAACAATATAATTTTCATCCAAATAAAATTTATCCCAATATTTTACCAAATCCTACAAGATAATAGAACTACTACCTACTGTAAAGAATGTAGAATTGTAGATCCCTTTCAGTCTCCAATATATTTTTGTTTTTGATATACCTTATCAAATTTCATATCTTCTTGGTGTCTTGCACCAATGAAATGAAAATATCCTTTAGTAGGCGGAGTTAGGACTAGGAAGTCTTTTCTACCACTCAACCTTAGAATGTGAGTGGTGAAGCCGTATCAATACCACGCTGAAGGTTTTGAACTGATTGAATCCTATTTGAATGATGAAAATAATGGTATCTAAAAAAAATTTCAACTTTTTGCTGTTTTCAATGATGATTGAAAATCAATTGAGGTGATTTTTTCAAAATAGTTGATTAAATCGTTCCATGAATCCTCTCTCCTGAAATTGAGTCTTGTCAAGTTATGCTTTACTTTGCCAATTGCATATGTATGTATTGTGCAACGGCGTATTGCATTGTGCGAGCCATCCACTGATATAAATACCAGAACGAAATTGACACTACTTGTATAACTAATTGATCAAGTAATTAAAAAATTTTGTACGGAATTTGAAATGTTGGATTAGACCAATTTGATATTTATATGCTGAGCATCGCAGCATCCACTGTTTGCTGATTTTGTTTCCAGTAACGGGATCTGTCCTGTTCAGTTGATTTTGCTGGAATAGACCAGTCAACCAAGTTTTCTCAGTCCGCAAAATCTGTCAGATTGTTGGAAATATTGAATACAATTTGAAATTTTTAATAGGCTACATTATTGGAAATTCTTGGTAACATTAAAATGATTGTTGAAAAAATGAATAATCCAATTTTTGGTTTTCTGATGGCACATGGTGAAATTAACTATCAAATAATAATTGCACATAGATTTATAGTATAGGGTAGCGTTTCATGAAGTCATGATATTTTTGTACATAATAAAGGCAAATAAGAGGAATGAAATACTATTTATTCATTTATTTTATAAATCCCATTAAACTATATTGTAAAAATATAATCATATAATTAATAAGTTGATAGCCTATATTAATATAATATATATAATTTTAATATAAAATGATATATTATTATTATTATCATTAAATTTAATAAATTTAGAACTTAATTTCGAAGATTGCGAAGTCATTGACACTGGGCTCAAAACTTTCATTTCAGTCTCCAATCGAATTCTGTATCGGATCATTGATAATTCCTCATCTTGACTCTCCAAACATTCATTGGAAGTCAGATTTTCAAATGAGAATACTCTTGCTTTCTTTCTGACACTTCTCCATCCTTTATAGTTGTTAGGTTTGGCCAGTTTAACGGAAAGATTCGAATAGGCTGTCACCAATTCTTTGAGAAAATCAACTTTTATACACTTTTTCTCTAATTACTCTGTTCGGCGACAAACTCCTAATGTCCCATGAGCGTATGCAGGCAGGGGCTGGGGGGCAGTTACAGATAATTTTTTTTCATATTCTCAACTAAATTATAAAGTTTTTGAAATCAGAGACTTATAGAAGTTATCTTCCATCTGAATATCCAATTCACCAATTGCATTCTCATTCATGAATACTGGAGAAGTTGAATGATAATTCCTTCTCGTATGACTCTCTTAATCAGTCATTGGTGCCCGGTTCTTCCAAGTACACTCAAATTTGAGGGACCCTCAAGTTTTCTACACTTTACTACATTTCCTATACTTATCATAGAAAATGTCAGCTGTTGCTTGGAAAAACCGGGCATGGAAGTCATATTTTCAAAAAATTAGAATACTCTTGCTTTATCATTTTATTTTCTCAATTCTTTAAATAAAGAGTAACTCCAGAGAAAAACATTCTGAGTCTTTCATATGAAGTTTTATGAGCTAGAATCCATGACTGTGGGATTGGAGCTGTGGTATAATGTATTTGAAAAAAATTTAAAATATACGAGTTAAGTTGAAGGAAATTGAAGTAGCTACACTTTTAGTAAAGGCTTATACTATTTTCAATTACTAGGTATGGTATAGTGTTTGGAGGCATTCAGGCATTCTAAGACAAATGCATTCCAAGTGTTTTCCCATCAACCATCAATCCCATCACAGCAACTAGAAATCATTTAGTACTTCATTGGGTAAAGACATGGCTCAAGAGCTGAATGGTAGAGGAAAGATTGACGGGGTTGTGCTTAATCAGTATCAATCGTAAATTTTTGAAGGTGAACAAGGACCAGATTGAAAAGAGAGTATTAAATGAGTTCTCAACAAATCCATCAATACAAGAATAATTGTAGTTCAACCATATCTATTTAATTTTACAATACAAGAATAATTGTAGTTTAACCATATCTATTTAATTTTACCTTGATTGAAATTACTCTTCTTGAGTAATTTACTGTGTATTTTGTAATCGCTGGAAATGTTTTCAAAACTTTCTTTTGAATCTGGAGTCTTCTGCACTCTACATTTTTCAATAATCCCATACACAGCTGAATAGCCATTCTTTAACTATGTGATATAGTCCAGTAATAAAATGTTCATGAATTATTATTTGTGTTTAACTAGTTTGTAAGCTATTCACCTCCACCCATCAATATAAAAAATAGATGGACTTGAAATTATTTACCCAGCAAATAATTTTAACAAAATTTTCTGATTGTACAGGGTGCGGCAGCAAATCGGGAGATTTTGAAATGAGCGTCAAAATTTGATGAAGCTGTTTACAGAAAAATTATTAATGCCATAATAATCTACATAAAAAAGCATTTATATTTCACTGAACGAACTCAATTTTTTAAAATCATGTTGGTAAGGTGACGTTCTTCTCTAATCAGGCATTTCTCAAGCCGCTGATGAAAACTGTTCATAACTTCCCATAACATTTGCTGGGGTATTCGTGCAATCTCTCGACGAATGTTTTGTTTCGTCAAGATTCTTTCAGTGAAAGATTTTGTTTCAGTGTATTCGATTTTCTTAGTCAAGAAACGTTTAAGCCCAAGATAATTTTTGTACAATCATCCTAAATTGTACAATATCAATTCAAAGTTGTTGATTTTCGACAGATATTGGCTAACAGAGAAGCTTAGTCTAGTTGCATTATCACCCGCTAGATGGCGCTGGCTAACCTGCTATGCAAAGTAACACAGAGTCTGACAACAATAATATTGTTCAAACATGGATTTCACGTTAATCATTATTCAACAGTTAACCAATACAAACATTTTTAATCTTATAAAAGTTGAAGTATTAATATTGAAGCAGTTTTCCTTTATTATTCAACTACTGATTAATGTGAAAACTTTCAATGTTCAGTTCTCTTGACAAGGGATCTTACCAATCAAAATAACAGATGAGAGACTACCTTTACATTGAAATACAGATATGTCGACATTGACTCCCAAAACAGCTGACATTTAATGCAATCAAATCGGGATGCTACCTATTGATTGACAACGACCTTCAGTCAGCTGACATTCAAGGTTATTTTACTGCCCTAGGGCCGAAAAACGCATTTTCCCGGCGAGTTTATGGCGACCTCGCCTGAAAACGAGCGTTTTTGGCCTCCGTATAAAGCATGTAAAACAGTCCATTTCATACCAAATGGACTGTTTTACATGCTTTATACGGAGGCCAAAAACGCTCGTTTTCAGGCAAGGTCGCCAGCAACTCGCCGGGAAAATGCGTTTTTCGGCCCTAGGGCGGTAAAATAACCTTGAATGTCAGCTGACTGAAGGTCGTTGTCGATTTAAGGGTTAGTCGATCAATAGGTAGCATCCCGGTAAAAATTATCTTGGGCTTAAACGTTTCTGGACTAAGAAAATCAAATACACTGATAGTTATAAAGTAATATTCAGTCAGTAAATCAATAAACTATTGACGCAAAGTTTCAATAGCAGGCAGATGGTACCTACTCCAAATTCAGTATACACAAAGATAGCATAATAAGGTTACTGTTCTAGCTGTTCTTTAAACTGATTAACTAATTTTTATTTTGTTTTCTTCGCATTGATGTTGTGTGCCAAAAAATAAAGTTCGACACCATGGGTCGAAAATGTAATATTCTGTCTCTCAATCTTTTCTAGTCCTCGGACTTGAAAACCGATTTCGAGCCAGTAAACGCACATTTTCGGCCCTAGGTACAAAATATACTATTTCGTAAACAGCTTCATCAATTTTTGACACTTATTTCAAAATCGCCCGATTCGCTGCCACACCCTGTATGATAATTAAGAAATTGTTCTTATTTTCTATTTTCATGATGAAATGCGGGGCTTAATTTGTGATGGTACGCACCGGTACGCCATACAGGTTCCTCTGAGTACTTGCTACTCGTGTAGTAGATCATTTAAATTTTTTATTCAACAATATGGAAGAATGATGGTAATAATACTCAACTAAAAGCTTAAAAATGAGTTTTGAGAAGTCTAATTCTTGTTTTTTCCGGGGGGAAACCCCCGAACCCCCCTCACCAATTTTCTGCCTCTGTATCAGAACTTTTCATTTTAAAAATTAAGCACTGAGTAAATATTTAAAATATTGTTACGGAATTCAACAGTGTCTGATGGCCTTGAGACGGTCATACACCGAGTGATGGACAGGCGGGGATGGGAGACTTTGTGTCAACAAATTATTGCATTGTTTTGTAAACAAACAATTATCTCAAACCCTCTCGAAGTCATTATACCAGCAATTTCTTGTTCTCTCTCTTGCAACTTCTCAAGCCTTCTGGCATGTTCCATAGCCTGTACATAATTAAGGAATGTTTGCATTGAGAGTCAGTCTTACTCAAGCGTTTAAACAAGTTATGTCAGTTGTATTGTGTGATAGACAAGCCAGACGTTGTATATAGACACTCTATAGTTATATTCATTCTGTTTATTAGTCAATTCTGATTCTTCTTAGTGTAACCTTGTGTGATTAAGACTTCTATCATTTCTTAGTGTCATTTTGTATTGTGAAACGTTGTTAACTCTTGTGCTATCTTCTGACCTGTTATAGTTTATCTTTTTCCAGTGTGCTATAGCAGTGTAATTGATAAAGTCAATCAGTATAAATTGCCTCAAGTCTTTTATTATAGTGGAATCCCATAACAATATATATTGTAACTGAACAATATTATAGCTGACAAATCCTCTCCCCCCCCGGGGGGAAAGGGGCAACTATCTTATATTCTGCAGAAAAAACTTGCTTTCCCCCCCCCTCAGAAAAAATCCTGGATTCGCCATTGTTTCTCTAAATAATTTTACCGATTGACAGATAACATGATATAGGACAATGACACTGGTAAGAACGTATTTTAGATGTTCCTGAAATGGACTTTTAAATAATATCACAGAATTTACAGGATATACAAATCATATTATAGAATACAGTTAACAGTAACCTAATACAAATTACGAGTAAGATAGATTTTTCATCAACATCATCTTCTTGTGCACCTGCGTGACATTTTTAATCACTCAATTTCAATGCAATGAAAGTCAAACAAATTATATATTTGTAAATAAAACTTTATTAATTGGAATATTTCTTAAAGAAAAATGAAATCTTGAAAAATCAAGTAGAATAATGCCTATCAGTGATGCCTTTGATTCTCAGATATCTGGAAATATTCAATGGAAAATGAATTAACATTGATTGAAATCATGAAACTTCTATTCAAGTTGGCATTAGCACTATTATATCACCTATTTCAAATCTTAAATTTAAGTTACATGGAATTAGCTAATGTGTAGACTGGAGATTGGGAAATAGCGAATTCTTTATGATCTTCGACTGGAATTTCTCTCAGAAGATTGCTGAATCACTCACAGTTCAACTAACTAATAAATATAAAATAAACTCTCCACTTCATTGCTCTATGAAGCAAAAACTATTCCTATCAGAAACCAGTGGAGGGTCTAGGGACAAAAAATGTATTTTTTATTCTAAAATAGCGGTTTAAAGCTTATTCTTTATATTAATATTTATTGATACCTCATCATTGCTCTGTAAACAAAATTTAAATAAATTAATCTAAGAAATTAATTGATTTAGCAGTGAGGACTCCGAAATTGAAATTTCAAATCTCAATTTTAAACTTAAAATACCTGCTAATGGATTTGATTTTGGAGTACCTAATGTGCTAGTAAATTTTATTCTGACTCTTCAAACTAATTGATTAACATTATAGATGAAGTTAAATTTCAATTTCCACAGTTTTGAAAAGATCTCATGAAATGACGTAGTATTTGTAATGCCAATCATGAGACCAGAATTACCTTTCATACTTCATCATAGACTTTTATTCATGTTAATAAGCTTAACCGTCACGAACAGATTTTTTTTAAACCTTCAATTTATATACCACCTACCGTACATTCAAAAGAAGAAGTTAATAGAGAAATAATCACACAGTAGGCTAATATTTGCCTATTCACCACCTACATTGCTATCACACATCAGCCATTCATTTATTCTTGGGCAGGAAATAACGTTCTATACCGTACTGAAAAAAGTGGAAGAATTTCATTGAGTTTTCCGCTTGCATTGGAATGCAACTGCAACACAATCTTATCAAGGTAAATTTTCATCAATGACTGCGTGTCATTTCCAGTAAACGGGAAACTATTTATTACTCCGCTCCTCATTACATTTTATCTCTTATATTATGTTACCGTATGTGAGTTGCGAAATTGCAAAGAATTACGTTAGTGTCGACACACAAGTAGCAAGCGTTTGAATCATCGTCTGGCTGGAAGAATAACGTGAATCTTGTGCAATATCTATGGGAAAACTTCATCCTTGTGATGTAACAGTCAAGTCCTGCTTGAGACCGAGTAAACCTAGCGAGCGGTTTCGTTCATTAATCTACAGAAAAATATTTGAATATCGAGCTTGCAACTTGAATAAATTATTTTTTTTGTAAAATTGTGCAGGTTAACAATCATGCATAGGCGAAGACTTCCTAGGAGCTGAGTCCCCTCAAACATTTCACCAAGGTGTAACATGCTCCAAATAATTTAATAAATGTTTAGTTATATAATGCTGAAACTAAAATTTAGTTTAATTTAATTACTATCGATAAATGAAAGCTAATTCTGAGCCTAATTAAAATAAAGTTCCAATTTGTTATTAGGCTGTATTAATTCACTTATAAATCAAAGTATTGAAGACCAATTTTTGTGCGTCTGCAATGGGGTATTTAATGTTTTATTCTTTTGAACCTAGTTTAGGATTAATTATTAACATAATTATTGCCTTCAATCTCTTCACGATAATACTTACATTCTTCTTTCTTTTCTCAAATAAAGTAATAATTTTTTTAGACTCAACTAAAAATACTGATAACGTTGTCTTATTACCCTGATACTGTACAAGAACAGTATCATTACATAGCCAGATATGGAACTTGAGCACTAAAGGTCCCTCTACCCAAAATAAAGGCTTCAATTTCAATATCCTAGTACTTATTGCTCAAGATTTTAGGAAAAATATTAATTTACACTTTCATTGTATCTTATTCATTACTTCATTTAAAACCAACCAATTCAACTCTTACTCTTTACAAACAATTTTTTCTGAGGATGATGACCACATGAGCCCTAGGCTTGGGCGTGGTTAATGAGAATGGTGATTTTGGTAGATGACTAGTCTACTCTACTAGCTACTACTTTTCAGGCAATCAGATAAGATGCTATCTCGTTCCCTCCGAAAGACAAAGTGACTGATTGTGGTCCGTTCCAGAAACTTAGGTTTGGATTCATCAGACCGGCGCTTATCCGCCCTACGCTTTGGACCACTCCAGTTATAATAGTTAACAAATTAAATATAAATGATAACATTGGTTTGTCTGAGCCTGGAAGGTTCTGCCAGTCAATAAACAATATTTACAATGATAAAACACGTAGCCTATAGAACTACCATTACCATTTAGGGCCTGTTGTAATTCATAGTCATACTACTGTACACATCAAGTAGTCTACATGAAGTACTCTACTCTGCACATGAAGTAGGTAGCAGAACCGCTGGAGCAGTTCTGCCGGCAGAGATAAGCCGTGGCTTTGACAGTCAGTTGACCTAGAAGGTTCTAGCAGGAGCGAGCAGTGATGCAGGGTAGAGGGGAGTGGTGAGGTGAGCCACCACTAGCACAGCGAGTGTGTCAATGAGTCGGCTCTATGGAGGTCGTTCTGAACTCGAGCCGTGCCTGGTACGCGCTGGTACCGAGGACTCGCCCCCACCACTCCTCTCATCTACTGGGACCCACTCACTCTTGCGTCTAGCCTCGCATCTTCCACATCTACTCTATTCTTCTCCTATTCTACTCTATATCTGCCATTTCTTCTACACTGGCTCGATTTCTATTCACTTTTCAACTAGCCCCCGTTCATTCATTCACCATTTTTCTTTCACACAGAAAAAACTTGTCCCATTATTTCGCCGAACAATTGAACGAATTCCGTTCCACTCGTTTTTTGTTTAGCCAAGCGAGTGACGCGGTAAAATGATACCACCTACTTACTTCATAATCATAGTCGGTGAGATGATGCTAGTAATTATCGTGGATGGATTATGAATTGGCTTAATTTTCTAATAATCCATTTAAAAATGCATAGCTCATTTACTTTGCTGTGACATCCAGACTATAAATTAATCATTTTATTTTGAAACTCATTAATGAGTTTTTACAGCATGTTCAAAATAATTCAATGCAACTATTTCGAGTAATCAGGTATGGATCCATTGGCAATATTTTTTCAAGGGGAGGGGAGAGTTAAGAGTACACCAGTGAGAGGTGATTAAAGTTGGCCTATAAGGTTATATACAATAACTCCACATTACGAATTTAACTGCATCTTAGCGGATAAATTCTTATGCAACTTATGCAACCATTTGTCATTTCAAAAATTTTCCAGCGTGGAATTTCAAGGGAAATATAAGAAATTCAAGATTGAGCGGAAATCCAGAATCCAGCCTCTCGAAGACGAAAAGCTGTCTGCTCCATCAGTGAAAAGTCTTAATTTCATCCCTCTTTTTAATTAATCTTAATTCTAACTTCTAACTACACACAAGTCTAGAGCTCACGTGGGTATCTACCCCAGAAAGCATAACCATGTATGGTAACCATGGATAAACAAGTAGATGGTATTCGGAATTCCATAATTGTCTGTTTTTAATAGAGTAATGTTCCAATACTTAATTTTCCCAGCATTAAATAGCGAGACGAGCATTAAGATTGGATCGCAGCCTCAGGCACAGCTGATGAACTCTGCTAAACCTTCTGGCTTCTTCAGAGTTGTCCTGATTTGCCTGGACAGTGCACTTTTTACAAGTCCTCTTTGCTGATAGGTGCTAGTCGCCCGCTTGTTTCCGAGTTCTCTTTCGATCAATTATAGGCGTTTGGCAGACTGATGGTGTCCCGTTAGTCTATCCAATGTCCTCATCAGGTCCACACTTCAGCTCTGCATCTGCCAGCATTAACATAACGGAGTGACCCCACGTACTTATACCTCCTCCATCTTGTCCCTTCCAATCTTTTGCTCTATCTACTTAATACACCTATAGCTCACTCTCTCTAACTATCTTGATTCATCTCGCTGTAGCTCACTCTTTCTATGTCTGTCACATTTGAGAATCATTAGCATTAATTAATTTCTCTCTCACGTCACGTCATGATCACCCAAGTATATCATTTTTACTTTTTGGCTGGATTATCATTATCAATATCCTCGAATATCCTTTCTCAATAATTAATGTCCTTATCGCTTGATGCTTGAAATTTCATTCGATTCGTGGACTTTCGTAACTATACTATACCACAATAATAATTTTAAAATTATTGGTTTCTTTACGTTTTTCGAATACGTACGTATTTCTTTTAGTATTTGCGACCCCTAATCTTGAGGAGAAATAAGATTGTTATCGAGGATACTTGATAAGGAATTAGGAATGTTATTCTGGAAGTAGACTGGGAGGCCCCTTTTTCTACTTTTTGACTGTGCTTTATTATTTGGTACAAGTTTTGTTTGTTCTGGGAACAGTTCTAAGTACTAGTACAGTAATATTATTAAAGTAGAGTAAGAAGAGTTATATGAAATAAATAAATAAATATTCTTATGACTTTTAATGGGGGGGGGGAGACACTAACGGGTAGTTCCACCTCGCCAATGTGTACTTGGCCAGAAGCCCAGAACTGGTCACCCATCCAAGAGCAGTCTACAGTTTTCGTGATTTAACATCACGTTCATCAATAGATCACCCTCACTGAGAGACCAAGTAAGTTACATGAAATGTTAAAAGGAGATGAGACTCATAGATTCTCTGGAATAATATTGATAAATACAGTGTTGAGATTTATTCCTATTGATCTATTTTTCTACGATTATTGTACAATGTGTATGTGATGAGAGATTTATGATTAATAATGTCATGTATGCTTTGCACTTTGCAGCTCACTTAGGTACTTTGTTTTAGTTGCGAGAGAGAGATTTATACTAGTATATTTAAAATTTACTAGGAATTTATAATGTTTGGCTATAGCATACTACGCATAATTTCTCCTGGTTACATTGAAATAAGTTTCAATAAGGAGAGCAGTAGAATCGGAAATATTTTCTGTACCTGGAATAATAATAATAATAAAATACTGTAATAGGATAAAAGGAGAATAATTTGAATGGAAACGGAAAGTATACAGTAAACAAGACAATTTGAATTACTTTATTCGCATTTCTCATTCTATCAAAAATACAAAAATATGAGGCTTCTATTTGTACGTGGATAATCGAAAGTAAATTGAAAATCTACTGAAATGTCATATTTATTTTTAGAATTTTTTTACAACATTGGTCTTGGATGACTGAATTTCCACAATCAAAAAGTTGTAAACCTGCTCGTGCTGCAATGGAAATATAGTGTCGAAAAAAGCATATTCTGTTTTATTTTTGTGAACATAAAAGATTTGCCTTCATTTTCCTTATCTACGTCACTGCAATCTGGTTGATGATGCTTATCCGTACTCCTACTTGATCGTCTATGAAATTATCTTGGACAATGATTTTCATTTTCAGCAAAAAAGCATCATTATATTATTGCCCGCACATCACCAAGCATAATCAGTGGCATGAGTATGAAGTATTCGAAACAAGTTCCAATCTTGGCCTTCGGGAAATCCCAGGAAAAGAAATAAGTTGAAAGAAAGAAGCAGATAACACTAACTTCTCAAGATATTTTTACTTGTTTTCCTCATCTTGGTCGGTCATGAAACTGAGAATGCATTTTGTAAATTAGATAGCCTACGCAAATCAAATCACTCACATTGAAAACTAAAATCCAATGAAAATTCCAAACATAATAAATGGGAAGTGAACTCAACATCCATATAATGATAAACATAATTCGTGGTAAATATTTGTGACTAAGTTCTTTCCTTGTAGGAAAACATGGAGCTTTGAAAGTTTTAATGAGAGCTCATTGGAACTGATCTATAAAAGGTATATCTGTATCTGTATTCTGTGTACAGCTTCAACCTATTGATTTTGTTAATTTTTCTACCTCAAGGGCAACATAATATAAGTTTGAACGAACCGAAGCTAGACATTGTTAGCTTTGAGAATAAGAGGAGATATGAACTTTGATTTTATTTTCCGATGCCCTTTAGATGAAATCTGAAAATATTGTTTTTATCACAATGAAGTTCCATAAGAGTTGACAATATGAGAAAAATCTCATATTTTCTCTTTACCCATCCATCCATCCATCTATGTTGTAGATTGGATAGGATTTCCAATTCTTATAAACTTGTTGAGTCTAGTGAAACTGGCTCATTATTGTACTCTCTATGTGAGTTGATCAGTTGATCTTTGGTATTCAATACCAAGTTACCAATCAATTCGTGCAGTTTTATGAATCGATAGATTTTATCGCACGGAATTTATTGCGACACTTAAAAATAATTGATACGAAAGATAAAAATGAGACGAGGTTCCAGCACTCAGTTTTCAAGATTATGTAACTTATTTGATTTCTGCTTCGAAGAAAAATATTCATAATTTTGTATATGAAAATTCCTAGACCGTGATTTGGTCCAATTAGTCAAATACTGGCTTTCCATCTACAGTAAGTATTCGAACTTAAAATACCAACAAACTACAATATATCTACAGAGAAAACGAGATACGAAAGAAAGAAGAAGTGTGAGAGGACAATAAAAATATGATAAATAACAGAAATGTGGATGAAAAGTGAAAACTGTACTTTGGATTTTCCGGCAATATTATTCTATCAGAAATTGCTTAAAAGTTCTTACATGCTCAAGTTCTTAATAAGAAAATTTCTTAATAATCTAAAGACAAAATTAAATTGTGACAAATGAAATGCATTAGCGACACCAAAAGGAATCGAATCTGATCAATCTAATCCCTTTGCCAAGAGGTAGTAGGCCTATGGTAGGAGAAAATTTCTATTCCCACTATATATTTTTTAGTATTATTCCAAATACTTCGACTTTACTCTATCCACGATCACTTGAGACGGAATAAACAAACTTTTTGAGTGTGTGTGCGTGTAATGGAAGGTCTTCTTCTATGTGAAACTTTCGGCCAGACCAACAGCTGTAGCCAATCACAGCTCAAGACAAGAGTCAGCTGTTCAACTGAATCGACTTTTCCGCGTAGAAGAAGACCTTCCATTACATGCAAACACACGCAATAGTATATTTTGCACCTAGGGTCGAAAAAGGCGGATCTCTGGCTCAAGATCGGTTTTCAAGTCAGAGGCCGTAGGCCGAGGACTAGAAAAGTTCGAGAGAAGGAATAGTACATTTTTGACCCATGGTGTCGAACTTTATTTTTTGGCACACAACATCAATGCAAACAAAACCAAATAAATAATCAGTTAATCAGCTCCAAGAACAGCTAGACCAGTAACCTTATTTTGCTATCTTTGCCTATGCTGAATTTGGAGTAGGTGCCATCTGCTTGCTACTGAAACTTCTCATCAAAAGTTTATTGATTTACTGACTGAATATTACTTTATAACTATCAGTGTAGTATTTGATTTTCTCAGTCCAGAAACGTTTAAGCCCTAAGATAATTTTTGTACAATCATCCTAAATTGTACAATATCAATTCAAAATTGATAATTTTCGACAGATATTGGCTAACAGAAAAGCTTAGTCTAGTTACATTATCACCTGCTACATGGCGCTGGCTAACCTGCTAGACAAAGTAACACAGAGTCTGACAACAATAATTTTGATCAAACATTCATCATTATTCAACAGTTAAGGATTACAAACATTTTATATCTTATCAAAGTTGAAGTATCAGTTATTGAAGCAGTTTTCCTTTATTATTCAACTGCTGATTAATGTGAAAACTTTCAATGTTCAGTTCTCTTGACAAGGGATCTTACCAATCAAAATAACAGATGAGAGACTACCCTTACATCAAAATACCAAAAAGTTGACATTGACTCCCGAAACAGCTGACATTTGGTGCAATCAAACCGGGATGCTGCCTATTGATTGACTAACCCTTACATTGACAATAACCTTCAGTCAGCTGACATTCAAGGTTATTTTACCGCCCTAGGGCCGAAAAACGCATTTTTTGCTACACTTCACGGAAATAAGCTGCTTACCAGTCCCTATGTAGACTAGGAAGTTGTCATTACATACATAATCAATCAGCTGTTGTCCTTGAGCAGAAAGAAGTCCTTTCCATACAAGAACCATCTCTTTCCAAGCGTGGACAGCTGGCGCCATCTAGCAAGAGAAAATGCAACTACAATGGACCATCACTTTCTTTGAAACTGCCAGAAATTTGTCAAAAACAAGAAACTTTGTATTGCTATTGTACAATTTAGGATGATCGTGGAAAAACTATCATGAGCTTAAACATTTCTGGACTAAGAAAATCGAGTATTCTGATAGTTATTAAGTAATATCCATTTAATTAAATCAAATAAATTGTGATGCAAATTTTCAATACTTAGCAGTTCAGCTTACTCCAGATTCAGCTCAGCCAAAGCTAGTATAGTAAGTTATCTGGTCTTAGCTGTTCTTAGATTTCATTAATCCTATTTGTTTTGTTCATTCATAAAATTAGATTGATAATATTTATTTGAAGTGTAGCAAAAAAAATTATACACAACTCGCCCAGGAAGATTTTTATGGTATTCGAAATTATTCCCAGGCTCGGCAAGCCTTGCCCGGGAAACTATCCTCATACCGTAAACTTTTCCTTCCCAGGCTTGTGGCGTAATGTACTATTCCCGGCGAGTTGCTGGCGACCTCGCCAGAAAACGAGCGTTTTTGGCCTCCGTATGAAGCATGTAAAACAGTCCATTTCATACCAGTGTGCCGAAAAAGGTTTGTTTATTTTGTCCCAAGTGATTGTGAATGGTCTATAGTGTTCTTCAACAACTTACAACATTACTGTAATGCAGTTGGATATTTATTGAGAGATAGTGATAAGTGATCGCAATTATCAATTTATTGTAATCTTAAGTTAGGATTTGGTTGGTGCAGAACGTAACAACCGTCGGTCGTTGCGTAAAAAAATGGCGGACTGCTTCTGTGTTAAATCATAGGACCGATTTCGTTCATGCGTATCACCAACGACCACGACCAACATCCGCATCCGATGACGACCATACTCCTCCAGAAGCAGTGTTGCGACCAGTCGCAGTGGATTCTAACCTCAAATATTTTGGAGACTTAAAGAAAATGTAGTAAGTTATGATTGAGATGACCAGGAGGGAAATATTGGTAATCATGAGGGATATTTACATCAAAGTTGATGAAATTTTGATTCAAATAGTAATAAAATGAAGTAATTTTTATTTCGCAATAGTAGATCTGGATATCATGTAGGCAGATCATTGCGACTGGGTCGTGCCTACGAAAATGGTTCAGCCGCAGCCGTATGCGTACATTGCGGCTGACGGTCGTTACGTTCCGCACCAACCAAATCGTACCTTTACTATCTCAGTCACTTGTTGCCATAGGCGTGCGCAGACCTTGATTAATGGGGGTACCAGGCAGTAAAGTCTGAGGGGGTTTTACCCAGGGGGGGGGGGTTGGTAGATCACCGCCCAACAGCAGCAGCAAGGGGGTCCGGGGGTCCACCGGAAAAAGTTTGAAATTTTACAGTACAAAATACCGTTTTGGAGCCATCTATTATTTGTATTGAATACTACGGACTTCAATTTGAGGGTTGAATCATATCCCTCAACAGTATTATTTTAATACTATCTGTTCAGTTTGTGTCCAAAATATCATTGTAGAGCATTCTTTCTCAAAGAGAAATAATTAATACAGATTCACTTTATACAGTTCAAACCGCAGCAATCAGAATGTTTTGAGCATGACTTGTTCTGCTGATATATTTTTTGTATGTATTTTTCAGATTATCCACTTATGTAGTTCTACGCCCAGCAATTTAGCTTTGTAAATACTACAGTGACTATATAAGACTAAGTGTATAAGGGTGTTTCAGTAGTGTCGAGTATTTTAGGGTGTTGTTCCTTGGTAAAAAACATACTCAAATACCATTTTCAAAATGTCCGAAAGTCCTCAATTACTCAAACAGCCGCCATTTTTGTCTTCTCATTTTCAGGTAAGTTTTCAATTTCATAATTTCGTGGCGGCCTTGAGAGGGTACTATAGTGGTCAATTATTACGTAAAATAAGCTGAGAAATCGAATGAAATCAGTTAGAAGTTCGTAACTTTGATGTTTATTGAGATAATTAGCAAATAAGCTAAACCCCCAAATTTTTCAACTTTAATGGGATATAAATGTGATATTTAATTATTGAACGATATTTTTCATAATTTCTTATTGTAGGAAATTAAATTCTAATGAAAAAAATGCTCAGTGACATTTTCGTTTGAAACGCACCCAAACCTCACAAATCAGGATTTAAAGAAGGTAAAACAGTAATATTTTAATACCTGTTTTTTCTGTCTGCTCTGTCTTCTTTAAATCCTAATTTGTGAGGTTTGGGTGCGTTTTAGACGAAAATGTCACTGATCAGTTTTTCTTCAGAATTCAATTTCCTACATATACATTAAATAATAGCTTGAAATACCGTTAAACGATTAAACTATCAAACTTCTAACTGGTTTCATTCGAATTCTCAGCTGATTTTACATAATAATTGACCACTATGGTACCCTCTCAAGGCCGCTACAAAATTATAAATTTGAAAGATTAGATGAAAATGAGAAAACAAAATTGGCGCTGTGTGAATAATTGAGGACTTTCCGACATTTTGAAAATTATATTCAGGTATGTTTTTTACCAAGGAACAATCCCCTTTAATGCTCGACACTACTTCTGAAGATTATGTAGCGATTCGAATGAGTAGCGATTCGACCAATACCCAAATGAGTAGTGTTTCCCCCAATGGGGGTTCACGCTCCTGTGATCATTACAAACGAGTAGTCTTTCAACCGATTTCTACCTGACTCTAGACACCCTTCATTGTCAGAAAAAGCTCAGATATAGGCAGAAGTTGAATAAACTTAAAATAAATAAATGTGTAACTAAGAATAGAAATTATGAATGAATGAGACAATGAGTCTCAAAAGTTCCCATAATAACAACAAAAGATCGGAGTTGCCTTCCTTCAGAGACCCTTCTCTTATTGGCTAATCAACTGGGTATTCCCAGTTTCTAGAAAAACCCGGAAATCACTATGAAATTGTCATCGCAATGTATCAGGACCAGGAGTCATGGAACATATTCTATAGTGGTCAGTTGTAAAAGTTCCACTGAGCGTACAACATGGAACTATTCACCATGAAAAGAGGGAAACCGTGTTTGATTAAAAAAGGGTATAGGTACTATAAAAAAAATGAATTAAAAAGTGGGAAAGTGAAATGGGTATGCATAAAAGAAAAATGCAATGGGAAAGTGTTTACTAGGTATGAAGAAATGGCAAAACAATTAGAACATACCAGAGATTATAAAGATTATATTTGAATAAGACCATTTTTAGAGTTGTAATTATATTTTATCTTATATTTTATCTTATTTTGGTTTTAGCCGAATAACTCGAGAACCATACATCCTACAAGAATTATGTTCAGAGACTTTTAAAAGAGAATGAAATTATCTACAATTTGAGATAAAATTGAGAGAATTTTGATTTTTGGGGACCGAGATATCATCCGATGAAAACGAGCAATTTTCTCACAAAAGTTGAGAAACTTTTTAGTTTTGTTATAGGTTGCAATAAATTTCGAAAACTAAGTATTCTACAGTGAATTTATGAATAAGAAAGTTGTAGAGAATTTTATTAGCTTCAATTTGATATAGGATTAATAAATGCATCTGTTTTACGAATATTTCCCCCCAAAAATCAGGCCTTATCTTGAATTCTGTGGTGTCAGTTTTGTGAGAGATACTGGAGAGATATGAATTTAGGCTTGGCTCATGATTATACTATCAACTTACGAGAAAATATGTATATTTAGTGATGTTTGAGCAATAAAATAACTTTCATTTGTAAAATATACTTTGATTTTAAGATAAACACAGCGTATAACTATTCAATAACAAGCTTTTCAGCTTGAATTTCGAAACAATATAAATTATACATAATATTTTCCATAATCTTGGTTCTTCCGTACATAAAAATAAAATTTAAAATAATACATTCCTATAGCATCACTATAAAAATACATACTGTAACATAAAAATATTACAATTTATTCAGTTTCATATCAAATGATTTTCAAATATGTATTCATGATAAACTCTCACGTGAATGTTTGTCTCAGGTCGATCAAAACTGTTTAGAGAGAGCCGTGTCGTAAGTAGTTATCAGTTATTATAGTCAATAAGTGAAACCATACTTGAAATCAGTTACTTAAGGATACTCAAATTCTATATGCTTTCTCAATTTCTATCAATTTCCATCCAACCTCTTAGTAGGTCAATTTTCACCATTTTTTAAGCATATTGCGCATCTCAAAACTTAATTCAGCTGTGATTTTTCAGTTAAAACTTCGCTTTTCTTGAACAATGATAAAATACACATGTACCGTGGACCTCTTTTCTTCAAAGAAATATATACAGCACTCGCGGCTCGTACTCATGAAACAAGTGAAGTGCCAGTATATTTTACTTTACAGCACTTCACCTGTTTCGTGGGCACGAACCCACAGGAAAATTCTATTGACAAGAACCCAAATGAAACCAATTGTACTATATTCAGATATTTTCATCTCAAGTTATACAATTTGAGCATCTTAGAACAATTACATTGGGGTCCGTTATACCACCCGTGTTCTTCGATTCGACAGTTCAAACTTCGTTAGAAAAGTGAATAGCAAGTTCAAACCAAGTTCAAGTTGTCGCTTTGTTTCAACTGAGATGGTTATTACAAGTATTTATTCAGCTTTAATCACAATTATTTCATTAAAATTCATTATTCATTAAAAAAAAACAATTACAAATTCAAGAAAGATTCACAAGTTGTTGAAAACTCATTCATTATTGTAAACTTACTGTATTAATTTCTCATTTATTAAGTACGGTATGATGTATAATAAGCTTAATAATTGTAAGCTTAAATCCGCATGTAAACTTAAAGAAATAAAATTCACCTGAATTCAAATTGCAGGCAGGTGAACAGCAAATCGCAGTTCTATCTCCAAAGACAGTGATTTTGTTCAAGAGGGGTTTAAATAGCTTCAACTTGTATTATTATTATTAAACAGATACATTACATTCAACAAACACAGTTTGGCCATTTATTAATATTAGTTTGCTGGAATGCAAGTTGTCAAGTTCTAAAAAAAATTTTTTCTTTTCCATATTTTACATGTGGTGCGGGCCCCTAGGCGCCAGCCTAGTTGGCCTACCCTTAAATCCGGTACTGATGACACCTTTACTAAAGAATAAGCAGAAATTCTGGAATTTGAACTTCTTAAATTTTCAATTAGACCTCAGATTTGATTGTGCAAATCTATCCCTGATAATCTAATAGTATCGAAAAAGTACCAGGGTCAAAAAGTTTGAAACGCGAGTAGGCTACTCTTGCCTATTTCAGAAATAATCTGCTCGTGTAGAAAATATAATTTTCATACTGTAGTTTGAGCATGTATCGGGAATCATGATATATTCCTATGTATTCTACAATATTAAACATTTGAAAATAACAGGCAAGTGAAGATGAACCCTACTGTGTGATTTGATGAACAAAGCAAATAAGTTTGAATAGAATTTGCAGGCGAGCAATAGTCACATCAATCTAATAATGGTTAGAATGAAGTGCGTTGTGGAAAATAATAATTGAGGATATAAAATTTATCTTTGGCAAATTCGGGGATTCTCTTTGGAGAGAATAGAACTAAGCTGATTCCCATTCAGTAATTGAAGTGTACTATTTTTAGCGTGCTGAATGACAGTACAGTAGCGTGTGAATGACAGTAGAGTGATTTGTAAGCTAAGTCATTGTTACAGATATATCTATAGTCAAAGCTCGAAGTTCTATTATTTTCTTCCTGAACGTTTCTATTATGTGGGCCTGTCATGTCAATGCAGATATTCTTCTTTTTGTTATTTGTTATTTGGACGAATCACTACTCTTTCAGGTATACGGTGAACGGTCCCAAACTACCTGACCAAATTGGCGGAAACTTTACTCGTCCGAAAAATTACTTGTGCCAAACACTACGACACCCTTCTAAACACTCTGTATAGCCACTGTAGTAAATACTACTTGATCAGTTGTGGGAGCCTTGTTTTATTTCGAGATAGCGTTGTAGAGCTCTAGTTTTTGAGATAACTCACAGTAATTGAAAATGCAGTTTCATACAAATGCAGTTTAGCCCTTAAAAATCTGTACTTTTTGGACACAACTTGGACAGTTGACAATGAAGTCACTAGCAATATCCGTTCAATCAGGTTTTTAGGATGCTTCACTCATCATATCAATAATAAATAAAATTACAAAGGTCTTAATTATTCCTCCAGATTTCCTTGCTGATTTTCTATTAGAATTTCAATAACCTTATAGAGTGATAGAGCTTCTATTAATTCATAAAGTTTCAAATTTGGAGAAATTTCATTCATTTTATAAGGGAGTGTATAATTTTTTTTTTAATTATTCTGATGTAGGTAATCAGTCTGAAAAGTTTAGTGAACTCTTATGGAACTCTCTGCATAAACTACATAAACATGAAGGTATGCCAAAAATTTCTGTTTGTCCGGGCTTTCAGGAACCCCCTCTGGCTACGCTACTGCTGGTACCCAGGGGCGAACCCAGAAATAAATTTCGGGGGGATATGAAGGGTCGAACCCAGGAAAACTCCTGTTCCTGTAAAGCGAGTCACCAGACTGTACTGCGAGGCATTCGTGGCACATGCCTCGGACTGTCGATACGCGGCTTAAGGGGTAGGAGGGGTTGTTTATTGCATGGGATATCTATAGCCTAATGTATTTGCCTTCTCTCAACAAGCATAATCATATATTTGTACCGTGTAGAAAAATTTATTCACCAATTATTGTAGAACAAGAAAATAATTGATTTTAACAAGAGCTATTGTTTTCTTGTAGTTGAATATTGTATTGAACAATATTATTGTTGAGTTGTACGTTGAAGTTCTCTAAGCTGTGCTGAAAGATTTTTCCTGTCATTTCGAATCTAATCTGAAGAATACATGTGTTCTGGATACTGAGTATTGCGATGTGATTGGATAATATTTACTATGCATTTTATTTGATGATTATACATTATTTAATAATTGTGCCTTAATTCCGAATGTTTATTGATAATTATTGTGTTGGAAACAAAAGGTTTTCGACCTGATTGTCTGAGTCTTCATTACATAATATTGTATTTTATTGAATAGATGAAATGAAATTGTTAAAATTATATAGATTAACATAGAAAATTTATCACAAAATGAAATCTACTAGACGCAGAGATTTATTTTGAGAGACATTTTATTCTATTATATGAACAGGGTTAACGGGAAAATATCTGTGAATGAATAGTAGGGCTAAAACATTGAAATGAGCACTGCTCATGTATGATTTCACTTTCTGAAGAGTTGAAAAGAGCTCTCAAGTTAAGAAAACGTTGTTCTTGTAACAGAAATGGTGCGCTAATATCAACATTTTATGGGACATTTCATAAGGGAAAATATTCTTGTTGCATTTATTCAAGCGAGAAATGGAATATTTGGGCTTGTGATGCCCAAAGTTCCAGATTTAATCCATTTCCTTATTCAGATTTCCCCGCGAGGGGAAATTTTTTACAAAAAAGTACCCTAAAACTATATTTTGTAGAAGTTTCAAGCCTTATTAGTCAAAAATTTGGCAACTCCAACGAAGTGCTTTCTATCTAGTGTAAGATGAGCCCCAATTTCGGGGGGGGATATATCCCTCAATCCCCCCCTGGGTTCGCCCCTGCTGGTACCCCCAGGTAAATAGGGGGGAAACAAACTTTAGGTTTCAATAACGAATAGGTTTAATCTTATCATCTATAATAAAACACATACAAAATCCACTCTCAACTTTAGAGAAATAATTTATTAAATGAATCTACAAATTGATGTCCAAATCTAAATGTTTAATGAGTTAATGTTAATCTTAGTTTTTAAACTGCTCAGTTTAGAAAAGCCACGCTCACACAAGCAACTGGTCACGATAAGCGATATTTTTAATAAGTTTAAATATATTTTAAAATAATAAGAGTAATATTGGCAATGATAAGCAAATTTTTTCTGGTTTATTAAAAAAAAAATTGAAGGGCCAATGGGGGTACCACGGTGTTCATTGATTTCAGCTTTCATTGATTCTACCCTTTTTATTAATGATACTTTCTTATTGAAGAATTCTACTCATTTTATTAATGATAAAAATTGAAGAATTTATTATGCTATATTGCAATTTATTCACAATGTATTTCGGTTCATTGGAAAACAGCAAAGGAAAAACAAGTGTGTATTGCATTTTTATTAGTGATGGATGATGAAGATTATAGTAGGACTATTCCAGTCCTTTTTTGTTCCGGACGGTATTCAGGAATAAAAATCTTATCTATGTATGTAATAATAAAAGATTGCAGACGTTATCAGGGAGATGCGCGAATACAATAGTTGATGAGAAGGCTGAAAGAGGAATGGTGTTGCGGGTGTGGTGGGAGTGATGAGGTGTTGTGGAGGGGGTCTTGATCGTCAGTTCACATCCTTCTGCTCAGTTCTGTTGTGGCGCTGCCGGGTTTCGAACCTACCTGTGCTAACTGAGCGAGCGTTCCGTCAACCGCGCGATGTCTTCAACTATCGCTGTCAGTCTTGGCTGAGAAGAAATTTCTCCAAGACTGCTGCCACTGAGGATAGAGCTGTTTGGATCTAGTGCGCGACAAAAAACACCTGTTTTATGTGTGCTCTGTTAACTATCAAAAAGATTCGTATCTGAATAAGAATTTCAAAGTGCTGTGGCGGCGACCGGCCGGTTGAGGAGTGATGTGGCTACTAGTTCCGTTACTTCTGGGCGGGTTGGCACTGCAGGCTGACTCCAGAAATCCAGGTAAACTACCATTTCAATAACTTCACAGGATTTGAGCTTTTTCTCACCCACTTACTATATAACTTAAATTTCAATACAAAACTTCAACTGAGCCAGTTCTACATGTGTTTTGTGTCTTGTCAATGAGAGAGACTCAGTATTTGCTAGATTAGCGACTTCTTTCTGTAGTCTGTCGTGTCAAAAAATAAAAAAGAGATTCCTCCTCCTCGTGACTGATCGTACAATTGTTTACTTGACAACAATACTCAAACTTTGTTGTGAAGTCTCTTATGTAGTTTTTTTTGGGAACTGTTGAAATCTAGTTCAAGTAGCTATTAATTATTATGAATGATAGCAGTTTGTAGCTCTACATACATTTGAAGCCAGTCTTCCTCATCCACAATCTCAATGCTTTTCAATTTCAACAGCATTTGAACATCAGTGGAGGTGCTCAGATGTAGGTGCTCTTGGTTTTTTGACACCTCTCATTTCTTCGCATCAAAAAATATCATCCTAATTTGTTATTTCTCACTATTTCTAAGGAAGATACTGTACTCTAATCTCATTTTTTGTAAGCTTGGAATTCGAAGTACCTACCAGTAAACTTCTGCATTCATGTGGTGAATTCATTGGCTATTGGTACCGTTTCATTTCTCTCCAGTATCTTCATTTGACGAGAAATAAAAATGTAGGCCTATTGTCTTTGAATCTAACTGAATAGTGATTGATCTTTGAATTTCTAAAAGGATGGTAGGGATGAATTTCATTTTGATGTATTGTAGTAGGCTATCTGCTGTGCTATCAATTTTTTGAGAGTTTTTAGTTCCCTTATAGATTCTTTAAATTTATGTGGATCAGTAAATGTAATTCCTTGATTAGTCGCTTCTTATCCAACTCCTGAATGTCAACAGTGGGTAATTCGATAGAATTTTTAACATCAATAGAGAAGTAACTTGATGAGTTCAAGTTGAAACTCCTCTAGCTAGAGAAGTTCTGAGTGAGAGTGAGAACTGATAGGTAACATATGTTACTAATTGTCAAAATAGATAATAATGCTAAGTAGATGGTTGTATGGTACCGTAATCAGACAAATTAGGCTATAACAAAACTTATCATTCATCCAAATTTGGTAAAATACGTTTTGGCTGTTTAGTCTGTCTGTGTTTTTAATAATTGATAAGTTTTATTAGAAATAATTAAGTTAGACAGAATAATTTATTGTGAATTAATTTATATAACTCTTAACTTATTAATTAAAAACACAGATTAATAAATAAATTTATTATTTTTATTCAATATTAATAATTAATTAACTTATGTGAATTGTTGTACCGTACTGTTCACAAGAGTAGCACAAACCTATACAAATATACAATTATCTTCTTGGAAAAAATTAACATCTCAACCACATTATCTGTTTGTCTGTCTATATCTTGTTGAGTGCATGATTTGGTTGATATTGTTGTTGAGGGCTAAATATGTCTTTTGCTCTAGTATCACACAAGAAATTTTTAAGAAGACCATTAATTGAAAGTCATTCGGTCTTTTTTAGTCTCTGTCGCTAGTACTGCTTAATAATTATTGTAGTCAACATGTCAATTACATTGACAATGGAGAGTTCTGTCGTTGCAGTTTCCTTATTGACCAAAGTTCATCGAATTTGCTTGGTTGTCATACAGATATAAATTTAGCTTTCCAATTGTGGAGCATTAAATTATATTTTAGATACAAATTGATAATGACCAATAGAATAAGGTACTGTAAGTTATACATTGGCTACAAACATAACATAAAATTAAGTTTTTCAATTGTACAGCAGTATAATGCGAATTTATTACTGTAGGTACTTTCAATCATTTATTTCTAACATTATGTGTGTCATATAATAACTATAATACAATAACTATCCATGTTCTTCACATAAATATATTGATTATGAGGGTTTTCTGTCATTTGTTAATTTAATCAAAAATATAAATTCTTGTTCTTTGTCAGCAATGACATTTCTACTCCATTATCATTCAGTGCTTATTGAATTGTCATTACTAATGTACCTACTAAAAAGTGACATTATGGTGTTTGTGTATGATGCTCAGCATTTATTTATTTATATTGACATCTGCCATAATTTTCTCAGATAGTAAATTATTATAATCATGATAATAAATGGTTTCAGACCCTGGAGTCAATTTTGCCAATTGATACCTGACTATTATTATCAATGCTAACTCAAAACCATTAATTCTCTAATGTTCAAATAATAATACACATTAAGGCTCTACTTACATGAAGTTAAAGTTGATTAGGCTATTAACATTCCATTAACTGTATTTTCAGGTATTGTTTGTTGTACGATTGTTATACTATAGCAGAACTATAATATTTTCAAATCGTTTTTAAAAGTCGTAAAGTGGAACCTACATGGAACCCAAAATAAATGGAACTAATTGGAACCTAAATAAATGTAAATGGAACCTAGTAGAACCCAAATTATGCTCTGGTTTACCATTTTTCTTATCGAGGGGAAGTTTATACAGGGTGTTTCAGGAGGAATGTGCAATACTTCTCAGGCTGATTCCTTACACGAAGTAGACAAAAAAGTTCCATGGGACCAACCCCCAAAAACGCTTTGTTACCGAGATAACAATGGCGGAAAATTGAGATATTTCAAAAAATATTTATTTCTCTAATTTTTTAGAGGCTTTACTGAGGTTCTAAAATAATCAATTCCTATGTAAAATAAGCTGAGGAATTCAATGAAACCAGTCTGAAGTCTGTTACTTCAACGGTTATTGAGATAATTGAAAAAATATGCTTAAAAAACGCAATTTTTTTTAATCATAAATTTGTATTTTTCATTAATGGAAGTTGAAGAGTCGGATTCTAAAGAAAAAGTTGAATGGCAGCGATTGTGTAAATCCTACCCAAATCTCAGAAATAGCGATCAAAATTCGACAAAATATAGCACAAGTGATAAATTTGTATTTAGTAGCGATTTCAATTTTCCGCCATTGTTATCTCGGTAACAAAGCGTTTTTGGGGGTTGGTCCCATGGAACTTTTTGGTCTACTTGGTGTAAGGAATCAGCCTGAGAAGTATTGCACATTCCTCCTGAAACACCCTGTATATCAAGGTGTAAGTAGAGGGATCAGAACATAGAAGTAATAATGAAATATTGTCTTCCAAAATGAAATAATAGTAGGCTAATATTCTTCTTTTTCTATAACCTGAACTACTCTCTGGTCAGGAGGCTTTCTTCGCCAATTAAATCATTTCAATATTAGAAATCATGACAATTAAAGTTATCAATAGCAGGCTAGACACTAGTGTTGAGCAATATGAATTTCACTGTAAAATAACGGGCTCTTATTGAGTAATGTAGTGTGATGCACTTGCACAGTGTATTTCTATTATTCCCAAAGGCAAGAGCTCAAGAACATGAACTGTGAATTGAAAATAAATTGTTCAAATTGACCGAAATACGTATTTCAATTCATTACGTCATGAATGAATTTTCATTTCTGCATCAATCTTTCTTGCCGTACCACTCAGCTGAAGACAGAGTTGTGACAATGAAGGGTAGGGTGGAAAACATAGAACTATAAAACCATCCATGGATATAGTTGTATGGCGAAATGGCATAATTCCGAGTACTACTGACTTGGCATCATTATCAGTCCCCATTGGAAGCCTCCTCAGCCATGAGATTGCAACTAGGGTATTCCATGTACAATAGCTGTCGAAGTCGCGGCCCGTTACTAATGGATAATTAAGTTAAATTTCATTAGCACACTCACACCATGGACATGGACACACAACAGAACAGAGCGGATGAATTCCATGAATATCGCTTTATAGAATCTGCCTGTGTTTCAGTGTGCTATTGCTATACCAAAGCCTCTGCAATATTGAGCCTGTACCCATGTCACTTGTTCCCATTTTCGCCATTGTAGCGGTTAGTGTTAATGGTGCTAATACTATTCACGCGCTTCCTTTCCAATTTCTGTTGCTTTTGTTCCAGCATTCATTATCTTCCTTGACACTGGCTCCTCCATCCCTCCTCTCGCTCACTCCTCTTTTCATCCTACGTTAATTCTGCCTTGGTTGGTGATTTCTTAGATGTTATTAAAATCATCAATCATGTTGGAAGTCACTGCTTTTCTGAACGAGCCAAACCGATGTTAATAATAATTCTCCACTGCGATTGGTTCAATTCGTTTATAGAGGATCAATAAACTGTGAGTTAGTTCTCTCAGCGTGGTGGTGAGATTACAGTTTGAACTAAAGTCTGTCCAAACAAAGAAGACGTTCTTGATAGACATTCAAGATAGTAAAATAACTAGAAAATTTTAAATCTGTTATCAAATTGTAAGAAACATTCTGATCTACAATTTGAGACCAAATTTATGATTTTTGAACCAATATTGACCGAGCTAGTTTCAATTTCTCATCTTGCCAGAATGTCTTCTTTGTTTGGACAGACTATACTTCCTGTTGATTTCTGAGAAACAGCCGTCACTGGACTCATATTGTAGCACAGAGGAGGTAAATTCTCATTCACCTTCTCTGTGGTTATAGGTTCGCGTACATTGAATTATCTATTCTCGAAAGAGGAAAGGATGAAGAATAAATATTGGTGAAGAAATGGAATGAGGTAAGAGGAGAAGGGAAGGTAAATGAAAAAGGAAAGAAGAAGTAGCTGGAGGAAGAGAAGAAGATTGAAGAGAGTTAGAAATGATGAATTTATAAGAATAGAAAAAGAACACGTAAAAATTACACTATAAGGAACAATATGCGTATATCGTAGTGAAATTACTGATGAAAGTATTGGAGAGATACGTAATGTATCTCAAAAGTTTTCAAAGTATTGAAAAGTATGAATTCAAATACAAATTATTCACTTTATCCTACAAAAGTACCATAGAACTACTCTTCGCCAACATTACAGAAGACATGAAAAAAAGAGTTGTGATTAGCTCTTACCATTAACCACAATCTTGTTATTGGGAAGGCAGTTTGGTAATTGATGATAATGGAAGAATGTGCATGATGATTGAAAACCAAATAAGGAAGTGTGGAGAGAAGTAAAATATATTTCTTCTTGATTGAATATTTTACTTGGGTAAATGTAAATTAATATATTTCTCCTTGATTGAATCCTCCATCTGTTCTTTGCAAGAAAGAATTTGGGGAGAGAGTGAAACGGAATCGGATGAATTGAATGTGGAAAGAAACAGAGCTAATTGAGAAGTGAATAAATTATTAGTTCAAACTCAATTTATGCTGGAAAATAGTTCAGAATCTACGTTTAGATTAATTAAAAACTCAGTATCACATGCTGTAAATACTTTTAGAAAAGGAGAGCACATTATATTCAGAATTTATCTAGTTCCGACTTATTGAAATCTAGCCGTGATTAGTTACAAGCTCCAGTGAGCAGTAGAGTGGCCGATACTGGGCAAATGGGAAATGGGAACTTGCGAAACTTGTGTGTATATAGTCTGTCCAAGAAAAGAAGACATTTTGGCAAGATGAGAAAATGACTGCAGCTCTATCAATTAGTTCATGAATAAATATGATATCAAATTGTAAAGAGGATTGTTTCCCACAATTCGAGACCAAATGTATAAGTTTTAAACCAATATTGTTCGAGCTGGAGCTATTTTTCCTTATTGCTAGAATGTCTTCTCTCCTTGGACACTCTTATAGTAGTGTGAGGCTGAAAAACCAGTTGGTATGAAAGCCGGACAACGGCTATGATCCGGACTCATAAGCAAAAGTCTGCACAAGCAATGAAGACATTCTGGCAAAATAGGAAAATCACTACAGCTCGGTCATTATTGGTTTAAGAATCATAACTTGGGTCTTAAATTGTAGGGAACATTCTTATCTACAATTTGAGACAAAATTTATAATTTTTGAAACAATATTGATCTTGCCAGAATGTCTTCTTTGCTTGGACGGACTATACCATGGACGCCTCTCGATAAACAACAATTATGACCGTTGATTAGAGTGCAACTAATAAACGCCGGCGTAATTGTGATACGGATGCCAGAGTTGCCCTCGAATTGGTTTTTGTTATCTTGCCGAGTTTACAGAACTTGTGCTGGCTTGGCCACGGTCGGCATGTAGGTGTCCAAAAAACTTCTTCTTACCTCGACGGGTTTGAACTTTCTATCCGCTCGGGACATTTGAACGGTCATCGACCTCGGTATATTATAGCTCTGTATTCCGGTAAAGCAGTCCACGTCTCGGACTCAAATTATAAACGTACGTTTGCGGTTTATCTTATTCCGAATCATATGTTTGTGGTATCATGCATGAGGACTGTATGATATTATAGTAACTTGTACTTCTTCGTTCTATGTACATACAGGCTGCTAGTTCGGTAATTCAATGATTGTTTGAACACCATCAATTTCCCACAAAATAGAAATTAACATTATTGATACTGATCAAATTCCACAATCATAAATACTGTATTTTTTGAAAAGGCTTATTATTGATTAACAAAGTACTGACGTAAGAAATGTTAAATGTTGAGATAATATTAATTTTAATGTAAATAAGGTTGAGAAATCATGAAGGAAGCTGAGAAACAGTGTGTTTCCAGTAGCATAACTCATAAGTATATTAGGTAGCCTCATTACATGCTATCCTTATCCGTCTTTGTCTATCTTTATTAGGTCATAAAGGGAAAAATTGATTTATTGATTTATTCCACAATGGAGACAACGGGTTTCCCCAGATATGTCTTCTTTACAGTAAAAAAATGCGGAGCGGTCTTTAGTCGCTCGTATAGAACAGGGCCTAGAATGTGGAAAATGTTACCACATTTGTCTAATTAGTAATCATCATAATTTATTATTGTTCCAACTAATCTAAATTTATTCTTTCTGCCCAATTTATAGAGGAATGTGAAAACTCTCATTTACTAGCTGATGTTGAATGGAAATTTTAAAAAAATAATAATAATGAAAATCTATATTATATAGGAAATAGGTATGTCCTGAGATAAGGATTACTTCGGTACAGTTCGTGAACAGAGAACAAACAGAATTGGTTATGAATTGGTTATGAATGAAAATGTTTGTTATTTTTCACTTTGTTGCAAAAATATACCAGAGGGAATACAATAATTCTATTCTATGCTCACTGGCATATACTGAGTTTCTGATAGATAGATAGATAGTAAGTATTCCGGTTATTATTTGTGTTAGTTATTCATTAAAATCGCATCGCAAACACTTTGTGAAGTAGGCCTTGCACAAAATGTATTATTATATTCCCGTTGAAATTCTCTGTGATTGCCATTTCCGTTAACACTCGGCACAGTTGTTGAATGTCTAAAAAAGAAATGCTTTATGCGCTGAATTAGAATGGTGGCGAATTTCCCGTGGAAAATTGTCATGTTTTCGCTCACAAATAAAGCGCTTTGGCCACTCACGTATTCCTCTTTCCACGTCACAATCGTTTCAATCGACCAGGAAACTCGGTAATAAGGGCAGGAAGCTATCTTTTCCCAGCGTTTCCCGCAGCTATTTGACGTGGTAAGGCAATAACAAAAAGATGACTGGCAAGTAGGCGAGCAACAAGCTCACCCACCCTACCCCCACCCGTTCAATGAAAATTCAAAATCCGTGCAAAAGTTCTGTAAGTTGAAGATTGTTTTCTTTCCGGAGTCATTCTCGCTGCAAAGTTCAT
Source organism: Sogatella furcifera (assembly GCA_017141385.1). Taxonomy (NCBI): domain Eukaryota; kingdom Metazoa; phylum Arthropoda; class Insecta; order Hemiptera; family Delphacidae; genus Sogatella; species Sogatella furcifera. The sequence continues at coordinate 14,465,893 of CM029549.1, forward strand.
CTAAGTTGTCTGTTCCTCTTGAAAAGTTTGCTGTTACAAATTCTAATCTATGCGTTCAATCTTTCTTGACTTTGAGAGTTCATCCCCTCGACAGTGCTTTGTGCTTTGCCAAACAACTTTATTACTTGATCCTGTTTTGAATTTTTAACCGATATTCATTTATTTATTCAGGTTAAGTTCACTGAAAAATGATAATTATTCAAGAGTAATAATGAATGCGTGGAGCATCAATGTTCTGCACTTAATTTATTGAGCTAGGTTGCACCAGCGAAGATTAACTAGAACTCTGGATCCAGATCAACCCTCTATTGCTGTTTTGGTAGATTTGCAGCTGAGAGTCAATCCCGGCTCGTGCAACCCTGCTATGTATATTTTACATACTTGTTAATCATTAATCAATTTGATTTTTGGAATATTAATAAAAATACCTTTGAATCAACATTCAATATTTAGTAGGCTACCATTTCATAATGTGATATATGGAAAAAGGAATCAACATGAATAATTTCGATAAATGAAGGTAGTTCATGAAAAATATGGAAATAAACTCATTTCTATTATACAAAAATCATTATTTACATTATTTATCACTCCTACCACATTATCATCAATATACTGTAGTGTAGTAATGACGGCAAAACCCGCATAATTTAGATGTGTTGATACATTCTATAACATTATCTAAAAAGTCTCTATACTTTTCGCACAACTCTACAATGGATAAGAGCTCACACTGAACTGAAGGATAACAAGGATATCTCCTCACAATAAAAAAGCTCAACCTATACTAACCCTTCTGTTTCCTCTTATATAAGAGTTATAATAATTATTTTCATCATAGCTTCTTAGTACTCAATCAGGACATCGTTCAAAAATATTAAATGATCAAGTTTAAATTATCAAATAACAATAGAGGTATTTAGTGTAGACTGTTTTTGTATTGGTATTGGCTGAACTGTAGTAGTGCAATCTCGTGCATGGTACGAGAGTATTCCAATGAAAAGTCATTAATAATAAGAATGACAATGCAAGCTTTGGTACATTGATGATAGTGATGATGATTATGATGATGATAGCGACGATGTTGCTGTTGAAATGGTCACGTGGTCATGCAGGTGGACAGGTAGAGCTGACCTTGGCAGCTCGCAAACAAGATATACACTATCTTCTGTTAATTATATGGCTTTAAAATATTTTGTATCAATTGCGCTTCACCCATCTAACTAAACACCGCCACCAGAATCTCTCTGATTCTGACTAGTTGTATAACCAGTTATTTTGTAGAATTATCATTAACATAAATAATTTTGTTACAAAACTTGGGATTTTGACACCATCTAAATTCTTGGATTATGTGATCGGTGAAGGCTGCAGAATCATTTTCATAGGTGTGTTTTTGTTGCAAGATTTTTGGGTCAAAAGGTTCTTACCAACTTTTTGCTGACATTTAGCGACTTCGCACTTTTTCTTCACAATGTTTTATTGTTATTTCATGTATGAAAAATGCATACTATCAAAGGACATCCGAAGTAATGAATGAGGAAAGAATTCATTGAAGTGAGTGATTGATTATTGAACTCAAACTTCCATTTATGGAAATCGCTTGTTTGATTTATTTTGTTTTTCAAGTTGAATACTTAACTATCCATGACATAATTATTTTCGTTCAAGTTCAAGGTGGAGTTCTCATAATAAAGATATCTAAATTGATACCCTGTAGCACTGTATTCTTTATCTAACGATTCGGAGCCAACTATCAAATGAATTATTAAATTACTACCTATGTAAACAACAACAGAAGATAAATTGCATCAAAATTAAGGGAAAGTAATTTTTATCACTCAACTAGTGAAGATAACCTTAGCGATAAATCGATCAGTCTTTGTTGTCAAACTAAAATTGACAAAATTAAATTCATTTAAACGAAATCCCTCCTTGGTAAATGTCGAGTTTTATCATCAAGTCCTTACATTTAGTCCTTTTAGATTTGACTATGGACAATCATAAACTTGCTTATCATAAATGTTTAATAACATAGAGCTTCCTTTAATAGAAGCTTACTTCTATTCATGAAGCTATGGTGCTACACATGTATTGATGATATGCAGTGTTATAAAACTACATTCCTTTAAACATGCATGTATCGTCAGTTTTCCAAGTCAGGTTTATTTTATTGGATTTAATTTGTTGAATTTTTTATCATACTTGAATTTCTCTACTTGCTACGTGGTCTACTTCTAGATTTTTCGATGCCCACCCTTTTATCATTATAAACTGATTTTTTTATTATTATTTCTTGTATCATCATAGTTTTTTCTACTTTTAAAATTTATTATTTTTTCGACTTACCTCTCGCAATCTAATAAGTGTTCATCATGAATCTCGTTCCAGGAAAAATTAAACGAGTTACTGAAATTTCCTGTCCAGGAATTACATATTGATTTTTCATCTCTCTCTTGATCGGAAGCTCTCCAGCACCTTAATATGGGATTATCATTCATGAAAACTTTCTTATTAAAAGTTTGAAACATTTTTAATAGTTACCATCGACGTGGCAAGGGTAGGGACGTAGACGACTATAGCCGACGCCAGAAAGTTCGGCGGTTTTGTCTGTCTCTTGTTCGGGAGTTAACCTACTAACAAGCTGATGTGAAGCGTCTATTGTCTATTCTGATTTCAAAACATCATCTAGGCATAGGTGAATGACAACTCTGATTGACCGCATCAGGTGTTGGAGCGCACAAGGAGCAGATGAACCACCTAACTTTCTGGCTTTAACATACTGCTTGCTCCTACTTTTGCTGCTATGCGTAGTATCAGCATGCTTCTTCATGCTTGGCTAGTAGCTAGAGCTACGTCAGTAAAACTTTTCGACTCACACCTCCGCACTGAATCTTGTTATTGGAAGCTCACCCTATTACACTTCACCTAACTTTTCATGAAGGTATTAACATGGATGGATGATCATAGCCGATCATCAGGGCTAATGACTTGCAATATAACTTTGACGCAACGCACTGCTCCATGACGCATAATAGATTTTCTATGTTAACGATGCGCCACTATTGGGGCATATAGTAGGTCTCCTTTGTTATTTATTCGGAGTGTATGATCGTATACAGGGCGATTTAGTTATATGAATGCTTTCAATAATAATTAATGAATAGGATACCGTAGTGCCATTATTTATTTAACATGTTGAATCCACTTGGTTAGCTTACACCACAAATGGTTTGCTTAAAACCTGGTTCTATTTGTCATTATTAATAATTTTGGATCAACAATTGAGTTGGAAATTGTATTACAGTAGATGGATAGATAAATGCCTTTATTTACATTTTGTAAATACTTTACAAAAGTTTTGTGGGCGAAGTTGAGGCATGCAAGCCCCCTCTTCCACTTAACCCACAGTAGTGATTATAGAAAATAAGAATTATTTATTAAAAATGGTGAAAAGTTACAAATCATATTTATTTTACAGGAACGACTGAATATTAATATTTGAAATAATAAACAGGACTAATGATAAAAAAGTGTAATAACGTAAATATTTCGGGTTCTTTCATTGTTTACTAAGTTTCATTTAACAAAATAGTCTAAATTTACAGTTCAATTGATTTACCTGAGCGTGTTCAAGTTGCTAAAAAATTAAACTTGATAAACTTTATTAAAAATAGTTCGATTGACAAATTGGAAAGTTGACATTCCTTGACTTGTAGAAAAATAATGAACATTTTCATTATTTTTTTATAACAGAATTTTTTATTGAAGTATAGTATTGATGTGAGGAATTAATTGAAATAATATAAGTTATTGAAATATATACCATTTGCGGTTCACAATAGAAATCTAACCCACATATCAAGTACTAATTCAAGCTACATTAGTATAATTATTATAATCCAAGTTGAGATTCTATACCCAGCCTCTCTCAATCTACATCCACCGTATCTCTCACAACCTTACAATCCATAATATCACCTGCATAATACACCTGTATATATCACACCGAAATCATGTGAATTTCATCAGGAACTATAAGAAAACTGCAATAAAATATTGGAAAGGTTACCTAGATTTTCAATTCATTGAATCATTATCATTGCTGGTAGCCCTGCCTAACAATTTGATTATTCACTCTATGTAAGAAAACTCTGAAAATTATCTAAAAATTCAGCAAGCTATATTAGGACTGATTACTGATATCTTTTGAACCTTGATCAAATTTTATTCACCTTGGTCAATTCATAAAACGATCTATATTATTCGAAATACAGAACTTAAATTTCAATATCAATATCAACTATGCCGGTGCTATACATCAGCAAGAGGCTGTTTGTTGAATAGCCATGATGAATGAAGTTCAAAGTTCAATCAAAAGTTCAATTTTATTGATCTTCCATCACGTTGAAGAATTTGATTCTTGAACTCTCTCTCAAACGACGTAATTCATCCTAGACTTTTCACTCACATTCAAGGTCTACTTTTACATACATTATCAGTTTTTTTCCATTTTTGTAAAATCGTTTCTATTTGATCTCAGGACTTCTGGTTTCATGAATCATAAAAATCCATGATCATGAATATTGTTGATTGTTACTTCATTATTCTATTCACCTTCCTTCTTTCTCCACCTTTTCAGAACTACAGTGATTTGATTTTATATTGAAGGTAACTTCGAGTTTCTCTTACAAAGAATACTTTTAACGAGTTGAAAATTAACAAAGTTATGAAGTGACACTACAACAGTTACGTGAAATACTTTCAGCATATATGTTGACTGTAGACTCGTATCATTGCAACTAGTATTAGACCAAGCAGTCTCATTAGGATCAAGGACAACCACTCAGCATACCATATCCATATAAACTTTGAACCTAAGATAGATACCGTACAGTTCTTTTTATTATTCAGGTTGTCAGGTTTTATTGTCATGGAAGTCCTCAAGTAATGACAAGCTCCAGAATAGAGCTCAGAATTGTAACGGTGAAATAATGATGTATGTTATGAAATAATTTTATGTTTGTATTTCAATGGCGCAACAGCCCTATGAAGAGCCTGGGCCTACCAGCTGGTTGCCTGTTTCATATTCACTCCACTATACAACCCGTCCAAGCAAAGAAGACACGCCGGCAAGACGGGACAATGACTCCAGCCCGGCCAATACCGGCTCAAAAGCCATAAATTCTTAAACAGAACCCACAGCCCCCGAACCAACACCGACCGAGCCGAAGCCAACCCCACCCCGCCAGAATGCCCTCCCAGCCCGGACAGGCAATACAGCAGGCGAATAATCATCAACCAGGATATTAATTTTATACAGAACTGTGTACTCTTAAAAAATGTACTTCTCATGAGCCAAAGTGTAGTGAGCCAAGTGAACCAAGTTGGTTCCAGTTTGGCGGAGCTCAGTTCCAATCTCCTCTAGAAACTTTTGAACAGGTTGTAACAAAGGTGGGACTTGTTTGTTTCTTTACAGCAGACTAATATTTTTCCAAACCCTTTGTCATTCACCTGTTTCTTCTGAGAACAGAGTGCTTTGTTCGACCAAATGTGAGTTCTTCGATTTCCTCCAACCAGAAACTTCTTCCAATGACCAGGTAGGCCAGGTAGCTTGTAATGCATACAAAAGACTTCTCCCCAAGAATGCGTTTGACTGTTTGTTCATGTGATGAGGAGAGAAAGTGAACAACAGTTCAATATCCTGTGGGGAACAATATTCTCAGTTCAAACTCAATTCTCAAACAATTCCAGAGGTTGAGAACAACATCATACCTTTGTATTCTGTGAGGAGAATATTTGAATAGGTACAATTTTAAATGATTTCATGAATTCTCTCATTGCTGGAGCTATTTAGATTATCCATCGCATAACATAATTTATGTGATTGATGGATACAACTGGTTTAATTGTAAAATTTCTTCCAAAATACTGAAAGATCATCAAGCTGATAGCCTATCTCAGGTTATTTATAAATGCTACAGCTTTTTATTATAAAAGAGCATTGGTCACCTATTTATTTTCAATTCTGTTTATTTATTAAATTAAATAAAAAATGTCCATGTCACAGTCACAATGTGAATAAAATACAATTATACAATGGAGAACAGTGATTATGCTACTTCATTATCCACCTTAATCTCTCAGATATCAGTTTACTTCTAATAGTATAGTAGTCATATAGCTTCATATAGTTTACTTCTCAATACTGATTACTCACAGTAATCAATAATTACTGTTTGGGAACAAAAGCAATCTATTGCACAAAAAATACTATTTTACATAACATTTTTCTATTTTTGAAATTTTCATCTAGAATACAGAGTGGATACTGATTCGACTTGAAGGAAGTGGGCTGCAAAATCAGAGGTTTTCATAAAGGTTTACGATCTGTGAAACGACTGAATTGTTTTATGTTTCATCTTGGTAGCACTTGCAAAGGTCTGAACTTGAGCGATAGTGACTTTTGATGAGGGGCGTGGCGTTTCCATTCTTTTTCGGCCAGTTAAATTTGCTCCATTTAAAGCACGACAATGAACCTAAGCTAAGGACAGGGCACTGACTCGAGTATGTAATGCAGTCAGTCTGTGGGCTCGCCCACCTTTTACAACAAGAACGAAGGCTGCTGCTTTCTTTAGAAAGAACGACAGAAAGTTGTCTCAATCTCAGAGCCATAACTGACTTCTAGCCGAGTCATTTGTTTGCTCGTTTTCTTGTAGTATGAATGATGTGATACACTTGTTTATTCTTAAATGCCACTGGGCCAATTTTGTTTTGTTTCTTTTTTCTTCAAATTATAATTTAATGATTCTCGTGTTTTGTAGAATGATTGAACTGTGGGATTGTTGTGGTGTATTTTCATACTTCATTTCACTAGCGGATCCAGGGGGGGGCACAGGGGCACGTGCCCCCCCCAGACGGATGGAACATACACTAGATAGAATGGACTAAATTGAATTATACTGTACATATAAACTCAAATTAAAAGTTTTAAAACTCCTATGAATATACTTTTTAGAGTAAAAAAACAAAAAATTTTCGGGGCAAGCCCCGGACCCTACTTTCAGCGTGTATCAAGTAGCCTAATAGTAATAGGTGATGGCAAAACGTTAGTCGGTTTTGTCTGCTTGTACGCTCCAACTGATGCTGTCGATTATAGAGGTAATTTAGCTAGGCCTGGATGGTGTATTTTAAATTAAAAGGGACAATTGATGCTTTAGTAGTAGGCTACATCAGCGAGGAAAGTGTCTAAAATTTTGGCAACAGCTATAGTAGCAATATTATAGTGAAACCTCAACATCCAAAATAAGAGTTTCTCTTCAACTCTGAATTGGTTTATTCAATATAATTTTGTAAAAAATAACACAGTTTTCACATTTGGGGGGGGGCACAAAAATATCTCAGGAACTATGCGGCTCAGCGCTCAGGGCAAAATGTGTCAACATTACAAGAATTTTAAAATAGTGGTCCTATGCAAAATTTTGTTAAATTGAACGGTTCTCAAGTTACAAAAGGGAAGAGATGAACGTAACTTATACATTTTTAGGCCAATCTTCGAGATATTTCGTAAACCTAATTACCTACACATCTTAGCCCCCCTCCTCAAAAACATAATTTCAATAAAATGTAGCATTTCACAAAATTTTCATTTGAACAATTTATAGTTTAGGGGTTGTATACGACATTTTTGTATTGGGGAGAAACTTTAACTCTTGAAAATAAGGCTAGGATCTAGGCCATTTGAAGACAATTGCACCATACTAGGTAGTATTCCCAAGCTGCAGCAAGAGATGCGCGGCTCGAGCTGCCTGGCTCTTAAAGGTACGATTCCCAAGCAGCAGCTCGAGGCTCCGCGGCTCTAAATTCGCTTCTGGAGCTGCCCAACTCTAGCCATCACAACTCTATTCTCAACTATATCATAGGTGTACTCTGCTATTAGGGCTACTAATGTATACTAAATCAATAAATAGATACTTGAAAATGACTCAAAAAGGATGATTTTCACTATTATTTATTGATTTAGTATAAGCCATAGTAGCCATTCGTAGCCATAATAACAAAGTAACATTTATAATATAGCAATATGAATAGAGTTGTGATGGCTGGAGCTGCGCAGCTAGAGCTGGGCAGCTCCAGAAGCGAATTTAGAGCCGCGGGCTTGAGCTGCTGCTTGGGAATCGTACCTTCATGAGCCGCGCAGTTAGAGCAGGGCGCGCAGCTCGAACTGCTGCTTGGGAATGCTACCTAGGTTGACGTTGAATAAAATTACCTGTCTGTTTCGTTATTACTTGTAAGAGAGGAGCTTAAATTATGATATGTTGGTGTTGGTAATACTTTCTGAATACTATAATTATTGTATTTTTTGTAGAATAACTTTTAAAGTGAAGAGAGTGTGATATGGGGCACTGACGATTGACCAGTGACCATCATACCCAATACCCATATCAACAAGTCAGAATCAAGGAAAATGGTTGGGAATGATTGCTCTCCTGTAAGATTGAAAATACCTATTGGGTGGCTTTCTTGCTGTTCTAAATGCATTTGAGACTACCTTTTTCAACAGAAATCTCCGGGGGGAAAATTCCCGACCCCTTTATGCCATAGCGTAAGAAGTAAAAATATCAAGTAGCCTACTAGATGAGAATACATGTTACAATGAGAAAAGAAAGTAATGTACCGGTACCAAAAATTTCATGAGTTTGGTAAGCCACTTTCAGCATTTTTTCATATTAATCCAGCCTATTAATGAGTAATTCTTGTTTCTTGATCTTTTGTAAAAATTGAATTGAAGGGTTAAAAACTGTTTTAATATAATTTAGGGGGAAATTTAATCTGCTTGATGAATCATGTAATAATATGCATTTTTCAAATCAGATAGAGTGAATTTTGTGGAATTTTCATCATGGTTTCTGTAATTGATAAAATACTTTTTTTCAAATTCCTAGATTGAGAAACCCCTCCTATTATTTAGTGATACTTCCTGATATTATCTTATTATAGGGGGAGGTGTGATTAGGTATGAAGAGAGGCTTGTCAAAAAATGGGAGAGGGGGTGCAGACTTTTGATAATTTCGCCTTACTAGCCTTTGATAATTTCATAACCTGGGTTGTGCCCCCCCCCCCAGAAGTAAATCCTGGATCCGCCCCTGCTTCATTTTAATTTGTTTATATACTGTATAAGTTACAATGAATAAATAGAATGGAATATTGTATAGCACGATATTCTTTGATCTTTGAAAAATCATTCTCTATATTACTATTGATGGTTTGCAACGTTGTAAAATTATTAAACTCCGGTATTATTGTGATTGATTGTTTTACAATTCGTATTGATTAGCATATGATTATCTCTGTTGACTTATTTTGAGAAATCACTTACATTATTGATGATCATCAAGTCTTACTATTCATGGAACTGTAGGAATTTTTTATTACTTGAATAAAGAGAAATAACATTCTTCATGAACAGATAACTCTATTTTTGAAGGAAGAAGCATTATAAGTTACTATGAAAAAGACTATAAACTTATTAATTTATTGGAAAGGAAATTTGCTTGGAAAATGAGTGATTAACATTGGTATTTCTATTTTTTTCATAATACAATATCTTATTTGTTGAATTTCAGTAAGACCGTCAGTAAATGATCACTCACATCCAGTGAAAATAGAATAGAAATTGTAATAGAATAGAAATTTCTATTTCATTCTTACTGCTAACATCCTAATCAGCAAAAATTCTGAAATTTGATTTTTGCTGACATCATAATACTTTTCTTGAAATACTCCATGCTGTTGTGAATTTTCTTCCTATAACTGGTAAATTAATTTGTTAATATTTCAGGTCGACTCTGCCTGAGTCTATCAATATTGAAAAATCTATGTTTGTTCTAAAACAATCAATTCAGTGCAATCAAATTGATCTCGGTGATTTCTGAAAATTTCATCAAAATATAGATAATTCCAGGAAAGTTCGTTTCAAATCGGTTAGCAACTTTTATTTCAGTAATATTGAATGAGTAGACAATGAACTTACATTAGATTTTTACTCTTGAACGGACTTGAAGGATGTGATTCTGGAAAAATGTTATTCATTTTTACATAAAACTGTCTCGAAAAATGACTGGAAGCATGTGCATTTAGCTCTTCCTATAATTGTATGATCGTATAATTTCCGTTGATCCAATCGAATTTCATTACTTCATTACTCAGCAGCGGGAATTTCCATTTCCATAATACGTTCTGGTGTCGAGCTACAACTCAATTTGGAAACAAACTGTAGGCTATTTTACACTTGCTATCAACAGTTTCTATTGAGATTTTCCGCTACTCCTCTTCCTCAATCTATTATTACGATTTAATAAATGCCATCTGATTGAAATATCTATTCAACAATTCAACTGTTGAACACATTTGGATACATTTGTTTTCAATTGTTCAAAACATTTTAATACATTTTTATAGGTTTTATTCCTCTTTCTTCTCTTCAACATTCATCAATGCGAATATGTAAAAACCTATTTTAAATCAATATGATTCACTCATTTTTCACTCATCACACAAGGAAAATGAAGTAACTAACAGCACCCTCATGAATTGGTTTTTCGAAATTTGAGGTAGTCTAACTATATGTCTATTTCTATCGGAATTCATTGTATGAATAAATTATTGGATGGGCCACACTGTGAATTTGTGAATGTTTAGCATAATCCTCGCAAGGCAATGGATTCGTTACCGATACATCAGGTTAGCGCCAGAAAGAGTTTTTGCTCTTATTGAAGCGGCCGGAGAAAGTGAACTAATCTGAAAAGAAAGCGCTCCAGATAGAAGGCCTCAGTTGGAGAATCAACATCCAAAGCCATGCAAAGCAAAAAATCGAATCTCTAGGCTGCAATCATGCCTGTTTTTTCTCTCATCACGAAAGACTAGAGTCAGCTCCAGCTGAATAATCCTCACAGTTTCTCCTGTGCCAACAAAATCCTGTTTTCTAGCTTGAAAGCGGTGCAATTCCAGCGACCAAACTTTTTCTGCTTGAAAATATTCTCATCGTTCATTTAAAATCATTCAAATTCTGCCGAATTCATTCATGGAACGAGTAGCACTTTTTCATGCAAAACCGTATAAATTGTGCCACATTCATTCATGGATCAAATGACAGTTAGTTGTCATGCAACTTTCTTGTCATAAATTTTTTTTTGTAACAATCTTAGAACGTCTCAACTCAAAAGTTTGAACCGAAATTATTTTCAAATAAATGACAACCACATTATTTTGCCAATTTATCAAGTTAATGACTTGGAATTAGTAAATTGCTTATTCAAACCATTTTTGCTGTCTTGGGTTTCGAAATTATGATTGTTTACTCAGAAGTGAATGACCTGAATTATATAATTTATAATGTATCATTACTTTAAAAAAAGTAACATCTTTTAGATACTAGTAACTTTTCCTTCCCTTCCCAAAATATTTTGGCAACCGGCATGAAAACCCGGAGAGAATGGTTTAAGAAAGAGTAATAACTACAAAACATTATTTTGTCATTTTCAATAATTGATAATTTAAATTAAAATATTCTCGATTTATTCAAGGAAGAATCGTTTCACAACATGATTCTAAATTATGTTATCTCTCTACTATGTAATTGCCATTGTATTGCATCTCTATATTGTTTTTTTGGGAGTGATGTATCAACGAATTGAATGCTTGAAAATGGTAAGATTAACAGTTACGTCTTCCTCGTGTTTCTTATATCCTCTACCACAAAGTGTGGTTGTGAGGATAGGAACAAGATACTCATTTTTCTTTATTCAGTAGCACTAGTATTCTTGTACTAACTGTGACTATTTGTAGGATTTACAAAATGTCAGAATCAACTGCTACTACAGACCAGAATTATTGTCTGGGTAATTCCTTCGTGTTGTAGGGGTCTTAAGCAGCTTTTGTCACTTCCATTTACAACTGCACTACTCTATGCTCAAATATTCATGACTTGTTCGGGGAGGGGACCGGGTGTTTAGTGGCCTGGCCTTCCTTTGGTTTCCTGAGAGATGAGGCCTTCAAATGGACTGGCATGGAAATCCACATGCTGTATGATAATGGGAAGTGAAATGATGGACAATCTACGTCATTCCAAGTACAGTTTGGTCTGTCCACGCAAAGAAGACATTCTAACAAGATGGGGAAATGACTCCAGCTCGGTGAATATTGATTAAAATACTGTAAGTTTTGTCTGAAAATGTAGAGCAGAATGTTTACTGCAATTTGAGAACAAATTTATAATTTTTGAACCAATATTGACAAACCTGGAACTATTTTCAGGTATAGTCTTTATGTATAGTCTTTATTTTCAGGTATAGTCTACATACTACATGATAAGTTTCATTCTATTATTGCACTAATTTCACATTTTTGGAACTTGTAAGGGCTTGGAAATCGAATTTATTGAATAATGATATTTGTATTGCTCTCGAGTTTTCAAATCCCGTTTTTTCTGTGAGCAATGAGTTGTATTTTGACGACAGAAAAATTGTGCGACTGGAAATCGCAAGTAAAGGCCGAGGCTTATGTCAGCTTTAACGAGTATTAGCGGAGTTGGTCACGGTTGCATAGACGTCTGTCAGCAGGAGGAGCCGTGGAAACTTCGTTTCCTCTTTTACAAACAAGCTGAATTTTTTAAAACATTTGCTGCAGTAGTTTCCTGATTCTCTGCAATTGTTTTACAAATTTTTATCAAGATTTCAATCAATATTCGTGATACCGATTCACGAATACTAGTAGGCCTACGTGATACTGTCATAACCACAGAGAAAGTATTTTTATCTGTTATTTTCAATCAGCTGGGTTTTTATTACTTTATAACCACATTTACTAGCAGTTACTTCATAATCGCTTATGTTACTAGTGTTCCCAACAATGTATTATGTTTACTATTTATTTTCTCTATTATTGTTATTCTGTATCAATTTACAACTTGTACCAGTGCACACCATTTTCCTTATTAGTCTGGGTTCCAATGGGGGTAACCTTATGATAGATTTTGATGTGTAGATTCCGAATCCGAGTGATGCCAAGCTGTAAAAGTTGAGCATTTTTTGTAATTCAAGATGGCGGCCAAAATTTCGGTTCCATTTCTAGTCTACCACGATTTCCGTCAAAACGAAGCGTCGGACGAAAAAATCATTCGTATATTTTTTTTAGTAAGTTAAATTTCCAAGAGAATGGTATCAGATTCATGTCTCTATCCTTATTAGGAACGGAGTTATGCTTTTTCAAAAAAGAGGCTAATTTTCAAGAAAAATGAGAATTTGAGTATTTTTAGTTTTTGCTTGCTTAGATCTTCTGAAGTATTCATTTGAATCGTGTAAATCAAAATCCCTCTGGGGTAATTTTGTCCTCTACAACTTGAGAGCAAGTAGACCTCTCTATCTTGTATAGTTTTTGAACTAGGGCAGTAAAAAGATATCCTTGTATCTTAAAAAACCCTATTTATTGGAAAAATGGTCTCCAAAAAATTTATACGTGCTTTTATTGAGATTTTATTCGATGATAATGTATTCTAGATCAATTTCCAGCAGATAAGCTGGAAATTTACCGACCTGAAATTTGGTTATGTTCAATAGTAAGGACCCTTCAAGGATCTCAATCTAAGGATACCTCTAACTATCAGGAAAGAGACATGAATCTGATACCATTCTCTTGGAAATTTAATTTACTGAAAAAAAGATAAGAATGATTTTTTTCGTCCGACGCTTCGTTTTGACGGAAATCGTGGTAGACTAGAAATGGAACCGAAATTTTGGCCGCCATCTTGAATTACAAAAAATGCTCAACTTTTACAGTTTGGCATCACTCGGATTCGGAATCTACACATCAAAATCTATCATAATCGATCAAAAAATCAACGACATATCACAAAAAAGGTTACCCCCTTTTTCGCATTTGGCACCCAGACTATATAGGTCATTCGTTTTTGTAAGTATCGGAATTTTTCAATTGTAATATGACTGTTTTATTTGAAATCTCAATAGAGTTTATTTGATTCAATTTTTAATATACCTTTCAATTTCCATTGAATATTCCGATCCAACGACTTCCTCTTTTAACAGCCTACTTCCAGGTTTCACCATCACACAAGATTTAGAAAATCGTCTTTACTGAACATTGTATCTTTTCCTCCCTCTAATTTGTCTTTGCGAAACGTAGGATTCAATTCCACTATGTAAACATTTCGAGTCGAGTCGTTGTCGGTAGCACGATGTCGTCTGTAACTTGTGGCACCTCTGCACAATGTCTGCAGAAAGTATACAACGATACGTGTATAGAAATTGAGTATTTAATTATATTCACACTGGTTGTCGGTGACGTGGGCTTATGTTGTGGTTGTGCATGGACCAGTCACCACATAATACAAAATGTATACTGTAATTTGTGCTCGTTGGTATGGACAGACCAGTGTGCCAGGTTGTGCCTTGCACGGAGTCAGCCCAGCTCAGCTCAGCAGCAGCACCGTTCACCGGTATCGGTACTTTGAACCCGGCGCGCGCTGTTGCCACATCTCTCCTTCGCCCATCAACAGGTACATGCCAGGATGGCCAGATATGAAACAGGACATGGACATGCATTTGCCATTGCGCAGCGCAGCGCGGCGCACTCGGTCAACTATTCTAATTAGAATGTCGCTGGTGCGGAACCGTCCGAAAGTAGGGCTTCTTCATAATGAATGAATGGGTAATTTTAATTGAGGAGAATATCCTGAACTTGACTGTAATTTAATAAATTTAATTGAAGAATATCCTAAACTTTGGGAAAGGTGGAACTTCTGTTAAGACTCATCAAAATATTGTTATGTATTATTAGTTTGTTGTTTGTAGTTGTATTGATTTATACATAGTTGCAAATTTGGTGGATAAATCAGGTTGAAATCAGTGAAGTAGCAGGTGCATTGTAAATTAATGATTTATTTTTCAATTGATGATGAATCTTTACTTAAGAGAAAATCTTGAAATCTATAGGGTATTATTACAGAGTAAGGGCAGTAGCCTAATAAGTGCAGAGTAAGTGCGTGGGTTCGAATCCCACCAGTGGCATGGTCGTTTATGCACCTCATAAATCACCCTTGCACACTCCATTACCCACGCACAAGTGAATTCGAATACTTATGTGGGCATCATAAACAGCCAAAAAAATAAATAAAGCAATCCTGTGAATTATTTTAATTCTTTTTTGATATTATCATAGTTTGTTCGTCTTGTACATAATCTGTAGCAACAACATTGTGCTGTACACTACTTGAAATTTTGTGGAGTAAAGTAGAGTAGTTTTCAGTATGTTAATGTCTTCCAATTTGTTTAATCGACTAGTGTACCATGCAATTCAATAAATACTATAAATTATAAATATATTCTTACTATCCAGTTTAATCAACTTGAAAGTAGGCCTGATTATTGCTGATACGGTGGCACTATTATTGAATTGAATTTGATAACTATGGTAGTTTGCAACTTGTTTGCAGAATTGCATTTTTTCAAGTGGGATAGCTGAGAGAAAATTTGTAAAATGGGAATGAGTGCAATGCTAATTGTTTCTGCTTATTCGTAAAACAGTACTAAGCGCATATTACTTTTGAACAATAGAAATTTTATCGTATTAATTATTGCATTCATGAGCCCAGTGTTTTTCCTATGAATAATAAGTACACTAGGATGTAGTTCAGTGAATTTGAAAGAGATAGATGCGGGACTAATAACAAGCTCTTAATATTTATCAGTTCTAAAAGTCTATTAAGTGGGAGGTAACGTTTTTAGAAGAGGTGTTCTCTTTAATTGATGGATGTCCCAGTTACAAAAAGACCAGAGCTTTCCTAGTTTTTTACTTTGTTTTCTCTGTGCCATTTTCCAACTCAACGGCGGGAAACAGCCAATGCATAAATTATCACCTCATGTTTGGACAAAGGTTTTCCTAGGGCTTTTTTTATATTTTGCCTACAGGTGGACAATCAATATTCTGGGAATACTTTTTGCAATTCGCTGATTGAAGACAGAATTTCCCCATCAGAAACCTCTGATGATCAGAGATAATTCACACTATTGATCCTGGTAATGGATGAATCCATTAATGTACTTGTTCCCTTTGTACTCCATATTCTGTTTGGAAACGAGTACAGCATTATTTTTATATGTTTCCTCATTTTGAATAGAATAGAATGTATGATGCCTTCCTTGAGCAAAATTTCCATGCTTACATTCAAGAATCATTGATATAATTATATAATTAATTTACCTTTTAAGCCCAATTTATTTTTCTACTACAAAATTTAGCTGCTATTTGCAAATAAATATAACTTTGTATCAAACAAATCATATTTTTTTACAGCGTACAGCACTTTTACTGCTTTATGCTAAAAATTATTTTGTTATCAGTAGAAATTTCAAGAAAATAATTAATTAAAAAAGTAATTTTGAATAATAAATAGCTTACTTATTTTTATTAATTATTTTAAATCAATTTTTGTAGCTTGAAATTTATTCAAATAATTTCGAATTCATTCCCTTCCTTTCATCAAACTATGAATTCATCAACCTATGTTTCCAAAGTATCATACTGCAAAGTCTAGATTAAGATAGATAAAATAGAAGTACAATTTTGAAATAGTAATAGATAAAATACTATCTATATTTAGATTACCCTACGCTTTACTAGTTTTGTATACCGTACTATAAACCTATCAAATGCAATTTATTTAACATGTCATGGTAGTAGAATGGTGAGAAAGCAATCAAGCTCTCCAACAGTTGATCCTCGGATTACAGATCTGAAGACTCTTGTACAATCAACTTGTATGCGACTAGAAGTCAATAAACCGCCAGGGCGAACAGGTCTCAAGTTAACGTTCATATTGATGAGAACTGACCTCAAAATGGAATTACAACATCCACCAGCCTTCTCAATCAAAGGGTCTCTTCACTAACAAGAAGCGTGTTTTCCTAGTTTCACAGTGAAGCGATGTTGTATTTGTTTATGTAACACCTCGCGAAGTTTGTTCATTTAAAGTTCTACCGCTGGATAGGATAATGGTTGCTCGTGTGTGTGAATGTACGCTCATGTTACCGCCCCTTCCATTAGATTCTCACTGTACCCATTCAATTGTCTGCAACGTTCATGGAGTTGGCACAAACTATTTAACTTTTTTTCAATTTGAAATTCAGATTATTGATTTTGATTATATTTCAAAAATCTTGAAAGGATATTTCGTAGGTAATAGATTTACCTAAAGATGCTTAAATAGGTGATCGAGTAGTGCTAACTTTGCCCTACTGAGGATAACTTGAGTAGAAGTTTTGATCAAACATTTTTGGAATTCATTAGTGAAATAATAAGTATGTAATACAAAGAAGTAAATTCAATTTTCTATCAAGGTCAACTGGTTGCTAAGTCATGGTCAGAGCCATAAGCTAGTAATATATTTCATCTTTTATATTTCAATACAGTTACGGTTGTACTGTTATTGATTCTAATTAATTTATTTCTGTATGCAAGATGAAATGTGTTTTGAAATCTTTATATCATTCCACTTACCAAAATCCAGTACAGTAATTTCATAATAATAAAAAAACTAAGATGTTGTCAAATTTCAAAAAAAATCTTTTTTTGTGAAATTTGACAACATCTTAGTTTTCTTATTATGGAGAGATTTCACAACATCACCATCAGTTCTTCCAATTTCATAATACTCTAGTCATTGGCCATTTTCTTATCGTGAATTTACCAATATAGATTAGAAGCTAGATATTGAATTGTGAAATTTTTATTTTCACTCATCAGATTTACTCTTTGGCACCTCAAATACAATAATTATCTGTGTAATCAATACCGAATGCAGTACAATTTGAAATTATTCTACATCACAATTTGAATGTATCAATTCACACTTTGAATATTCAATTATAATAATAGGCATGAAGCCAAATCTCGACTCTACTATTCCCACATATCAAGCTGCCAGTTGAGCAGTGATTAAATAGAATAGGGCAATTATTCAAAATTTGTACGATGTACAGTATATTAATGACTCATCATACTGGAGGTGGTGTTCCCATGTCAATTCGTAAAGTTCACGAAATTAGATCTCTGTAAAAAGAGCTCGGATTTTGTAAACAACCTCCGATTAATCGCTGTTGTCAAGCTGAATCATGAAAGACGAGCAAGATTAATCTGTAATTTCTCGGTGGTGGAACCTTGAGGGAATTCATCAATCATAATAATAATGAGACACATTTCCCAAATTGGTCTGTTTTTCTAAATTCTAAAAGATTTTAATATTCCTATGTATGTACGAGTAAGTCAATGATTAAGTGTAACCTTGTATGAGAAAAAACCCTACATGTTATATGAGAGTGTTTTCTTCATTTTAATTGAAAATTATTTTCAATTTTAGCATAAGTAAGCAAACTTCAGCACTCTGTTACAAAAACATGCATTTATCTCACTAAAATTATACTGTAATATTGTTGTGCTTTTCAAATAGATTGTCACCTATTTGTACTTAGCTTTCTACAACTACTTGTACGATAGCATTATAGTAATTGTCACCTGAATCGATAAGCTCTCATAAACAATTTACACAAGCAAATTTCATAGCTTATACCCCATTTATCACTAATTATTTCTATCACCATTCGTCACTCGCCAAATTTGATTGAAAAACAACAATAATCAAAGTACAGTATTGGTAAGCTTGAGCTTTGATTGACAATACTTTCACCTGCATAATTGTTTGTAATCTGTAAATGATTTCTTGTTTAATAACAGAAATTGACACTGGTTAGACAATGAGGTTTTCAGGTGTAATAAAACATGGGGTAATTGATACTTTATTTGAGAATAGAATTTTACTGCTGAATTCCATTAAATCGCTGGGAAACAGAAAAGTCGATTTGGTTTTAGTATTCACTCTCGCCATCGAAAGTTCTGTCAACATCTGTGGTGTACGTAACTTTCACAATGTAGTATCTAAAAGTGTCAACGGATTTCCAACCGTGTTTAACCTACATTCACTGGCATTCCTCTGCTTAGTCTACCGTTAGCTTCACTATAAGAAAATGTTCTTTGCAGCCCGTAAGTGTAGGTTGATATAAAAATAAAAAGTACAGTGCATTTGCATAGAAAATTATTTTCAAATTAGCATTAATAATTTAATTATTTCAGAAAACTCTAAATTAACTTACAAATTGAGTTTTTAAATCGAACATTTCAGAGAGTGAGCGAAAATTCCAATCTTTGAACTTGCTTCAAGTTTATAATATTCGAAAAACCCATTTCTTATCTTGTAGCACAGCGTACAGCTTAGCTACATGCTACAAGCTACAGCATAAAGTTTGCATCATGTCTACAATGTCCCTGAAACTGCTGAAGAATAATCATATAAATCCATCAATCAGTCTAGGTACTGTATACAGACTACAGAGTGTTTCAGAAGGTATACATGTATGGCTAATTTCCCAGGCTGATCCTCTACATCAAACAGGGAAAAAAGCAATATTCCAGACTCACCCAAATCTATGAAATTATGTTTAAAAGAAGTCAATACACAGATTTTCCGAATGTGATATATGTTGTCTATATTTTTGTTGATATGTTTTGTCTTCTCCTCCCAATGAGCTAACAAAGAATTGTTAGTAACAATTAATTATGTCGACTGGAGGTCGACATACCTTGAAACTTTTCCCTTGTTTGGTGTGAGGGAGAAGTCAGTTTGAAAGTTCTACACATTCCTCCTGAAATACATTTTTTATCATAAAAATTTAAACACCGTATATATAATTTATTGTGATTGTTGCAACCACAAATTTATTGTGCAACCTTTTAACTATTTTAGTCTTAATTTGATACATCCAATTCACCTTGTCAACTCTTGATTAATTTGAATTAACCATTTTCCAAAGGTACAACCTGGCTCAATAACTGTTATTACTTGCTCTCCAAATTAATTCATTACCAGGAGGCCATCTCTCCTACGAAAATAGTAATTATTATAGAAACGTCGAGTGTGTAATAACATATTATGTGACAACTCCATGACATTCAGCTGTGCAGTCCTTGGAAAAGGATTTTTCGGCAGGAAGTGTAACTGTTTTTCTCCTCGCTAATATGTTGTTACATAACAATGATTCAATTTTCCACTATGAGTTTCCTCGGCTTCTCCTATAATTTTTCTCTCTCTGTCCCACCCTTTATTCTCTTTTTCTCTTTCTCTCTCACATACACTCACCTCCTCTCACTCTCACTGCCCCCTCTTTCTCTCTCACTCGCTCATTTCCTTTCTAGCCTTGATGTTCCTCAATTACATATTCGCACGGTTGCGCTTCAAGTTGAAACGTGTTATCTTCTTCGACCTTCCCTTTCACCCCCTGCCTACTAGGAACAACCCCCCGCCTTCCTCGCCACCCATCAAACTTCAACTTGTAACTAACTTATTTAATGAAAGATATCAGCATTATATTACACACTTTTAATTCGTGTCTTGAAACTTTGCATGTGGCTAAAATTATTATCAAGTTTTGAAAGTTTCCAGTTAGCACAGTTTATGTCTCTGTCATATCTTCTCACTGCTGCTGCCTTTACGTTGTCGGTATGCAAAATTTAACGTTGCGGGAAAACTGCAGATGTAGAAAATTTGACTCATAAATGTCATTCATGGTTTTATTAACTATTGTTATGTATGGCTGTGCCAAGAAGACACCTGTCATGAGATACTACAGTTGTTGTGTTGTACATTTAATTAAATTTGTGGGCATTCATTTCATTGTAGGCTACAATGGGCTTGTTGTGGAGGAATGAATTTTTGCGGCAATGTTTGTAGAAACGAGGAGAATTTTCAGTTTTTGTGATATGTGATATTTTAAGTATATTACATCGAAAAGTTTTCATCAATTGAACTATTCACAAGGTATGAAATTATTCGAATGGAAATAGGAATTATTGTGAGTAATTTTTTATTGAATGTTGAAAATGTTTGTTGTTTATTGATTGTTGAAAAATATGATTATTGAGTAATTTTATAATCGTGTCCTTAGTTACTGATTGAATTTTTTATTTTATTGCAGGTAACTCATTTTACTGTTGATACTATTGCTGTCTACAGTGACTATATAAGACTTAGTCACTGTACTGCTGTCCAATTGGAAGGTAGGACAATTTTTTGTATTCGTTCACTCAGATTTCCGAATTTGGACATATATGAGATTTCTCAAACATTCTGCCATTCTCTCTATTCATATATCATGCTTTTTCTATTCTACAACAGTCAATTTCGATTCTGTTAAAAGTTTCCTTTTGTGTCAATATTTCAAACATGCTGAGATTGTTTGAATAGACGTTTTGGAATAATGTCATCTAGATACTCTATAAATTGTCTAGCCGGCAGGCTCGCTTCGCTCGCCTTCTCCGCCCAGCCAGGGGGCTCCGCCCCCTGGACCCCCGACAGTATCAGCAGTTTCAGTGAGTCAAACAGGATCGCTTCGCTCGCCTGCATAACCTCTGTCAGTGTAAGCTGAGAAAAACAGGCTCGCTTCACTCGCCTGCAAATTCCGTTCAGAAGGGATTCAAAATTCATTGAACACATTTCTAGACCTAATCTGGACCTGTTCACCAAATTTCGACATTTTCTACCAATTTATTATCGAAAAGTCCAAGATAAACTCTGAAAATTCCGAAAAATAGTAAACCGCTAATATTGAGCGTAACCTTGGGAACTATATCGGACATAGTTTGAAACTTGATTCAATATCTTCCAATTTAGTTTATCTATAATCTCACTGAACCATTGAATTTACAGTGAAATTTGATAAACAAGTCCAAATTAGATCTAGAAATGCTGTGTTCAATGAATTTTGAATCCCTTCTGAGCCGAATTTGCAGGCGAGCGAAGCGAGCCTGTTTTTCTCAGCTGACACTGGCAGAGGTTTTGACTCACACTGCCGATACTGGAGGGGGTCCAGGAGGCGGAGCCCCCTGGCTGGGCGGAGAAGGCGAGCGAAGCGAGCCTGCCGGCTAGTATAGATATGGAGATTTATTGTGTTGAATAAGTAACAGTTCTAATTCTTAAATTAATTTCAATGCTTGAATTATTTGTTGGAAACTATTATAGCCTATTCTTAAAAGCAGGTAAGTATAGTAGGGTAGTCAAAAGCTTGTAGTCAAAATACTAGATATAAAAAAATAAGTAAGCCTTTTAATCGATAAGATTTAAAATAATATTGTGAAAACTGCTGCTACAAGGTAATTTATGGAGTTATATTATTGATTGAAATATACATTTCTAAATTAACAATACTAAGATCTGTATTTATTACTAATAGTGAAAATGCTTATCCAGCATGAAAATCTATATTATCGTACTCAGTTGTGATATTTTAATTGAGGAAATGAAGATGTTGGAATGACTAAAATTTTGACATCAAAGACAACCTCTTTCATTATATTTATTATGTCCATTTATAAGAAATTGACCATTGATATGATACTAATTGCTCTAAGGTAACAAATTCGTCTCTGTTTTACAGTGAAACGGCCTAAATTGATACGGAATGAAACTATCATTCATAATTTACAGGCAGGTAAATGAGAGTTCAAATGATGTAGCAAATTTTGTAGATTGCTTTATTTGTGTCAATGTTTAATGTGTTTCTTATTTAAAATTTCTAGCACAAGCTTCATTGATGGCGAAAACAATTTTTATTCAGGCTAAATATTGAAAACGTTTTGATGAATAGAAATGTGCTTTTCAAAATGCTTTACAACAAATCAATCAATTTTGAATTTAGAAATATGCCTCTCATTCCACCCATCATAAAATATTACGGAGATTGACAGCTTTTATCTATATCTATAAAAGTGAAATGGCACTGACTGACTGACTGATTCATTCATTCATTGCCAGAACTAAAAATCCACTGAACCGAATGCGTTCAAATTTGGCAGGCATGTTCAGTTGGACGTTAAGACGCGCGCTAAGAAAGGATTTTTAAAACTTTCCAAGGGTATGCCCAATATTTACATTTTCCTATAGTTTTTCTACGTTTTCTCAAATTTTTCGAGAACCAATCGGCAGAAAATGTAGAAATTTTGTGGAGAGGTTCGTCTAAGGTCTAGAAGTGTTGTGTTGGAATATTTTTTGAAATCCGTTCAAGATTGCGCCAGTAATCAGGGTTTTCAAAATTATAGATGTATTGCGGGCTGCATATCTTCCGTCTTCATACGACCAATCCTTACTGTAAATTCAATGGTTTAGCAAGATTATAGATGAACCAATTTGGGAGATATTGATTCAATTTTCAAACTATGTCTGATATACTTCCCAAGGTTATGCTTAATATTAGCTTTCCACTAATTTTCGGAGTTTTTCTTAGATTATGCGAAAACCGATTGTCAGAAAATGTTGAAATTTGGTAAACAGGTCCACATCAGGTCTAGAAATGCTGTGTTTAATAAATTTCGAATTCCTTGTAAGGTTACGCCTGTTATAAGGGTTTCCAATGTTCTGAATCTGCTCTTTTGTTTATTCCACGGAAACTACTGAACTAAATACGTTCAAATCATATACCCAGGTTGAGCTTACGTAATAGAACAACTGATTCAGAACAATTTCTTAAAGTAAGCCTATCAAGTGATATGATGATCAAAGAAAATCTTTTCGAATAAAATTTGCAGGCTAGCGAAGCGAGCCGGTTTGACTCACACTCCTGATACTGTCGGGGGTCCAGGGGGCTCCGCCCCCTGGCTTGGCGGAGAAGGCGAGCGAAGCGAGCCTGCCGGCTAGTATTATATAATGCAATACAGATTTTTTATTACTTGATCACTATGTTCGATTTTATTTGGAGAGTATCTTGAAATAGAATAATAATTCATTCACTTTCATGTGCTATGACGCTCCATAGAAATCAGCATCGGAGAAAGCTTCTTTATATTTTCGTCTATGTGAATTTTATGTACTTGTAAATTTTATTGTTATTTCATCACGAATATGAATGCTCACATTGCATGTTTTTTATGTTTTACCACAATACATGTGATAAAATTGTTCTGTATTAAAACTTGTATTTAGTATTTACCGGAGCCACGGATAAAATACTAGATTTCGTATTCTAATTGAATAACTTCTAAATTGGCATAACGCGTAGATTGGGAATACAGTTTATACAAAGTAGGAAGTTATATAAAATGGTCTAATAGACATGGTGTATAGTAGACCTAATCGTGACTTAAAATGATCATAAACGTATTGTATCTGTATGCTATTCTTACAATAATATAATTTAACCAATTACAAACTGTGTTGAACAGTTATGTAACTAACTCTCAGGGTAAATTTTATCAAGGTCAGCCACCCAACAAGTTGTACGCAAATAGGAAGAAATCTGATTAGAGATTACAGTATATTAGATGCATTTGATGCATTGTTTGACTTTTAAACATTGTAGTACCTTTATGTGCCTGTATAACTGTAATTTGTCTTTAATACTACTGAGGAAGTGGCAAAATAGGTATTCAAAATGGTTTCATCCATTTTAATTGCCGGAATTGTCATTTAATTTACATTATGCAGACGAAAAAAGAAATTAAAGTGAACCCACCACAGAGCTCCCTGTTTTTATGTAAGAACTGCAAATGAAAATAGGGGAAGCTTGTCTAAAAATGAAAATTATAATAATTGGACGATGAATCTCGATTTTGAAAGCTTGAAAGAGTAGAATAAGAAAAATAATTGGTATGATAGCTATTCTTACTGAATTGGGATTATTCAATAGATTGTAATGTATAATAAATGAATCAGATTGGACTAATTAGGCACTTGAACTCACGGATGGTGAAACCTTTCAGAGGAAGTAATAGAAACAAAATAACGACTGGGGTTTTATCTTCTACTGGTACTGCTGATTCAGTGATATTTCATAAATTCTACTCTTTTTCTCAAGAATAATATGATTGTGACAACTTCTCATTCATGTGTTTTATTTTTTTAAATGATAATAAATAATATTTTTTATTTTGTTTTAAATAATATTTTCTTATTCTTGAGAACGTTCTACAGCCTGTTCTGTAGCAGCTACCCAGACTGTTCTGGGAACAGCTATCAAATACATTCATCCGATAAAAGCTTTACCAACTTGGTGAAATGTAAAAATCACATCAGAATAGAATTTTCAAATATTGTCACTGATTTTTCCTTTTATTATAACTTTTTGATTCTTCTATTTTATAATGAAGTAATAAATATTATTATAAACAAATTAAATCCCACTTATCAATACTTGAGAACCGTACTAATTATTGTAGACTGTGCCTGTAATCATAGACCAAGTATATAGGTATACTATATCTACACTATAATATTTTAAAAGCTATTTTCATACATGTCATATCATTAGCTTATTAAGAAAGCCATAATATTATGACATATTATATGAATTACCTCGCTAGAATTCAGTCTGATCTGATACATGATTCAATTTATATCACTATAGTTGAGGAATCACTAAGTCTCCCACTTTATTAAATTGTTTCGTTTCACATCGTTCTACCTCTTTTCAGCAATTCTTAGGAGAGCACATGGATAATAGAACAGATTCAGAAGTAATAAGAGATAAGGTATAATTTTGAAAATGATATGACAGAGCTCACCCAATTTACCGAAAAGATATCTTGAGTTTCATGTGTCACGTTCTTACTGTGAGTCTCAAATGCTCCTCTTGTCGTTTTGTTTCCCTCTGGCATCTGAATCCTTCTCAAGTTTGACATTTCAAGTAAATTGAATTTGTGCGAGCTCCGACTGCTCCACTCACTGCATTTGAGGCATTATTCACGTTACAACATCATATTTTTTCGCCGCTAATATTGAACGTTAGCAGGATTCAGGATTTTGGATACTGGTTGCTCAGATTTGCTTGGAATTTTTATCATAATTATATTGTGCTCCAAATTGAAAATATAATATACTTCTCTAAAACCTTAAAATTCAATGATAATCTCATCTACGGTACTGGAATTTTGGTTACGTAACACACTGAAAAATAGTCAACAGTGATCAGTGATTTTTGTTTGGTTTTTTTATCTCCATTTTTGTTTGGGCCCTGTCATCTCCATCAGAAAATCTCTATTTTACTTATATTCCATTACAAATTATCATAGAATGAATTCTTGTGTTTTGGATTTTTTGTCGGATCACACTTTTACATTACATTACACCTCGAACTATATAAATAAAATATCTCTTTACGTTGCATTAATCCATGCAATTTGCTTTATTAGTCGACTCAATTTCTTCAATTGGAATTTGAAGAGATGACCTATCTTTTGTTTACCACAGATCAATTTCTTATTTATATTTCGCTACAATATTATTTCAGCATCGATGTGAAGCCTGGATATCAAACATATGAACTATTTCATTTCAGAATCTCTAAAATCTACAACTTATACTCATTCTTGGAAAATGAACATTGTTTTAAAAGGTATTCTTTGAATAAATTCTTGATAAATGAATACCTCGAACTCGCATAGCCTGATCCCTGAAGATGTTTCAAAATGACATTGACGAAAATTTTTTAAGAAAACTAATTCTAGTACTTGAGGGAATGCTCTCTCAAATTATTCATAATAGAATAGTGGGGAATAGATGAAAGCTTTGAATGGCTATGAAATTCAACTTTGTGTCTGTGGCTAAGTTCATGATGAGTGAGGCTAATAAATAAGGATATTCTCTGGAACAAGAAACCAAAATATTGTAATCGATTTGAAAAAGATGTAATTCCTCTTCCCTCATGTCATGAATACTCATACCATATCCACCCTCTCTTTCCTGTATGTAGGCGTAGGCTTAATACTTTGGATAAAAACACAGATAATTGAGTCCAAAATGTATCTTTTTCAAATTTTGAGACATTGGTTATGTTTTTTCATTTTCATTTTGAAATTTTCAATTTTCTTGTTCTAGTCTCTCGTAGTTTTTTACTGTCCAGTCTCTTCTTTATAGTCATATTCTTTACTGGATGAACTAGAAATTGTTTGAATTCTCCCATAATCATCCTTAGAGCTTCCTCCTCTTATCAATTTAACCACCTAATGTTGTCAAAAAGTTTTCCATATTGAGAAACTATTTCATTTCCATGTTTGCTGTGTCGTTGGTGTCTTAATTTGCAATGCGCTCTTCTTCAAATTCATCATGAATAGCGGAAGTCATGACTCACCACCTCACGAAATGGTCAGTTATCATAATTCTCATCATTGTCAAAAATAATCATATTTGACTACTTCAGGCTTCCAGCTTGTACCATTAAAGATCTTTATTTCTAAATGCGTTTCTCCTATCCTCGAGATGTAATGCTGTATTATTTCTATTTCCAAGGTTAACAAGTTGCTCGATACAATCGACCAACGTGCAATATTAAAGTTGTACAAGTCACGACCAATATTCACACTACACACTAGCTGTGGCACAAATCTAGGAACTATCACAATGGTTCAATAAATATCTGGTGAAGGAATGCTAAAGCTTGTTTATCTTATTACGAGGTGGAAGAAAAAATCCAGATAGAATCTTCAAGGTAAGATCTTCCTTGGTATAGTCTGTCCAAGCAAAGAAGACATCCTGGTAAGATGGGAAAATCACTTCAACTCGGTCAATATTGGTTCAGAAATTGAAAATTTTGTCTCAGTTCGTAGAAAACATTCAGATCTACAATTTGAGACCAAATTTATAATTTTTAAAGCAACATTGACCGAGCTGGAGTTATTTTCCTATCTTGTAAGAATGTATTCTTTGCTTGGAAAGACTATATAGTTATGGCGGACATATTTGTAAATAATGTGCATCCATTTGCTGCTTGATACCGAAGAACTCGCGTATCAGATTTCCTCACTTATCCTCATATTTCATCTTCCCCACTCCAGTCTTGATCTTTCTTCTTGTTTCATATTCTCTCTCTCCGTGAATGTTTCTCTTTGATCTCGTGTACTAGGTTACATAATAATTCCAACTAGTGAATTAGTGAAATTGAATGAAACGAATTCTTTGATATTATGATGAGAAGAGCTTATAAAAATTCCACTTGCTCTCTCATACGTATTGCTTGCCACACGTAATATTGTACAATATTTCCCCCTGACGTTTCAAATTCTTGAAGCTTAAATTCTATTTGTATGTCCAATTGTCCAATATACGAATAGAAATTATACGAGTAGGAATAGTTGTAATCTACTCATTTTAATTCTCCTTCACAGACTTCTTATTTCTATTCTTATTATTCACACAGTTGAGGGGAGCACGTATTTGTCTTTTTTACGGGGGTTGACTTTCACAATTTTTAGTCTAATGTGGAGTAAGTTTTACCGAGAAGAATTAAGTATTTGATTGAGAAACTAGAGTATCTTCACTAATTTTACTCTGCACTTCATCAACCTATTCTGAAAATTCATCGTTTCTAATGGATGCGAGTAATTGATAAAATAGACATTCGGAGGCATTCATTTGTGATCGATTTAAATGTTAGCGTTAAAAATAGATGAGTAAGTGATATTGAACTTGAACAGAACTGTATCCAGCTTGTCAACTGTATAAATTATTCATCTCTTGTGTTTTTAGGCCTGATAAATATGCAGCACAGCAGAGACTTTGTGGCTTTCGAATACTAAACGCTGCGTCCCCTACCTCCTCTGTCCTACCTACTATGCTTTCGGCTTGCTGGCTGGTTATGCATTTTCTGCCCGCTATAATATCTGGCTCATTTGAAAGAGACTTTTTGCAGCCCAACTCGATCATTTGTATTGAATCTCATTATTTTGGAACGTCAAAAAGTTCCCAGTTCCATACTACGGTATGATGATTGTGTTGATATTTGATTCACTCAGTACAGATCAGTTATAATTACAGTCCCACTTATATAGTCACTGTGACTATATAAGATAGCCACTCTTATATAGTCACTGTAGTTATTGTCAACCTGTGAGCGTTTCTCGATTGTAAGCGAATTCCTATTATTCTGGAGATGTGATCGCAATATTATACAATCATAGAATAATAGATTTATCTTAATATTTTATTTATTGATTTCTCAAATAGTATATTACGATACTCTAATACAATGTAATGTTATTCCCGAAATAAAGTTTCAGAAACAAATAATATAATTACTATATTTCTATGGCCTGTTAGGCGATTAAGCTGGAAATGAATATTTTTATTCTTTAATTCAAAATTTTCTGAAGCAGTTCAAATCAGGGTATAATCCACCCTATAACTATAATCCATATAGCTATGCCACCCTATAGCTATAATCCATAACCTATAACTAAATTCTCGTGTTATAAACAGAGTTGGTTGTTCAACTTTTCTGTGGAACACAAAATGAATTTCCATGCTTACAAAAAAAGTAGGTAGGTTACATGAGTATCTTTCTGTAGAACTAATTCTTTTTAGACTACCAGACACCAGTACCACTGGTTTGAGTTAAAGTTTAATAAGCTCTTACATCCTTCTAGCTTCTGCACTCTTGAAATTTCGCCAGTTGGAAAGAGAAACTCCATAGTTTTTGAAGTTCTTCATAATTAAGACAAGTTGTACTTGAAAGAAAAGTCTGTAGCACTACATTGAAGGAACTGGCTTATACAATACGGTACATGTTCTATTTGATAAAAACTCTGGAGGTGGGTTGTTGTTTGTTTGTTGATGATCATGATGATGTTTTGTCATTCTTCGAACTATTTTATTTTGTTCTAAGATAAATTGTCAAGATTGGATATCTCATTAACGAATTTGAATGCATACTATTCTTCATTATGTGTACCTCAATTACCGTACTGATCACCAACTAATCTTATATCGTTGTGAAAGAATATACATTAATATATTATGGGGTGAATAGGCGAAGTATTGTTTGAGCAGATCCTCTTCTACCACAAACAATGCAAATTTGGAGAATATTGTAAAAGCTTTGTTATTAGTAAAATTTGTTGATCTAATGTTGATGTAGTGGAATTATTCCACAATGAAAGAATTAAGATGTTGTCAGTTATGCAGTTAACAAGTGAGTTTTTAAAGTTTAATTAAGTTCAAATAAACTGTTTTCATCATTATTTTTCAACATTGAACCACATCATTGATGTAAATGAACCCTAGATTTATACACCATTCATTTAGTACTACAAGTTTTCTTAGAAGGAGATCAACTTGGTCTGAACATGGTCGGTATGTTTCAAGGCGGCTCAAAGATGCACAATGGTGGAAAACTTAGAGTAGAAAATTGATTTTGAAACTATATTATCATCCTCGTTTCTTTGTCATTCAGTCGATATTCCATTCGGAAAACTGAAAATGAAAACTCTATGGGAAACTTTTATTGATAGTAAGCGAACTCATCTACTTGGACATTATCTCTCATCATAAAAACTCCTAAGAATGAACTCGGATCGACTATTCTTTTATCAGCCCGAGGTGATTCGTAAATTGTAAGAACTCATCATTGATCTTTCTTCTTCTCCTGACTCTCAATCATATGCTCCCCATCCTTATTCTGCTTCTTTTTTTTATTACTTCCCCTAGTTCCAATTTGAGGATTCCATTGTTCTTGAATTCTTCTTCGTCAACTAATCCGCGTTATATATTTGTCCCCAGAAAGAAGAAAGAGCTGAGGATCAATAGCATAATACTCTTGAATTGTTTCCAGATTATACGTCTTTCGACAAGGATGAAAATTTATCCCAGTTCTACCAGTACAATATTAAAGTGTTGAACAATAGAAATGGTGTAGTCTTGTTCATTTGGGAAAATTATATATATCTAGATCTCAATATGTTAGTATCCTTGCTCTTGCAGGTCCAAGACATGATACTAGACCTAGAACCCTCCTATATAAACTCCAAGAAATTGTATTTTTCATTCACAAAATATAAACAAATCACATGAGTAAGTTTGAGATTTGAAACGAATTCATGCAATTATATTGTTGTATTCCATATGACAAGTAGTTGTGTGAATATAACTAAATACTGCATTTATGTGTTGTAGAGTATATTCTAATTCTCTATTCCCTGAAATGCTCCAAGAACTTTATAGCATGCAAAAGTTTGAGCTTGATTCTACTCAACAACCACTTTGCAAGAAATTGTTAACCCTGTTATTATAACTTCATTCTATTTTTTTCAAATTTGTCAACATTTCGAATTATCGTACTTTATGATCATTTATGATCTTATAATGAGCACTTAATTCCCTTTCTTGTTATCAATCATTGTGTATCAATCAATAATAGTATGAATTGACTCATACGAATTCATGGAACTCCTTGATATTGGAATAGTTTTCTCTTCGACAAAATAAAAAGCGCTCTTCGATTTGTGAGCTGCTTTCTGTCGAGCTCTTAGACTAATGCAATACAAACAAACAATAAAGTAGAGGGAGTTATATTGCATGGCAACCTTTCTCTACTATCAATCAATAAAGCAACCTTGAATGCATCCCTCTTTATCGTACTGGAAATAGTGATAGATAAGGTGGAAAATATAGATGTGGAAAATATTCAATCCTGAATTAAAATGATGTTCAATTATTTCTTATGATAGGCTAAATTTGTTGGAAGTATTCTGCTTTGATTCATTCAATCAATAATAATTGTTACAATAATTAATTATAAACAAGATTATATTGTGATTTGAAAGAAAAAATTGTGAATTAATTCATTAAAACTTGAAATTTCAAATTTTCTGCCCTAATCCCTCACGATAACTGAACTTCGTTCCATAAAAAAAAGGTTTGCTGGAGGTTGCTTACTTTTACATAAAATCCTCCTGTTCCTGTATTCATTTCTTGTTTTTAAATGAATAAATAATGAATTTCTTGTTTTTAAACAATTAATTATTTAATTGTTTTTAATGAATGTTTTTTGCTCCATTCATTAAAAATTATTCGAGGTAATTATTGTATCTTACATAAAGGTTTTCTGTAAGTTTCAGACTTTTTTGTCATTTATCCAGAATATATGTCACTTCAGAAGTTAGTTAAGCAGTGATGGTACAAATTCAATATAAAGCGTAAATCTACCATATAACAAGGGATAAGGCCAGGCGTAGGCCTATGCTGGGACGCATAAAGGCACACGCACGCAAGCCAGCCAATCACAGCTCTTGTCTTGTCCTCAACAAGAGTTGTGATTGGCTGGCATGCGTGCGTGTGCATGAATGCGTCCCAGCATACGCCTGGCCTAAAGTGTCGATAGAAGTCTTCTATAGTATGCTCACTGTAACAAGAAAGTGGAAAAGTGAATGAATCTACCTAGTATCACATCAATATTATTTCAACAAATTATGTTACAGTTACTTGAATTCAACCCCCAAAAGTGTACTGAGGTTATTAAAATTATGTGAATATCCATTTCCTTATCAGATAAAATCACTGAAAACTCACTACCCAAGCTCACTCAGGGTTGTGCATGCGTACGTTACTAGAATTGATATAACTAACAACTTTTAATACTTTTAATACATGCTATATCCCTATCTTACACGTGTCACGTTTAGTCGGAAATTACATCAATTAGAGTATAGTTATGACAACTTAATTTTGTACACAAACTTGAGCCTCGGTCTTGAGCCTCACCTTGGATGTTATCTCTTATCTTCCTCCTGTGTCCTCTTCTGGTTTTGATTTATTCCCTTGCCTTCTCTTGTAACTTTTTCCTTCTTGGTTGATAGTTTACGTGACCTGATGACTGTATGAGTGGGTGAGCAGTCGGTGCAACGTGCCAATGACGCCGACCGTAGAATATGAATCTGAAAACAAATAAAAAGTACCATTTCCGTGGTATTATTGTCGAGTGGGTAGGTGGCTTTTCCTTATATGTTCGCAGCTAATCCTGAGCCTAACTGTTTTTCAGTGGTCTTTCTTGAATAGCAACCTTTACCATGCATCATTATTGTATCATAAAGTATTCAATGTATATTATTGAGTAATTTCAATTTTTTTGAAAATCTTTCAATTGTTACTGTTGAAGCAATATTATTCCAATCAACTCTACATTAATTAATTTTGAGGTAATTTGTAACTCTGTAACAAAATAATTTGATAGAATAAAAGGGCATTATTACATTTTATATAGTAGAAAACGACTTGTATTTCAATGTAAATTAGTAAATCACTTACTTTTGGCAGAGTGAAAATTATTACATCTTTCACTCTGTTAAAATTGTCAATTTTCCCATTATTATATAATATAATATTACTTTTCATACACTATTACTTCAACTAGCTTCTAATTTGTAATTTCAAAATCATTCTTACTACAAATCTATAATAGTTGACACTGAAACTGAAATTATATCATTCACACGATGAATTTGAGTGATATTGAATTGAATAATAGTTATACAATCTTGGTCCTTCTCGTGCTTTTATTAAAATCTATCTAATGTCTAGCTAGAAAGATATAAGGAGCCATGGGAGTCAGTATCACTTGTAAGGGATTAGAACAAAGGTGCGAATAAACTTTATCAAGTACCACAAAATACTCATTATGAAATAGAATAATAAATAATAAATGTGTGAAATAAACGTTTGTATTTTGTTTTTGAATAAGTGTTATTTGGTCGCTGAAGAAAATGACAAATGTGGTCCACATGGAGCATTGTATGGCTCGTCCTACATGTATTCATACAATGTAAGATTGAAGGAATGAGACTCCATCCAACCTCAACAGTTTTGAGATATGGAACGTTGATTCAAGGTTGCAAGTACGCAAACGGCTATTCATGAACAACGTGCGGAGTTTGACCATACTGATTTGAAAAAAACGCGACGAATCCGATTCGCGCTGCGTGAAACGGGATGAAAATGGTCCGAACTCACCAACTGACCCATTTCCACGTCTTCCTTTCTTCATTCCTCCCTTTCTTATATTGGTTTGTCTGTCGGCTACTGGACTGGCAGCGACTGCAGACTAAACTCGTCACACTCCGTTGCACATCGTGAAAACAAGAAGAGGATGAAGAACAAAAGAGGAAGACTAGGAGGAGAAGGAGGAAAAGGAAGAAGAAGAAGAAAGAGAAAAAGAAAGAGAAGAAGAAGAAGAAGAAGAAAAAGTAGAAGGATGAGTGAAAGGGGGAAAGGAGAAGGGTGGCTGTGGAGTAGAAAACGAAGATGGAGGGGATGAAGAAGCCGGAGGAGATGGGGAAGGATGATGAAGAAAGATAGAACATGGAGAATGGAACAGAAGAAAGGTGATTGGAAAGAATAAAAAAAAACTCGAAGGATAAGATGAACAAAAAGTAGAGTAACACGAAAATGCATAGAGAATAAGAAGAGTTTTATTTATTTATTACAATTGGTAGTCACATGATCATTTTATGATGATCCAGCGAAGAAATAACAGGCTTTAGCATGATGAGGTGCAAAAAAATAATCGGAAGAAGGATTAGAAGTTGAAGGAGGTGGAGTGCAAGCAGTAGAGAAAGAAGGAGCAGGTGAAGATGGAGGAGGAGGAGGAGGTGAAGAAGAAGAAGAAGAAGAAGAAGAAATATATAAATAAGAGGAGAACATGGAGAAGGAGAAGGATGAGGAGAACAACAAGAGGAGGAAGAATGAGAAAGACGGAAGAGAAAACAAGAATTTCTGAAGAAACGCTGCACCGATCTTCAATTGTCCAGCAACAAGGTCGAGGAAATTCTGAATGCCTGCTTAGCAAAACATTGCAAATGCTGCTGCAGCCAACTAAACATGGAATGAGGTCGGCAAAGGAAAAATGCCAGGCGTGAAAATGAAGACCAATTATTGTTGTGATTATTGTATCAAGCGCCGTTGCTTATGGATGCAGTACTTACTGGAAATATTGTCCCACGGGATCCGTCGGAGCCTATTTTTTGCTGTCCAAGTAGATGTTGTTTTGCAGTTCTTTTGACGGTGTTAGATAAATTTAGATAGTTCTTTTGTATATTGTACATTTAATGCTTCTTGCTTCTGCTGAGTTTGGATAGCCTCTTAAGCTTATAGTTATGGCTTGTGCTTCGTGGGTGGTGATGAGAGAGAGTTACTTGATTTTAAATTATTAAAGATGTTATTCCTTATCACAAATTTATTCATACAAATATAATTCATTGGTCCGTCTCATTAAACTGTTAACAGTCGAACAGTACTATTCAGTGTAAGAAATAACTTTGCCATATTCATTTAGAGTAATGTTGTTCACCAGAATGAATTCTTAAGATTTGTATCTGAGGCATGGCGCTCTGCTCTCTGCTGTGTCATACCGTATCTACAAAGATCAAAGACCTTGAATAACATGTTTGTCAGATATCAAAAGAAGATTATTCACTATTTTATTATACTATAATCAAAAGGAAAAAGAGAGAAAAACAAGTGAATAATCATCGACCAGATAAGTTATATCTACTATAGTAATTTTGCTCTACCAATTTGAACGTTGATTCGGCAACTACCCCTTATAATATAGCCTATTGAGGATTTATTTATTGATAAAATTGAAAAGCTTCAATTTCCGTTATTGAAGCTTTTAATGTATCAATAATAATGCTGTTCGGCAGAACCAATATAGTAATAACTTGAATGTTAGAAATTATGTCAATCCATGATGCTCGAAATATACAATATGTGTATTTGCCGTTAAGTCAATTTGACTAATCAATTTTTACAAGTTGATGTGTTGTCTGCCAGAACATAAATAGGAACATATTGAATCTAGAAGTCGACATATTATACTGGATCAAGTTTCACATTCTCATTGACTTTTTGATATATTTTTCAATCTTATAACTCTAGCACGCTATGAGTGCTATTGCAAACCTCACTCATTCCGCATCTCCTTACTTCTCATTTATTTTCTACTTACTTATTTCTTCTTCAATTCTACATCTTATATGTCTCTTCGGTCTTGGGCAAATAATGATGTTTGTTCAACTCAATTCTCCCTGTTGTCACGTTTAATATAATTTCTGATCTTTTTACAAATGATTGGCTTTATTAAATAGGCCTACTATTTGAGACAAATAATAAGTATTTCACCTGAAGCTAGTAATGTGAACATGTAGGTTTTTTGAGCCCGCTTAAAACCAGCGCGTGCTTTCCACCTTCAAGCGATAAATAAAATCATGGCAACGATAAGGTGTATCACGTATGGCCAGTCAGTCAGAGTCAGTCAGTGTGCAATCTATTTAGCGGGATAAGTAGGAAGCTGAGCTGTTTTGCTGAGGATAAATGGTAGCCGGAGAAAGACTGAAAACTGAAGGGAGCTGTAAATAAGTCTGCTTGTTTCGTATAAAGCGAAAAACCCTTGGATCGCGTACCTCAGCCATCTCCCCTAAGAATAATATCAGACCCCATTTCTTCTTCAGTCACCTCCCCTCTACCTCCCACCTTGCTCTTCTCTTCTCTTTCACCTTTCTTAATCAAGAAAATAATTCGTTTCAGGAAACTTTCTAATTCACTAAGGACTAAGGAAAATTGTGCTCAACATTTCTCTTTGAGAAGTTTTTCATCTCCGTTCTGGCTTTGCTGTGTTAATGAATTGCTGCTATGCAGCCTACTCTCTATGTTGGATGACATGATTCTCGGATTCCAATGACAACTGAAAGATTGAAATTTACATATTTAACAGTGAGATATCTTGTCTCTTGTAATTGAACATTATTCATTCCTATTTCAATACTGAATGTTGGGTCTCTTATATTTAATACGGATGTTATTTCTCTTATTAGGTACTGAGTTTATTCTCTTGATAGTTCATGGAAGTTTAAAATACAGTCGTTCTTTAAGTTCATACAGAGTAAGCTGGTTTAACATCCTAATTTAGTTGAATCTGCTATTTGTTCCTAAACAGGGTGTATTAGGAGATTTCTGACTTACGAATTAAATTTCAATGACTGGAGTGGCGTAAAATATTCATAGGTCTCGAATGAGGGGTTTTTAAACTGGATTGATAGTTTTTTACTATATATCAATCAAAATTCAGATGTTTGTTAAATACCCCAACAAATTGGAAGCAAAGAGAATCAGGTGTTATCAACTGAAGTATTTGAAAAAATGTAGGAGTACCCATTCCTCAACATTAGACACGTTCATATTTTAAATATCAGTATTACTTTAATATAGTAACTCTCATACTTTGAATATAAGTTCATTGCCTTCCAAAGTATTTCTGTTACAACTGACTGACATGCATCCCTTTTTAGTTGTACACTACTGCAGTAACATAAGGAACTCACTCATTACCCTAGTGCTACTTGTGAGACTGTGAGTAGCATCCTCCAACTCTCGTTACGAACTACTGACTGCATTCATGAGAGAGTTTCTCATGTAGAGTATTTATTACACTTGACGTGTAGGTTGGAGTGCTCTTTTACCTTGCTGATTCACCTCTGCACCAGCCAAATAACATATGATGGTTGGCCTGAATCTGGGATTTGCGAGTTGCTATTAGTTTTAACTTTGTCGGACGCTGAACTGAACTGAACTGATGCCGGACTGAACTGAACTTTCAACTTGATGTTGGCCGAACGGAAGGGTCGAGTTGGCCAGTATTAAAAGTGAGCTAGTCTGAAACTTTACGCGCCATGATGATGTGTTCACGTGTACACCCTCTTCTACTATTCGCTCTCTCTCTCCTGCCGTCTGACTTTGTCGGATTGAGTTTTCCCAACTTCCCGCCGTCATCATCCTTCCTGTACTATCTTGGCGCTCTTCCGGACTAGGCTCTCATAGTCGACCGCGTCAATTTCACTTACACACTTCTGCAGCGTTTTTCTTCCTCTCAATTTCCTTTTCTCTTCATTTTCTCTCTCTCCTCTCTCCGGCCTAGCCCTGATGCGATCTTCCTTCCGCTAAACATCCTTTAATGGGCTTAACGTTCAACTAAACAACGCTTGAATCTCGCCATTTCCGAACGCCCTCAATTGAAACCTCCTCCAACTTCGCTTAACTACAGTCTTTTGTTTGTATCACTTCTCCCTCACCTAGATCATAAACCTTCTACTCGCTAGTTGGAAACTCAACTTGGAACTGATAAAGTTTACAACTTGTTTTTTTCCTTAATTGTTGTTTGGTCAACATTCAATCAGTAAGTCAATAGTATTCGATAGTTGCTTCTTCAATTACAAAACTAATTGATAGACTAAAACTATGTTACATAAACCCACAATAATAGTCTATTTTATTCTCAATAATAATTCATTATTTTTATTCTTAAATAAGAGAATAATCATTGGTACTCATTTATAGGTAGGTACTCATGGATATTGGAACTTCTATTGAAGAAAATACTAATTTCTCACTTTACACTTTGTATGTATTTGCTCAAATCAAAATAGAATAGTTTGAATTCAATTTTCTGTAATGGCCGCGTTATGAATTAAATGGTTCGACTTATTTAGTCATAAGCTAGTTTAATCATTCTCACAACAATAGAAACATCATGATGAGTGTAATTTATTATATTACACTTATAAACCCTTATGATTTGGTATTTCGAGTATAGTAATCTGAAATTTATTTTTGGTTTTTGCAGGTATGTTATTATCATCTTACTCCTACTCTGGTTATCACCGTTTATGAGAATCGAAATTACTGGTGAGTAACGACTTTGTTTTTCGTATTTGAATGAAATTACTATTGAGAGTCTTCTTGTATTCATTCCAACAAATAAGTCTATTCTTTAGAATAGAATAGAATAGAATTTATAATTGTTACAAGGCTCTCGCCTATGGTAATATTTAGTTTACAAAATAAAGATAGTACAAGCAATCAATATTGTTCTACAAGATGTTTTGTTTTAAGTCTATTACATAATTACTGAAAATGAAATAGGAATATATTTAGATTGATAAAGAATAATTACAAGTAGTAGAAAAGTATACAAATATTAAACCTCATAACGCAAGACAAAGCCAGCGTGATAAGTAGAAATGAGCAATTCAGGAAGTTTTAGGAACAAATAGTTCGTTGGAAATCTACATGTGGACAATCCAAGAATGATGAATAAAAATGGAAACTATAGGAGCATCAACGCACCAACCCCGTCAAGACCTCATGCCAATGTATTGTTTATAAGCGATGATAAACAATATTTTTGTCAATCATTCTAACAGATTCTTTGATTGTTTTCTAATCTCTGTTGATTGTAATTCTGTCAAAAATCATTCACCTTTATTTTTTTTGGAGCGAAATTTGGCGAAGCAAATTGTATTGTGGGCCTATATAACATAGTATCAAATTTTGATGTAGTAAAAACCTAGAGATGCATGTAGTATAATATAGCATGTATAATGTAGCATGTATATAATAATTACATTATACTGTAATTATTTATGCGAATTTAACGATTGGAAAGGAAGACATAACTTAGTACAAAATACAGAAAAACTTGTGCAAGCTTTCCAAAAATACAAGTCTACAATTTTACATCACAATTACAATTGTACAATACACTACAATTATTGTGCCATTCTTCTATCGAATGATCAATGAGTTGTAAAAATCCTGTATATCTTGAAAACCTGAAACTATTCATACTGCTCTTGTACTTGCTTAGTCAATAATTCTTCTATTCTCATGAAATGTGAATAAATAACTTGATGATAAATTTTTCGGTGGATTTTCAGAATGCAATATCCTCACATTTTTCATCTTTTCGTTCACGGTCTCGTTGAAAACAAAGGCTCGTTTTGTTTTATTGCGCTTCGTTTCTATGAATGTGCCACTAAATAGTAGTTATTTCTCTGCTGGTTTTAAAGAAAGCAGAGCCTTTTGAGAAATTCGCTTTCATTTTCGCAAAGCACAGAACAAAAGATGAGGAGCACACGAATAGTAATAATTATTATTGTTCATTAAGATTTAATATTGTTACGGTATATCGCGTAGGCGTGGAGGCTTGGAAATTTCTCTGGCAGTACAATGTCTCATTGGCCTTGGTTTAATGGCCCGGTTCCTATAGTCTGTACAAGCAAAGAAGGCATCTGGCATGATGGGAAATTAACTATAGCTCGGTCAATATTGATTCAAAAATTATCAATTTAATCTCAAATAGTAGAGAAGAATTTTTTCTACAATTTAAGGCCAAACTTATATTATTTGACTCTATATTGACCAAGCTTGAGTCATTTTCCCATCTTGCCAGAGGGTCTTCTTTGCTATACCTCCTACCTCACTGCTTTGCATCTTCCAGGTCATCTTTATTACTGCTATCACGATTTTTCGGCTTGAATTACTACACTCGGGCTGAATAGCAGCTTGTTAGGTCAGTTAATTATACTCTGGCCCACCACTAGAACGTTCTAATCCTATACCAAACTTGTGTCGGATCTTTCGCTTGAATAAAGATGAAATTTAAACCATGTGGGTCGTGATTAATTACAGTGTAGTAATTCATCCATGCATATATTCATCATCAATGGCTCAGTTGTTGAAATTCTGGAAGCAACGTTATAGAATTCTATTTGCTTAGTGAATTCCTGAATCGCGAAACTCAGTACAAATTTATCAGTTTTCAAACAGTTGTAAGAGCCTAAAGAGTTTCAATTTGTGAAAATCAGTACAAATATTAGTTTTCAAACAGTTGTAAGGCTCTAAGCTTCCAAGGTTTCTTTCATATTGGAAAAATTCATGTATAAAATTTATTTTGAAACTAATGATCTCATGCTAGTATGTTATTTACCAATAACACTCGAAGGTAGTTCGTCAATGGCGCAACAGCCCTATGAAGGGCCTAGGCCTACCAGCTGGTTGCCAGTTTCATATTCACCAAACTATACAGTCCGTCCAAGCAAAGAAGCCACCCCGGCAAGACAAGAGAACAACTCCAGCCCGGCCAATACCGGCCCAAATGCCATAAATTCTCAAAAGAACCCACAGCCCCCGAACCAACACCGACCGAGCCGAAGTCACCCTCCACCCCGCCAGAATGCCCTCCCAGCCCGGATAGAAAATACAGCAGGCGAATAATCATCAACCAGGATAGAGGTAACATGTGGTTAACACGTCGATCCTCTCAACCATAAGCCAGTCTTCACAACCAAGTGAAGATACAGAACACCTCTGAATAACATGCAGTTAATCAGTTAGAGTGTAATGCAACAATTGCTATTCCTCCAGAAATGGGAAACGACTGACTGTCTTTACCAACGACAGCCAATCTCCCAAAGGAGCGACTAGAAGGTAGTAAGTACTCTAATAAATAATTCTCATTCCTACAATTTCAATTATTTATATCTCAACCTTGGACTAGTTAAGTTTTCTTTTTCCAATATTCAGATGTAATAGGTAAGGAAATTCCACGAAGGTAAAGGTATTCCACGAAGAGGAAACTACATCGATACAAGGAAATTCAAATTCCTTTATACTTGTTGCAGCTCGTAACCTCCACCATCAGCTTTATCCAGATCAAACATTCTTTATAGGGCATTGAAACATCGCAATTCAGTTTAGTAGGCCATTTTCTTCTTGAAAAATTAAAATGTCGGAGCTAATTGATGATTTTTTGGGTGATGCGGTTTCGTAGGCAGATTAACTGCATTTAATTTCGGTTTTGAATGCAGTTCAGTTGGTAAACGAAGTGTGGAACAGTTGTTGAAGCGTAACGAATGATCATTGCAGCTATTCTATTACTTTCGGTTTCGGTTGAACTAGGTGCTGCTCTAACGGTCTTCTCCTCTGCTCCCACCTATTCTAACCTTTCTCATCCTTATTTTATCGTTGATAATTTTTTCTTCCATTTTCTCATTCTCTTCTTCCTACTTCAAACCCACCCCCCCTACTTCTTCCTCACCTTCTCCTAGTCTTAATCTTATTTGGAGTCTCCATTCGGTTGGTAGTTCTCGGTAGACTTCTCATTACTAGTTAATTGTTACTATGAGGCTCTGTTGACAACTCGTCTTCAATATTATTTTGAGGTTTTCTTCTAGTCTTAATCTGCAATCAATTCCTTCTTTCTCCATTCTCGTCTTCCGCAGACTTTTCCTGCTTTTCAGTCTCTTTTCACGAACCCATCCAAAAAAGAGTCTCTAAGCCTTACTTTTTAACTTTAAAAAAGAGCTTGTAAAGTACCGATTCAGCGGTATTTTTAATGTACGTTTTTCATACTGTTAATTGTTATATTCTTTCTGTTATTTCTCTTCCATATCCTTCTTCATGTACATCATTTTTTAACCTTCTCATTATATTTATACCTCCTCCTAGCTTCCTCCCACTTCTCCTAAACTCTTACTCCTTCTCTCAACCCTTCCTCCCCATATATTTTCCACTTTTTATTTCTAATTATTCTCTCTATTCCGTTTTCTTCCCATGTTTACCTTTCTCATCCTACATGTTGTATTTCTGTATTTCCCGTCGCCTTTCTTTCAGTCTCAATTTCTCTCTCTCTTCATACCCTCTATTTTTCTATTGCTTCCATTTTTTACAACTTTCTATTCTCCTTCTTCTTCTTCTTCTCCTTCTTCCCCCTTTTTTCTTATCTCTTCTGTTAATTTCTTCAACAATCTTCAATTATTCAATGTCGATTTTTTCAATATGCTAGAATTTTTTTCACCTTTCCCCCTACACTCTTCTGCTCCCCTCCTATTTAAACTATCTTATGTCTTCTTCTTTCTCTCTCCCTATATGGGTTAACCTCCCTCTCATGGGTTAAGTGGAAGAGGGGGCTTGCATGCCTCAACTTCGCCCACAAACTCTTGTAAATTTTTACAAAGTGTAAAATAAAGTCATTTTATCTATCTATCTATATCTTCTCCACAAACAACTCCTTTTTCATCTCTCCCCCATACTCCTTTTCCTCTGCATTTTACCTCCCTCTACCATTTTCTTCTTCCTAAAATTTGGTTTTACTCTTCGATGAAATCTTCGTCGCATAGTCTACTAAATCTTTACTCGCGCTCTCCTCCTTCTTCTGTTCCTTGAAAGGATATACTTATCCTTTCCCAAGAATGGACATTTTTTTGTCCAAACTTCGCCTTTTCATTTAGATATTTTTATGTACAAGTAAGATTGAAAGCAAGTAACATTTTGTTTGGATAATTGTTGTGTGATTTTTGCATTCATATGTAACCTCTCTCGTTGAATAGCTTATAGAATTATAACTTGTAAAAATTCTAGTGTGAAGTATAGAAAATCGTGTGTAACTAGTGAAAATGATATAGAATACAGTTAGATTTAATAATAACTTTTGTAATCTAGAAACTGAGTATAAATGTTTTTTTGCTATCTACATGATTAAAGAAATCTAATCTAATCCTCCTCCTCCACCCCCATCCTAGTGGCGGGCCGTGTTGTGGGTCACGGGGCCGGATTGATGGTCAAGGTCTTCTCTTCCGGCAGGCAGGCCAGGCGGCGCCGCGCCGCGCCCTTATCCACAGCGCAGCATAACCTGATTCGTGTTCATCCAACTTACCAGGTCAACTTGTTTCTTCCTGACCGCCGCTATCCACTGCCACGTGAACTCACAACTGCGTCTACTCACTGTTTTGACAATTCTCGAAATCAATATTCTTATGTTCCAAATCTTCAAATATGAATTCTACATTGTATTGTGTACATGGTGTCCGTCCTATCCAAGGTTATCACAAGAAGGTTGCTCCATAACCGCCTGATATTGGGTGAAAAAAGGGTGGGAAAGTTACGTACTTCTGATCAGAACTTCTGGTACTGTAAGCATGCGCTAATATTTTCAGCAAATATATCATATTGAATGAAAAGACTGGATAAGTAAATAATTAGTGGATAGTCCACTGGATAAGTGGACCTTTACCTAACTCTAACTTAGCTAACTAACTCTAACTAAATAGACTTTACTCTATCACTATCACTTTACTTCACTTTATCACCAAAGAGGTAGTAAATAACTATTTACAATCACTAAAAAAGTGAAATATCATAATATGCTGTTGATCTACATCATTTTCTTGCTTCCCTCGCCACTCAATATATTGTATACTAGTATACTAGTCTAGTTCCCTATAATTGGAATGACCTCTCCTTAAATAAGCTTGCGTCCTACCCAAGGTTCATATATAGAATATATATATATATATATATATATATATATATATATATATATATATATGGTTCTATACGAACCTTGCATCCTACCTAGGATGTAGCTGC
Organism: Sogatella furcifera; assembly: GCA_017141385.1. Lineage (NCBI taxonomy): Eukaryota > Metazoa > Arthropoda > Insecta > Hemiptera > Delphacidae > Sogatella > Sogatella furcifera. The sequence goes on from CM029549.1 coordinate 14,510,030, forward strand.
CTTTGACCATGGATTCTATATAAAATTTCCAATGGAAAATTTCATGTCAAATTTTCTCTTATCGACCTTCGTTTCCGTGATATATCGATATTTCCTCTTTCTCCTTCTCCTCTTCCTCTTCTTCTTCTTCTTCTTCTTCTTCTTCTTCTTCTTCTCCTTCGTCTTCTTTTTCTCCTCCTCTTTCACTTCTTCCTCCTATTTTTTCTCTTCCTTATTTTCTGCCAGCTCCTCCACCTACTCCTCCTTATTCTCCTCCTTATCTTGTTTCATGATAAAACTCCTAACAACGAAATGTCCTGTGAAATTTTCTCCTATCAACCATGGGTTTTAAGATTTTTCGTTATACCACATACACGTTATTAGTTCAAAATAAAAAAAATGAATGCTGAATAGAATCTATGATATGGCTGTCCAACCTTGATGCTGGGACACTGTATATGTGTTGTACATAAATTTATGTGTAGGCCGTTTAGTGCGAGTGTTTCATTCATTTTCAATTCTAGACTTCCAAGCTCCAGGCTCCAGATTAAAGTTGGTGCCGACCTAACTTAAGCTACAAACTATGAAATTCCATGCTCTTAGTCTGGCCATAGTAGTGCTTATAATAATTCGGTCTTCTATGTTTTCACGAATATACTCAATTTTGATTCCCACCAAATACTCAATCTTTCAACATTATACTTAGTTGTACTCATCCTAACATTCAATGGATAAGTTGGATACCATACATAATTTCTACTATACAGTATATACGTGTAGTGGATAGATACTTGAGCTTAATACACAGCTCTAGGGTACTTATCCTATCACAGTGTTTGGTTTGAATGGTGCTTGAAAGTTCAAGTACTTCGCAACTGTTGAACAATGCCCTGATTGTCTGTGGCACTTGGAAGTCTTCCGGTATTATGATAAGTGCATTGTTCAGTGTCCACTTCAAAGTAAATCGTCTTCTCTTGGATTGATCGCAGTTACTGTGTTCCTATAGAGAGTCCAGCCTATTTTTAAACTAAATTGAGCTACTGGTCAATCAATAAAAGGCATTTACAAAAATACTATCATTATGATAGATAGAAATATAGTAAAGAATGGAACTGACCTATTTATTGTTCTAATTGATAATATTCATTTTAAGGATCTAAGGCATTGAAAAATTATTGTACCACTCTAGACCACAACAAAATAATAATTCTTACAATCGCTGGTTGTTGATACACTCTGATTTCCAACCTTTATTGGGAATCTTTCAGTCCGAATCAAGATTTATAATTTAAATTTTATTTCATTTTGTGAGTACTAACGAATGCAGCTATAAGAAAGGAATAAAATCAATTGTGAAGAATATGGGTTTCATCCAAGGTTATTACAAGGTTTGTAGATGGGTTTCATCTGCATTACAATATTCAAGACCATTTACAACATAGCATTTCATATGTAACCAGAAGAAGTGAACTGAAACTCCCAGATAGAAAAATAGATGTTGAATATAAAATAATGAAGATGTCAATTTCTTAGGTATTTCAGGGTCAAAAAATGACACGTGACGAGACCCTACAAGTGCCTGTAGAATATTTTTTTTTCTGCAGATAACAAATTGCACCTCTTGATATGCGGAGGTGTATGTACACAATGTTGCAATAACGTCAATCACGCATTTAATACTCTATCAAATTGATTACAACAGAATATCGCTTCCCTGTTAGGTCTCTGTCATGTGAGCAGCCCTTTTTTTTTGAAGCAGCATTGGGAATGACAGTCGGAGCAACAATTCCTATAGAAAGTTTTGTCAGGAATTTCGTTATTCGCGAAAGACTATAAAAGTTAATAAATGTCACTTCGCCATTTCTGTCTCTTGTGTCTGCTTGTAGTTGGAATGAAAGAACGGATTAGAAAACTTTCTTGCGCTGTTTACTTCTCCTTTGATGAACAATCCCTACTCTAATGAGAAAAGTGAAAATTTATTCATCAAAATCTTCCCAAAAATATTCTTATCGTCGTTCCAGAGGAAAAACTTTGGTGAATTCTGTTCAAAACTTGAATATTGTAGTTGATTTATTCCAAGCTGCTTGTTCAGCATTCAGGAGCAGCTCTGTTGACTTCTTGTGAATTAATTGATCCTTTGCAAGGAGAACGTTCTTTCCAAGGAAAACACCTGTTGATTTTCAAGTCGGAAAATCATTGTATTTTGGTCTTTGTTGTCTAAACAAGCCGTAATTTGAAAATTAACTTCACGTGCTTCTGCAACGTCAATACAGTTTACTTTGTTAATTCATTCTCCTTCTCATCAAAGCTAAACATCCGATGGCGTCAAGTTTTGAACAAGAGACTTGCTTCTAGCATTCAAAACAATGAAATTCATATTTACAGTAATGATATTGAATAAGTTTATTTCATCAACTATCTACAAAACAGATATAATAGTTGACACTTTAATCAGTTTGGAAATGACTAATTGGCTCAGAAGATGAAATTCTACATCTCAGAGTGAATAAGAAAATTCATTTTTATTTGTTCTATTTACGATGAGATGACTTTAGTGGAGGTGACTATAGTGCTTCGGAATCATTCGAAGTTTCATTCGAGATTATTCAAAGGGTTTATAGCCTTGAAGGAGATGATGAGGGGCCAGTTTAGAGTGAACCGTAGCATTAACTATCTCCCTTTCAACCATCTCCCACGCTCACTCAATAGCCCTATCTCTTTCACCACTATCTTCCCCCTCTCAACTTCATCCCTGAGCACACTATATCCTTGATCATGATATCCTTATGGATCATCAACGTTCTGTTGGACAAAGTTGTTGCTGGTGAGTTTATACTGTCCGCTATTCTCTAACACCCAGCCATCTAGATTACAACGAAATCTATACTCGAAATTAATAATATCATTGGAGAAGTGAGAAAACACAAGTTTAGTGGACTCGAGGAAAACTTGCTTTTTATAATGATTTAAAAACAAACATTCATATTAAACAGCCAGAGGAGTATAATTTCTATAGAAAAATTATTATGAATAGAATACTTATAGCACACATATTCAGTATTGTCATAATTTTTTATTGTGTGTTTGTCGAACTATTATTACAATATATACTGATATTAATAACTATATTTACTTACTAATATTTGTGTAACTAAACTAACATCGTTGGACATCGTTTCAATTATTTATTGAGCTCATGATAAGAGAGAGAATCGCAATATAGATTTGTTGTTTATTTATAACAAACAATGTGGATAACAGGTTACCTCTTATTATTAAGCGCCTCCCATATTTCAATCATTGTGTAATGTTCATTAGTGATGAGGATCATTTTCTAACAAAACCAGCCATATGAATAATTTATTTTTTCCCAACAAATATTATTATGTTTTGTAGTATAGAATAAAATATGTATTTCAATATTGGAATAGGTGAGAGGCAAATCACAACCAACAAATTCTAAATTCTATTGAATCAGCTGAATATTTTGGTATTGATGACGTGCTTATGGCTGAGATATGAATCACCAATAACAATTTTATTGTAAAAAATTCTGTTACACAAAGTATTCGACATTCTTTGTCGCCTTTACATGCTCGATTTGATTTTTCACACGGGTTTTCAGTGGGTAAAAACATGAGCGGCAGATTTCCTTCCGCCAAACGGATCGGGCCATATCGCAGAAAACAGCGAATGGGGGAAGCTAAAAAGGAATGATGGAAAAAAGGGAATGTAATGGAGAATGGATGAACTGAGTACACGCCATAAAGGGCAATCAGCCATGCACGTTTTCAAATTACATCCTGCCAATAACATAGCGCCGTGTGGAAGTCGCGTAGCGCAGCGCGTGTTGCCTCAACTTTGCTTCGAAACTGAACAAAATATGAAAGTCGGCTCAATGTCAGGAGTCAGAAGCCAATCGCAGTCAAGGCATTCCAATTCAAGTTGAAACACATTTGATTGCTGTAGTTTTTGAATTTCTGAGTGTTTCAGGCAACTCTACCTTACATTGGTTCAATGACTTTTGAAAAATCGAACTGGAGTTTGAGATGAGATTTCTGGGATCATAGATCGTTATTGATCCTCGATAAGATTTTGACCCTTACACATAAATGATTATTCATGTTTTTTAAATAGCAGGACTGGAACAGCAGGTTGAGTTTTTTATTGTAAGCTGTTATTATTTAGAGTCCTATGGTTTTTAATAGTGGGGAGACTCAAGGGTTGTTCCACTTTGCCATATAACCTAATTTCCCTAAGCAGTTGACTTGGGTTGAGTGAACTTTAAATTTCCATTCAACCTATTTTGTTGTTATTACCCATGGCTCTCACAGCAGTAAGTTTGAAGTTCTTCTATCATCTTCATCTGTGATTGAACATCCCGTTGATAAGTCTACTGAGGGACCTTCTGAGTATATAAATTGAGACTTATTGACAGTAATTGAAATTTACTCAGTTAGCTACCAAATTTACAGTTAAGTAGCTCCATATTTGCAAAGATTGGGTTGATGTTTTTTCCTTGTCCTTACTTTTTTCATAATTTATAAAGCAGCTATTCATTTAAATAATTTTAATGTTATTGTGCTAACAAAAGTTAAACACAGTATTGACTTGATGTGTAGGATGTGTTCTGAAAACATAAGTTCGTAAGGAGGTCACAAGAATAGAATCAGAGCGTTGATCTTGTTCCATTCACATCTTCAGCTCCAATTGATAAATTCTCTTGGCTGTCTGTTAAGTGAAAAATGTTCTAGGTAATAAGACACAAGCCAGTTGACCGTGCTTGAAAAGAGGGGAGCACTATTGGTATAATGACTTGTTTTCATTGGGGCTCCCAAATCGCCCACCAACGTTAATGTTAACAAGATTCTAAAAGATCACTCTCTCTAGTTACATGGTGCTCAGTGAGTTTTTGATCTCCAGAGACGTGGATATGTCTATTTATTGGTATTACAGAATAGACTATACTCCAAAGTAGCTTAAAAAATGCAATAAGTATAAATGTATAATCAATGCCATGTTGCAATTTTCTTGGCTAACATAGTTTCAGCTGATTAGTATTATTGTACCATTTTATAAAATAAGTGAGTAATAAAAGAAAATTAAGTACCCTTTTAAAAAATTATATCGTCTTTAAAAATATTATTATAAATCACAGACATGTCTTGAGACATAAGCTCATTTTCAATGTCAATGAATGAGATATAAATACAAAAAACAAAAAGTAGTTGTGCTTCTAAATACATCTAAAAGTATAAAGGTATTCAACAACTAACTGCTGTCAAAACAACTTGTCAGAACTTTGTACGAACTGTGAAGATCTATACGTGTACTCTGATAACATTATAGTGTTCTACAAGGGGTTCAAAAGCGTCGAAGGATCTGTTGAACATTATCGTATGCGTCTTAATCACTTTGTATACTTCTCTGAGTATTTCTTCTTAGTACTCTTCTGAGTCTCGTACTTCTTCTTAATCGCTGTCTGCTTCTAGTTCAATTCCAACTTTCTTAAAAGTGTATATTCATATCCTGACTGATTTTCTTCCTTCCGTATAATGTGCATGACTGTCTCACAGATGATGACTCAGTTCGAAATTGAGAAGTTCCGACGCGAACTTCATAATAATATTTGAATTTCTCAGTAGAACTTCTTGAACCAGCCTTGAGTTCCTCATCATTCAGATGTTCAGTAGATATCAAAATGCACTATATTCATATTGAATTTCCAGGAAGCATCAATATTCAATATGCATCATATTAATTTCAAAGACTCCAAAAACATAATTGATGGATCAGAGAATTTGAATAATGGTTTTCCAAAGATATGGCCTGATTAAGACAAATTTAATATTTGAATTGAGTGTTTATTGTGTAGTATAACTCGCAAACATAAATTGAATAGACAGATCACAGATGCATAAGTAGTGTTTCTTTGAAACTGAAGCAACTCAAATTCCAATTAAATTATTTGAAACCAATCAAAACATTCATTCTTGCTGGCTGATCGTAGTAGCCCAATCTCACAATATCGTCCTTATTAAATCGTTCTGGTGGATCCTATAATTGGTTAGAAATTCAGAAATCAAAAAAGAAGCAATTTGTAAACCTTTGACTTTTCAACACAACGAGCCCCCATAATCGAAAATAGAATTACTTTTACTTGTCAATTATTATTGATTCATACATCTATTGATTTCAGTATTGAATTAAGCAACTTGAAATGCTTTATATTTTGTGAGGATGATTATTGTTGTGGTAATTCTTCAATTGTTCTGAATTGAAAATTCAAATGTGAGATGAAATCATCAAGTTCAATTCTCATTGAAATCTCAATGACTCTCTTATTTAGATTCATCATAATTCATTGAATGTAGGTCATAAATCCGAAAAATTATGTTATCTCGTTTGAAAACATTTTAAGAGAAACGTCATGTATCTTAGATATGTCTCAACTCATCAGTCTCTCCATTCGTATAAAAGGTGAATTACATCTACAGACTACAGTATCTGTATCCTCCAATCCTATATTCATTCGTAATTATTATCTTACTTCCAATACAAGAGCTCTCAATGTCGAAACAAAAACCAAGTCATCTTCTGTTCTGAATTAGCTCCGTATTTTAGATGAATGAAAGCAATTTCATTCTGAATTTCCACTTCAATTTATTAGATTCATAGTAATTGGAAATTGCACAATAATGAGTGGCAAAACTCCCATCAGAGTTTGTTGTAGTTGGTTATAATGGAATAATGATGGCCATAGAAATTTGCAGCTTGCCTTGCTGCCCTGTTCATTTGCTAGTGCTTGAGATTTTCAATGCGAAATGTCTGTTAGGTGGAGAGTATGGATCTTCATTAGTGTTCAACCTGTAAAGTTTTCTCGACGATAACTCAAAATTCTATTATAACTTCGCGATGGGATAACAAGGCGAAATTTTCGAGATGAGCAAAATAATTATTGGGAAGTTTTAATTAGGAGAACATTCGACCAGCACGCCAACATCTCCAAGCTGGAAAAATGTTACTTTACCTCTCTTTTCCATCACTCGACCTTTCTATACAATTCACTCGCATTACTCGTTATTTTTCCGTGATCCATTCAGATATTATTTCAATTTAGGAAACAAAGGTTAAATAATCCAGATATTACTACAAGTTAGGATACTATGATGAGTAATTTGGAATTCTCTTCAATATTCAGGAGACGAAGGTAATAATTTGATGGAACTTCAGCTTGGGAAACAAAAGTTATTCTTGTCGGATGGTTCCTCGCAAATCAAAGCTTGATACATTATCTGTTGGTTGAGTTGCTTCATAATTATTTTTAATGGAAAATTTCTGACGCAGTGACTGAAATAAGAATTTTTCACAATTCATTCTGAACACAGGGAAATTCTTTCGAAATGTTATTCATTTTTTTCAGATGATTACTGACAACATCATTGTAACTCAATGATATCCGTGATAATCAAATGAAATTATGAAATATCCAACATAGAAAGAATAGTTTATCCTCGATTTACATTTAACCAGTTAATTTTTATCAATACAATTCATTTTTTGCAACCCACTATTTCTAAGAAGACAAAATGTGAATAAATGTTTATAAATTCGATTTCGATTCATCACGTATGGGTTGGTGAATGTTATCTACAGAAAGACATGAACAGAATTTATATGAACCCCTAAGCTCTCCCGATAATAAACATACATGACAATACATATAAGAATACATTAACATTACTATTCTCACCTAACCTTATTCCTATTTTGTATCACGTTAAGGTAAAAGAGATATTTATCATTGGATATACACTATACAGTAATTCCATATCCATGAATATTCTTCCATGCACTATTGTTGGAAATGATTGTCAACAATGGCACAAAGATTTTTCTCTCAAGATGTAGATTTCTTCTTCATTCTGTTTCACTCTGTCCCAGTTTCTGCTGGTTGTCATCTATCATATTCCATTGAAATAGTTCAACTCTTCATATGTCTACCAACCAATCTTCTTGACTGGTTCTTTCTCTAGCCTTCCTTCTCTCTTCAGCCTTCTCTCCTTGTCCATCTTATTATTGCATGGAAATAAGAGGGAAGCATTTGGTGATGTGATACTATTGTGAACAAAATGACACAGGAAGCTCTAGTTATCGTTGTCCAATGGTCAGCACAGCCCCGGCCCGGCCTACAGCCATTCTAGATCGTGAGTGACTGACTGCTTCACATTCAGAGCAGAGACCGATTGTTATAATGTACGCCATAAAACTGTTATTACAGGTTGGGCCAGTTGTAGGTATACAATAATAATAGTACATACTCGAAGAACTGGTGAAATAATTTTATTTACTGATTTCTTCACTCAAGTTGAAGATGTGATCTTTGAAGTAGTGATTCGAATTATAGTTCGAATTGTTTCTATAAATTCTATGGATAGAATTCTATAATTTGAAATAATAGAATATAACATGTAATTCTATAATTCGAATAATGTATAGTTAGGTTTGGGTTCTGTTCTTTAATGAAGATAATATAATCATTTTCAAGTTCTGATGTGTTATAAAAAAATACTTATTATTATGTTCTGGATCTGGATAATCTTGGTGAAAAAAATCAAATAATCAGAAAACAAATATTCATATTTCATAAATCTTTGAATCTGATTGATTAATCAAACTAAATCCAATTTGCAATATTATGTTAAGAAAAGTCGTGGAAATTGGGTGATTCCTGATTTTGTAAGGTGAGAGTTATTTTTCTTGAAATATTTTCCTATTCTATAGTTCACGTGTTATTGACTTCATTTACTTATTATCACTCACATTATTCCAATTGAAATTCGACAGATTGTTGGAACGTTTCCCCTAATATTTCCTTATTTTGTTACAGGTAAGATCCTACAAGTTGAATCTACCACCATCTAGTTGAATTTCAGACACGTGAGTTTGTGAGTGAAAGATTAACTGCTTTTTAACTCCATTGCAACTTCAATAGAGTTGTTGATTGAGAAGGAGCAGTAAAATCCTGCCCTCTTATATATCCAAGACAATATTTTCTGCTCATCACATATGCTTATTTATTATATTGAACAATGATTCAGTTTCAGATTCAGAACCGTTTCTGACTAATGTTATAAATTTTTATAACAACCATGTTAATTGTTGTAACGAATTTGACCTCAATATATTTCAATTGCGCTTAGGAGTTCTTTTCTAAGTTGAATCAAATATATCTATCCCTCTCCTAAAAAGGTGATACCCTCCTGAAAGTATGATTTATTTAATTTTCGACGAAACAATACTCATATCTCATGAAACAGCTTTCTTGAGAACTTATGTCTGAATTCGGTAAGATTACAGAGTAGGTTGAAACTAACGGGTTCGCATTCAGACGAGAAGCACTTGGTACAATCAGTTATTTCTACCATGTAAGGTTCAACAAACGAACGAGTCTTTCTCTTGTCTAGTTTTTTCAGTTTCTTTTTCGGGCATCGTGACTGATTGAAGGTCACAGGTCACCCAATTCATTCGATTATGCAGACGGTTGACCCGCTGTACTCCAGTCGTGCTGAGCAAATAGAGAATCGTTGTGGCTTGAGTGATCAGTTCGATATGGATATAACCAAACAATACTCCGAATAGCCTTATAAAATTATCACCGTTAGTATTGAGTGCTATTTTTTGAACATGATGTTTTTGCCGTGATAACAGAAGTTTTTGACGTGTTCCTTGAAATGCATACTAGGAAGAGAATAAATTTTTATCAATTTTTGAGGAGTTATAATGTGATACACTAAGATTTAATACCTGACGAGGATAAAGATAAAATTCAAAATTTCTTAACTAGGAAGGTGTTGATGGCTGTCAATTCCAGTCTTCAAACTTTAGTGACAGTATTTTCTTCTTCATTATTATAGCACCTAGTCAAAGACTAATAATATAAGCTATTCTATTTTAACTTGAATTGATAAGAATAATTTAAGGTGTGACCTTGAAGGTTTAGGCGTTTAGCCTTCTATATTGATTATTCATTGTAGACTTATTCCACCATTGCTATCGGATGACTCCTCTTTCACAAATTGAAATACAGTAGTAAATCATAAAGAATATATTCTATTAACACTAATTATCTGATCATTAGAGAAGAATTATTCTCACCCCAGAGAAGCTGACTGACTGCTGCTTGAACAGCATAGACAACTTTGAGATAATTTTTTCTATCGTCTTATATCCTTTAATTTTTCCAAAATGTAGATTACCTGCTACTATTTCCACTAGAATTGAGTATTTCCAAATCAATCTCTCAGGATCTAGAATATGAATCTATCAGCATATGACATATGACAGCATATTGACATTATACACCTATATTTTCTACTCTAAGATGGATCAATTGTGTGTGCATTATGCTGCTTTATTACATCTGAGCTATAGTCAAAGTTTCACTCGGAAATATGAGCAGTAGAACTGAACTCGCAGACTAATGTACGAAGTTTGGCAATTTTTCATGCAAAATACTAACTCACTGCTTCGAGGCACAATTTCTCATGTTGGCTGCCATTTTAGGAATTTTTCAAGCGGGATTAACTTCGTCAGTTTTAGTATTTCTCATTCACGAATTCCAGAAAAATCATGAGGAAATTTTGCTGGCTGAAGCTTGACCGTAAATGTAATTTATCATCTATATCGGTATTCGCTCATGTTTTAATAAACATGCATTGAAATAGAAACATCTCCTTTCTTGATATCACAAGAATAGAATTAATCTATGAGATCTCTAGTAGAACTACGAATATTCATTATCTTTGAAGCATCCAAAGAATTCAATAAACTTTCAATGTATCTTTTCACTGTGTAGGAGTAGTAATCCAAGTGACGACTCGAATCCAAGTGGAGTTACTAGGAGTAGTAATCTATTGCAATGATAGGAGTGGGGAAAGTTGAATTATTTATAATGGTCACTCGATGCAAAAAAAAATATTTTCTGGACCGGATATATGTTAGTAGTACATAAGTAGCCTAGTATATCGAGAAGATTCAATCCTGACTCTATTCCGATGGAAGAATAGAAGGGATACTCCCTCTTGAGTATCATAGAAGATATAACACAGTATGCATTGCATTTACAAGAAATATGAAATAATCGAAGTTTATATTCATGAAATTGAATTGATATCGTAGTAAACTTTTAATAAAAATTGATCGTTTTCATGCTTTACCAGCTTGATCCACGTTGAAACAGCATAGGTCAATGATACGGTCCAATGAGCTTATTTGGTGTCAGCCTTGCCAATTTCTCCTCCATGCTTACATCATCTTTTGCCCTGATAGGCATTATTAGTGAATATCAATTTCTGTCACGTATTCGCTTTGAAAGGAGTGACTGACTGAGATGAAAGAGAGCCAGCGATTGGTGAAAGGGAAGAACCTACAGGCGCGGAAGAATGGATTCAGACCAATGAACTGAAGTTTGGAGGTTGGATGCATCATTTCTGAGTCATTTATCTTGAACCGTTTCATGTCCGAAATGTAAAACGTGTGCAGGCAGATCACGCGCGCACCATCAATGCACAGGTGATTCCAAGTTGGATAATATGGGGGGAGGGGTAATAATCAGAGTTGAGGGGATTTAGTGGGAAAGGGGCGTCGATTCGAGGACATTCGGCACAACTGTCAATAGCAGCAGTTGGTGTTCTGCTCTCCAACTATTTCATAGCCTCCGAACTCAATGCATTGCACCCCGGCGATGCACTCTTTCAACTGCATCTGTCAGGTGAAATTTGAAATGAAATGTTCAAGACTGAATTAGCTGTCCAAATCGATTCCAGTTGAGTTCTGAATTTATTTTTTATTGCCAAACTATGAAACTGGATTAAGAGTTCTGCATAAAATATTTATAAAATAGCACAAGCTGAGATGAAACAAAATGTGGCTTCGATTTTAAAATTCTTATCCTTGTTCTTTAGGATGCATTCAGAATAAAAATTCATTCTTTTCTTAGAAAGCATCTTCAAATAAAATGTTTCAAGTGTTTCAGATAAATTCATTTGTTGAAATATTATATTCTATTTATTTGAAGACTCCAGGAAATGCAAGTTACCCTAAATTTAAACTACATCCAGTCATTTATTTGAATTATACTACAATTAGTAGAAATTTCAATTTAGACTACTAAGTTATTCTATTTTGGAATCTGCCGATCCTTGCACATAGTACGAGTAATATTAAAATAGATGTTTTATGAATATCATTAATTCTCCTATACGATCAGTCACTTCTTTGAAGCAGCAATCCGTATTTGAGACCTTTGGTCACTCCTACTATTTTGAGGTTGTTTCTAGAAAAACTAAAATTTTGTTAAACATGTTTGCGAACATGTATAGTGTTTTTTTAGCTGCCGCTGGTATATCAAATAAAAGTACTAGAAAATTTAAAAAATTCTATAATCTAAGTAAGTTGATAGTAAGTTTATCAATAATTAATCATAATAGTACTGTAAGGTTCACCATCTAAATTATGTTTATTGTAACAGAATTACACGAAACCATTAAAATTGCTGATGGCTTCTATAGAATCAAGTTGCCGCTAGTGTATGAAATAAAAGTACTGTGAGTTCACCGTCAGTATGCTGCTTTTTGTAACCAAAATTACACACATCCAGAGAAATTGCTGATAACTTCTATATTTTGAAGAAATTCAATCTCTCTGCAATATAAATTCATTTAGCTTGCTATGACGTGCTAGAAGATAGCCTAACAGTCGATCATTTTCAACTGGAGAGATAAACGTGGCGTGGAATGTTATGTGGAGGTAAATAGTTCAATTTCTGTTGGTGCCCTTCTTTCCGGCTCAGTAATGACTGGTGCGGTTTTGGCAAACTAAACTTTCCTTCCACTACCTCTCCTTTTTCACCCTTCTTCCTCCCTCCTCCTTCTCCTTCTCCTCCTCCTCCAAATCAGTATTTCAAAAGGAGATAATGATGATAATAGAGCAGAATGTGCGATGGAAAGAGAATAAGAATCGAAGCAGTCTGACGCTCTGCTTCTCCTTATTCCTTTGAAGCACCTTTTCCTCTTCAAAGCTGTTCTTGAACTTGGTTCAAGCCGCGGTTCGATGAACCCGCCTCTATTTTTCATTATCTTCATCGATCCTCATTATCCTGTTCGATACCAACTCATTATTCGATAGCACTCGGTAGCCTCAATTCATTATTCGATACCAGTCCAAACTCATTATTTTTGTTCATTTCAGCATTTTAATTATTAGCGTTATCTGTAAAAATTTCAGATATAGCGATATATTTACGTCACTGATTGATAGAAGTATCTCCACAAAGACAGAGATACTGTATCACCATCATTTTGATCGTGTTATATTCATTAAAATCATTGCTGTTTAGTGGAAGCACATTATCGTTGAGGTGAGGTATTTATTCTTTTGTCCTTCTTGTCTTCTAAAAAAAAATTCTGTTAAGATTTTTCTTGGACATTTTTATAGTGCAAGAGACTTTTTCGATTCCAAATTCCTTGGTTCTTCATCTGTTTTTTCCCTCAAAGAAAATTGGGACGCTTCAAAGAACAAGAGAAAACCCTTCAAAAAAGAAGTTATCTTTCGGATTTTTCCTAAGACTATTTTATCATAAGTAAACAAATAGATGAATTTATCGGAGTTTTTTGAGCTACTAGGTTTCTATATGATTGAAAACATTCCCACATTCAAGAGAAGACAAGTGAAGACAAGAGAAAAAGGTTAAAGCATTCAAATTGACACTGAAATCTGGAAGAAATGGAAAAACATGTTCAAAATATTATAAAAATGCACTACTTGTTTGAAATTGAATGAATCGAAATTTAGGGAAGAAATAGTAAAGGTTATGCCTAGTTTTTCTTACCTAGTTATAATAATGATAATATAATTATGATTTGTGTAATAATGTCAACGAATAATTTTTTTTTTTGAGGGTGATGCCCACATGGGCTCTTGGGCCTGTGCGTGGGTAATGGGAAGGATGATGATGAGAGATGAATGGACCTACTGCTTTAGGTGGGTTCCGAACCACCGGGATGCGATTTTTGAGGCTCATGAATTGAATTCAGAGGAACCGGTCACCGTTACAGCAGTGGTGGTAGAGGCACGTCGCTTATCTAATCTCATCGATTAGACGCTCTCTACCACTGGGACAAACCGCTTACAATTGGAATGAATGTTTTTCTATTTAAAGACAAAAAATTGTCAAGCAGCAATAATGGACATATCATAAAAATTGTAGTCAATATACTTGAGTGTAAAGTCGTACCTTCTATGAAAGTTGATTTTTCGATCATTAACGTCTCACTGTAGAGAGAGCCAGCCCACCTAAATGGTCCCAGCATTCATTGAATGAATTGCATTATTCAAAGGTGTAATTTTGTTGGAATTCACAAGCAGCATAGTTGAATTGCAATGGCGCAGAAGACATTCAGGAAGAAGTAGGTCCGGTTATAATCCACTTTACCTGTTCAACAGCAGTAGTCTATTGCTGAAACATAAAATGGCGTTTAGCGGAGGAGCGTCGTATAGGCTACCCATCCCTCGCCACCCTAGGCGGTGTATTTTGCATCTCATCTCCATCCTATATTCGCAATTTCCTTTTACACACCGTTCTTTTCCTCCATCATTTGTTTCTTTTTCTACTAGTAATCTTCCTTCTTCTCCTTCTCATTCTTTCCTTATCCTTTATCTTTGTTTGGGCCGATTGTCCATTGTACTCTATAGGTTTTTCATAGTAATTGATAGTTCATTATTTGTCTAATAGATAACATTAGCTTGTCGATATCATTCTATTCGATATCTACCCTTCACTGTCTTATAGAAAGTATGAAACTTGTTCTGGTTTTACCGGCAAGACAATGGGCTTGTACTTGCCAGTGTGCTTTTGATCGTTGCCTGGAATACAATGTCGGTATATCCTCGAGTTTGAGTAATTCGACTCAAACAGTTACTTAGCCATTTATTTTTCGTTCTTTCTAGGCTCAGGAAATTCGTCCTGAATTCTAGTATATCAAATTTATTTTGTCGTAATACTGAATTGTTGTAATTGTCGAAACACAATTCAAATCGTATTGGAATCATTATTTGGGAGATCGTTCAAAACTCAATCAATTTGTTTGTGAAATGAATAATATTCTACAGTGAATAATTATAAATCAGTAAATTCGTGAAATATAAATCAACGCACAGTAACAGTATTTCCACTTTCGAAATAATTGAAGATTACTCAGAGCTCGAAGTTATCAGCTTAGCAGATCCAAATTCCTGGGGGATTCCTTCCAAACACTTGTCTTCACCTTCGTCGACCCCTCCTCCTGCTAAAGGTAACTTTATCATACCGAAAATGGAATCATGGTGAGTAATTTTCAATTATCTGCTCGCTTATGTTGTTTGAGATGCGGCTGTGTAAATTTAGAATTTCCCATTTGCTGTATTTATAATTTCTACCTATTGGAAACATACAGTCCGCTTATCATTTCGTATTATTACCAAAGTACCAAACAATCTTGATTTTTCTCTCTCTTTCTGATAATGTTATTATAATTTTTATTCTTCTCCTTCTCCTTCTCATCCTCATATTAATTATCTCCTCCTAAATTTTTTTTCCAAAACATTCGATTCGAGCATCCTTTCTTCCTCGTCATCATTCTCTTCTCTTTTTTCTTTGATTCTTCTCACTTCTACTTATTCTTATTAAAAAAATTTGTTATTCTCTTGCCTATTCTCTCGGTCATCTTTCCTTTTTCCCCCTGTATTTTCTACTCCTTCCCTTTGTTCCTTCTCTTCCTCGTCCTCTCATTCTTCTTACAATCTCCATCTACGTATACAATCTACATATATGATGGTAATGAAATTCCTTACTGTAGCTCTGTTAAAAACTTGGGTATCATCATGAATAAAAATTTAGACTGGTCAGAACAGGTTAATAAAACATGTAAAAAAGTATTTTCAGCCATGCATTCATTGAAGAAATTGCAAGACATCCTACCAAGAAATATCAGATTGCTGCTGGTTAAATCACTAATATTCCCACACTTTATGTACTGTAACTCTGTACTCAATGACATGACAGTAACACTCAATGATAAACTACAGCGCTGTCAAAATTATTGCTTAAGATTTGTTTACTCTCTCCAACGTCATGAAAGAATCACCCAAGCACATATTACAAGCTCAACCTTAAAGATACCCGATCAGAGACTTTTTCGTATTGTCAAGCTTGTCAGGGATATTTTAAAATATGGTAAACCTAATTATTTCAAAAACGATTTTAAATTTGTTTCTGAGGGTAGGAGAATAGATGTATCACGCACGAGAACTGGAGAAAATACTTTGAGGATTCCAATTCACCGCACTACAATCTATACTAAGTCCTTTCTAGTCTCAGGCTGCCGTGAATGGAATGCCGTCCCTGAATCGATTAGGTCTATTGAGAGCCGAGCGAGCTTCATCTTGAAGTTAAGAAAACATCTTGTTGACAAAATGATCGAATATGTCCAAACCTAGAGCAACATGACAAATTCCATAATTCACCTTATTATTACCCATTACATACTTGAATAGATCCGACTCTCATCACACACCATATTCACTTTCTCCTCATACTTTTAATAATAAATTCAACTTCCATTTAAGGTACACCACCATCACATATTCACCATCCAAACCTTTATTATAATATTAACCCAACTCTTGTCATTCATCGCACATTTTTTCATTCACTGCCATATACTTGTAAATAATTTTACTTTGAGTTATCTTAATTCATAATATCATTACCCATTTCCATTACCATTACCATTATCATTTTTATTGTTACTTATCTTATAATATAATTCAATTATTGATTAATATCGTATTAATTCATTTAAATCTAGTTTTTAAATGCTATAATAATTTTTCTTACTATCTTTAGTAATTCTAATAGCTTGTTATGAATTCTCAACTTAAGGCCAAGTGTTAATGGAAAGGATAACCTTATTATCCTTTCCCAAGAATGGACATATATATGTCTAAACTTCGCCTTTTCACTTAGATAACTTACACTCCTTATTCATTTTGCAGAGCCTCCAATTTAAAATCTGTATAAATTTTGCATTCATTACATCACCGTTTTTCGTATTTTTACTAGAAGTCTCTATTGTGTGAAATTTATAGGATAATTTGTTTTACTCATTTATATTACAATGTATAATCTAAGCCGAATTTTGTTATCTAATTGAATAAAGTAATCTAATCTAATCTAATCTACTACGTATTCATCTAATCATATTACAATGTATAATCTAAGCCGAATTTTGTTATCTATTTGAATAAAGTAATCTAATCTAATCTAATCTACTCATTCTTAATAGTTTTCTCTCCTTTATTTACTCCCCTTTTCCTCCCCTTTTCTTCCCCTATCTTCCTTTTTTTCTCATTCTACACCTAACCTTTTTTCTGTTCATTGTTTTTCCTCATTTCTGCTCCTAATAATTTTTCTTGTTTCCCTTTTCTCGTGTAATTTTCCCTAATACACTTCTTTTCCTCTTCTTTTCCCTCGTTCCTATAAATCTTCATTCTACTTAGCCTTCTCCTAATTCTCAATTTCTATAATTTTCCTTGTCTCTCGCCTCTCTTCTTTACCCTACCATTCTTATCTGGATCTACATCGTCCTCTTTTTCATTATAGCCTACGCTATATCTCTTCATCCATCCTATATATATATTTATATCCTCGTCTTCTCATTATATTCTCTCTCTATATTATCTCTTTCCTTCTTTATTATTTTCCATTTATCCTGTTCATTGGACTTGGTTGGCTGCGAACGGTCATTTGCTGTTGAATAACGAACCACAAGCAGCCAGCCACTGCTGGGAAGGCAGAGAATAGTTTCAGGGAAGCCGAGCGAGAGAGCAGAATTCAAAAGAGGATTTTGTAAAGAGGATAAAGCAGCAGGTCTAAGGACCTTAATAAGGGAGGCTGGTGACCTGGTCGACCAATGGCGGTCATTAATCTATGAACCGACCTCAAATTGGGGCGTTTTTATGGTGCCGTTTGTCCCTACAAGAGCTCCAAACGAAATCTAATGAATGAGTGATTAAAAACGAGGATTTTGCTTGAAAGGTATCTGATGTCGACGACATCGCCGCTCTTGAGCCAATTTCCCGCGCAATTATACCTCGCTCTCTCTCACTCTCTCTCTCTCACTCTCTCTCTTACACTCTTTTTCTTTCTGCCTCGCTTTCTCTGTCTCATTTTCCTCTTATCTCCCTCGATTGATTGGTCAGACGTGAACGGCTTCTAATTCTCACACAATGTGTGCGTGTGTGACTTGAATCTCCGTCGAACGAGATCCTCGAACTTTGTGTCAATTAAGAGTGATGTTGACCTAATCCTTATCAAATTCGAACTGGTGTTGATTAAACCAATCGGATTCAAGATCCTATTGAGGAAAATCGGTAGAAAAAGTGCTTGAAGTGAGTAAATATTCGATGAGAATGCAACCATCCAAAGTCGATTGAATATCTAATGTTGAGTAAGGGGCGGAAAATTCGTTTTTTATTTGAATTGATGTTGATTATCGCAACCGGATTTCATGTTTGAGTTGCTACTGAGGATAATGACAGGGAATAGGCTCAATTTGATTATTCGAAGTAAATCCGAACGTAAACATTGAATTTTGAACCAACTTGGAGGGTTGGCGAAAACTCCAACGGTATTTTCCTCTCAAGTACTGTTGGAATTATAGCTAGCCTAGTTATGTATTATGAATATTTGTATTCGGCCGACAATAAGAATAATTGTGAATGATTAAGTAATTAGTGACAACTATCGATAGACCTACTGATTATATAGCCTCTATAGTGGGAACTAAGTATCTGATCGAAAACATTATAAAATATCCTTGGAGAATCAAAATCATCATGCTCAAAACATAATTTCTATATGAGATTGATAAAAAATTTATTTTGATTTCTCAATCTGATAGTTTCTATTTGATATGAAGTTTACATGCTTGAATGATTATCCTAATAACATTGAGAACAAATCTAATAGAATAAATTTAATAGATAGAGTGATGGAGTAATAATAAAAATCTTGATTTTCAATTACAGGAAATATTTTAAATTTGGGAGATTGTTGAAGTTTATAAATCGATTGAATTGAGTAAAATTTGTGGAATTTCCTGAACATAAAGATAGGAGTATTATAAAAAGATATCATCATTCATAAAGGCTGGAAGATGAACCATGAATTCATCTTTCAATTTTGAAAAGTGTCGCATTTAATGTGAATATTATAATAAAAACAAGGTTTATGACTGCCAGATAAAATTAACTGTTACCACACCCTTCCTTTTATTCGAGTCAAGAGTATTATTAAATTTCATCTCACCATAGACACTTTTTGCGAATGACTTTTTTAAGATACTATTTTATTGTTATTGGTTGTAAGAGGGATGATATTATAGTCCGTTCTTTTCACTGGGGTATTGAAAGACCATAAAGCCTTTTTTAATAAAATCTGTGATAGAGGTGACGATGTATAATGAAAATAAATATAGGGTGCATTCTTATGGTGTCTATATGAGTGGAGAGTGTAAGCAGAAATTCAGGATATGAGATTTTTATACGAGCTGCATCATATATCTGAAGGAAATCCCTTGAAGCCGGCTGGGGAATTCACTTTTTTCACCCATCTGCCTTCTGTCTAAATTGAACCTGTGCTTCTACTATCACAATTTAGATTTTATATCATTTTCATCCTCGGTGTCATTTTCTCTCATGCATTTTATTAGCTCTTCCTCTGCTTTCAAGCGTTACATTCCACTTCATAAAATATGTAATGCTTCGTATCAGTTCCAATACTGTCGTACTTTATGAATTGGACTGTTCACTGATCAATCAGACTCAATATTTCATAACCTCTGATGAGAATAGTCGTTGTCTTTCTACAACCCTTTGTTCTACTGGCTACAGTAATGCGTTTTTGATCGAAGTTCATCGATTGCATAATCGAATAAAATAATAATAAAAATAAATATAATAAATTTTATTTCTTTACAGAAGAAAAAGTAGTACAATACAATACATTAATAATACAATACATTACAGAAGAAAAAGTAGTACAATACAATACATTCAAATGAAAAAACAAAGTAATATCTCAGTTACAAAAGCAAATTGAATAAATAAATACAAATAAGATAAATAAAATACAATACAGATAAATAAATACGCAACAAAATAAAATATTACTGTATTCTGTAAAGAAATTAGATAAAATCTACGATATAATTCTTTATTGGGTTTTGGTGGTACCCAATTTCCAGTTGAGCGCAGTTCATAAGTGCGATATATAGGGGTTAGATTACCGCTTCTTATATAGAATGTGATACACCTAGGTATCTCAATAGAAGAAACCCCCATTCCTTGAATAATGGAAATGAATTAGTTAATCTGTCTTTTCTGGCAATCGTCCTCATAACATATTTGTGTCCTATTACAAGTGGCTTTAGTGTGGAATAATAAGTACCACCCCATACTGCAATGCCATATTGTAGCCTACTTTCCACTAGCG
Source organism: Sogatella furcifera (assembly GCA_017141385.1). Lineage (NCBI taxonomy): Eukaryota > Metazoa > Arthropoda > Insecta > Hemiptera > Delphacidae > Sogatella > Sogatella furcifera. The sequence goes on from CM029549.1 coordinate 14,530,602, forward strand.
CATAGTATAAGGAGCTTAGCATGTATTTAGGACAGAGGTTCCGTATGTAATACAACTTCCTGCATGTTGGGTAAAGACTTCTTTTTAATTTTATCACTTGCTGTGACCAGCTAAGGTTTGCTTCAATCATTATACCTAAATATTTTGTGTGTTTTGTTCCTGTAACAAATTTGCAGTTACAATTTGTTAGGTTGGAGTCCATGCAAGTGGACGAATGAAAATGAATTTTAAGAACAGGATCATTGTCATCATTTGCTCTTAGTTTAAAGACTATGATATTTGACTTATCTGTATTCAATTCAAGATAGTTCATTTGGAACCAAGAGCTAAGGGAGTAGAGGTCTTCAGTGATCATTTTAATCAGTTGTTCCCTTCCACTAGAACAGTAGCTGAGCGCTGTATCATCAGCAAATGCCGTAATGGATTCCTTGAAGAGAACCATTAAACAAATCATTAATATAAATCAAAAACAGCTCAGCTGAAAGTCCAGAGCCCTGAGGTACTCCACAAGTAATTGACATTTTTTCGCTCAAGGTTTCTCCTATTCTAACTTGCTGGGTCCTGTTATCAAGGAAGCTTTTAAACCAGGTATAACATATACCTCGAACTCCTGCTTGGTGTAATTTTTCCATTAGTATATCATGTTTAACTGTGTCGAAAGCTTTGCGTATGTCGAGGAAGAGGCTAGCACATTTCTTATCATCATTAATGCCATTATAAATCTTAGTCATTAATTTTAGCATGGCATCTTCAGTATTCCTTCCCTTTTGGAGCCCAAATTGGTTTCTGCTGTAGAAATTACTTAAAGATAGAAAACTTGCCAATCTTATTCTTACTATTTTCTCTAATATCTTGGCGAATACAGATAAAAGCGCTATGGGGCTATAGTTATTTGGATTTTCTCTTTCACCGGATTTAAAGATAGGAATTATTATAGCATTTTTCAATTGACTAGGGTATTTTCCAGAACTTAGGCTTAGATTAAAGAGGTAGACAAGAACAGTAGATATATTTACAATTACTATTTTTATCAAATCTATTCTTAAATTATCAACACCCGGGGATTTTCTATTTTTCATTGACTTTACCATATTTACAAGCTCAAAGTTTGACACAGGCATAAAAACATTGATGATCGGGAACTAGTTTGGGAAAATTGATTTATAGTGTTCATATGTCTGTTCTCAAGTGATTCAGGAGAGATATCGGGTTTATTTGCAGATATTTTCACAAAGTGGTTGTTTAGTTCATTTGCAATTTTTAAATTATCTCTAATTACTTCACCACTACTGGATTTAATTTGTTTCACTACTTCGTTAACTTTTGATTCTCCTATCAAGGTATTCATTACCTTCCAGCCCTCTCTTGCGTGACCTCTTAAATTATCAAATGTCTTTTTGAAGTATTCGCATTTAGAGGTTCCTACTTCTCTTTTTATTTCATCACGAATACTTTTGTATCTTGCTATAAGGTTTTCATTATATGGTTGCTTTAATGTTTTTTTATATAATTTGTTTTTTATATCAATTTTATTCAATATATGTGTAGTTAGCCATGGTTTATTTGAGGGTGAAATTGGAATTTTTCTGTTTGACTTATGACTATAACTATAGACCCGCGAAATATCTGAAAGAACTCATCAAACGCAGAGTCAATTTCGTTTTTATTATAAACATTAGACCAATTAGCCTGAGCTAATTTACTATTTAATAATTTTATATTTATTCCATTTTTTTCTGTGCATGTAGTGTTCCTAATTAAAGTTTTCGATGTGGAAACATTTATATAAAGCTCTATTGTGCAGTGGTCAGTGATTCCATTATTTATTATATCGACTACAGAATTGAAATTATTTTTCGTAATTTCATAGCGGAAAAATATGTGCTCTATACAGCTAAGGGAATTGTGTGTAACACGAGTAGGTTCATTAACTTGTGAATTGAAACCAAAGCTTGCCATAATGTATTTATATTCATCAGTCTTGGAGTCGGAGCTGAGCAGTGGTAGAGAGCGTCTAATCGGTGAGATAAGATAAGCGACGTGCCTCTGCCAGCACCGTTGTACTGGTGACCGGTTCCTCAGAATTCAATTTATGAGCCTCAAAAATCGCTTCCCGGTGGTTCGGAACCCACCTAAAGCAGTAGGTCCATTCATCTCTCATCATCATCCTTCCCATTACCCACGCACAGGCCCAAGAGCCCATGTGGGTATCACCCTCAAAAAAAAATCAACATTGATATCGCCAGCGAAAATTACATTTTTTTCTCCTATCCTTTCTGAAGTAATTTTTATCTCATTCAAGAAAGTATCGATTGGAATTGAATGGAATCTACAAAGAGCGATAAGAGTTATTTTGGTGTTATTATTTATTACTAGGTCTACTTTTAGTGCGTCGACTGAATTTAGCACGATCTTATCAGCTCCTGCTTCAGAAATATTATCTCTAATGAAAACAGCAACACCACCCGATCTGTAGTTATCATTACAGTTCATGAAGCAACGATATCCTTCTATTGAATATTGCCCTATCTCCTTGCTATAAATCCACGTTTCCGACATTACAATACAAATTGGTTTTATAGGGTATTTTGCTAATTCAATTAGAAATAAATCAAAATTTTCTCGCATACTTCTAATATTTTGGACTAAACAAAAAAGGAATTGACGTTACTCATAAGTCAATGATCAAGTAATTGATCCAGTAATATTATGTGAAATCATAGAAATATGAATTGTATGCAATAATGGAAACGCAGATATTACAAAGAAATCTGCGCATGGCGTATGAATAGACAAAACAAAATACAGTATAATAAAAATAACTTAATAGACTAATGGCTCGCAAAATTCTTTAAATATAGTGATATAAATCTAAACAATCAAAACAATAATAAACTACTCATGAACATTCAGTCACTTATAAAATCTGTGCAAGTTACTATGCTTGTAATCTTGGTGTCGTATTAGAATTTATTGAGGAGATCATCAGAAACCTTGAATAGTATTATTTTTCAACCAAATTTTTTGAGTAACGTCATTAGTATTTCCATTGAATATTAAAAATGAAGAATGAGTGAGTCAGTTGAAATAGAAAATGATTGCAAGTAAGTAAATTGAATTAAATACTTTTCACCAAAGTAATAGTGCAATAATTGTGTTGTACAATTTGGAAACGTCTCTTCTATTCGTTTAGTTTTTCTCTTGAAAATTATTATTTCAAGCAGTCAACTAATTTATTCAATTGTTCAGTTCAGGAGCTTGAATTTGGAATCAAACTTTTAAATTTTGAACGTGAACTTGTTCATGAGAGCTTCAAGATACCAGAAAAATCTTGGTTTTGACCGACTGTTATTATCAAGTGAACTTCAAATCGTGATGAAGTACTGTAAACAATCATATCTGGTCTCACCCCATCGCATATATCTAGTCTCACCATGTGTGAGATAGTGCAGTTGATGCGATAATAGAGGAGGGGACTGAGCACTGGGCTTTGTGATGTGATGGGCGCTTACAACTGTAGATCAAATACGGTACTGGCTTGAACTCAGAATACAGAGCAGTGAGCAGTAAGCATATGCATAATGCACACTGGAGAGCAGCAGATCTATTATATCTTGACAATGAACAGCGTTGTATTATGAATTATATTATATTATCTCACTTAGCATTTGAATAGTCTAAGAGGTTTTCCTAATATTATAAAGTAGATGAAATAATGTCACAATATAAAGGATGATTAATAATGAAGATTAAGTCGAACAAGGTAATCAATAAAACTGGGATCACTACATTGGTGATAATAAACTAATTTAATTGAATCATTATAGTACTCTAATATGTAATCAATCATATCTAAGTATCTTGTGATAGTTGGTAAAAACCAAAACTAAGGTAATTAATGTAAAGTACATTCTGGTCGAGCAAAGAAGACGTTCTGTCTTAGGTTGGTATTACACGATAATAGTTCTATGATCATATGGAAAGAGATGAAAATAGTAAATCCTTTTTTCATCTCCTTCCATATGATCAGATATGATCATAGAACTATTATCGTGTAATACCGGCCTTAGGTAGGAAAGTGACTCCAGCTCAGTCAAAATTAATAAATTTGGTCTCACATTGTACAAAGCATTATGCTCTACAGTTTGAGACCAACCATTTTGCTGCTTGCTGGACGGAGTCATTTTCCATTCTTGCCAGAATGTCTTCTTTACTTGGTCACATTATGGTAATATTCTCTCTACCTTCGAGCTTAGAGCAACTCCATATGTATTTTTTATTATTTTCAATTCAAATCTGGAGAATGAGAAGAGGGTAAATTTTTTATTAAATACTTCTCGGAGTTGATTGATAATTCTATTACCCAGAAGAATTTAACTATTATTTTTTCTAATATCATCCACATTCTCTCTAACTCTAACCCAAGTAGTTTTAAAACAGAATCGCCAATTTGATTCTTGAAGGAAGACACAGAGAGATTGTTGTGGTATTAACATGCGGTTGTATTTGGAAAGACGGAGACCATAATAATGCCATGTGATAGGTGAGTCGTGACCAGACTGTATCAGTGACATGAGCGCCGCTCCTCGCCCACTCACACTGGGGCCACGCTTGTTTTCATGTGCTGAACTTTTTTGATGATCCACATCACAGCAAAGCAGCTGGAGCTGACTTCAATTGACCATTTTTATTGCTGGACAGTCGTAAAAACTCTCTTGTCCAAGTACAAATTCAAAGGTTTCACTCGGCACAGACGGAAATTATATTACTCTTCGTGGTAGCAGCGTCTAAAATGATTTATTGTGGTAGAGAAGAAAATTATGATTAGTACGTAGGCATCACTAGTTTCCTTGAATAGTAAATTAACTTGGAACGTATAATAATATTATAGTTATGTGTAGTTTAATTTTTTTTGGAAGTGATTCATGTACATTACTAACCAACATGTTAAATCCAGCTGGCAAGCTGAGGAATTGTGTGGAATCACTGTTATCCATCAAATGCGTTGGTATTCCTGTAAAATTGCAAATCTTTTGTTGTAGAGGCTCAATTATATCGAAATGCAGTTGCTCGATTTCACTAGGCAGAATTCAATATAATTGAAATTGAAACACACAAATAAGAAGAATGTCACTACAGTATTTAATGAAGTTAATGGCATAATGATAATATTGGACTCCCATTCAGTCAATGCTCTACTGTTAAATTGGGTAGAGTTTTTGTAACATTTACTATAAAAAAAATCATGAAGCGTTTCTGTTAAGTTTTCTGTTTACTTCTTTAGAAGGAAAAGTGGTAGTAATTTGAATCCAATGTGCAACTGTTCGTACTTTTTTCTTTGATAGTTTTCTTTCTCAGTTTTTTATCAAAATTGGAAAACATGAAATTGCATTCTCTGCTGCATCGAATATCACCTCTAGTGTGATTTGCTGCAGAAGTCTGCGAGGAATTCTGTATTCCATTTTGTATTATTTTATTCAGAAGTACTGTTTATGCGAAAATGTTTGAAGTGACTGAATACTACATCAATATTTATTGATAGATTGAATATTGGTTTTCACTGTTATCAAAATTTTGCTGAACTCAAAGTAGTTCTGGCTATATTGATTCATTATATTATGATACACTCCCTCACAAATGCAACTACACATTTCTCTCCAACAATCCACGTTCTCAATTCCAATACTGTTATTGGATTTGCTCTATTAGCCTCCTATTCCTATACCATTTCCAATCTCTTGTTCTACTGTAAATTGATTCCATTGCAATTGGAATCTCATATACATCAATGGATGACATTCTAATTAGTTATTGCTACCAAATAATAATAATGTAATAGTATTTTGTGTAGATGTATCCTATTTTTATGTAGATTGTAGGTAATGAGTTTGCAATCAATCCAACAATGATTTTTGTTTATTTCTTGTTTCAGGTAATTCTAGTTCCCTGGTAATATTCCTAAAGAATACAATAAATAACTTCTACAAAAAAAAAATTAATAATTTTCTTATGAATGAAAACTTCCTCCGGTAAGTCTGAATTTTTAATGATCAATGTGTAGGTTTAAATTAGTAGATCTCAATTTTTATCATGAATATGAATATTCTCTGCTATAATCCCACTTACAAAAAAATATTTGTTATGAAATTTGACGTTTCGAAGGTATAGTCATTCAATCCCGGTACAGAAATAAACAGTACTTCAGCCTAGTAATAGTAATTGAAGCGAAGGCATTAGAATTCCATTAGAAGTAACATTAGAATTCATTGCATCATTATTTCTGGGCATCAGTGTTTTATTTGTTAGTATGTTTGATTCGGAAGTAAATTTTGATTTGCATTGTGTTTTTTTCGGTATTTATATTATCTTGGTGTAATGGAAAATCGTTGTAAGCAGTTACGACTTACGGTGATCCATAAATTGAAGAAACATTTACCACGACATAGCCAAATGGGCCATGGCCTTGTAATTTATGTTTTTTAAACTTTAATTGCTTTTGAATTCGTATGGCAATTCAATGCTCTGACATTTTGAGAAATAGGTAGGTAGGTCCTTCGCAACTATTATACCTGTTGTCCTTATCACTTTTGTAATAAGTGATTACTGGAGTCTTACAAAAGGAATCCAAGCGATTTGGAATTGGGATTTTTTCTCTCTTGTCAAGTTTCTGACAAATTACGATTCAATCGAGTTTGGTTGATTTTTATTGAATGAAAATTAGTTTTTACAATAAATTTTATTTTTTATTGATACTGTGATACTATAAGTTTAGATGAAATATTTCTTTTGAAATTTAACGTTTCGATAGTTTCACTTGTATCCTGTAAAAACTTAATTTTTTCCCGAAGAGTTCTTACCCAGGTGCTATCTCTCTTTTTGTGTCATCTACTTTTCTCATCCACATAGAATCACTATTCTCTCCGCTTAAGACCGCTCTCCTCCTCCTCCTCCTCCTCCTCCTCCCCCCCCCCCCGCTACAACATCTTGTTCTTCTTCTTCTTCTTCTGACCAACTATAGTGTGGAAATTTCAGTCACCGGCCATTCCAATAAATCTCACTTTGATGTTAACTTTATTTATTGTACGTCTACTTTGGTGAGAAGGGCGTTCAATTACAGAAGCAAGCGGCTGAGACTCATCTCCTACTAGCAACGGGAAGCAATAAAGCTGCTTGCTCTTTTCTCGTACGCAATCCGATCTTGCCGCCTTTTGCTCCGTTCAAAAGCCGTCGCTCCGCCGTCGTGTGCCGTTCAATCGCCTTTGCAGTTCACCTGCAAAACATTGAACTTTCTGTTTGATCTTTCGCCTCGCCGTGCATTCATCCGCGTCGCTGGTTTTAAATTATGACGAATACATTTTGATGAATTTTGCATCCGCAATAACCGGAACTTGGGTCGATGCAAGAAGGGGTTCAAAATGCAGCCCGCAATACAAAGCTCACCATGTTTGAAAGGCTTGTTTGTACTGTTATTGTTCTGGAATCATTGAGTTGGTATGGGAGCCATGCTATGGTGTGATTTTAATGTGTTTTCTGTCCTCTATCAATTGAATCTGAATAACCAAATTAAATTTAGATCTAATACAATTGTGGTGTACAAAATGGAATTATTCGGAAATATTATTAATAAAATTGATTCATTTAAACTTTCAATTTTAATAGCCTCTACATTAAGAATGTAGCCTCTAATACTAGTCTCTAATTATTATTAGCCTCTCATATAAAAAATCTGCATCGAACTTCAAATGTAAATTGTCTTCCAATAGCAAAAAAATCTATGAAGAAAACGTATGACTCAACGAGGCTACTTTTTCACTTAATCTATTACTTTGCTGCTCATCATAAACTTAAATTTGATTGTCACAATCAAACTGGAACGAAATCGTAGAGCATATGAGTTGTTATTGGAATATATCAGATTTGTCACGTTGTAATCATAATTATCCTGTATTTCGATAATTACTTCATTAAAGACTCCCATTATTACGTATTTGGATATTTATCACATTTGATTCGTTGTAGAATTGGTTACCGAAGCACATTATCCTTGTCATCATTCAGGAATGTGGGTGCAGTCTGGGTTCTGAAGAAAAAGATGCATACTCTAGAAGATTTTCTTGGATTATCAGACGATAATATAGAATCTATATTATTCTTTTTATGGAATAAATAAGATTGACTATATTCTCAGACAACTAACAACAATCCATGAACCGTGAGTGTGATTTTCCCGAAAATATTTGTGTATCCCCTGAAATTGTGTATAGTGTGTACGAATATCCTATCGCGTCAGCATTATTTGCAGAAAAAATGAGAAAGTTTTCACGCACAAGATTACGAGCGCGCGACAATCTTCTGAGTCTTCCTTCCGTTTCGCGACCTCTTTTTATATTTTTTCCTTCTTCTTCCTCTTTTTCTTCTATTCCTCCATCCAGATCTTACAATCTGCGGTGCACCCTGGAGCATTCTTCGATTTCTATCCATTATCGTTGAAAGACTCGGAAGATAAAAGTATTGGAAAGAATATGGCATGGCGGCGTCGAATACCTGAGAGATTAATAAAAGTTTCACCTTGTAGCAGCACAGTGCACTGGAAAGCAATGTTGCGCCGACAATGGAACTCGAGCTTTTGTTATCTCCGAGCAAACTTTTGTTGAAATGACGAAATGGATTTCGAGGATGAAGACAAATAGCTGGCATCTCAGTGTTTGATTGATAACACTCCGGACCACTACTGAATTTCAAAATTCGATCTTGGAATATCCCAATTTTACTCATAACAGTGGGATTATGGGATTATGATTCCAAGCTAAACACGTTAATAATGGACAAGATTAGTAGTTAATTGTACATTTCAAAACATGAATTTAGCGCCATTGCGCTCATGGAGTACAATGGTCCCAGATATTTGTGAGAGAGAGCAGTGGTCGTTTTAATGTAATTATTGAGCAATAGATGAACGGAATAGTGAAAATAAGAAAATAAGAAAATAAGAAAATAGTGAAATAAGAAAATTCATTCTGCCATATAATACTGCTTGGTGTGGAAAAAAACACGTCTAGACCCATTGGAAGGGGTGGGAAACGAAGGTTGTTTATGATTATTGATTTTTATTTCCAAGACCACATTCAATCGTAGATTATATCAAATATATCAAATTCAGCATTGTTTGAATCCATGTTATTCAAGGTTGATTATTGTAATCTCTCATTTTATCGATGAAATGAAGTCAAATTATTGTGAACGAAATACAAATACGAATATACTTGTTGGGCTAAAGTAGATGGATACAACAAAATAGAAGTTCGAGGTTCCTTTATTTTCATGAATTCACCAAGTTCTTATGATTCTCGATAGGCTATGGTTATATATTATTCCAAAACTTTGAACAATAAACATAAACTATTCAATATTAATTGCTCATGTAAGTGCGATAAGGAGAGAAGCTTGAGTACTTAGCCTGGGTCATCTGTTAATCCCAGTCTTGATTGCAAGGCCGTTCCCATCTCTGCTTGCAGATGCGTTGATTCTGTGCAACCGTGCTCTTAATTGAGCTGACGAATCTCGGCGTTGATTGGATTATTCACTCGCTTGCTCAATAATCGGCGCAGTTTGAAGATTGCTTTGACAATTTATCAGCTTAAGTGATCAGTCGAACGTTTAATAACTGGTAACTAGCAAATTGTCACAATGACTGGAAGCACCTGAGTTTTTTGCACGAAGTACTGTGGACTAGACTAGTTCATAGTGCAGTACCTGTACTAATCAGTTCTTAATGAGTAATTTGTTCAAATCAATTATCGACAAATTCTCTCTTTTCAATTTAACATTAATTTACCCAATTGCCAAATTAATTGTCCGTGACCCATTTACAGAAACTTGGTAAAACTTATTTAGATCTGTACTAACATTAAGCTCTGCCATTTAAACTTTTTGCTAAGCTTTTTGCTGATAAGTCAATTCAGTAGATGCTCCTTGTGGCAATTTGCTGGATTGTTGAAAAAAAAATTATTTAATAATAACGTAAAATTATCAAAATCACTTCCGATTATTATAACTTTAACTCGTTTGTAATATCATAATTAAATGAACCATTCCTAATTGTAATATTAGTTCACTCGAAGATAGGGAAAATGTTGAAATAATACCACTCCTGTTCCATGAATACAGCCTAAATAAGTGGAACAAGTGATGTGAGTAGAAAATAAATGCTTCCCACTTCACCAATCGATTCAAAACTTTCTGAACATGCTTCTGGGTGAAAATGTTGCGTATTCATCTCAACTCAACCACTCTGCAAAGTTATTACTTGAAGTTGAGTAATACTCGAACAGTTGGAAATACATATGGGAATTATCATAACCACCAGCATAAGTTATATTCCAACACGAGAGAAAAAATTGTCTTTGAAGTTGTCTGAAATGCGGCACAAGTTACAAGTCAAAGTGAGTGTTGTTGGTAGTCGGGTGAGTGAGTTTACGTGGCACGTGATGCCCAACTTTATAGCTTGTGTTTGTAGGCATCTAGTCAACTTTTGTTCTATAATTTGTCCACATGAGGCATGCGGCAAGTCGAATGTAATATTTCCTGTTTATTCATATTCAATAATGTATTGGTAAGAATAACGTCTGTTCTCATATTAAAAGATTTGCGTTATCTTCGATCTCGCTTGCCTAAATTTGTGAAGAGTTTGTGTTAATATCTAAATCTATTGATTGTATAAGTAACATCTCACATTTAGATGAACGCAACTTGCAAGGAGGATAACGCAAATTGAAAGGAAAGCTACACAAGAATGTTGATGACGAATGAAAGCGCAAGCAGAGGAAAGGTCGGTCGATCTTGAAAAGGGGCACGCGCCTTCAGACGAACACGCAATTAGAAACAGATAACGGTGAACGTATCGTTTCAATTATATTCGACCGAAAGAGGTCGATGGATCAAAGCAGCTAGCTCGCAAATGTAATGTAGCTAACATTGTACTTTGTGCGTTAAAAAGGGCCGGTGAATTAGAAGGATGGTGAATAGAATGAATGGAGTTTTGGCAGCGAGATGTGTGTGGAGAGAAGGAGAGAGCGAGTGTGATAAAGAGTGAGATAACAAGCAGTGAATAAGTGAGTGGATATAGTCATGAACGGCGTGAGAGAGTTTGCTTGCACAGTCTCTGTCACGAAGCCAGTTTTCTAATAAATAAACTTTCACTCGGTTGCTAATGAATGTGGTATAAGAGCAATAGCATAGAAGAAACGAACAGTTGAAGAAGATACGAAAACGACCTACAGCAAGATAATAACGGTAATAACTGAATATATTTGGCCCTACCCATCCACACAACCAGGTCAAATGTCATCCAATGAAGAATACAGCAAACAATGGTGTACCGTCGATGCATAGTCTGGCCAAGCTAAGAAGACCCTCTGGCAAGATAGGAAAATAACTCCAGCTTGGTCAATATTTGTTCAAGAATTATAAATGTGAGCTCAAAATGTGGATCAAATCGTTTTCTACAATTTGAGGTCAAATTTATGATTTTTTAACCAATCTTGACCGAGCTTGAGTCATTTTCCCATCTTGTAAGAGGGTCTTCTTTGCTTGTACAGACTATAGGACTTTGTGTTCTCCGTTGGAACAATGTTTCCAAATCCTATTGAGAAACTTTCGTGAGTTTTATCGTGAGAGATCGTGGCTGAACAACAGGTTGGCGGAGCTCAGTTTTGCATTATTATATAACTGCATTCGCGTGCAATTAAGACCCTTAATAATTGATTTGAGAATACAGATGTGCAAAATGCATTCGATGTCGATGAGTTTTTTCATGTAATGTGTTCAATTTTGAATTGTTTTTTCGAGTGGAATGAACAAGTAGACTGCTTGAATGAACAGCTTGGATAATAGGATACTCCTAGTTGCTAGGAGGAATAACAAATCGTTTCTGTATGCAGTCCACCTCAGCTCTAAAAAATTAGTTCAATCGTTATATCGTTATCTTTTATGAAAATATAGGAGTAGACTCTTAAATTAATCAGGATCAGGGGAGGGAAGTTGAAGACTACATCTATTCCTGCTCTTTATGATAGAAAAAAAGGAATAAATATTTTTTTCTTTGGAAGTTCATTTTCTCCACTTATTCAAGCATTTAAAAAGTTCGCTCCGGCAGCTGGCGGTCGGAAAGAGTGCATTTCAAATGATGGCTCAAATCATATGACTTATAATAAGCTATTCAGGGTATGAATATTCAAAGGTGCCGTTTTCGAAAAACCCATGGAAAACACAATTTTTGGCATATTATTCGTCATTTTCTCCGCCACTTTTGATTGGATTTTTTTCGTTGATGGCTCAAATTGTAGGGCATGATAATTGATAAGGGTATTATATACACCAATTTTCAAAACGACCAAGTTATTGGTCGATTTGTAGTGATTTTTCAAAACTTTCATCCCCTAATTTCACCCCCTACCCTTGGACCAATTTGGCTGGTTAACGAACTTGACCGAGATATTAACACTAATGATTTTTTTTGCAAAATTTGGTCGCTCTCCGACAAGCCCTTCGGGAGTTATCGTGTTAACAAGAATCTGTACATATATAAATATATCCGATGTATTATTCATATATATATATATATATATATATATGAATTTGAACGGACATCGGATTCGAGTTCAGGGGGCTCTGGAACGTGTAAAAAAAATATCACATCATATATTTGCGATTATCCGGTCAAGACCAATAGTGCATTTTTTAAAATGAAATGCACTAAAAACCTGTAATTTCATGAACTCACATAACGTCACGATATGATCCAATAGAAATTAAATTAAATAGGATCATATTCTATGATCAATGATGCAATAATTGGAATTTATATATTATAGCTTACATAAAAGATTCAATGAATAGTAGTGAGAAGTTCTTGCTAAATTATTATTTCATATATTTTAGTTTTGAGAAATTTTCGCTCAGATTCCACACATAAAAAGTTGATGTTTAGCGAGTTAGTCTCTAAATAAGACGTGCTTTATCTGAAAGCTTGTAAAATTTTCTTTCGAACCTGATCGTCAAGGTAATGTTAAATGTAGTATGAAACTGAAAACATTCAAATATTTCTGAATTGGTTTACTTATTGTGCAATAAATTCTTTTTCAGAGGTGTCAATCTCAATTGTTTTTCAATTTTAAGTAAGTGAGTTTTAAAAGTTTTACTTACTGTTGAACTTGAAACTGATGATCGACGAAAAATCTTTTATTCATTTCGAAAATACTTTCTTGGTCAAGATAATATTAATTTACAGCCTATGCTTTAATAGTCTAAATGGGTTCAACATTCAACTTGAACGTAATGAGGAGTAAGACAAGATTTATTTTTGTAATGGAATAATTTAATTGGTTTTGACTAATTTTTTTTCACGCTTGTCGCTTGTAAATTTTTGTGAAAGTTTCATTTTCCTTTTTTCATTGTATAAAAAAAAGAAATTTAATGTAATGACGTTTTTGCAGGTCATTTCTATTTTTTTCAGTCTTGATACTACAGTGTCTTCGAAACTATAAAAATTTGAACTAGAAAAATAATATGTTGATTGTTTTAACCTGAACTATCTTATATGCATAACTCTCTAGCTATTCTTAGTTTAAATCTGGTACAGTACTGTATTTAAATGTGGTCTTTGTATTATTGCTATTTTCTTTTAGAAATCGGATCTAACTACTTAGATAATAACTTGTTGTTATTCACTACTAACCTGTAAAAAGAGAGCATAGGACGCGATTTTACTAATAATAATTAATTTACTTCAGTTCTCTTTGCTTGTGAAAGCTTTCTTACCTGCAATTTGTTCGAGTAGTTTATACTCCAGAAACCCGTGCTTTTACAATATTAGTTCAACCAAGGGCGTTCATCTCTAAACTAAATAAAGGGCGCACCACTCCTTCGCCCAATCTATTGCCAAAGCCTTGCACTCACCAAATAACAGCGACTTCTTTTTGTCAACACCTTTTCTACAAGATTACACAACAGTTTCTCAGTATCATTCTCTTGCTTCATGTCTTTTCAAGGTGAAATCTTCACACAGAGACATACCTTATATACATAGAGAAAATACACACATAATCATCTCGCATCTCATTTCTATCAATTTTTTAATTCTATTGTAATGCTTCTGGATGATTGTTTAGTAGTTGATAAGATACAGTACTTGCTTTCCAATTTATATTGATAATAGATTCAATAACTTCACTGTTCAACAAAACGCACGCGGGAGTGTAATAATAGATTTGGACTGAACACATCCCTTCTCTCAAATCATAATATAATTATCTGTGTGTATATTATGGAATGAATAAGGTGCTAGTTTTAATTTTGTGGTATTGCAGCAGAATTCTTCCATTTGAGACAGGCCCTGAGTTAATTTCTCATACTAATTTTGCTAATTCATGGAATTCTTTATGGGAAATTCATTGTTTATCCCATCTTTATGGGATATTCATTGAATATTGGTCAATATTCTTAAACATCTATTCACTATTGTAAATAATCAATCCCTTCGATGTTTGTTTACACAAAAATATAATACTTGAAAGTATTCATTAATTTATTCAAGAAATTATAATAAAAAACAGACAATAAACACACACAAGAAAAACACAGACAATAAAGTCGAAAACGTCTTTCTCCCAATTTCTGATAAAAATATTTAAAATAGAGTTTATGTACACAAGATCTATATTGTCTATTGTAAAGAATATTATCTCTACGACTTGAGCCTCAACAATCTTTATTCTATTACATTGATTACTATTGCATTCCTCTACCACTTGACCTTGAACACGCACCTTACTTTTTCTCCGACGGGTAAGCTGCTAGTTTATCATAAATCTCCAATTATAACAGATGAATTTGAAATGGTTCATGTTTAATAATTATATGCATAGATAAAGGAAAGAAGCATTATTATTTTTTGTGCCATTACTGAAAAAACACATTTCTCAATTTGTAACAAATGTGCACGAGCGTTCCATGCTATCTTTTAACTCTGGTTTTAATGGAAGCAGAAATACAAGATACATTGAATGGGTACACAGAGATAAACATTGGACGGGAATGAAGGCGGGTGGAAATAAATGGATGGAATCGAGATTTAGAAGACTAAATAGCATTTCTCAAGGGACATGGCTGATTTATAATTCAGCAATGTGAGGTCCACACCATAGTCGCAGAGCAGCCAGCCTTTGCATTGCAGCAAGCCCCAATTCCAAGCCAACTGACAGACCCATCCCTGTAATTATCATCACTCATCACTTTCAGCTTTGATCTGAAATTCAGCATACATTTCTCACATGTCGGGATTCACGATATCTACCTCAGGGAAATTTATTGTCGAATGGTTGCACGTTTTAACAGCTTAGGGGCAATTGACGTTTCTAGAAACTTTTTTTATAACAATGTATTGTATGTTAATTCGAATATAGTGTTATACCGGTTTACCCGTTATAACACTATTACCAGAGACAATGTATATTAATATACATTGTCTCTGCTATTACTTTAAAAAATGATAATGATAAGCTATCAAATTACAGTTACTAATTTACAATAGATTTCGTGACCAGCTAAGAGAGTTTTATTTCTCATTTTCTAGGTTGCTTATTTTATTGGTTTGTCACACTCATTAAACTATCTTTAATCTTCGTACGATTCTTTGGGGAATTGAAATCTTGCTATGATACGAAGATGATATGATATAATATAATATAATATAATATGAAGATGATATGATATGAATTCTTGCTATATGATATGAAGAAGTAGACTTATCGATCGTTTACTTGTGATGAGATATCCGATGAAACTATGTCTGTATCCGGTCTAAACTGAGACAAAATTAACATAGGAAACACAATAAATCAAGATACAATATGAATAATTATGTTACAATACGTTTTGGCCCATTACTGAATAATGTATAGAGGATAATTGAAATGGAGATTTATGACTAAATAACGCCAATAGGTCTGGGAGCTGTTTGAAATTCATTCAGTTGATGACCGCGCGACTGGAATTCGTAACAGTCGTTGTTGGGCCCGGCAAGCTATTATTTAACGGTGTTATTACGGTGTGAGTGTGTGGGCCATCCATTGGTTACAGGTTAACGGTCGGCTGTCCCATTCTATTTTCATGGATTCATTATCTCTTCACAGCTAACTGTCTGTTGTTCTATGCATTTCCCGGTCATTTTTGGCACTGCATGCAAATTTTGACGTTTCATAGCTTTATTAGCGATGTACAGGTAATAGAACACGTGGAAATCTATGCCTGATCATTTTCGTTTCCGAGAAGGGTATTGTTGATTAATTAATTAGAGCTACCGCACATTTGGTTACAAATTATGTCGGTAAGGGATTTGTCTTGTACATTGATCAAATACCATATACCATACCATGTTCATTACATATTATAACAATGAATTCAACCCATATTATGTATTGAAATTAGATTTATTCAACAATAGAGACAACAAAATTTTCTATTTATAATGTGAAGCATCATAATATTGATTGAGTAGCTGGGTTATTTGTGTAGATCCTCGTCCTCATTAATATGATTATTAAATCTAATATTTAAGATAGGATACATTAGTAAAAGTAATGAACATTGTAATGACAATTTGAGATGATTTACGTACTAATAAAAGTTACAAGTTAAAACTCATTCTTTCTTGGTTGTTTGTATGACATTTATTATTCCACATTACCCTTCTTAGTTATTATTATTTTGCAAATTATGCTGTAGGATACTACAAATTTTGAATTTTGATTCATGTGCCGCCTTGGATACTGGAAAATATGACTTATTAATCATTCGTTATTACTTCTCTTAATTAACATTTTGCAATTAGTTGCAAGTATACAATATATTAGTCTTGTATGAATTAGTGATGCTTATTAGCTTTGTATGTGCCTTTAGGACTTGTTATTAAGGTATGAGTAAGAAGGGCTTACAGTACACTGACGTCGGTCCTAAACCCTAAACGACTAGGATCATTAACGCTGTTCCTAGGGTCGTTAATTTCTCAGGCTCTATGGCCTCCAATGGACAAGTTACGTGCAAGGAATTCAGCTGTGTCTTGCTGAATGTCTTTTAAATTTTAAGTAATGCCATGATTGTTGATTCTCTACAATCGACTATTCATCTTCCATGCTATTATATTAATCACTCAAACACTACTGCTTCCAACCACTTTGGGTGGAAATCTTCTAGTTCAGTAGATATGGAGCTGTAGGAAAATTCAAAGGATTTGTAGATTTGATTTTGTGTTGTGTTCTGAAAAGGAGCATTCATGGAATCTTATTTTTATTATTTGTTCTATTTTTCGAATGATATATTTTTGAACTCCACTGAAATTTATGAAATATGAATGCAGGAGTTATTAATAAAAATAATAATTAGGGGAGGATTCAATATTATAGATAGTTTTCATAGCTTCAGAGTATTCAGGCTATTTTTACGCCCTGTTTAATACCTTTAACTTCATAACCCCATTGCTTTACAAGGAGTGAGGATCGTAAATTTATTCTTTTTTTTTAGTTTACAAATAGCATAGAAAACATACTTTGTAGAACTGTCCAATAAATCACAAGACTTCCCCAAAGTAGTACTCAAGAACTTCCATATTGTAGGAACAGCAATGAAGAACCTCATTAATTATGCTTGTGGATAAAGAGCGTTGAAAACGATCATTATAATTTTATAAGAGTACCTACACAAGTGACCGTCTCGTTGCATTTCTTTCTATAGCGAAACCTGTGAGATATTTGAAGTGGACCGGCAAGGGACGAACTTTGGATTCGAAGTAGTCTGTCCAAGCAAAGAAAACATTCTTGCAAGATGGGAAAATGACTCCAGCTCGGTCAATATTGGTTCAAAAATCATAGATTTGGTCTCAAATTGTAGGAAACATTCTGATCTACATTTTGAGACCAAATTTTTAATTTTGGAACCATTATTGACCAAGCTGGAGTCATTTTCTCATCTTGCCAGAAAGTCTTCTTGGCTTGGACATACTATACTCCGCCGGTCATAAATAATACGTTCTCTGTGCCACTGCCACTTCAATCCCAAGTATGGGAAGAAAAGCGTAAGGAAACTGGAGTGGAGGCGGTGGAAAAGAAAGATTTCTTTTTCATCTCTCGCAGAAGAAAAACCAATTTGTGACTTTTGGACGCGACAAAACGAGCCGAGCAGTGGTATTTCACTTGGCGAATTGCTGTAAGTTCAGATGAAACGATTGTTTGTACAGTGCGGAAAATTGAGTGATCGGTCTACTCGGCTCTAGTCGCCGTTCTGAAATGAAACATTTCAACGGAAAGTGTATGTTATAAAGGAAAGGAAAAGCTATTCAATTCTTGTGGACGGGTCCCGTGATTTGTGATTACCAACTAAATGAGAAAGGGATGAAAAGTTGGTCCCATCTATAGTCTCAACTCATTTCTTCCTCATACTATCACTATAGGTATGCGATTATGAAGAGTTTCTGAAAAAAAGTTAACGGTGACGTTTGAATTTATCGACCAATCAGGTGATAGGTAGGCGGAGCTTGCATTGCGTCGCTCAGAAAGAAGTATTACACCCTTTAGCTGCTGCCATCTACTGGCAGAATTCAATACTAACTACGTTTCAATCGGGAACGAGTAATTTTTTCTAAGGGAGCAGATCCGTATTGGTGAGAAGTGTAACACATAATGTTATTCATTCCAATTTATATTTATTTCTGAAACATTTCTCTTAGTACTCCAGTTCATTTTATATTTTTCCACTTACTCCTCTGTCGATTACCCCACTCCTTAAATATGAAGTTAAATTTTTTGTGATGGATAGATCTATCATTAATGTTAATTGTAGATTGAAGTAATCATTTTAAAAGTTTTGATGATATCTGGTTGAATTTAAAACTTTTAGGTTCTAGTACTGAGTGTTCAGCTTAGGAGGGGCGCTGTTTCGTAGCAATTCATCTCAAACTTTTATAGATATAAATAAATAGTTTCGGATTAGTGGAAATTTAGCATTTTCTGATGCAAGAACCGATCAAAGAGGATTATATCCATAAATATACTCCGATCTGATGAAGTTACACTTATTTCAGTGGGGTTGATTGAAATAGAGATTCCACGCAAGAAATTTGCATGTGTGTTATCCTGGAGGAATTTAAAACATACGTTATCAATGTTTTTTACAAGATAGACAGTATTCTCTTGGAAAATTTAGCTAGAGACATGAACTAAAGTCTCCACCGTACGAGAAGTAGATTATTATGATTTCCGAACATGGTCAATTTTTGTAATCAGAGAATAACAAATATTCATTGAATAGAATTATTAAATCATCACAACTGGGGTTCCTTCCAAGTTGAATACCATGTAGTTCTAGTTTGCTATGCTCAAACTATAACAGGTTATCATAACAATAACATTGCAAGAGGTTGTTCAGAGGAGAGGGCGGCTCGGCCCAATTCGATTGGGAGAGGGAATCGATTGAGGCCACTGCCAATTAGCATATACTGTCATGTTCATCGGCTAATCTATTCAATGTATGATGTGCACAACTTGGTCAAGTTGATACCAGATGCTACTTTTAGTGCGATGCTTTATATGAATTGAATAATTGTCCAGAAAATTGATACGGCAAATCAATGAAGAACATACTGCAAGAATGGATACACAACACCAGAATATACTGGTTAGAGATGATTGCCGCTTGTTGAAAAATTGATAAGCTGAATCAAAGAAGAATATAATGGTTACAGATGATAGTTTAGTTACTTGTTGAAAAATATTGATAAGCTTAATTAAATAAGAATATACTGGTTGCAGTTGATTGTTACTTGTCGCACTTGATTACAATAACAAACAATTAGTTCCAGTTCAAATAATCAAACATTTAGTTCCAGTTTAAACAATTAGTAACAATAGAAGTGTTCAACTATTAACTCACTATGTTATCAACAAAATTACAAAGATACCGATTTCGGTTGTTGAACCGATATCTACCTCTCTATTCAGCATGTGCACTTGTTCTGCTGTGATTGCATTCTTTTTTTTTTTAATCGGAAGAGAGATATTTCGTGTTAGCAGCAACACGAGCTGTCATCGATCCGTATCAGGTCGTGGCAGAAATAGAGAACGAGAAGAAAGTGTGGGTGCAAGAAAGACGAAGAAAGGAAAATGTGAGAACGAAATGGCAATTGCATTGGAAAAGTTGTGGAGGTGAACTAATGTATGAGCGAGACAAACTTCTTTTCGAGTTGCTGTCAACTTGCAATGTTTTGATTTATTGCTTATGTGTTCTTCTTTAGTTCCTCGACTATCAGTTGCATACAAGGCGGAGACTTAAGATATCACGTTCAATATTTGGATTAGGATTACCATATTTCTGAAATAGAACTGTCTATTACCAGTGGCGATCGGTGCTGTAGAAAGTTAGTGAAGCACTAAGTTTTATAGTGGGAGGGGTGTGTTGGTTGGATGGTTGGTTGTGGTTTGTGGGTAATTTCCCCTGAATATGACTGTGTGGTGAAGTGTGATAATAATATGTGTAATTTTCTGTTTTACACATTATTTTTTTATTGACGCATAATCTCACAGTAGACTAACAAAAGATTCGATTCTAAACTTGACATGACATAAAAACTCTGCATTACAATTCATTATTATCAAGAGGTATTTCCAAGAAATATAATAAATAAACACTCACCAAATTTGATCAAGTATGTAGTCATGTCTTTTCAATTTAGTTACGTATTTACTTATACACTTAACAAAATATCAACTCATTCTTATAATAATATATTATTCGATTTACAACCGTTGCAACAGATAATAGATAAACAAACTTCATCGCAGCATTACAAACGTACAGACGACAGACGTAAAGTTTGAAAATTGCCAATGCCAACTGAACTGAACTTGGACAGAAATGAGAACTGTTTCAGATGTTTGTGCTCATCGTGATTTTAAATTTATTGGTATATGAATTCATCTTTATTGTTAGAATAAATTATTCATTTAGACATTGTCTGTTAGTGAATATTATTATTTAAAAAAAATAAGTTGGCTTTGCGCTGTCAATTTGTCAGGTTGGCAATGGTCGGAAACTGAAATTACATTCGGCCAAGATCGGCTATCTTCGTAGCCATTTCGTATCTTCTTTCGCAGCTTTATTGCAATGCTTACCACTCCCACTCCCCCCAACCTTTGTTCTCCAAACCGTAGCAAGAGCATATGAAGCAGGTCGAGCTCCGCTTCCTTCCACCTTTCAACCAATCAGCAGCTAGGCGGTGAGCGGTGAGGCGCTGACATTCAAATCAAAGCAGTCGATAATCATTGATATTAAGCATTTATACTTGAGTAATATTCCAATAATTGATATTATACTATTAATAATAATTATTTTATCATAATTTTTAATAATAATTCGCACGACTTAAATTAATTTTTTGGGGAGGTTTTCGTTACTGAAGCAGTGCTTCACTTGCTTCATATGACCGCTCGCCACTGTCTATTACACTGACATATTAAAACCTGTAACATTCCAATTTTTTTTTAGCTTGGCTTGTAGGGCCAAAGCGCGTAATAAAGTAGGCTATGTGTATTTTACATAATTCTATTTTTAAAAAAAATTATAACTCAACTTAGGTTCTTAACATTTTTGCTATAGTACAATGTAATGTACCATATTCAGAATGCGTGAATACTCAGAATGCGTGAATATTCAGAACTGAACCACAATTATAACATTAATTAGATAATTACGTTTACGATTGAATACACGGTTCGATTATACATCACACGTTATAGATTTTTGAAAAATTTAGGCTATGCTATAAGTAGATTGGTTGACTCAGGATTTCTTGAGACAACGACGTTGGAACTCTCTGAAGATTTGGTTATTATATTACATTATATTGCGGAATGAAGAAGGTTTCTTGTAAATCCTCGCGATGAAAATCCCCAGAAATTTGCTGTCAGAAACATTTTCGAAATCGAGTAACTCTATTAAGTGCAAGCAATTCGTCTGAAAGTTTTGGGCCATTTCCTGATAATTTCATTACATTCGCTCCCTCTTTTATCGCTTGATTACTTCCATTAAAGTGTCTTTACCTTTCAAATGCAGTGGTTGACATATACAAGTTCTAAATGAAGTTGGTATTCCAATGGATTTAACAAATTTCAAGAACTAAAACTAAGAGAAAATCTATAGCAATTCACATATATTCTTAGTTACCTGAATGTTTTGAATGTCTTGATTTTTTATAGTACAGATTTCGTAGTGAGTGGGTACATTCTCTTTTATATTTTCTGTGAATACTTGCTCGTTCTTGGTGCATGATTTATGATTCTGAAAAATTATTTCTACTGAAAGCTCTGTGTCTGATGAAACCTTTGAACCAATCAAGTGAGGTGGTTGGCAATTTCAAGTGGTGGGTACACAGTAATCCAGTTAATAGCTGTCAGGAACATGTGCGATAATAATTGAATCGTGATAGAGCAGCATCAGTTGTGATTACTTCATTTTCTGGCATAGTTCTTTGACCCTTTGGCGTAATTGTCATGTTGTGTAACTGGCCAGGAAGCAGTGCTTTTGCTACCTGATGCTATGAAGTTTGTTCATTATGTTCAGAACGATGGTGTTATTACATAGCAGCGCTTCATCTGGCATGGACTTCACTTTTTTGTGTACGTCTCCATCCTTCTGTAACTGTCTCTAATTTCCACAAACAAAAAACTGAGGTTAACATGTTTTAAAAATTTAATATAGATTGTAGAAAATTAAAATATCGATTAATAGTTGAATATAGTTTAATATTTCAACCAAACTTAATATCGAGCATAAATTTCTTCTTTGTATTTTTTTTAATATTAGTTTCTAAATGATTACACTTTGCGCACTGATACACAAATAACTATTCCATTTCAACATCGCATTTCTCAAGAATAAATTCACAATATTCCATGCCAATTCCAACAATTTTTTTCAAGATTTTCTCATTATTTAATGTGTAATTTGGAAAAAAGATAGAAGTATCAGATAAGAAGTTGCAACAACAGAATTTTCTAAAAAATTGATAGCTCATGTCTTTGATGTCTGTCAGCATTTATACATTGTTCATTTTTCATTTCTATAAACATTGATCTATTCTACTCTATTAAAATTTATCAATATCTCTTGTTTTCATCTCTTTTCTTTTCCAACGTGTATCAGATTACAAATGTTTTTCCAGATGACTTGAATTGTTCACCCTCCGAATAACCACAGATACTGCCAACAATTCAGCCCCTTGAAGTCAATCCAGACTATAGCCTACATAACACTGGAGCAGGAGATTTCCGTTTCGATATGAGTATAGGCAAACCGCATTAGGTAAAATTTATCGCCGTATAATTCTGCACATTTCTAGTAGTGTTATCGAATGTTTGGAATGTAGCCAATCATTGAAATGAAAAGTGCCTCCAGCGAGAAATATGTGTTTGGACGGAAGCCTAATACCGCCCTTATTGTTTGATATTATTCGGTCCGTTGTCATCATCCTTAATACCGGATTGTCTGCGAAACAAAAGAGCCGAATCTTTCCAGATTGTTCTAGTCAACCCTGCAATCACATTCCGTTGTTCTTTACTAGATTGCTGGCGAGAAATTGAGGCACTGATTGATTCTTACGAAGTTTGAAAGTTGCTCATTCACAAAAAATATTGAACTATATCAACTATATTGGATAGAGCATTAATATCAATATCAATAATCGAATCAAATATCTTATTATCATCTGGAGATTGCTAAGCTTATTATTACATGAGAAAAATCCAATGTAGGATATTACTTTCATGAAAAATGAAGAATTTATATATTATTCGTTGTCTATAGTGAAGGTCCCAGTATCAAAAAGTACAATCCATATGTCTACAATAATTTCTTCATCAAACTGACCAGAAATCAGCATTTATCGATTATCATCACGATCCAATAAATAAATGTTGATTAATATTCAACTCACTGTCACAGGAAAATTTTTAAAGAAGAACTTGTTAATTGTAGTGAAATTGTTCTTTTGCAAGTTGAATGTTTAATTTGAAATTGCCTTGTCCAGTCAGACAGAGGAATAAGATGTGATGAATTGGAATTTCGACGTGATTATTCCCAATAAAGTTAGTAGTAAAACATCAGGATCACATACGATACTTATGATATGATAATGATGAACAGTCCTTGTGAAATAAAACCAAAATCTTATAGAAAATTAATGAAATAATGTTTTGAAGAAAATGAAGTAATTAGAAAAATTAGAGAAGAGACAAGACCATAATTGCATCTCAGGTGAGGTACGGTAGTAGCCTATGTAGCACTTGGCACTTAACTCGAGTTTTCAAGAAAATATGCAAGTGCCTGAGAAACGTTTGAGCGTGGAAAAGAGTGATAATATTCATTACACGAAAAAGAATGGAAGAATAATAATTTGCATTGTAAGTCCTGGACCACGTACGGGTTTGATGATGGAATACAGTGCCGTCACTTTGTGTACATTTACCTCCATTCCGACATTATTTATTCAGCAGTCCAATATTGATTGTTGTAGCATGGTACGAGTTGGGCCTTGTTGTAGTAGCCGGGCAAACATTTGATGGCTTGTGAAAAATATAAACACTGTAATTAGAAGTAGAATCAATCATCTTCATTTATTAATTAGAGTTGGAATTAAAATTGGGCAAATTTCGAAATTGATTTTGTTCTAATTAGCATAAATTTTAACTTGTCGATATCCAGTTCGTAATTGAATAACTAC
The DNA here is from genome assembly GCA_017141385.1 of Sogatella furcifera. Taxonomy (NCBI): domain Eukaryota; kingdom Metazoa; phylum Arthropoda; class Insecta; order Hemiptera; family Delphacidae; genus Sogatella; species Sogatella furcifera. The sequence goes on from CM029549.1 coordinate 14,555,425, forward strand.
AGGGTGATCAATCTCTCCACATTAGCTCATTTGAGCTTGTTCGTGAAATTCATTGTTATCAATATGCGATTGATGTTATGATATAAGAGGCATGATTGATATATAACATTTTAGAATTTATAGATATTTGCAACCAGCAAAATATGTATTAATTCAATCAAACACAATATTCAAAAATCGGTTTGAGGAAAACCATTTTGTGCAATCACTTTTTCAATAATTAAAATTAGAAAAAAATGATAGATTGAATGTAATTTCCCAAACGATACTATCCTGAGAAATGAATTTGAAGTATTGAAATATCGCATTGAAAGTATACCCTTCAACCGGGGACATAATTGAATAATTACCGGGGTGATTGAATGATAAACTGTTGATTTTTCTATCATGAATATTTTGTTAAATTTTTTCTTCCTTTTCAAGTGATAGTTTTTCAGAATCATTATAAGTACCAAGGATCCCTCCAAGTGTATAGGATTTTCCATGTTAGGTAAATGCCTTTGAAATTAGTCTCTCATTAATACATTAACTTGAATTTTTATAAAAATGTGAATTCCGACTTGTAATTGAAAATTTTTTTTTAAGTCTATGTATTGATGTATGTATCCCATTTCTTATCATTTATTTATCCGATGAAGAAATATCATTTGATTTCATCCATCCTCATAATATAGAATCAGTTCTCATTTCAAACTTTTTTCTAAAAATTGTAAAATCACCAACGATTTTATGGATTGAATTGATTCTCATGTTACATTCTAATCCACCCTTATATTCTCTCGCGTTCTATATTAACAGTCTCACCCTATCGCTCTCTCTATTTAACACTCTCTTTTTATCACCAACTCACTCCCTCTCATTCTCTCCTTGCCACTAATAGTGTTGTGCTTATCATTGAGCCAGATCGACGGTGACAGTACTAATGGCATCATAATTTAAGGCGAATATAGCGGCATTAGCATGCTGCCATCCATGCTGTCACCATGCTGTAGCTTACCATGCTATTGACACGTCCGCCTTTCCTGGCTTCCGATTGGTCGTTGCCGCTCGGATCGCTGTTGAATGGCGCTGTCTAATTTTCACATTACCGCAGATCAAATGAAATATCCCACTTGATTGTTAATCCAACCACAATCGGGAAACTTTCACTTTTGTCATTTTGTTTTCACAGGTTGAGTCATCTACTCATGACTTCCAAATTCATGACTCTCAAAGATTTTATGAACTTTTTCATGGATCAATTATTGCATTGATAATCAATCAATTGATAGATATACCAGCTGGGCCGTAGACAGGAATTACGGGCCCCGGGAAAAAATCGCCTGACCGGGCCCCTCATAGCAGATGTATGTAAAATGTGATTTTATAAGTCCTATTTTCAAAAGGGTTGAAACAAGGAGGTAACATCCACCCGCGGAAAATTTTCAAAAATCACACTTGAATTGGAGCGTTTTTAGCAAATCTGGGCAATGTTTTGTAGCTGTTTTTTATAAAACTAATAATACAATTTTAAAGAATGAATAAAAATGACAAAGCTTTTTTGGACCAGGCATGGTTTTCACTATTTCAACAACACGGTATAATCTGCATGGGTCTAAACTTTCCTCAAGTTTTAAAATATCCGTTTCAAGAATAAAACATGATTCAGAATAAAATTACATTATGTTGTAATAACAACTCTTTACAATAACATGTAATTGTTCAAGAATAAAACATGATTCAGAACAAAATTGCATTATGTTGTAATAACAACTCTTTACAATAACATGTAATTATTTATCATGTTCTAATTAAATACAAAGTTATCAAACATTTTAAAATTAGTTACAAAAATAACAACTGAACATGGAAAATTATTGTTGTTTCTAATTTTTTTCTTGAGAAAAAAGGTATGGGAACGTCGCTCCACGCGTTCCCCTGAAATCAGGCCCTGGTCATTACAGTCTGTCCAAGCAAAGAAGACCCTCTGGCAAGATGGGAAAATGGCTCTAGCTCGGTCAACATTGGTTCAAAAATTATCAATTTGTTCTTAAATTGTAGAAAACAATTTGATCTACTATTAAGATCAAGTTTATAATTCTTGAACAAATATATTCTTGACCAAGCTGGAGTAATTTTCCCATCTTGCCAGAGGGTCTCCTCTGCTTGGACAGACTATATTAATATAACAACTACAAACCGGGAAAAGGGGCTATTATCTTTCTGGGGCCTGAGCTCATGGGCCCTTGGCGACTGCCAGGTTACCACTCAGGACGGATTGACTGGGCCTGAATAAAAAGGGATATTATTATTTTTCAACATTCAATATATGGAGTTTTGAGATTCCACTTTTTAGAAATGTATGTTATGTTTAATGGTTGAGTAGTTCAAGGAATCAAGTTTTATTCAATTCTAGTTGAAAAAATATAATTTTCATGGGCTAATTATTATGAACTTGTATGGTTGATTAAAAAAATTTCAACTTAATTTTTCCGGGCCCCTGCCAACAATTTATGTTTCCGGGCCCCAGGCAAATGACCCGAAAAACCCCGTCTGTCTACGGCCCTGTATACCAGTATAAGTTGAGAAGCTACTTGAGTTAAAGAGACGGTAGGATACGATACGTAATACTTCCGAATTATATTGGAAGATCTTCTTGATGATCATTCTGATAATAATGTTGATCAATGATATCAGGTTGTCTTCATGGTCGTACACTAATCTCAAGATCTTTATAGATTTTTCTACGTGAAACTGTCATACTTCCAAGCAAATAACATGACTTCCTAACGAGTACCTTACCCAACATACTTCTTGAGAAAAACATATCTCTTGAGCTCTTGAACCAAATTTAGCTCTCAAGTTCTAATCTTGGCAGATCTCAAATTAACGAATTTTTTCACAAACTTCTTATACGTATAAATTATTTATCCGAATGGAAAATGAAAATCAATTCCTATTGTTACATCTATAGATCATCTGTTGTATCTTTGTTATCTTTAAGTACAGCTACTAAATAAGGAATAGATAGATCAAAATTTGCTGTATCAATTCCAAAGAGATTGAATTGAAAGCAAGAGTAGAAGCAATAGAGATGGGAACAAATCTACTAAATAAGAGGGGGAGATAGATCAATTAGCACTACATCAATTCGAGAGAGTGTTGAAGTCGGTATCGGACCGACATGTTTTAGAGAGTGTTGAGCCTGGTGCGAAGGAGAGTCTCCTGTCGTCAACTGTGATCTCTCCCAACGTTAGGAAGCAGGCGTTGTTCTGGAACAAATCTGGACAAGATTACTGGAGATCATCAACAGCCATCAACGCGGAGACTGGAATCGCGTCACAAACACTGATTAGCAATCAATGTAATCAACCGCAATAAGCTTCCCAATCCTCGCTTATAGGTCAGAATAGTTAGCAGTTATATTGGTATTAGTGAACTGGTGTTGGATCCTGCCTGATGCATTATCATTATGACCCTTGTCTTGAGCAGTGAAGCGCGAGCAAAGGGAAGTGCCGGGCTCGTTAGGTTGCTTCACGTCTGATCAATGCTGTCAATTAAATGCTTCTCGAGGGTAATTGAGGATGTAAGGCTGTTCCGCGAATTAGATCTTCATTTATTTGCAGATTTAGTATATGAATCTATGAGAGAAATCATCGGGTTCTAGCTACTAACAAATCAAATAAAATCATTCCGACTATTGCCAATCAATATAAACAGTCAAATAAAATAAGACACTCAACGTTTTGGCGATAGCTTTAGTATGGAAGTGATTTTTAGCGTAGTAGTGTTCCGTTAAGTCCATCATTATAATTGTACTTGTCATTTCAAACCATGTATTTTTCTAATCAATATAAAGTAGGCCTTGAAGTGGCCAGAATACTCTCCTTCAAAAGCACTCACTACAACCTATAACGCCTATGTCTTTTGCTTTATATTTCAACAGTGATATAATTTAGAAATGATTATTCTGATCTCAACTATCTTGGAACCATTTTCATGATGAGTTTTCTTGTTTCAGGTATGTCAAATCATCTTATGTACCCTGCGGAAGGCTTCTAATTGTGTGAGTTAGAATTCATATGTTCATATCAATAATATTATGTAACAACATCATCTAATATTACTATCCAGGAATCTTGCTTTTTCAATCAACCAGTTCTATAGTTGTCCAGTTTAAGTCATAGTGAGTCATGTATCTCACAGTTCAATAAAAATTGTATCTCTATTGTTATTCTTGTGCCTGCTGAAGATTTAAAAGAATATTTACACAGTTTTGGTCTATTGTTACCGTGACGTGAATTATACAAGGCTTAATTTCACTGCTTTATTTATAATTCCCCATTTACCTACATTCTTTTGGAATCGACGATACACGAATACAAACTGAACAGAAAACAAAGAGACCAGATTCGGCAATAGGAAGGGATAATATTTGCTGTGAGAAATTGCGTAGCGCGTTGACCAAACACGTTTGTTGATCCTGGCTGTGTGCGGAAGAAAAGTGTACTGAGGGAGGGGTGAGGGGTATTTCCAAAGAGGGAATGTGTATCAGAATGGGGGATGGAGATGCACAACACCCCCTGTTCGTTATCTCCCTGCTTGAAAAGAAGGTTGTTGTGCTATTTTATTAGATAGCAGTAGGCTTTCCTCCATGATGCCGAAATTCCTATTCAAAGCAACTCATCCAGCTCAGATTTAATTGAATCCTGTGAGTCATTGATTTTTTCAAGTAGTTGTGAGATTTTGACGTTGAACAATAAATAGGCTCATCATTTTATTGGGGCTCTACTCCAGTAGTCTCTCAAGGGTAAATGAGTGAAGATAGTCTTTCGAAGTTTTTTTTTGGGTAGAGAACAGGAGTTAGGTAACAATTGAACATCACCTGAATAAGAAAAATCATAAAGTTTTTTATTCAAAGTTCATAGTTGAATTTATATACTATGGACTATATAACTATATAAATAGTCTATTAAGCCAGCTTTCACATAGGTGTATTGTATCATATGTAAAATATGCAAGACCATCATCATGCCATTATGGGGACAAATTTAGAACTAGAGGCAGATACATAATACAATACACAAATGTCAAAGCAGGCTTTTAGTTGTTACACAGAGTAGGAAAATGAATACTAAATATAGGAGGTAAATATACCTTATCTGTAGTTTTAGTATAATGTGAATAATAGAAAATTTCGTTCATCATTGTACTCTACGTGTACGAGTATGTATCCCTTCGTATTCTAAAAAGAAGATGACAATGAAGGAACTTGTAAAAATGGTAGACCTGAGAAAGTATTCAAGCCTGAAGATTATATCCTAAAAATGGAAAGTACAATTTTTTACACTTCCAACGAAGCATTATGAATGAATCCTAGAAACTCATCATTCCTATTAATCGGAAATGAAACCTATGTAATAATTACAGCAAAATAAACGATTCTCATAGATGTGAAGATGGTAAAGTGGACTAAGAAAATAATTTTGCACAGTTAGTTTTGAAATAATCTCAGATACTTTTTCCCTTAGATTGAATGCAAAGTACATGAAAGAAATGAAAAACTTACAATTTTTCTCTACAGTTTTAGAATCAAAATTATAGCCTAACAAAAATGTGAAAATGAACTGATGTTTCTCCATTCCACTGAGGAAAATTGAAATGTAAGCGTAGAATAATGGAACATGAGGAAACCACGTCAATGCCATTGTCAACAGAGCAGAGTGAAGAAGCTTCTGAGTAAAAACTGTTCAAAAAATCATCGTCAATTTAATAGAAAAATGCTGCCGCGTTGATTAGAACAAAAGAGCCGTGAAGAAGTGACGGCGAAGCGTCGCAACGGAGAAATTTGGGAAATGGAGTCAGATAATGGATGAAAAATCGCGGAGAATGCGCTAAACAAAAGGAAGAGTAATTGAGTTGTTTTCCCGCAAAGAATATCTCTTGAAATATCTACTTTTACCCAGCATTTAAGAGTGGCTGCCTGGCTCTTTAAACGTGTGAATAGTAACTGCATGATTGATGAGGCTTAGCAACGTTCTCCAGATTTTCTTTAGATGATAACTTGATAACTAATTGGCGGCTGTTATTCGTTATGAATAAACCATAACTTTTTTCAAACGTTTAATCTGCCGACGTGGAATTTATTAAACTGTAGGCTACATAGTAATGTTTCAATGGAATACTTTGATTTTGAATAATTGGGGTAGGACCGTTGCTCAGTATTTCAAATTTTAGTAGGCTACTGGATTATAAATTTTCCTGGATTATTTTTGATTAGTTGTATGATGATCGAACTCACGAACTGGACAACAGCTTTGAACCAGGATAATAAACGTTGGTGTTTATCTTGGATATAGTGCTACAAATTTTCCCAATCTATTTCTGATTGTATTCGAGTAACTGAATATATTAATTACTGATTACAAATAATCGAGTTTTTTTATCTCAAGGACTGGAAATAGTTCTCCATAAATAGAAAAACAGAAGATATCCTTTCGATAATAACAATTGAATATGGCCGTTGGTGGTTGATTAATATTCAACTATAACTCATCGTCATTCCTAAACCCCAACTCCCTTTACTACCCTAATGCTTCAATACAGTACTCAATACGATCAGCTTAGTGACTTATAGGCCTACACAATCAATGTTATCGATATTAATAATCAAAGGTCGTACATCATTCCAGAATGTAATCATGAAACATGAGCATTGTCAGTATTTAAGTAAATGAGCATTGTTAACATGGTTTGTAGCCGTTGGCAATAGGGTTTGACAGGATAGCTTCTGAACATTGTGTTGGTATTATTGGTAGATAAATTCAGATTCAAATTTTAATATTTCGTTTCTTGTCAGCTTGTGAGAACTACTCCAATGATTTGACGTATCTGAATCATTGGCGGCTCGTACCCACGAAACAGGTGAAGTGCCCGTACCTTTTACTGTACATTAATTCACCTGTTTCGTGGGCACGAGCCGCCAGGAATCTGAATACATTGTTTTCCCCCATCGTATACGGGATAGTCAAATTTCGAAGTTACATCTATAGAATATTATATGTCATTTGGCTCACAAAGTTATGCTTTTAAAAAAACGTTTCCTTAATTCTCTTGAATCGAAATTTGTTGTTGATTCTGATGTCAATCAGAAAGCTTTCCGTGTACTCTATTATACCAAAGGATGCAGTACAGTATTGGCTTGTCAGAGAGATGTAGCTTGAACAGGACTTAGCATAGGAAGTTGGCCTAACTGCGGTTGACATTCAGACAGGCGACCATTACCCTCATTAAGCTTTTGTCATGGCGCGGGATGGATGATGGCTTCTCGGACGAAAAAAGCCTACAACTCCCGTGTGTTTGAAAGCCAGGCAAGTATAAATAACCAGTTGCGGGAGGACGAAAAGCGGACATATTCCTGACAACTTCTCTCTCCTGGTTTTCGCATAACCCGGTGGGAGATTCCATTCTAATCCCATGTCAACGATTAGCTAGCAGTCTTTGCAAGACAAGAAGACATTCTGGCAAGATGGGAAAATGACTCTAGCTCGGTCAATATTGGTTTTAAAATTATAATTTATGTCTCAAATTGTAGAGCTGAATCTCTCTTACAATATTGACAGAGTGGGAGTCATTCTACCATCTTGCCAGAATGTCTTATTTGCTTGGATATACTATAACGGCATGATGAGCTGCATTCGGATCAGATTCCATTTGTTGATTAACTGATTTCTCTCTTCTCGAATTCTGACAACATCCTTCTCAGCTATTCAGCGCTTATTTCTCTCTGATTAACTGATAATCCAGTATTGCAGTTCAAAACGTATAATACAATACCATTGAAGACAAACAAATGCCCCCGAGTTATGCGTATTATTCTCTTGTCTGCGATAACCGTACATCATAGCAATTTGAGACTAATCAAAACAGGAGCTCTACTCCATGACATCTATACAAAAGACTCTAGTTATAGAGAGATGCATTCAAATACTGCAGTACTAAATTATGCTACAATCAAACATGATTGTATGAATCATCTCATATAAAACTAGTCTTTTAGTGTCCAGTCTTATTACTGAACGTGGGTCATTTTAACATTATTCGTTTTCAAACTTTTGGTTTATAGTTTGGTTTCAAGTTCTAAGTTCCGTTTGAATAAATGAAAATATTATTGAACGATATATTCAAATAATATGGCGTTGTATATCCATTCTTTTTCCCACTTTAAAATTTAAAACTCAATAAAAATCAGTTATAAATGGAAATAAACTTACTTACATAGTAGTGTTACTAGTTTCAACCTGTTGTGGTGGTCATCTTCAGACTGAACAGTCATGAATTGAACAGAGAACAAGAATTGAGGAATACAGTGGAAGGAGCAATGAGAATTCCCATTAGAGAAAACCATAGTATCAATCACATTAAAATGTTCTTATTGCGTATAAAATCTTCAATTAGAAACTAAAGTTCGTGTTTTTTATTTCAGATACATCCTGCATTCAATCTAATGAAATTACACTTGAGTACAATAATTGGTGTATCAATCACTTTCCAGCGATAAAAATTAGGTAAAACTGTGTGGAACTCGTTTTGCGACGTACTAATTGCAAGGATGAACGTTCTAGAAGTCACTAGGTCGACTGCCAGCTTTTTAAATAGTCGCTTTTTCCTTTCTTTGGACGTTCAGTCTTGACAGTTTGCTTTATTTGGAGTGTAGGCTGTCTTCTGCCTCTCTTGCTTTTCTATGTTAGTTGAGAATTTATTTTTGAAAATAAATCAATTCCAAATCTGGATTTTGGAAGTCTCTTATGCAAATTAGTCTTCATTTTGTGAAAATCGACACCAAGTTATCTAAAATTATTTTTCCGATTGATGAATTTTCTTCAATGTAGTTGTGAACCATTTACATAATTATTTACTCTCGATCAGGTAACCAACTATTTTATGAGTATTTCCTGCATCTTTTCTAGAGTTTCAAATCGTTTCAATAATTATTGTTTACCAATAGGGTTTCGCTGGTTTCAATCTTCTTGAAAAATCGCTTATAATTTTTTCCAGATATCCTAACTTTAACTTTATCCTAACTCTCACTCCTCCCCTGTCAGCCCTCAAACTAATTCATCAATTTAAAGTATAATTGACTAGTTATATTGTAATTTTCCTTTTAGTTATTAACTTATAGACTACTATACGATATCAAAGCTTTCAATGAATTTATATCAAACGCATATCATGTATTATTCTAAGATGATTTTTATAGCCATTTAATAGCCCAATATTGTATTAGATTCTATCGAGAAGTCTGATAGATCATTCTTCACTTTCTGGGTGTGAAGAGGTAATAGGATTTAAAAGGTTATTTGACTTGAAAATTGAACATTGACTTTGATTGACGTGTACTCGAGTCGACAATGGAGTGAGCTCTTGCTTCCTCTTCTGCCAATAGATCTCCTTGCACGATAACGGCCAGTTCCTGATCCATCAATTCAATTTACTCTACTTTGTTGATCGAAATAGAGAATTTCTCCTTCCTCAAGAGTGCATCTTTGCCTTCATGGTTGAATCCGATTAGAAAAATTCTTCTTCCATTCATTGAACATTTCGAAACTCTTTCATAGTTGTATTTCTCATGTATACCATGAAGCTAATGATCACTCATGATCAATAAAAGCGTTACGGTGATGATTATGATCATCTATGATTAAAAAGGTCCTAATAGACTTATAACGGATCTTTCATTTTGAATTTGATGAATTGAAATTTTCAACTATGCTGAAAAATATATCTGTTATGATTCCCTCTTATTTTGTGCAAGTTCAACTAATATTCAATTGTAATAACGCTATGTTATAACTAATAAAAAATATCCATCAAAGTATTCATCGTGAGACAACTATTTCGTGGGTTTCGAGTTTATCAGAAGAGTTCGCAGATGATGCCTATAACCATTCATTTTTGCTTGTACGTGGTAATGGAGGGTGCGAAGGTGATTGAAGAGGATTAAACGACCGTGCCTCTGGTGGGATTCTAACCCGCGACACCGGGTAGCGCTAGCGGACTGAAAATTGTAACGCCCCAGATCAAGAATCGAGAAAGAATTATAGATAATTTATCATTTCAATTATAATTTATTTTCCTTTTGAAAAATCAATACAATAAAATTTACATCAACTCATCCATACTCATGACCGTATAAAATAGAATCACTGAGCTCAAATTTTTCAATGAAATTGATTTTCTTACAACCCATGCAGGTCCAGATAATCCATTCGTCCCAAAACCTCCGCGTACAACCCCGTATGCTAATAACATAAGCTGGCGGATAAATAATTCATGAAGAATAGATCCTAGATCAGCAGCTTTCATTTGTCTGGAGAGAATATTCTCGCCCAGCGTGTCATCTGAATGGCTTTGTAATTCGGATCGCAAAAGAGCGGGGAAAGTGGATTGGTTGAGTCCTTCTGATTGGTCAGATAACATCCAGCTCATCTATTTATCTATTGAAAGTGAAGACTAGGTTTATTAATCTCAAAATTGCATGTTCATGTTCGATATTTACTTGATAGAATACAGCGTGTAGGTTTGAGTTAACAAACTCATCATATCAACAATATTATTGGCGGCTTCACGGCATCAAAGAGAGTTGAGTATTGGTTACTAGATCTGAAGAAGTGGCTGGATGATACGATGAGGTATGCGATTGATCTTGTATGAAGAGCGACACTCTCCAAGGTGTAACGTAACATTGTTGTCGAGATCGCACTGATCGAAAGCATGAAATTAATTTTGAACAGTCCATTATTCGTACAATAGGCAGTGCCCTTTTATTAATCTCGTGCCTGTAAAAGGCATTAAAAGGATTAAAAGGCACAATACACCACTACTATGCATACACGACCTTGAAAGAATGTTTTCGCTTATTTTCTTCTGCCTGAAAAGAATATCAACTTTTTCTTGCTCTAATCTTTTGTTGGCGAATGAAAAAGGTAATGCCGTGTTGTTGTTTCTATAGCGATGAGAGATTCTATAGCAAATCCCTCCACCAGCCTGGATTTATTATGTTGAAATGGGAGAGTAAGAAATATTTGGCAATTCAGCTTCATTCAATTTAATATGCTCTTATCATGCATTCTCCGAAATCCAACAGAGTGTATATTGTCTGGTACAATCGGAGAGAATATTCTTATTACTCTTAATATTAAATAAGTACTCTTTCGGTACAATTTATTTGAAAAAATATTTCATCTCGTTCCCAGAAAATGAATTCATTTCAAATTCATAAGAACTTAGAGATGTTCTAATACTAGGAATTTCTTCACGTTGTACCTCATCATCCTTTCCATGTTTTTATATCAGTATTTTACACTACATATATATTGCTGAGATAATAACAACATTTCAATATCCTCATCATGTAAAATATTGAAATAAAATAGATTAAGAGTTTGAATATCTAGTGTGTATTTCTCATCGTAACATGTAGGAATGAATAACAAGTCAACAAACTATTAAATATTATTACTGTTTGATATCATGTGTTTTGCACAACATCTGATATCCTACATCTTCCCCCTTTCTTCTTAAGTGTCAATCGGCATATCGTAGTTGATCTGCATGACATCTTCTGTTTATTTCTTCGATGTTAACTAAGTAAGAATATGGTCCATTCACTTTTATGATTTTTCCTTTTTTGTAGCCTTTACCTGATTGGTTTAGCACCCATACACTATCGCCCTCTCTAAACACTTTTTCGCTCACATTCGGTTTGCTATTCCTTTGTCTAATTAACTCTTCATCCACTTTGTTGTTTACATCTGGTAACAACAGATCTAGTTTGGAGCGTAACTCACGACCGAACATCATGAATGCGGGTGTTTTCCCTGTTGACCTCTTTGGGGACGTTCTATGAGCGAATAGAAATTCATTGAGTTTCTCTTGTAAGGTGCCAGTATTTCCCTTTAAAATACCCATACGTTCTTTAAACGTTCGTACACACCGTTCTGCTAATCCATTACTTTTTGGGTGATAAGGGGTGATACGTGCATGTTTGATGTTAAGCTCTTTGCAGAAGTTTTGGAATTCATATGAAATCAGTTGAGGACCGTTGTCACTCACGATTATCCTCGGGTAGCCAAATTTAGAAAATAGATCTTTTAATATGTTAATCGTGGACTTTGTTGTGGTTGTTGTCATAGGCATTACTTCGAGCCATTTCGACCTAGCATCTACAACGACTAACCACATTTTTCCTAGAAATGGTCCTGCAAAATCTATGTGGATTCTAGACCACACTTCTGTTGGGAAAGTCCATGAGAAAAGTGGCATCTCAACATCTTTGTTTCTGTTTTCTTGACATGCAGTGCAATGTTTTATGTGTCCTTCTAAATCTTTGTCCAGTCTAGGCCACCATACTTGAAATCGTGCTTTTCCTTTCATTGCTACAATTCCTGGATGGCCTTCATGAAGAATTTTTAGTACTTTTGTTCTCAATCTTGTAGGTATGACTAAACGACCTAACCAGAGGAGTATGCCATTTTCAAATGACAGTTCTTCACGTTTATTGTAATATGGTAGAAGATCTTCACTCACATTTGTATTTGTTGTCCAACCACTTCGGAGATAGTTCAAAACTTTTGAGAGTGTTGGATCATGTTTTGTTGCTTCTTGTAGGCTTTTTGTTGATAATGGTAGATCTTGAGATCGAAGGTGGAAAAGATGAGCTCTGTTGCTTTCCCTAACTTTTCGTTTTTTGACTTCAATTCATTTTTCAAGGGAAACCTTGATAGCATATCTGCCGTTGCATTGTCTGCACCTTTGTGATAATTTATTGAGTAGTCGTATGAGCTTAAAATTAATGCCCATCTAGCAATACGGTTGGAAACAACTTTTGGAATAGAGTCATTTTCGCCGAAAACTTTCACTAAAGCTTTATGATCAGTACGAATCTCAAAATGTCTGCCATAGAGGTATTGTTCAAAACGTGTTACTCCAAAAATTAAACCTAATGCTTCTTTTTCAATGACACTGTACCGGCTTTCAGCTTTGTCGAGTCGTCTTGATGCAAATAAAATGGGTCTTTCAGTACCATCAGTGTATCTGTGAAAAAGGGCTGCACCTAATCCGACTTCACTGGCATCTGTGGCAAGTATTAGAGGGAGCGTTTCATCATAATGAGCCAAAGTATCTGATGTTGTTAATAAATGTCTCAACTTTGTAGCAATCTGTTCATGTTTTCTATCCCAGCGCCAATTTTCTCCTTTTTGAAGTAATTTGTGTAATGGAACACACAGTGATTGTAAATGTGGAACGAATTTACTGTAGTAATTAATTGATCCTAAGAAAGACCTTAGTTCTTTTACATTTTTCGGTGATGGCATATCTTCCACAGCTTTGATATGTTCAGTTGTGGGATGTATACCTGTTTGATCTATTCTGTGTCCCAAATAGTTTACAGATTCCTCAAACCATTTACATTTTGTGGTTTGTACTCGAAGTCCATTGTTTTCAAAACGTTTCAAAACTTCCCTGACTCTGTTTATGTGTTCTTCTCTTGTAGGAGCTGTTATTATTACATCATCCAAAAGACATGCAACGCCTTGTAGGCCAGCCAAGATTTGATCCATTTTACACTGAAAGGCTGCTGTTGCTATTTTTATCCCAAATGGAAGGCGTGAATATCGAAAGAAACCTTTATGAGTGGAAATAGTGAGATACTTTTGTACCGAAGTATCAACTTCCATTTGTAAATATGCGTCCTTCAGATCTATGATTGTGAATTCCTTCCCTCCTGTGAGTTTTGAAGTGATTTCTTCAAACCTAGGTAGAGGATAGTTGTCTGGACTTATAAATTTATTAATGGTGGTTTTAAAATCTGCACATATCCGGACTGCTCCTGTCGGTTTCACCACAATAACTATTGGCGAGGACCATGTGATAGGTTCTTCACTTGTGTTTACAGGCGATAGCACATTACTGTCTACTAGACGTTGCAGTTCAATTTCTACTGCTTTTCTTAAGGAAAACGGTACAGGGCGTGGTTTTGCAACTATTGGTATGGCATTTGTTGACATGTGGAAAAGTACCTTGCAGTTCTTTATTGTTCCAAGATTTGGATTGAAAACATCAGGAAAATCCTTGATTATCTTATCTATCAAGACTGAGTTCTTTTTTGGTGGAGAACTAATAGCTGTTTTCTTTACTGTGCATATTTCAGCACCGGGTGGCAAAGGTAGATTGAATTTGAGGACCCAATCCAGTCCAAACAATGGTATGTCATTTTCTTTATAACAATTACCGATAATTTCCTGGAGTCACCAAAAGCATCGACGTTTATTTGTGTTTCTCCAAGTGTTTCAATGTCAATTCCTGTATAAGCCATGAGGTTACTTGTTGGTTTCAGAGTGGGAGATCCGATTACTTTCCATATTTTCTCGCCAATAACGCTGTAAGCAGCGCCTGGATCATACAGCATTTTCACTGTGTTGTTGTTGAGTTTAACATTCACCATTACTTTACAGCCTTTTTCCAGAGCTCTTATATGGTCAATATCGGACAGTGACAGGTTATCGTCTTCTATTGATAAATTGTCCCGAACCTGATTTATCTGTTTGTCTTTTACCATTATAGCGTTCCCAACTTTCAAACAAACTCTTGCAAAATGGTTCTTACCTCCACAAGCTTTGCAAGAAACGTCCTTTGCAGAGCACAAAGCATCATCTGAATGTCGCCGGTTTCCACAACGGATACAATGTGCATTTTTGTTCAATTTCAGAATTGATCTCTTTTCATATTGTTTGTTGTACTTTGGAGGGTTAGATTCCATTGCCTGATGTTTTCCAGAAATTTTTACTCTATTCAAATTTGTATTACTGTTCTTAATTTCCTGTTGTTGAAGGTTAACGGTTTCTAGTAATTTTGCTGATTCTACTATCTTTGCAAACGTTGTTTGTGTTGAAGCATGCATTCTCAATAACTCCAATTGCCAACTATCGTTGTTAATACCCAATATGAACTGATCTCTTAAACGTTCATCTAGATTATCGCCGAAATTACAATTTCCGGCAAGAGACTTTAAATCTAGTTCAAATTGAGTTATGGTCTCACCTTCATTCCGGAATCGTCGAGAAAAGCAAACTCTCTGGGATAGAGGTGCTTGTGGTTTCGTGTAGTACTTGTTTAAGACTTCTACAGCATCATTAAATCCAATGTTGTTAATGGGAGTCGGATGCATAGAATCAAAAACTATTTTGAACGGTTGTGGTCCCAGATTTTCAAGTAGTAGGTCTCGCTTTTTGTCCTCGTTTTTGATGTTTCCATTCCTTAGGAAAATCTTGAATCTTTCGTGCCAATAGATCCATTCTTCGGTTGTTCCATCGAATGGTTGGCATTTACAGTGACTTTTATTCACCGACTGCGCCATGTAAAATATTGAAATAAAATAGATTAAGAGTTTGAATATCTAGTGTGTATTTCTCATCGTAACATGTAGGAATGAATAACAAGTCAACAAACTATTAAATATTATTACTGTTTGATATCATGTGTTTTGCACAACATCTGATATCCTACAGGAGAGAATATTCTTATTACTCTTAATATTAAATAAGTACTCTTTCGGTACAATTTATTTGAAAAAATATTTCATCTCGTTCCCAGAAAATGAATTCATTTCAAATTCATAAGAACTTAGAGATGTTCTAATACTAGGAATTTCTTCACGTTGTACCTCATCATCCTTTCCATGTTTTTATATCAGTATTTTACACTACATATATATTGCTGAGATAATAACAACATTTCAATATCCGCCAATGGACTGTAATTATTGTTCTTGAAGAATATCACATTCTACCTGGCATATTAGTTTTAATTTCTAGGAGATTTATATACTTAGTGATGTATACAGGGTGTTTCAGGAGGAATGTGCAATACTTTTCAGGCTGATTCCTTACACCAAGTAGACAAAAAAGTTCCATGGGACTAACCCCCAAAAACGCTTTGTTACCGAGATAACAATGGCGGAAAATTGAGATTTTTCAAAATATGTAAATTTTTCTAATTTTTTAGAGGCTTTAGTAAGGTTCTAAAATAATCAATTCCTATGTAAAATTAGCTGTGGAATTCAATGAAAACAGTTCCAAGTTTGTAACTTCCACTGTTATTGAGATAATTGGAAAAATATGCTAAAAAACGCCATTTTTTAACAATAAGGGTAATAACTGGATAAGGAATAATAAAATTGTATTTTTTATTAATGGAAGTTGAAGTCGGATTCTAAAGAAAAAGTTAAATGGCGACGATTGTGTAAATCTTACCCAAATCTCAGAAATGGCGATCAAAAATCGCAAAATTGACAAAACATAGCACAAGTGATGAATTTGTGTTTAGTAGCGATTTTGCGTTTTTTGATCGCCGTTTCTGAAAAATTAGAAAAATTAATATTTTTCGAAAAATCTAAATTTTCCGCCACTGTTATCTCGGTAACAAAGCGTTTTTGGGGGTTGGTCCCATGGAACTTTTTTGGAATCAGCCTGAGAAGTATTGCACATTCCTCTGAAACACTCTGTATAACGTTCCAGAGAGTTTTTCCTTCTGTCTGGATACGAAAAAAAGGAATAGATTTTTTTAGCATCATTAGATCTCACACAAGAAATATAATAGTTTTGCTTCCTCTATTCTATTGCATTTCTAGAAACTAGCAAGAGATTCTATTGTTGAACCAAATTTGACAGCATAATTGTATTTTCCCGATGTAATAGGACTGATGCATTTCGCAAAGCGGCCACAGCCGGCTCGTCCATAATCATTGTCACAAATGGCACCTTTCTAGATGGCACGACTGGAAAATTCAACGTGAATAATTCACACGGCTCGATTTTGAATTCAGCACACGCGTTGCTCGGCCAGATTGCCAGTTGAAAAATACCCCCTTTGGCCTAGTAACGCGCCATACAAATAGCAGGCTCGATAATATGTAAATACATGGAGATGCTTCTAAAAAGTTCCACTCATAACCATCCATGCGTACGGCATTGCCAACACTTGTCCAGTGAATATGGATCTCGCTTGTGTATTGGCTGGAAGATTACATGCTAAATGAGAGCTATTTGGATGGACCATGTTAATCCTTATTGCTTTCAATAGCTATTTTCCGCCAGTACTTTTTAGGCAAATTGGGACATAAAAATCACTGCTAATACATGACATGACATACAGATATGTAGATATGTTCAAAAAATTCTTGAATAGAAAAGCACAATGCTTCACGGTAATAGCACTGGTGTTGAAGAGAATATAGATGCAGAGTATGAGCACATATTAATGTGAGGATAGGAAATGATATAAGGATAGGATAGGATAGGATAGGATAGGAAAAAGCTTATAATATTGAAGTGAGGAGTATAGACATGTACAAACAGGATAAGGAAATAATTTTTGTCCTATAAAAACTGTCTGAAAAGCCAATTTGATTTAAAAAAAGGTTGTAATATGACATTTTTTGACAGATTACCGTGTTGAGACTGTGAGTTGATGATGATTCACGACGATTAAATTGAATTGAATTAAAAAAAGTGTTATCAATTGGCTGTTTCTGTTATAATCTTGCCACAGAATTGGTGTTTGTTTATCACTGCTTGATTTTTGGTATTCTGCAGCATTGTACTTTCGTCTCCCTTAGATAAAGTAATAGAGCTCTTTAAGACCAAATTTCAACTAGCAAAACTTGTAAGTTGGCTCAATTGTTGTGAAATCAGTTAAATTGCTCTAGTCTACAACAAAATTGAATGGAACTCATTCGAGCTAATTGAATTTCACTCATCCCCCAATTTCTATTGTCAAACAATAATTAATTACTTGAATTTTTTTTAATTAGGTTGGTTAGAATTGGAACACGATACATATCAATGGACGAAGCCCAGATAGAATTTAACAGACTGCTGGAAAATTCTCGTAGGTAGGCTACACTTTTCTAATGAGTTCTAAAGCTTTCCCAGCAATCAAAGAATCCAAATTTTCAGAAAACTCCTGGGGGTAAGCATTGGTATTAAATGTATCCTTTTGTGTGCAATGATGAGAATGCCGCGAGACGTGCGATTCTAAAAAAGCTTTGGCATGGAGTTTGTCACAACGACACGACCTTTCTCACGTGCGGTGCATATGAACGCTTGATATGAAATTGAATTGGAAGCTTTCGAACGATTTGCATGGCGCGTAGCAATGGAAACGGCGTGGAATTTATGGCCTAAACGTGGTTTGAGATCGGTAAACACGCTGACTCAATTTCCGCGCCCAGAAACTACATCATTAATTTCAACTTAATACAGTCGTTGGCTTGATATAGTCTGTCCAAGCAAAGAAGTCATTCTGGCAAGATGGGAGAATGACTCCAGCTCGGTCAATATTGGTTCAGAAATTATAAATTTGGTCTCAAATTATGGTAAATATTCTAATCTATAATCTGAGACCAAATTTATAATTTTGGACCAATATTGACCGAGCTGAAGTCATTCTCCTATCTTGCCAAAATCTCTTCTTTGCTTGGACAGACTGTATGGACAGCGTTTTTCTGATTTACGTACATTATCAGTGCTTTATGCACAAGCAATCGAATCATGCGCACAATAAATATTGATGGTCTAATAGACTATGAGTCACTGCTCTTGCTTGTTTCATGAAAAATGTGAATTGAAATGAACGGTGCACATTAATGTTTAGATCGTGAAAAAATGCGATCAATTGAATGAGCATTGCACACTATTGTTCAGAGCTTGAAAATGCGATCATTTGGAATGAGCGTTTGCAAACTAATGTTCCGGTTATGAAAAATGTTATCAATATCAATTGCAGATGTACAATAATGGAAAACTGCTCTGTACTAATCTGATTTTCTCATCTTGAAATGCTCATGCATTATAACTATGATATCAGAATACTTTAACCATCTAGGTCCTTGAGAATAAGAAGAATTTTGCAAAGTTTTGTCTAGATTTGATTTATTTTCAATTAATAGTTTTTTCCTGATATAACACTTCAACTGATGTTTGAAATAATAACCAATGAGATACCTCAGACTTTTTCAATGATTTTCTTTATGATATTTCAAATCAAATATCAAGAATATTGATTTGTCGAGAAGAAATCTTAAAAAATGCCTCTCGATAAAATTGATAGACACACAGAATAACTGTGTTTTTCTCAGTTACTCGTTTCTGCTTGATTTGAATATTGAAGCGTGTTTTTCAAAATGTAATATTTTGAAAACTCTCATAAAATTTCTATTATTCCAAAAAATTTATTTCCAATCATTTTTGTTTATTTTTCATGTATTAAACAAAGATTTTTACTTTCAGTCATTTTTCAATTAGGATGATCTACGCTTTGTTCAACCTAATAATGGAATTTCGGGAAAACACTATGAAACTGTATAGTGTTTAAATGCTCTAAGATAGGAATTATGATAAGAAAGAAACTTCATATTATGTGGAATATTTGCATACTCATTTATCCGTGACTCTCAAGCTACAAATTGGGTACCTCACATACTTTAGAGCCTCGTACACATTTCCTGACCTATATTTCATTTCACATGCGTGTCTCTCGTGTATTCTATGCTGTCATATATTGCAGAGGATGTTACCTTCACGGATGAGCTTATTTTAATCTAAAGGTTTCCCTGGAGCACTCAACCAGTTGATGCTGAATGTGAACACATGCCGTCTCGTCTGGTGATTTAGGCCTTTCCGGTGCCTAGATTTCGTGTAGTGTTATGCGAAGTTATATGAAGACTGGTGATATCACGGCACAGCCGTATTGTATTGAATTGCATTGCATCTCTCAGAAACATGCTGAGGTGGATGAAATTCATACAAGAAAATATCACATCTCCATCAAGCTCCAATATGACACCTGTGGAATTATTCTTACATTAATCATGTCGGTCGTATTGGTTGTTGGTTCTAATGCTTGCTTCTTCTAATGCTAGCGTTGATGGAAGTTGATGAGTGATAAACTAAATTCTCTCAAGCTAGAAATTGGGTAACTGAGCCAATTGTTTCTAAGACAAATTTGAATAATGAATCTTCCGTAAAACAAGTTCATTATATCAATGAATCTTTCGAGCTCATAAAACAAGTCTTCAAGCCACCTTGTTGTAGTTTTTGTTTTTGCAACCAATCATAATTATTTTCCCATCAACAAGGCATCATTCAAAAAGAAATGTATATCGATGGTTGTAAATTGTCATTTGTTTTCTGAATCTTTCGACTAATTAGAATTAATATTATTAGACCTTTTGAGAAGTATTTATTCAAAAGAGTAAATGAAGCTAACGCGTGTAAAAAGTGAAAATTGGAAGTGAAACTTTGTTACGGTTACCGTGATTTAGTTGCAATAAATTTGAAGTGTTTCCTCAATACAAGAGTTCAGAGTAGAAGCTCCAATTGTTAGTAATAATAATTGAAACTATAGTTGAAATTTCTCAAATTAACATTTTCGATTATTAGTTAGGATTATTGAATGTAATGAAACTCCACTCTCCTAGTCTTCATTCCTCACCAATTGCCCAAAAGTATAGAATTTCAGATTTATCGATATAAATCTCTTCTCTATAATCTCAGATTATTATCCACATTACAAAAAGTGGAAAATAACAACTCAAGTTCCCCTTTTCCATTGAAGTTCTTGGTTAGATGAGCAGTCGCGAAGATGTTTGCCAATTTCTCTGATTTAAAATCAGCTGAAGGAACCAATACAAGCCAGAAAGGATTCTCTTGAGTATAGCCTGAGAGGTCATCGACCTCACTGACCCCGTGACCGACACACAAGCCTCCACTTAATTCTCTTTCTCACTGTATCCCACATTATCTGCTCACTCATTTCTCTTTCGCTCTCACTCTTTGCGCTTTTCGTCTCTCTCCACCTTCTGGTTCTTTCGATGGTCGATCGTTGTTGAGTTTAGTCGCTCCGTTAGGTGCTCTCAAACTCTCAACTCTCAACCGAACTCTCCACCCACTAACGAGTTACGATGTAATATAGTGAAAATATCGCTCATACTTCAATACAAAGCTGTCGCAGCCGTTATTTCCTTATGTCAAAACAGATGAACCCATCCATCTCCACTGCCTAAACTGAAACGCCTCAACGAAGGTCAATATTCTGGTCTCAATAACAGAGCCAACATTCAACAACCTACTCATAGCTGTCAGCTACATAGATTGACAGTGTGCTGAATACCTGTAGGATGTGAGAATTAAAAGATTAGACCTTGATAGTTTTCAAAGAAATTTATCATTCAGAGCATAGAAAGAAATTTTCACAAACTAAAATTATATTGAGAAATCCAAATTCAGATCCAAATAAAAAGTGTTTTTGAGGAGGGTGATACGCACATATGCGTTCCAGGTTTAAGGGTGGTTATGGTTGATGACACTACTTAAAATGGCTAGATATAGGGAGACTGATGATAAGAATTGAGAAATGCATTCAATTTTCGCTTTCAGTTCGCCGGTATCTTTTAAAGCATGGAAGTTACTTTTCCAAAAATATTTTTCAGATTCTAGCTATCTAATCCTAAGATATCTATCTATTCAACAAATGTCTTGGACTGTTAGCGTTTTACATCATAATCAAATGACATGTTCACTTAAACTCGTGATCTGGGGTGTAGCAACAGTTTCGCTAGTGAAGAAATTTGTACAAACTAAAATTATATTGAGAAATCCATATTCAGATCCAAATAAAAGGTATTTTTAAGGGTGATACGCACATATGAGTTCATCAAGTAGGGAAACATGAAATCTTTCAACTAATTGATTGTTAACTATTGGAGAAATTTTATTAAATGGGATTGGAATTAATTAATCATTCACATGACATTTTTTATTTTAACGATTTCATCCCAATTTTTAACGATGAGAGAAACTGAAAAGCCCATCTTTAAATTCATGTCACCTTCGTTTTTATTCCACCTTTCCAATCAAAGAAAGATTGACATCCATCTGTTATCAGAAATTAATTGGCACAATGTCATTCTTCTCTATTCCCTTCCCCAATCATCTTTTTAGTTGATTGGGTGTGATTATTCAAATAACAAATCCTGTTTGATGAATGACTCCACGTGTATTGTAAAAAAGTCGAAGCGAATAAAATAAGAGTGATTTTTACGATGGTTGCAGCTTTTTTTTATAATAAAAATTCGAATCAAATGGAAATTGTTTCTATTGAGCTTTTTCAGCCTTATTGCAGTGGAATACATATGTTAGTTTGTGTTTTGTACGTAGGTAAAACATTGATGTAGAGAAGTTTGATATGCAGAGTTGGTTTCCTGATCAGGAAACATAAAGTTGTTTTTGTGCGTTTCCGGTCCTTAGCGTTTGGGCTTAAAAGCACCGTAAGCTAAAGTCCCGATTTCTTCTAACAATATCCTCTCAACACCTGCAACTCCAGGTCTCCAGCTCTACAATATTCCTCTTTCTCAGTTTTTTTTTTCACCAAAAACACGAGCTGAAACCCTGCTGTGATGTGTCAGCGATCTTTCAAACACAACTCTACCATTCTTTCTTGTATTGAAATTTTATCTCTGATAAGATCATCTCCAGTGTTCGTTTTTTATTTTAAATGAGATCTTGATAATCAACTACAAGGGAATTCTTTGCTGAGATAGTGATGTATTATTACAGTTATATTAATTTATGAGAGTAGCTGTTTCTCCTTGGTTTTGAAATTATCATTATAACAGCTTCAAGTATAAAAATTTTAATATAATGAATTTGTTGTAAAATGTTTGCTGAATTGTAGTCACCGGCAACTTCTGACATTTTCGTATTGAAAATACAATTTTTATCTGGGTTTCATTTAATTTCATTTATTCATTGATATCATTACACAGATTATATTAATAGTATTATAACCAGGCAAGAAAAACTAGGCAGAACCTGTACTATTTCTTTCCTGAATTTTGATAAATAATACGACACAAAATTTACAAACCAGAGCAAACTATGAATCACTTATATCTGTGAAGTCATTGTAGAATAAAAGTTGTTCAATTAACTGGAACTGTCAAGTTCTTTGAGAAGTATGAATTTGTACTGGAATTGTATAAAAATTTTCAAAACTTTTTAGATTCATTTGAATAATAGGCCTACGTGCATCTGAGCAATAGATTGACATTTTTTCAAGAAGAGATCAAAACAGGCCTACTGATGATGAATATAGTAGTTTCGTTCAAGGTCCAATAAAGTTGGATTCAGCTAGAAATGCAAATTCATTCTGCAGGTGAATACAGAGTGAATTGAAGTTTGGGAAAGATCTAACTTTGTGACAAGCCGAGAGAATGCTCCTCCACAATTACAATTTGAAGCCCTTCTGCCCTTGTAATGCGTTTGTAAATACTGGACAGGATTCAATGGCGATAACTCAAAGGGAAGTTTGATGTTAATGTGTGCTCTGGGCATTATCCCCGGAGAATTGTTAACCTGTCAGAGTCATTGACAATGAATCTGTTCCTGGTTTCAGTGTGTAATGAGTGCGATGAATCAGGTTAGGAACGCACTTTAGTCGGATGTGTTCAATTGCACAATCCTTTCAAAGTTCAATAGCAACAATAGAAGAGTATTGGTGTTGACTGTTAAGGACTCCAAATTTGTTTTTTCTCCAACATCTAATTAAGTTTCTTAAGCTGGATGTGATTGTGATGCAAACTTTGTTTGCGCGAAGGTAATAAAAGAATAATATTTTCAGGAAACAAATAACTTGAATCTCTAACTATTATTATTTTGTCACTCAATAATCTTCAAAAATTTATGATGTAATTTTTCTGTTGCCATTTTAATGAACTACATAAGATTAAGATTTAATGGTTTTTGAATAACAGAATAATAATATTCAAATAATGTTTTGAATAACAAGACCTACCGTTGCGTGTTGAGTTTGTATCACAGTATAGAAAGTTATCCTCCGTAATTTGATTAAAAAATATTCAGATCTTTCTTGCAAATGAAAATCCTTTCCCTTCTACGGAAAATACAGCCTTCTGTGGTTTTGGCCTGAGTGTTTATTCCTCAGCTTCTATTCAGAGATATGGATGTGAGGATTAGAATGAATTCGATATCGAAGTACGGTACTGCTATGGAATTTGGGAGTGAAACGCTGTTTGTTATTTGTGCATGATAATCACTGGCGGCTCGAACCCACGAAACAGGTGAAGTGCCCGTATCTTTTACTGTACAGCACTTCACCTGTTTCGTGGGCACGAGCCGCCAGTGGCATGATTACTCAGTAATAAAAAGCACGCGGATATTCCTCCCAATAAAATTGAGAACCTCAAAACTCTCAATTTCAATGCGAGAACGGTTCCCTAATCTTTTTTCCGGAAATTGAGTTTTCTCTGAGATAATATAACGTCTATCGACGTTTCTTCTGTGAGAGTTTGCTCTTTATTCAAGATAAGCTTGAAGATTAGAGTCACCTGTAACCGCACCGTTTGTTCCAATCCCACTCAAGCTATCTGATACTTTAATTTCGAACTTTCCTGAATGAAGTAGGGTAAAATACCTCAGTAACCTTTGTACACTTGCACATTTCTCAGAATTGGATTTTCTGGATTTAATCCGAGAGAGGATTAATTTTTAAGTGAAATTCAACCTGTGTTCTACTTAACTAGGAAGTACTATGTTCTGTTTAACCTGATTATATACTAATTGGATCATTATAATATTCCTGACTGTCTCTCATTAAAGTCTCTTCATTAAGAAGTACAGTATTTCCATTACTCTCTAGCAGCCTACTCCAAATAATTCATCATAGAGAAATTTTGAAACTAAACTGAACATATGAATCTTACTAATTGTTTTTTTGTTTTATTACAGGTCAGTTGTCCGCTTTTAACTCCTACATAGCGTTCCTTATTCATAATTTGGTATGTTGTTTGTAACAATATTCACTGTAATAATACAGAATCATATGAAACATAGAACTTGAAATAAATCAAGTTGGAGCATTTAATGCATAGTCATAGGTAGCTATGTTCATGACATGCAGTCTATTAGTGCAATATGCATTTTCATCCACCACTCCATGCTGGTAATTTTACTCGTAGAAAATTAAGGCTGAAATACATAATCTTTATTTGGATTTCTCAATATTTTAATCCATCATTTGTCAGCATACGGGCAATTTACCTTTGTGCTTCAAATTATGATTGATGGTACTAAATTACTGTTCTTATTCAACAAATGGTATACATAGGATTCAATCTACATTTAAAAAGCAACGCTTAACCTCAATATTATCATGATATGTTCTCTGTTCTAATTGTTGAACGAGTTGAAATTTGTAGATCCCACCTTTAGCTTTAAAAGTAGGATGTTATGTTGAGAGTCGGATATTTCTCAACTGCACAGGTTCAATTGGACATTCAAGCATGAATTCAATGGCTGGATCATTTTATTTTTCCCGATTCGATTTATTCAAACTCTGGGAATTGGAAAAAGCATGTAAAAATTACAAAGTTCCTAGAGAAAGAGCAGTCTTGTGCGAACGGCTCAATAGGCCTATAGCTCAATAGGTCTTGTTTATAGAGGAGAAGCCAATTAAAAAAAAAAATCAGTTCAATGGTCGTCATTAATTTGAGAAGTGAAGTATAAAGTTCAATAATAAGTCAATAATTTTGACACTCCCCAACTGAATATTTTCAAATCACCTGAATTAATTTCCCGTTCTCTATAGGATTACTTCTCTGGAATGTTTTGTGAGCTAACGAGCCGAGTAGCTTGGCGTTTTGCAGAATCACTTCAATTAGGCCATGTGACTGACAAATAATCCCGTGTGTATGGAGTTGATTGAGCTCAATTTTGTTTACCAGCTTTGATCCTCTGCCCATTTAATCCTTACCTATAATTTCCTTTCTCTCTGTTTCTATACTCTTGCACTTTCTCTACTGCTATTGCGATCTGTAATTACCTTAGTTGACATTTCTCTTTTGATGAGCAAGTTATTCGTGAAATAATTCTCTTATTCATTGCACATATCTAAAATAAACTAGTTCGCCAAGGGTAATGTAATCTGTATTAGAAAACAAATCTTGTATAGCAATTGAACGTTTCGTCTGCTTCTTGTGCGCTCCAACAGCTGATATTGAAGTTCAAGTTGTCATCAAGCTATGTCTAGATATTGTTTCTGAAACCAAGAGATTATATAGCCTATTGCATCGATGCTGTATATCAGCTATTAGTTGGTTACTTCACGTACAAGAGACAGACGAAACCGCCTATCTTTTTGGCGTTATACGAATGCTATTAATTTACTGTCTTCGCCTCATGTCAGATCTCCCACCGTATTAATATAGTACTAATATAAATAGTGCTTTATTAGTTGAAGTCATGATAGATTAGCGCTGCTAATATCCTACCGATTTTCAACTTCTGATGTACATGCGAATTGCAGCAACAAGTGGGTTTTACTTTTAATCAACTTAGCAACTTGAACTTCGTATTGAAAACTCCTGGAGTTTCGTTAGACATTGACTGACCATTAATGTCGGTTTAGTGATATTTATGATTCACTTAAAGTGCTAATGGAGCATACAAAACTCGTCAAATGAAGAAATGATTCACGGAAGTTCGTGAAAGATCATAATGATAAAACAATTGAGAGGTGCACGATTAGTTGAGTGCTAGGCTGTGAAGTAATTACGAAACCAATACGAACTATTCGAATCTGCTTGTATCTGGAAGTGAAATGTAAAGGTTAACGTTTTCTCAGCGATTAGGCCAGTACCACTCTTTTACAGGCAGGACTTATACAACTAAAATGTGTTTTTATGTGGGTATGAACAGAAGTCTTATAAATGGTAAGGCCTAGAGGCTTTTCGATTAATAGAACCTAATCTCACCCACAAATTTTACATTCAATGTATTCACGTTAGATTCTACTAGTAGAATGAATAACTCATTCACCTTTAGAGGTTATTCACTATATAATATTACAAAATTAACTAACTTGGATGACATGAATTGATCTTAAATTATTTAAATACAGTAACCAAACTTAATAATTATCATTGTTATAAATATCTTTTGTCTGTCGATATGGCTGACCATCTTCTGAAACTATTTATAATTTAAAGAAATGCAGTGAATATTTCTGAAATTCTAGTTCACATTGAATTCGAGGTGGATTTATTCTAGATTTATTCATACCGTTGATGCTACTCCCTACTCCCACCTAAACTGTGTTCTCTTTTCATAAAAACTTTACGAACAAGTTGGATAATCCACCTGTTGTCTGTGGCTAGGTGCAGTGTCTTCGTAATAAATCCTATCAAATTGACCATTTTTCATCTTCGTTGACAGAAAAATACACCGCTAGACTTGTACATTAGTCGGATCTTTGCGTCAGGGAAAATATCGTCTGTCATACTCAACTTGTGGCCCATTTGTCTTCATCAGTCCAGATGTAAACTGAATGTTACAACAGGCATCACTCCTAGAGTTAGTGCTAGGTTGAACTCCCAACTATTTTAGACTTTTAACAAGTGACATTTTGTTTGCTACTCTACAGATTTCAATGTTTGATTTGGTGCTGAAAAATTGGGTGAATCAATTTCGAATTCTTGTGGCGAGTATTGCCATATTTATTTATTAATTTATTAGACAAAATACATTACTTGATGGATAAAACACAGACAATAATTGTCCGTTATTGGACTCTTAACTATTCTAGTCTTTTTATGTATCACATAATGACATATCACTTATTGTATGTAACTGTATGTTTATTGTGGTGCCTAACAAACGTTTCTCGTGGCGAATGAGTATTGCTATGAATTTGTATCTGCTCTAAAGATTTTATATGTTTTGTTTGTTGCTGCTCAGATTTAAATTTCTGACAAATCTTAGTAGATAAGTAATATTCAACTCACTTGCAACAATTATATTCTCATGCTATGTCTTATGTGTGTTTATTCACTAATTTAATTCCAATCCATGCAATGATGAATAGAATGTTCAGCCTAATACCAAGTTATATTGATTTATATGGAACTGATAACATTATAATTTATCATCTGAAATTATTATTTTTGTGGCTAGTAAATTCGGGCCAATGGTTCGAGTGGAAATAGTAGAATAATTTAATAAGAGTCTCAACAAGTTGTAGAAACCGTATATCCCAACGTACATAGATTATGCAACGACTCATATTCAATAAATGTATTTCCAAGGCTCACCAGTATTTAAAAAAGTAAAGTTTTTGTAGTTGGATTATAAATGTACGCTCGATATTCCTTAAATAGTGGTTCTATCAAGTTAACACTGAAAATGCGTTCTAAATTTAGACTTCAAATTATAAAATAGTAGGCCTACTGTACTGAGTTTTCAATGACAGGCTGGAGAAATATGGTGAGCTGCGATATATTTTCAACAACTTCAAGCATGGTAAAGTAACATTATTAAACAATCTGCTCTCAAGAAGTTCATCTAGAAATCATAATTATTTGAATCTATTTCTATTAGTACCTTCTATTCGAAATAAATTGTATTCATTCAAAAGTCTTTTCTCATCATGAAATGAAATTAGATCTGAAAATATTTCCATCTGCTCATACTATTCAATTACTATGTACTTCCACTTCCCATCAAGGTCTCAGATAAATTGTTGTACGAATTCATCACCTCTAACCATTTATTACATTCGCACTAGACTTTTCTCTCAAAATGCCTTGATAGAAAGTTTAATCTGTAGAAAACGAGAAAGCTTCTTAGCAGCAGACCACAAAATCTTTGTCTCAAGAACATTTACTATATAAATTAATGTGTCTTGGAGACACCGACAATGCTGGCAGCGGCGATTGGCTAATGAAATACGGTCTATTATTATAATACAGTAATATGGTCTTATAATAATAGTTCAGGCTGTGTCGTTTGTGGTTTGTATTAGTTTCAAAAGCGGAATATGATATTTGTTGCTGATTAAAGTTAGTGGATTGGAATTGTAGGGTGGGTTGTTGCTTATGATTGTTGTGAGAATACTTGTGTGAATGAGAAAAAATTGTTGTTTTAAAAACTGAGCTGGAAATAACTCACCGTAGTACGTATTTGGCAACTAGACTCAGTAACGTACTTGGTATCATCCCTAATAATTTCATTTTATGATTTCATGATCGTTAACGAATATAGTCTTTGGTCCGAGAAAATCCCAAACAATTCTAAAGATTTTTGACTACCATATTCCCAGATTTTTAGCTACAGCGAGTCATTAAAGCGTATGAATGAAAATAGGAGGGAATAGAGCTAATATGAAAGTAATGTTCTCTAAAATGAAAGTAAAATGAAGTAATGAAGTAAGTAAGTAAGTAAAATGAAAGTAATGTTCTCATTTATCTAATGAAGAGGAAATACGATCTAGAATGATCGTGAAGAGTAAAATAGCAGAAGAGAGAAGAAACTTCATAAAGAAGGGATAAGTAAGAAAGAAGATCGTAGTACTATAGAGTAAAATTAGAAAGTGAACTAACAAAAGAGAGTAAAATAACAGAAGAGGAAAATTGAAAATTCCTATATGGAAATTCAACTCAATTATATCTTTTGTCATAGTTCGATTAGTTGTCATCAATAGAATATTTTTTGAATCAAGTTTGATATTATTGAATGATATTGTCAAATATTGATGGAAATCAAAATTTATTGATCTCAAATCATATTGCACAAAAATGATGTATCAAGAGGCGAAAGATTTTGACGTATGTCGGAAATGATGACATATTATGTCTGATGTGAGGATGAACCGATATCCACTGAAATCCGCCATTATTCATGTCAAAATTGTCAGTGGATACATTTATACCAATCATCGTAGTCTTCATTGTAGACTTTGTCATTCCTTTACTTTGTAGTTTGTTCCTCTTCTATTATCGCTCCATCATTCTCTTGTCTCTTTCTTGTTTGTTCTCTTTTCTCCTCTATAACCCTCTCATTTCTTCATGTATTCTGTTCTCATCAACTCTATTTTTCTTCTCCTTGATAGTCGTTATTGTTTTATTTGATAGTGGAATATTCTCCGAATTCTATCAGCCTACAACGCTACAAGTCTTCTCAAATCCTCACTACAATTGGATTTCACATCAATTATCTGAGGGTCAAATCGATCAGATTTTTCATTAGCCATTTATCTTTGAGCCTACAAAATTCTGATTTATTTCACATTCGCACTCCAAAAAAAAACATTGAAATTTGGTAAAAGGCATCTTGGACATGAGTCTGTGTTTTAAACCAGAAAGTGTATTAATTCCTGTCGGATAAATAAATATAACTGAATACTCACTTTTCAAGTTGATGCGAACTTTCAAACTATATCTTTAAAATTAATTTCAGCTCTAGTGAGTTTCTTGTGAGATTTTGCATCCTTGTCTCTGGTAAAGTCGGCACTGTATCATGATCCAGTTTTCTTTGTGTAGGAATTCACCTGAATAATGCGCGGATACTATACATGTGCGTAACTACATGCTTTATGTAGCACTTTGTATGCGAAGTCTATTCTGGCGCCAATAACTCGGTTTTATACTCACACTTTTGTATAGTCGTCCTCGTCCATCTCTTTGGCTGGAGTCTGCAATCCCCACTGACATTTGCACCCAGATAAAGACTGTCCAAGCAAAAAAGACATTCTGGCAAGATGGTAAAATGAATCTAGCTCGATCAATATTGGTTTGAAAGTTATAGATTTGGTCTCAAATTGTATATCAGGATGTTTCTCACAAATTGATACCAAATTTACAATTATTGAACCAATATTGACTGAGCCGAAGTCATTTTCCCATTTAGCCAGAATGTCTTCTTCACTTTGACAGACTATAGCTGCAGCAAACAGCAAGGATTAACGTCATTAAAGTTGATGCGTAGATTTAAGATTACCATGTATTCCAAGTTTTTATCGCCTTCCATCAGGCCAAGGCTCTTGCATTCTCCTTATACTTCGTACTGAATAAAACATGATGATTGATGATGATGATGATGATAAAGATTACGATCTGTACACAGAATCCTTCCCTATTTTCGTTGGACTAGTGATTTCTACATTTTATTATCTGTTTTATCAATATTTCTTTCTACAATTGAGTTTGGTTGAATCCTTCTCAGTTCTTAACATTTTTTGTTGATCTTCATCTTCTTACAATAACTCGTTATTGTAAATGTTATTCTTAATGTTAATGTTAATGCTATTGTTTCTTTTTCTACAAAAGCACTGCAATCATATAAAAAACTTGAATTGTGCTCAAATAAATGAAACATTAACATGTACTTCTTTCTTCATGGTTTTTAATTGTAAAGTAGGTAATTTCTCATTTTTTAAAATCGTATATTATCCTGTTGCTTTCGTTGGGTTTAGTTTGTTTATTTTGCCTGAATTGATGATGAATCACCTCATTACAATTTTTCACGATGTTCAAAGTGTTGAATCATCAACTTCAAAGTTTTAATATGTCTGATGTGTTTAACATGGTGAAGATATATAATAAGGTACCCTATTAATGTGCATTCATTTGTATGGATCCATTTCTATAGTCCATTCACGATGGCTTGAGACGAGATAAACAAAAGCTCTGCATGTGTGTGTGTGTGTGTGTGTGCGACTGGAGTGGCTTCGTTTCAGCCACGACATAAACAATTCACAGCAATGCCGAAATCCCGAATTTTGTTGTAGGCAATTCAGAATAAGTAACTTTAAGTAATCTTTTTTATAAATACACATTGGAAAATTGCTTGTTTCGGTTGTCTCTCGACTGCATGGACCTAAAATGAACAAACAATTATAGTAAAAGTTTTTGTGTCAATGCTTTCGTTACAGTCCCTACAACAAAATCCGGGATTTCGGCTATAACTTGTTCATGTCGTGACTAAAACGAAGCCACTCCAGTCGCACACAAACACATGCAGAGCTTTTGTTTATCTCGTCTCACGCCATCGTGAATGGACTATAGGTATTCATTGTCAGTGAAATTATTTATCTCAAGTATTGAGATAATGAGCTATATTATTAATTTTCTAGAAATCAAGTCTTGAAAATTCAATAAGGAAAAAGAAAGAGATCAGGTCCAAAACGATTCTACCGTATCTTCTTTTTTTTTTTTTTTTTGAGGGTGATGCCCACATGGGCTTTTGGGCCTGTGCGTGGGTAATGGGAAGGATGATGATGAGAGATGAATGGACCTACTGCTTTAGGTGGGTTCCGAACCACCGAGAGGCGATTTTTGAGGCTCATAAATTGAATTCAGAGGAACCGGTCACCAGTACAACGGTGCTGGCAGAGGCACGTCGCTTATCTAATCTCACCGATTAGACGCTCTCTGCCACTGGGACAAACCGCTTCCCTAATATCAATCAATGATTCCCTAAATCATCTTAATATCAATGATTGATTACTTTTATAACATAGACTTTATTCTTGTTCAAGACAATAGAGCTCAAAATCGAGTATGGTTTCTACTCAGTTTCTAATGAAGATGATGCCAATAAGATGCCATGAAACTCGAGTATGGTTCCAAATAGGCTAATTTTTGTGGATTTGACAACATTTGTGTCCCCACTTATTCACCATGGAAAAGTTCCACAACATATCTGAATGAATAATTGTAAATTTCTTCAATAGAGTTTATTTTTCAGCCCATACATTCTGTTCATAAAGATTTAGTAGTATAGTAAAGAGGTCTTTCTCCTGCACTCCACCTGAAAAGAAGATTTTCTTCAAATTCCATACCAAATCTGTTCAAGGTGTGTGGAGAAAAAGAACCTGTTTTCTCAACTTTTGCTGAAAAACGGAATAATTGTAACATGTCGACGGAGGATTGAATTTGGAAGATCCATCAACATCTTTCCAGTCGAAATCTGTCCATTCCATGCTCCATCCACTTGATTACAAGTTTCAAGTCCGTGGTCAAGGCCATAATTGGTTGGCGCAGGTAATCTACTCTTATCGTGACGTCATTTCGTTTCCAAGAGCAAGGCCAAGGTTTCCAAACATTACTCTTTTTTATTTTGACTGGACTTTCGTCGGTTGAGTGGCGAGAGCCGGTTTTCCTTGCCAAAGTTTTGGATTGCTAGAGTTTTCATTATTGAGTAGTTTCGAATTTGATTTTTGAAAACTCTTATATCTGATTGCTTTGAATATTCTTCCGATGAATAGTTTTTGGGCTTTTTTTCGTAAATTCTCTATTATTTTACATCTGAAAAAGGATTTCAAATACTCTTTGCCTGCTTGCGTATTTTTTCAGTTGATTAATTTTTGTGCTCGTCACCAGAAAACTTATATTTGTGGGCCTATTACGATTCAAAAAGGAATCACGAACATTGGATTTGAGTTTTTATTCCTAAATGCTAATCATCAAATTTTTAATAGAAATAAAATAATATTTTTCCCCGAGAGATACCGGTTCTTCTCTAAAGAGATCCTGTTAAATGGTGTAAAAGCCGAAACCGGTATCTTGATGAATCTATTTTATAGCTTTTTATTCAATAGTTTGCAAATCCTTGGTGTATTCCAACGTAGTTCAAGTAGCCATCTAGTTATCGAGTATCTAGATCTATGTTACTCTTTAAATTTCAGTTGACGTAACTTTTGTTTCGGAGTAGTTTCGTAGTTGGCCTTCTACAAAGTAGACCTATAGACCATCTACTTAATTCAAGTCAAGTCAAGGAAGTGCAATTACGGTACCGAAGACGTGAGACATGAGAGCCTAATAAACTCTAAATGCTGAATCTCATGAAAGTGCCAGGATAATCTGGTGAAATATGTCCTTGCTCGCAACTCTTCTTGAAATTCAAGTCTCGTTTCTCTGTATATGATTTCCCCCAGATGTGTAGCGAAATAAACATAGGAGTATTATCTAAGATGACATTTCACGAAGAAAGTTCATAACGGTTTTAATAGTTAGTGCACTATACTTGGTTAGTGTGTTTCACTAGTAAGTAATGTAAATTTATGTATGTGATTATCCCAGAAGGCCTTGGTAAGAAGAGAATGAAGTTGTATTTCGTTACGCATTAAGTCACAATGTAGAATTCAGACATCTCAATGTAATCAGGAAAAGAGTATGGTGTTTAATAAAATCAACCCAATAAATATTGGAAAATCCAATCTTCTGAACTATACAATTCCATGATTGATAGAATCCGATTTAGATGTGTTATTTTGCAAAGTGTACCAAAATTTGCAAAGTTATTGAAAATTTGATTGGGACTTCTCAATTGACCTTGGCTTGGAAAACAATATTGAGATGTGAAATCACTTTATATTGTCGAACCATAGATTTATTAAAAAATGTATAATATAATACAATTATATAATTTTTAATTCAACAATTTCAACTACCACAATTGCCTTCACAACAACACAAAAAATTGGGTTACTTCATGGACAATGGAAAACTTTATGGGAAAACCTTTAAGGCTCTTCTCTACTTCACCTTCTTTTCAGTCATTGTACGGAGTAGGCGAGGCATGATGAGATGGGGAACGGAGTCAAAATCCAGTACGTTTCAAAAACATAGCTTACCACGCTTCTCTGTCCATAGTCTCTCTCTGTGTTGACGCGCGCTCTCGCACTTGTAACCTTTCTCTTTCTAGAGCGCTACTTGCTAAACTCCCCACTACACATAGCTCAGCTCTTTACAGTGGCTGACATGAACGAAGCGATCTTTTTCTAGCTTTCGTATTCTACCTACCTCTCCTTCTACCTTACGCTTACGCTTCCACAATAATATAATATCACAGTACGTTGTGATTTGACAATGTCTACTAAATCACTTCAATTTTAATATAATCACTTTAATAATTTTTATATAAGTAACGATTATACTTATGATCTTCCATTTGCATCATATAATACAGAATTACAAGCAATATACAAAAACTGGTAGGCCTAATGATAGAAATATGGTTAATACATAAAGAATCTGAAAAAAACTCTTGATTCTTGAGATATGAATATATTTGTTAGGTAATAATGATAATTCTCCAATAGGTGGAATAATTATAATAATGATGAAAATAATTATAAGAATTGACACAAAAAATATTATTTACAAATACTTTAGAATTGAAAAAAGACAGTAGGTAGTAAACTAGATATGTTCAGATATTCAAATATCAAGATATATCTACATTCATATAAAATTGAGTAGCTTACCAAGTTGGATTGTTTTGTCACAATAACGGTGGAATAATAATGATAGCAATAATAATAAGAATATTAGAATTAATAATTATAAGAACAATTTTTTTATTTATTTATTAGATACATGACAATTATACTGATGGGTGAAAACACAGACATGAGTGTCCAAATTGTCTTCCCTCCTAATTTGGATGAAAATATTAGAAAAGGTTATGTTCAAACTCACTATTTCAAATTAAAATTATATAGATTCTATAATTATATAGCCTATTATTATTCAATTATAATAATAGTTATAATTATTATATTATTATTCAATAATTATAAGAATATTATTTACAAATACAGTAGAATCGGAAAACTGTAGATTGTAATAATGATGAGTTTGTAATGATTTATGAGTTTTTTATGTCATTGATTTTTGTTAAAAAAGTAGGAACGTTACAGACATATCATTATTACCCCCATGTTTCATGATTGAAAGAAAAATTACAACAATTTGTATAATAGAATAGTTATCTGATAGTTTATATTGAAGATTGAAAAGAAGAGAGATAATTTCACACGTTCACTTTTCCAAATTGATAAATGGCTGTTATTGAGAGAATGACTTTGTAAATCAAGAGCTTTCTTAGTGAAGCCCAGTCTCTTTTTTCAAAATTATTATGAGATCTCGTATTGTAGTTACAATGATATCAAAATGGAGGAGCTATCAGCAAATAGACAATAGTGATAAAAACTGAAATTGTAAATGGGCTGAACATAGGAAATGAAATATATACAAACTGAAATGAAATAGACTATTGAAGTTGAATAGAGTTTACTAATGTTTTTTCATTTTAAATTATAATCGCAATACCCTTTTCAATTATATCTTTATTCATGCATAACATGTTTCAACTACTCAGAGTCATTTTCAAATGCGCATGAATGAATTTGAAAATGACTCTGAGTAGTCGAAGTATGTTATGCATGAATAAAAAATTATTGAAGATGGTACTGCGATTATTATTTAAAAAGAAAAACAGTGATAAAGTAGCCCTAAGATACTTCACTCATCTTATGCATATTGACAATGAGATTTCATCACCTGAGTGCCACTCCAGATGGTAGTCTACATAGTCTAAGGGAGTGAATTTTTCTTCAGTCTTTTCGTTATTGCTGCTTCGATGTATTGTGGATCTCTTATTCTCATAGATCTTGTGTGTCGAGGATCCACTAATTCAGCAAGCAAACAATCGAAATAGAAATTTTCCAATTTCTCCTCCATCTGGCTCTTCCAAAATTCATCGTCCCTCAAAATTTCTTCTATTATTATGTCTGAAGGTGTCCAGAGGACGAATATACATTTCAATCGTTTTGTTACGTGCAATTGACCCTGAACTTGATAGAAAAACTTGTGGCTCTTGTTAACTGTTATCTTGTTTTCTATCGAGCTCAGGTTCAGGAATGGGATTTTTTTTTTAGTTTTATTGCATTAGTTTTAGTTTTAGCATTTAGTTTTATCCCTCTGGAGTCAAGTGCCTACAAGATTCAGGACACTTGACCTCTAAAATTTTCTCGTCCCCAATAAGACCATCTGGAGTGGCACCAAGGAAAGGTAAATCGTTGTCAATAAACAAGCCACATTTGTCCACTTTCTCTCCAATAGTCTCTTCAATTTTAAGTATAGCATTTATTTCATTTTCTTTGCCATACCTTGTTGACTGATTTTCAAAATCAGAGTACAGCAAAGATTTGACTAAATTACTACAAATTGTAGTAGGGTGTACAATTTCTGAAGTCTCGTCCTATGATTATTGATATGAAAAAGTTCTTTATTTGAAGAAACCACCTCCATCTATTAAAATTACAAATTTATGATCTTATATCCAGTTATACCCTTAACTGTGGAAATATTTTGTTCTTTAGCATATTTTCCCAATTATTTCAATAACCGTTGAAGTGACAAACTTCTAACAGGTTTCATTGCATTCCGCAGGTGATTTTACATAGGATCTGATAATCGAAGAACCCAAATAAAGCCTCTAAAAATTAGAAAAAATTGATATTTTTTTAAAAATGTCAATTTTCCGCCATTGTTATCTCGATAACAAAACGTTTCTGGGGGGTGAGTCTCATGGAACGTTTTTCTCTAATTGGTGTAAGGAATCTGCCTGAAAAATCATTTCTCCTGAAACATCCTGTATATTCAATGAATAAATTCAATCAAAAACTACAGATTTAAATTACAAAGAATGATAAGGTTTACTCTAGATTGTATAAAACACGAGTTTTCAGTTACATTTTTTCCAAATTCTTCCCCAGACCCCCCAGATAATCCTTTTTGAAACTGTTTGCCATTCTGGATAATTATTCCAGAATAGCCATGCTCATTTCTATGATATAGGACAGCATACAAAAAACGAAGTCCTCAAAATGCAATATAGATGAGAAACCCTATCATTGACAATTTTTTTGGGTGCGAGTCAGGAAATATCTCGCAAATTATGAGATATGACTAACACTTCAGGTTCAATGATTTGTCACATCACATATTTCAATCCAAAACTCACCTCAAAAAACCTAATCTTAGAGTTTAAAAATGTACATACATAAATAGTTTGTATCACAGGCATGAAAGGTTTCTAATATTTTTGTTTTTATCTTTTCAGTTTTACATGTATGTATGATTTTCAGTAACTTTATTTGCCAAGTAAGACTTGGACGTCACATTTTGATAATTCGTCAACTGTTCAGAGTAGCAATTCTTTTTGCAGGTGTCACAATTCATATTACAGAAGGTGTTATCTATCAAATAACAAAATCAATAGGCTATTATTAATCACTGTGCCGTCAAAATCGTAAGAATTGTGCCGTCATATTGTAAGAAAACTCAACTTAGAGTTGTTGTTCCGTAGATGAAATGAACAGTAGAATTTTGGTAACTCGTAGTTCATAGGCCGAAAGCTTTAGTACAAATTTATAATTAGGGAAAATTACGAATTATCGAACCTATAAATTATTTCAAGAGACTAAGCTTTCACTTTCGAATTGAAGAGCAAATAGAGGTACGAATTATCGAGGTTCTACTGTATATGAAATTATCAGTAGTGTACCGTGAAATATCAGGGATCTTATTCCAAAAAGTTCAAGTAAGAAGGAATATTATTGCAAGTGCAGGTGCAGGCTCAAGTCGCTCGATGAAATGTGAAGTTTACGCTAAATATGGTGAATCGGTGAATGATCAGAGAGGCCAGAGAGAATCTATACAGAGAGAACTACTTCTATTCTCTCACTGTAGACGGCTGACGGGCATGCGGGCGGGCGCGCGTCTGCAAGCTGTAAGCAAGTGAAATGTCCGACATTTTACGAAAAGATAGTAGGCACGCGTACTGCTTCGGATTTGTCACGAAAATGTTGGAAACAGGGTCTCGGCATTTTACTGCTTCGGTCGCTATTTTTCAACTAATCGTTATGCAAATGGTACCAAAATGTTCAGAAAGATCTCTAGAATGTGCGTATAACCTTGAAAATTCGATTTTCAAATCATAAAAGGGTAATATGAGTCGTTGAACATGGAGAAAATTTTACAGTTTTTGACAATCAATAACAAAAAATTGAAAAGTGATATTGAAAATCCCAGGTTATACGCACATTCTATCAATCTTTCTGAACAATTTGGTACCATTTTCACGTACCTAACTTGGAAAATAGCGACCGAAGGAGTAAAATGCCGAGTGCCTATTTTCATGCTTTTTCGACTTGTATCGAGGCCTCTTAAAGGTAATAAAAGAAAAACTGAGGGACTTCAGGCATGCTTGTACGATGATTCAGGGCTCAGGGCAATATTTATTATTCCTGCTCAGTCGAAGCTCATCGAAGCTATCTATTTTGCCTATCATTGTCTTGATTCACTCTCCAGTTATATCTAGCGAATTCCCTATAAAAATTCCAGGGGGAAGGGGAAGAATAGACAAATCCTCCATTCCTTCCCTATTTCCTTCTATTCGATCGAAATCACATTTATAATCCTTTTGAACCTGCTCTGTCAGCATGTTTTTGTCGCTCAAACAAAAGACAAAAATTTTCGGATTTTTCCCATCGTCAATATGTGTACATCAAAAACTTATATCAAGATTCATAATTCAAATTCATCTTTTTTGCTTGAAAGGTCCCATATTATAGAAGACCGTTCACAATGGTTGATAACTGCTTTTTGTGATGGTTAGGGTCGGGTAGGGGAGGGGGTTTGCCAGACTCTTCCGTTGTTACGTTGAATTAAAAAGAATTCTAAAGGAGGAAACCTTTCTGGACCTGGGTGGAGAAAACCGAGAATACCATGCGAGCTCGAATTTTCATGGAAGAACGTTGTGAAGCTGGAATGCAGTGAGGCTGAATATATATAGCTCACATATTTAAGAATTTGATTGTTGAGATAATTTTAGAAAATTCAAGGTATTTGAAGCTCGATTGTTTGTCTCGTTTCAAGACTTGATGACTTGATCATTAATAATTAAAATATTTTTTGCAGAAATTGTTGGAGTTTAGGCTATTGTCAGATTTATTTCTCACAGCCTTCAAAAAACGGTTGAAAGAAGTTCATATTATTCGAATATTTTTCATAGAAAATTTCATTATGTAATTTTAATGATGTATTTGAAAACAAATACGGAGAAAATATTAATGAATGGATCAAAACTATTTTTTATCTCCATTTTCAATCTATAAACTTATAGCCTAATGTGAAATGTAAATTCTCACTTTCAACAAATTAGATACTGTATTCTTGATTGTTTGTTAAACCAAATAGAAAATTGGAAATATCTTATGTTGGGTTTTCATTTCAGGTAAATCAAATGTGGAAGAAACGCTGGTATTGTTCAATTGTTGTCTGGACGTGAGTTATACTTATTTAGTATGAGAAGAACATTATTAAAAACAGTGTGGTACAAAAATACTTGTAGTCTACTCAACAATGAATTTTTGTCAGTCAGACATAAGTCAGATACTTTTACTTGATTCATTGAATAGAATTGAATAGATACGCCTTGCTCTCCACCTACTACTACATTCTAGTCTAGTCAGCCTGGTTGGCGCAGTGGGCTGGGACGTCACAATCTTCGGTCCGCTAGCTATGCCAGGATGGAGTCCCAGTAGGCATGACTGTTTTCCACCTCATCAATCACCTTCGCACTCAATATCCATTACCCACGCACAAGCTGAAATGTTAATGTGAGCATCACCCGCAAATAAAAAAATTAATAAAATTAAAAATTCTAGACTCTGTAGTCTAGTTCAGCCAGTTTCTTCCAACTGATTTTCCAGTGAGTTATTCTTGTGTGAAACAAGGATTATGGAAATATGTCAATAATTTTCTTCTGAGAATAGATTGAATTTGAGTGTAGCTAGTGAATATTGAAGTTACTTCGAGAATAACGGAAAACCCCGTCTATCCAACGAAAGTTATTCCAATTTTGAAAGCGTGGCTCAGTGAAACGGATAGCGCTTTCATGTGAAATTCAATTGTCAGAAAGTCGGAAAATCGTTTCTAAACCATTTGTAGATAACCGATTCTCGAAGAGGTCTCACTATAGATTCTCACTTATTAAAACGCTCTGGACCATATCAGTTGGAATTGGACGGGTTTTTTTCTCTTTCAAAAGTGAAAGCCTCTGGATATTCACATGCATGACTGCATGTGGCTGAAATGAAACTTCGGCGTAACTTTGAATTTTTAGTGTATCGTATTTTTAGTATCAGGAAATGCATGCCTATCAGAATTTTATTTGGTTTTAAAATTTTATTACTACTAACGTACTTCCACGTTGCCTT
Organism: Sogatella furcifera; assembly: GCA_017141385.1. Taxonomy (NCBI): domain Eukaryota; kingdom Metazoa; phylum Arthropoda; class Insecta; order Hemiptera; family Delphacidae; genus Sogatella; species Sogatella furcifera. The sequence continues at coordinate 14,596,384 of CM029549.1, forward strand.
CAATATTTGTTAAAAATATTTTTTAGCGGTGCAGAAACAATATGATTCCACAATATGCATTATATAAATGTTCTATCAAGGACGGTAATAATAATCAATTTACTTAGCAAATGATATATCTATTACACAACTCTTAAATCCTACCTGCAGTTTTTGATATGAGTGGAGTCCCAAATCTAACTATTGATGTATAATCTGTATCGGGGATTGCCGATCTACACCATCAAAGCTCCCTAAAAAGAAGCTATAACACTACTCGAACTTGAATTAAGCTGAGAATTCAAATCGGAATTCAGATATCAGTCTGAGATAAATTCCATACCTTGGTTTCCTTTGTTAGCAGCGAATAGTTTTTGTTCAGAGACGTCCTTCCTACAATGAAGATATTCCAGATATAGAGGTACAGAGCAGGCATTTCATTACAAAGTGAGGCTGGCGGCAATAATTGATGACACAAATGCCCCAAGTGTTTTGCTGCTGTTTGGGATCTATTGTGTGTACGGTTGCCGCTTTCGGTGATCGAAGCGAGTGGATTGAAGCAGTAGCAGCGAGCGTCTCAACCATTGTAGGCTACCTTTTGAATGTTGGATCAGGCCAAGCCGTGGTTATCTTTGGACGTATGCCTCGACGGCAACTGTTGAAAGTTTAACGGGCCTTCATGATTCCCGACTGCCAACCATTAAAGGAGACGGTCGCCGCCGTTTGACTCGTGCAGAAAACTCATTTAGTATTTAGAGCGACGACGCTAAGACTCCCCTTAGCATCGGGGCGAATTCTATTCGTGCCAAGTTCGGGGATTTCCGTCGTTTGATTTATCACGAAAAGCCCTGCCATAGAAAAGCCCTACCGCTGGGTTCATTTACGCCAAGCACTTCTGCAACCGCCATACTTAACGCACTCCAACTTAGCTTCTCCTTTGCTCCCTGGTGTGCCTATTATCGACAAACTTCAAATAACGGTCTGGGAAAGCACAAGCCACAACCCTCAAATAGAACCAATCTCAGATCACTCTTTCCTGTTTACTACAGTAGTATTGGTGTGAATACTAGATTAGAGAATATTATTTCAAATTTTTAAGAGAGAGTATTTTAAGAGGAAAAAAAGAGAAACTAGTTTCTTAGGCCCATTCTACACGGGCGTTTGAAACGCGGCGTTTACGTCGCGTCGAAAACGCGTGCTCGACAGATCAATTGTGTTAAATGAGCGCGCGTTTATCACGCCCGTGTAGACAAGCCCATTTAACACCATGTGTTCTGTCGAGCACGCGTTGCCGACGCAACGTTAACGCCGCTTTTCCTACGCCCGTGTAGAATGGGCCTTATGGTCGATCAGTATGAATTTTGTTTTCTTAGTTTTATATTTTGTTGATGCTAGTCTACAGTTTCTTTTTTTTGAAATTTATTTGTAGGCTAGAGAAACAGTAAGTTTCACAGTACCTTACTATTAACATCATCGATACCAAGATCCTGATGAGAATAAGCACTTTTATAATTTTCTTCTGCATAAACTTTCACCTGAATTCGGGACATTAATAGTAAGGGCAAAGCCTTTTTTTATCTCTCAAATTATTTTAATCTATTTAAGTTCGATTACATAAATGCATCTTTGAATGAATGAATAAATAAATAAATGAATGAATATTAATAACAGTACTTCTTAATGTTTATGAATCAGACTCCAGAGCTCAAATAATATAAATTTGCGTACAGATCACGTATAATATACACAACATCGAAGCTCATATACTCGTATGTTGAGCTATTCAAACTTGAATATCACTGAATCAGAATATTAATAATAATTAGATCCATATTTGCACATCGAGAGACCAAATGATATTTTCTACTGCATTATGTTCCCTACTCCTCCCTTTTTGTCTCACCAACGCTTCAACTGCATTACCTGAAGTATTATCTCGTGGATAACCCTCAACGGGAATACACGTCAACACTAGACTACTCGTAGTTGAGAAGTGGATCAATGGTAGAATTATTATCAGGATTATTAGCATAGCACTCAGTTTATCCTACTGTTCAAAGAGAGCTGGGACCGCAATGGGATGCATGCCATTCCGCCGACACAATTATCCAGTTAATGACCAGCGCGGAGCATAGCGAAGCCAGGGGACGCCTCAGCCCGTCTCAACAATGTGAGGGTAATTCGCCTCAGACCAATTTGCAATGAAGATTGCTCGTCTCTCACCGGAGAGGATGATAGCTACACAAAGACTGCTGCTGCTGATCCTGCTGTAGTCTGTCCAAGCGGAGAAGACATTCTTACAAGATGAGAAAATTACTCTAGCTCGGCCAATATTGCTTTAAAAATTATGAATTTTATCTCAAATTATAGGAAACATTCTGATCTCCAATTAGAAACCAAATTTATAATTTTTAAACCAATATTGACCGAGCTGGAGTAATTTTTCCATCTTGTCAGAATGTCTTCTTTACTTGAACAGACATACCTGTCTGCACCTTACACAACGTCTGCTGTTTCGCCAGATATCTAGGTTAGGTGGCTTGAATGAGAAGAAAATAGCTCGGTTGCTATAAGCGAATTACCACTTCTAGTTTAATTCTCGAGCTAAACGATAGAAACAATAACTTGAAAGCTGCTTAGAATTCAATGAAATAAAGAAGGTGTTCAATGCTTAGCTAAGTTCATCTCAGCCTTCAATGATTGATTTGTAAACTCAGTAACTCACTATTTGGTTGTATATTTGTTCGAACTTGAACAAATTAAGTAGGTATGTAAATTTTTATCATACTGTAAATATAATACAACATATACTCGTATTCATGATGTTTTGTATCATCCCTTGAGCATTCTCAATTTAGCTCCGTCAAGAAAAAATGTCAACTACACTTTTGTTCAAATATAAAACATGATTTCAAGTGAGGAGTTTTTTATGAGCTTCTTATTAGAATTTCAGTAACTTAATCAGAATTGCAGATATCAACTTTTCAAGCCATTCAAAAAACTCTCCACTATCTCTATCACCATAGGGCTACTAGTGGTAGCATAAATAGCCAAAATACACTATGTTATGGTAAAGATTTCTATTGTTATTAACACTCTATTTTTAATCTAGTCCATCACCGTTTACATCATAAACTTCTCCAATAATAATTTCTCTCCATGATTTAATTACTTCTCCATAATTTCTCTCTCAATAGTACACAAGGAGAAGGCTATTTATTTTCCTGAATACCGGTGGTAGTAATCACTGTTAAGTGCACTTCTATCAATTTTCTACTTGAATCAATTGATTCATTCTTGTGTTAATTCAATTCAATCTACTCCATAAAAAAATTTTTTTAATCTACTCCATAATAAACGTTTAGTGAATAGCAGATACTGTATTCTGTTATGGTATTAATACTCAACTAAAAGCTTGAAAATAACTCAATCTTTATAGATCAATCTTTTATAGATTTCAAGTTCAAGATTACTTGATTCTTCCATTATAAAGTAGTTCGTATCAAACGGTAATCTGTTCACTGAGTGAGCACTCTTCTTTTCAAACATTTTCTGTGTCGTTTAAAAGCGTGGAAACCTCCATTATTCGATGAATAGCGAATTGAATGCTACGAAGAAGGAAAGTTCCTGATTTCCATTTAATCTTCCATTCTCTTCAATCGGGATAAACCTTCAAAGTTGAATAGTGGATGAATTTCAATGATATTAATTAGTGAGTCTTGCGCATGAAACTTTGCGTTGGAGAAAGATGAGACGATAGATCAGCGGGGGATGATATTTAAATTCCCTCAAGCAGACATTAAGGGTTTAATTACACTCAGACTTTTTATGGCCCATTTTCTGAATGGTCTCGCATAGATAATCACTGCATCGCTGATTTCAAAGGCCCGCTATTCTCTAATTATTCCGGCCGCCTATCTCGTTATGGTATGATGCGTTCCCTAATGCATTCAGCTAGTTTTAAAATTGAACATTGGTCGAGAAATAAGCTCTACTTAACAGAGGCCAATTGAGTACTCACTGGAGACTAGATACAAGCATTTAATCGATTAATTTTTGTAACTATTCTATTGGACTTCCCTCGTAAGTTATCATAGAAGACAAAAACAAACATCAACATGAATTCAATTTCTGGTGAAAGGAAGAGAAATTGAAATTTTCATGTTTGAGAATTACAAAACATGGAGCAGATATTAATGTACCGGTAAGTTGGTTAACTTAGTTCAAGTTCTTAGTTTGTCTCATTGATTGGGGATGAGGAGAATTGAGTCCAAATATTATAAACGTTTTCAATATTTCCAAACTGTTTATAGTAAAAGCAATATATGTAGAAGGAATTATAGTACTTCGATAAATCAGTACCACTCAGTAGCATTCGTATGAGCACTGATGAGTTCCATTTCATGACGTTTCATAAGGGGTGAATGATGATGTGCCGAAGTCTAATAATATAATTTGACTTATTAGTAAATTGGAAAGAACTCACCAAATTGGAGTTTGTTGTCCCAGTCAGTGAAGCATTAGTTATCACATTTACTCGACACTCACTTATGTTACAATGCTCAATGTTGAACTAAAAAATGTGAACTTATTGAAAAAGTGTAATCTTACAGTCACCTTAAAATATGAATGCTTGATCATGTCTATCATTCACGTATTTTAGTTGTCAATTTATATTACCCATGCATCAATGCACCAACCGAATCGTCATAAAAAAATCACAATTTTTCATGTTGCATGACTCTCCATGCTCCATCAATAAGCTTCTTATTAGTCAGAAGCTTTCCCATCTAGCAATTCAGCAGGAATTTTCCAGTACATGAATAATAATTACTAAAAGAAAGTATCAAACACGTTTTGTAGCCTATGTGTTTACAGCAGAATTCAAGAACGAGTAAAAAAAAGGACTATACTTTTAACTGTGCATATCGAAAGCTATTATAAGAACCAGTATGAAATCGATTGAATGTAAGTAATAGGAGTCGTGAGCAGGAAGAAAATAATGACGCAATGATTATTTGGTATCGGAAAATGTCTAACCGTTTCGAATGCTATAATATTTTCAATAAGAGTTGTTCTTGCTCTAATTGAACTGACTTGTGACTGGAAATAACTGACTTGAATTTTATCACTGACTTGTGATTAAATATTTTTGAAATCATATTGTTCTGCATGGCATCATCATGAAACCATTACGAAGGCAATAATATTTTCATTAGAGCTGTACTCGCTCACAAATCACTGACTTGTGATGAAATATTCTTGAAGCAGGGAGCGAGATTGTGTGAGAGCAGACGCCTAAATTCTTGCTTCCCGTTGGAAACATTATCAAAACTTGTCCGTGCCTATCCACTTGCGTTGTGTTTAAATTCAAATGATGGCAATAGTGTTCTAGCGCCAAGTTTGAATCTTCTCGAGCAATGATAGGATTGAATAAATTTTCTCATGGAAGTTTGATACGAGGTTCGTGTGCCGTATGACTTATTGATGAACTCTCCGACATTCAGATATGTCTCCGGAAACAGAGAAGTTTTGATTTGATGCTCTCTCGTTCTACTTGCTACTCACCGCTCGGCTTGATTACTGCGCGACAGAATTTAATTACAACCATACCAAACAGTTGCGCTCTGGCAACCAGGCGGGGAGCAAGGGAGAGAATTTCACTTGTGCAGACCGCCGCTTCACCAAGACATTTCAATCATGTCCTTCAGCTCACTGTAAGTCACAAAATATTTCATCATAAGAAGGAAAGGAAGATTCACTTATACTTCAAGTATACAGAGTAGGTACTAGAACTGAAAAATTATTATTGATGTGTAGAATTATAAGATGTGTACTTCAATAACAAGGTGACTTGAATAATTTGTGCTTTTTTCTAAAAGCGGAATCTGTCCATATTGAATGACTCGATGATTTTGTACGGTACTTGCCTGTGTAAACTCACTTGAAGAGGAACTTTCTATGATTAAAAAAATTTCTTTCCACGTCAAACTTTAATTTAATTACAATGTTTTTTTCTACTATCGTTGAGAGAAATATTGAAGATTACATCAGTGGAGAGTAGTAAAGAGAAATGAACCAAAAAACGATGGAGTTTTATATCTAAATTTCATCTTTGATTATTATAATAATTGTGAGGAATAGGAGAGACTGAATGAGACTCAAGGAAATTAACGTGTACCAGTAAACAATGGAATTTTATGAAATGAAGGAGAAAATAAAATTCAGGCTTACCGTGCTACCCGACTATGTTATCGATCTGGCAGTTTTAATCTTGGATGACACTAGTCTAGTGAGGTGAGGTTGTCTGAGATCTCATTTCCGTTCCCTCATAAGGTGGGTGGATCGGCTATTAAAATAAAGCGCTGCTCAAATGAAGCCGCTGGGAGAGTAGACTGGGGTCTCCGGCTATAAATCAAAGGGCGCACGCTGCCTTGAGAACAGAACAGGACCCTTACATCCTTCTTTGAACTGTTTACGATTCCCTGAATCCCTCTGCTCTAAATGGTAAATGAGCTTTCTTCGCGCCTGCTGTTTTTCCTCTGAGGCTTTTCCGGAGGGCTTTTTTCTCTCGTTCGGGAAAGCGTCCAGTGAAAAGCGCGCGCGTGATTCATGGATCGGCCATCATTTCCCGGAGATATCAATTCACCTGGAAGCAGATGTGAGAGAGTGCTGTACACCACTTTAATTCCAGACCCCACTTCCCCTCACCCACTCCACCGCCACCGACATTAACTCCTCAGCTCTCAAAACTTTTTCAATCTTTCTTCACTTCACCAGACGGCGAACTCCATAAATGCGCAAATATTCCGAGTGATATTCTGCTGCTGTCTTTGAGTCAAAGTTGAGATATTATTTCTGAAAAGTAATTGAGGTCTTCTTTTTCTTCTGTATTTTACAGTTTTATTGCTAAATCACTTGGTCTATTCGACGTATCCTTTGAAAGTATTCGACACACCTTATGGGCACAAAACGTTGAAAGATCTATACTCCAGGCCCTATAACTTGGTTACTTACACGACCATTGATCACATTTTCAGTTGTTTGAATTTCAGTTTTTTTGTTAAATTTGAAGTCTCAATGTATCTTATTATGGTTGATGAACCATAGATAGATATACTTTCAATGAATTACTAATTACAGTCTCTTGAAATGGAATGAAATTAACGTTTCAATGTGATTAAAACCAGAAGTGGATTTGCAATCAATGTAGTTGTCATAAATATATGTCTCAAATTATTTTTATTATTCATGATGTAGAACTATGTTTTGAGTGATTAATATTCTTTCAACCAGTTTATTACTTGTGACTTAAATCATGCTGTATCTACATTCAACATATTTTAATACTTTTTTCTCTTTTTTGCAGATGGAACAGTATGCGCTCCCAATCAATTCAGATGTCCGGAAGGCAAATGTATTCCTAATTTATTTGTTTGTAATTACCAGAAAGACTGCGAAAAAGGCGAAGATGAATTCCAAGCTTGCCGTGAGTAGCTTACATATCAAATTTTCCTTTATTTCAAAAGAATCTATTTTTAATACATTCTATTCTAATATGTATCTTATTTATCTATTTATTTATTTATACTATATATACTGTTCACTGAGTGTTGGAAGTGGATGAAATCTTTCAGTTGATTCTGTTACACTTTGTGCCTTTCTTAGATTGAATTTTTCAACATTTTTAGGAAAGTCTGTGACCCAATCTTCTTCAAAGTTGCTTAAAACCGTAATTCCCAATCTGGAAGATTTTTATTCTTTTCCAAAAACTCAGTGAATATAGTGTAGTATTATTTTGATATAGTAATAATTTATCATTATCTTTATGCTATGAGTTACCTTTCCTTTCATTCATGCCGGAGATCTCCAGAGCACAGTATGTTTTTAATGATTTTCACTCTACACTCGAATTTACATAGAGTTTACTCACACTTGAAATTTCAAATATTAATGTTCACGCAACGTGAAAATTGACACAACTCTGTTCGTTTTAGAAGTCTAAATATAATTCATTAATTCCATCCAAATGAATAACAATAACGATGTATTTTATTGATTAAATACATGGAAAAATATTTATTCTGAGGGTAATGCTCGCTTGTCTTGCAAGTGGGTAATGGAATGGTCTAACCTCCTGAGGTGATGACAAGGAGTTTTCTCCTTTATGTGAGTTGACGATATTTCTATATATTTTTCTCAAGTAGGTTCTTGCCTATATTTGAAAAATGATTGTATGTTATTCTTTTATATTTGAGAATTGTATACTTTCCTGATTTTGATCCTATGATGAGAATGTTAATTGTGATTTGCAGCCCCTCCCGACTGTGAGCCGGGGCAGCTGTCGTGTGGCCAGTACATTTGGAACAAAACCTACTGCATACCTCCACACTATCGATGTGACATGATGGTCGACTGTGTCGATGGCACCGACGAAGCCGAGTGTCGTGAGTTCACTTTTATATATCTATTGATCTAAAACAGTGATATAGGGCCGGTCGCATACAAGTGAATTGATGGTGATCACTCTTAACAGTTACATTTCAATTTCAGATTGATCTTAGGGTCCTATAATAGGAATAATAGCTCTAATTCATATCCACTGTCAGTTCAGTTGTGGATGTGGATCCTCAGAATCTCAACCCTATGTGGTAGAGTGGACATTACTGTCTAAACTTTGCCACGTCATTAAAATAGAGAAGTCATTCTATTCTAATCCTCTGCAACTAGGACCTAGTATAATGTTCTGATACCAAATAATTGAACTAATATTAAAATTTCAACATTGAAAAGTAAGTACACATCCAATATTAGATTATACTCCTTCCTTCCTTCATTCTGTTTTGAGTAAGATTCAATCAAATGGAATATCTTTGTAGCCCAATAAAGATCTCGTTGATCTTCAAACTGATTAATTCTCGTCAATAGAAACTATGAAGAATTATTCGATGATTGAAAGAAATAAGTTTTAGCTTTTTCTACGATGTGGAGAGAGGCCCTTAAAATAGTTAGAATGACCATACCCTTATCTAAGAAAAGGTTTATTGAAAAAAACTGATTTTATTTTTGAGGAAACCAATATTATTTTGAAGATGAACTTTGGATAATCATAATGTAAGGAATTTATGTACAGTATTGCAAAAAACATTTCACTCTATTGTACACAATTATCTTATACTATTCCACTTATCTCATTCATTTGAAGACATAATATGAATAAGACATTGCCTGTCCACTTCATTTAATTCAGTTTTAATTTCTATCTTGCTTTTCTATTTCATATTTTCCGAATATGAAACAGAGAAATTCTCAATAGAATCTTTAGCCTAACTGTTATCAATAATTTTTATTTTATGTGAGTTTAGAGGTCTTCCTAATACTCCTAAAAATTTCCATGAAGAAAGTTCTATTTAGGAATTAAAGTTTCAATAAAGTCTTGAAAAACTTTTAAATAAAGTTTTCTCTAGGAATAAATTCTTAAATGTCTACTTGCTACTTCAATATCATCCATTCCTTTTCCAGTAAATCTTCATGTAACTTCTACAGATGCAAAATCTAATTCTCATGGAAAAAATGTCTATATATTTTAGTAAAAATCAATAATTATGTAACTGGATTGTTTTGCAGCATACCGTAAATGTCAGACGGATGACTTCCACTGCGACACGCACGGGCCGTGCATCCCGAAAGAGAAGCACTGCGATGGCTACTTCGACTGTCGCAACAAGAAGGACGAGGAGGGCTGCAGCGCAGCGGCCGGCATCAGTTGCTCGCTGGACCAGTTTCGCTGCAAGAACGGACAGCGCTGCGTCGACATGCTCAGCAAGTGCAACCATCGCAACGACTGCGGCGATAACAGCGATGAGGATGGATGCAGTGAGTAACTAAATAATTTACAAATTTATTTGCTCAATTTCAATATGACAGTGTTTAAGATTCAACTGAGTTCTAGTCAATGTTGTAGAAAGGTTCCATGGTGAAATAAAAACACATAGATATCAATTCTCTTCACTTTTTATTGGTACACGACCATGGTTTCGTTACCACACACCACACGGGTCACATTTTTAGAATCACACAGATGAGAATTGACGACATCTATGTGTTTTTATTTCATGATACTATCTAAGTATTTCATCACTTTACTATCAATAGCAATCAATATTATTGCAATAAATAGTAACTGAAATAAATGGAACAAAAATTTGAGAGTACTTGGAAAATAGTCAATAATGTATTTACTTGATGGGCTGTGTCATGTGGTGATGTGTTGTGTATCGCAAGACGTGACCGCAGAATAAACAATAAATATTTTATAATAATGTTGTTATAATATTGCTATTTGTCCAACACATTTCATAACAAAAAATTATCAATATTTTCTAATATTTCAATTTCCAAACAAAATTAATCTTGAATAACTCTATAAAATAACCAACATCCTGGGATCGATGATCGTGAATTAATCAGAAGTTCTTAGTGTAAATTCATTAGATTTTAGATAAAATAACATGATATTAGATAATAAGATTGGATAATTAGAATTGAGTAATTTTATTGACCTTGTTCTAACGTATGTTTTGACAAAAAAAGTTTTTGATATCGATTTCAACTATCGTTTTGTTTGGCAGATTTTGCACAATGCCACATCGGACAGTTTCGTTGTGCGAACGCACTGTGCATTCCGTTGAACTACCACTGCGACGGATACCGCGACTGCATCGACGGCAGCGACGAGGCTAACTGCACGGCCATCGCCTGTCCCGAGAACAAGTTCCTCTGTCCGCGTGGTGCCCAGGGCGGCAAGCCCAAGTGCATCTCCAAGGCGCAGCTCTGCGACGGAAAGCAGGACTGCGAGGATGGTGCCGATGAGAAAACCGCTTGCTGTGAGTTCATCATCACTTCTTTCTGTAACTGAATCCAGGAGGTCCAGTAAAAATCCTATGAATGTTGCATGCTGCCGTTTCTCCCCTATAGGGCAGCTCTAGAATCTAGTTATGTAGCTATAGAGTCTAGATGTCTGGGGCAACGACAGATGCAGCTCTCAGTATTCTAGATGTCCAAAGCTAAGCATTTTATTATTTTATTCTGGTTTATTCTTGTTCGCTAATTCATTCAATCATATATAAACTTTGGATTTTTCTTTATAATTATTAAAACCTTTGGTACCTTTGTCTGATAAACATGGAATGAAGGTCAAGGATTAGTTCTTATTAGTTACATAGGTCGAATCTCCGGCTAACTTCTGCTGCCCCATATAGACAGGCCATTGCATATTGTTAAAATTATTATTGAAGATACATATTAGCTCTAATCATACTTCTTTGGTTACTAAATCCTCTCTGTTTTTTGTGAGCTTTGGAATTTACTCAAAATATTACAAAAGAAATATAAAAATACAGAAGAAGTAGAATAAAAGAAAACATTAATATGATTGAATTACTACAAACACTCAATGAATAGAGTATGATGAAAATAGGTTGTAAAGATAGACCAATTGGCATAGTTATAGTAGATTTTTTTGTATCATTCAGACTCGGTGTGATCTGTTCCCAATTTTTCTCAAGTTATTTGTATTTATGCTTTTCTAATTATATCATGTGGTTCATTATGGTTTTATCTTTGTTTTCAGCGACAAATAACTGTCCAGCATTAAACTGTGAATATAAGTGCCAAGCCTCCCTAAACGGGGGCCAATGTTATTGCCCATCGGGCAAGAAAATAGATGAAGATAGTAGAAGTTGTATAGGTGAGTGGCTACATCAATTCGAATATGTATTATCGAATGTTATCAATATTTTACAATATCAATATCAAAATAAATACAATATGTTTTTAATCAATAAATCAATGAGCATTGAAATGGAGCATTGAGCCTATGTACCGTACCTAGAGACGGTAGGCTAAACATTAGATGAAAGCATTAATATTATGTACACATCAGATTTGTTCGATTTTGGATAGTTTCATAATTCTTGCAATATAGCTCATAGTGCAATATAGATTGGAGCTCAATACTTCAATTTTTTACAATACGAACATAAAATGTGTTGTTTCAAGACTTTCATTAAAGCCCAACTTTCAATAATTTTTTCAACAAATTTTATTTCATTTTTCAACTATAAACCAATTCGCTGTTTGAACTGGAAAATCAAATTTTTAGACTTCAGTAAATTGAGTAGCTTAATTTAGATTCTACAGTTTTTTATATCAAGTAAAGGAACAATTATAACATAGTGATTAGGCAATCATCTATTGAAGCCTATCTGTGGATTCATATGATGATCATGAACTAATAGAATCTATTTGTTGTGGCGCATCCATCTTTTTTTCTAATAAATGATTAATTGAAAAAAAAACAGAAATACTTTGTAGAAAAATTACTCACGTTTTTGCGCAACAATTGTTTCGTGCTGGTATTTCACATTATCAGGAGTGTCTAACCCGCTTGATAATGTGTAATACCAGGAAGAAAAATTGTCGCGCCAAAAACATGAGTAATTCCGCGAAAAATATTTTATGTTCTTGTATCTATGTAATTTATTGTTGATTCAACTTTGTAATGGAATAATCTATTTTTGTTTGCAGATTTGAATGAATGTGATGAATGGGGCTACTGTGATCAAATATGTACAAACACAATGGGGTCGTACTCGTGCTCATGTTATCCCGGCTATGATCTCAAACAACCGAGCGACGGCTCCGACAAACCACGATGCTACTCGCACAACTCATCCTCGCTCAGGATTTACTTCGCCCATGACAAGTCGGTGTGGCGGATGGACAACTCCGGCTTCGGAGCTACACTTGTTGCCAATACGACTGCGGCTAGTGGACTCGACTTCCATTACCAGAAAAATATACTTTATTGGAGTGACACCAAAACGAGAAAAGTGAGTGAACAAGATTGATTCATTATCTCAAGATTCATGAATACAAAACTGTATGATAAGGTTTGAAAAATTATAATAATATTTCCTTTTTGGCTAACAGTGTATGGTAGGAATATAAGGGTATCCCCCTGTAATCGAAATTATTTTCTAATGCATGACAATGAACTTACCGTATTCAATAATATTATAATATCAATAAATCTGAAGTTAAACTATGAATAATCACCTCCATGTGAAGATTCAATTCAGCTGAAGAACAAGTAATATTACACATTCTTATTGTATTGATCATATTCATGGTAGACATTCATATAGGTGTATTGAACAAAGTTAACAAAAGAAAGATTAAAAGTGAAAGATCGTTGTTGCAAATTTAATGCTGCATATTATTCCAATTGCAACTTCTCAATTCATCAACATGATCTGTATTTTTATAACTAAACATTAATTAATTTTGAGAATTTTATAAAATAGTTGAAAGAAAAGTTCATTCAATTTTAAACTGAATGAGTTAGTCTTAATTTGTATCCATGTTTACTAGTGATGGAGTTCACTGAGTTTTTACGAGTGAAATATTATATTATTGAAAAATGAATGATATTCATATTTATCATACAAAAATTCAATCTTAGTAAAAAGGTTTAATTGAAAATTTCTCAAAGGAACAGTTATACAAAGGCCTGTTAAAGCTTGCTATAATCTATTTACAAAATCATTTCATAGCATCAATCGAAGACGAACTTCAATCCATTTTTTTGTAATTCTCTCTCAACTGGTTGATGCTTTCAAACTTATTCCTTAACCACCAAGATTTGCTCGATTATTAGATTTTCCTCTTTATCTTTCATAAAAAAATTCATTATCCAAATCTAAAACTATTGAATGAAAAGACAAGATAATGTTAAACCACTGATTTATCAAAAATCACAATATCTCCTTCACAACCACTCAACAAGTAAAACTATTGAATTGATTATTTCAGATCCACTACCAGACGTTATTAGAAAATAGTAAAGTGATAATACCACCAAGTTCGAACGAGATATCTTTGGCGTCAACGTGGTCGCCGGTCGCTTTGGCTGTGGACTGGGTCGGAGATAAGCTGTATGTGGCGGACGCTGTTGGACAGAAAATCGACCTGTTCGAATGGGACGGAAGACACCATGCTATCGTTCTCAGCACCAACCTCACCAGTCCCGCTGATATCGCTTTGGATCCGACTGTTGGGTGAGTTACTCTAAAAAAATTGACAAATGTTGTTCATCAATGTTTCAATTTAAAGTTTCTATTCCCAAATAAACAACAACAAGCTTTACAAAATCTGTTTTAAAATTACTATTTTTAGTATTTATCGCCAAATGAAAAACAACCACACAAAAATCTGTTTTTATATTACTGTTTTCAAATGAAGGAGAACTATAACCTACATGTTTATCATTTTCCCATGTAGGGAATATTAGATTGTATAATGGTGTGGAACAACCCTTAAGTTTCCCTACCATATAAAAGTCATAAGCTGGATGAATAACATATCTGAACTTCCACCTATAAGTTACCTATAATAATTTATAAAATCTTAACAATGGATACAGAGAGCATGTGTGAACAAAATATATTTTGATTATATTATAAATGAATAAAAATTTAGAAATATACATTTGAGAAAATGTAAATTATGAAAATAGTATTTCTAAAATGAACTGAGCCCTATTCCTATATCCATTAGATGTGATCAGTGGGCTACCAAGCTAAGTAATCACAGAAATTTTGGGTCAAACTTTATTTGCATAGTTTTCCTTGAATATATTTTTTTAGGTCATTTCCCAATGTATTATGAAATAGGCAACTTGATAAAATTGTGTCCTAAATAATTTAATCGCTCAATCAGAAGAGAAATCTAATTCTATAAGGGTTTTGGCAATGGAAGACATCAAATGTAACTCTTTAAGGAGTATAATTTCTTTTTTTTCAAATTAGCTATACCAAAATTCTGGTATTCAAAATTTAAAGCTATAATCTGTTTATAGAATAAGTAACCATGTTTCCCATGAACGTAGGAGTCTTGTTAATTCTAATTCTAATTAAAGTTAATTCTCTATTCCCGATATAAAATTTCTCATCGTTATTAAATTTATTTGTTTCTTATTGTTATTGCATTTTCTCCATTTTCCAGCATTTTAAAATTGCTCTCCTCTTTCACACAGATACATGTTCATAGCTGACAGCAACCAAGTTCTCAGAGCAAACATGGATGGAACCAATTCAAAAGCAATTGTTTCCGAGGCTGCATACAAAGCTTCAGGTGTAGCTGTTGACATTCTAGCTAGAAGAATATTCTGGTGCGATTCGTTATTGGATTACATTGAGACTGTTGATTATGAAGGACAAAACCGATTTCTGGTGCTCAGAGGTAAAAATAATACTCCATCATGACAGCATTCAACTTATTATATTCAATTTTGATTTTTAGATGTAGTCCTTTGTGGCCGCACTGACGGATGTTCATCTCGATCTCTAGATGGTAGATGAACAGAACATCAATCATCCATAGAAATAGAAGCTTATGTTCTGAACAGATTTTCAGAACTTGTAGCTCTTTCCGTTTGTGAAACGCCTGTAATTAACAACTTGTTATCACAAGTACTTGTCAGTAACCTTGGTTAATAACAAGACTTGTTGCTTTGTGAAATTGGGCCCTCAGAACTATCCAACATCTATTTACCACAAGTGCCGCATTTTCAAACAAGACACATCCTTTTTTCATTTTCGACTCGAAATTTTACCATTTGCAAAATAATGCAATTGAATAATTTAATACATACTAAATTTTACTAAAGTTTCACTGTTATCTTGGAAATCTACCAGATAATAAGTAGGCTATTATATTCATGTAAGTATTTATATTTCTGTGGTTTCTCTTGTTACTCAATGAATTATTTTGCAGGCCAGCCTGTTCCGTCTCCATCTAGATTGGCTGTATTTGAAAGCAAAGTATACTGGTCGGATGGTACAAAACAGGGCATTATGAGTGTTGATAGATATGTTGGCGCCAATACAATTCAGGCCATTTACAAACAGAAAGATGTGCGCGAGCCGAGAGCGGTCAAAGTTGTTCACGAAGCTATACAACGATCAGGTACGTGAATACTCGATAAAAAATACATACATAAGCATATCAGCATATGGCTTTACTTGTTGAGGGTAGTTTCCACTCGCCTTGGTTATACAGTATCCTAGTCACCCATCCGAAAGCAGTTAATCATACGGTTTGTGACTCAATGAGAAAATCATTCCAGTAAGAATGGATTATTACGGGGTGATATTTTAATACTACTGTATATGGTCTTCGATATTGAGAATTGGAAGTCTAAACATCTTCAACTCTGAGGGATTGTTAAAGAGCTAGGATTATCAGCAGATCTTGATTCTCAAATGTACATTCAATTCATTACTTCTCAACTTTATTTTTTTGAATCATTAATCGGCAATGATTAAAGCAATATTTGAATCAATCACTGATGAGAATACACTATGACTATCAAAAAAGTTAATAGAACACTTTTGAAAAAGACTATGCAAGAAAGGAATTTTACAAGTGCTAGTTCCTAGGTCATCATTTAAGTAGGCCTATAATTAAAATGTATTTATACAAGGACAATAAACGTATCAAAATGTATTCCTTCCCATAACTCTGAAGAAACAAATGTGATTTTATGTATGTTCATAGTAATATTTGAATAAGATCTTAATAACAATGAAAATTATTATTTAAGTGAAAATAACTTGAGTGATATTAAATTATATCATTTAAGTGAGCGTATAACTTTCAAAAGATGTGAATAATGATCATCACTATTATAATTATAATAATATTAGTGGGAGATGAATATGAAGAATTTTATATATAATGGATATGAAAAATATTTCTCTTATTTTACTTAATTTTATTCCAGCACGGAATCCTTGTGGTAGGAACAACGGAGGCTGTCAGCAGCTTTGTGTTGTAACCGCTGGTTCAAAAGGAGAAGGCAGTCTTGGTTATCGATGTGCCTGCGAAATCGGCTATCGGCTAGCTGAGGATTTGCGCAATTGTAACCGTAAGTTTTTCATTGCAATTGTGATACTCTTTTCAATAGTTTGAAATGAATTACATCCGTATTAATGTACAGTAGAATGATTAATTCTTGAAATAATTACAATACTCAACGAAATTCGGTGTCGATGTCTCCAGAATTGATACAATCCATATAAATTTACCAATTTAATCATTTGAATCACTAACATTTCCAACAAATAGCTCTGTGTCTTCAAGGATTAGGAGATGATTTGTAACATTGATAATGTCATTTTTAACAAAAATACTGAATGAATCAATCAAATTAATATTTCCAACTCATACAGAATCTATCCAACTGTTATTTCCAACCCATACATAATTATTCGTCAATTCATTCAACTACTTGTAATTTTCATACGGCTCTTATTTCGTCACAAGGGATAAAGGATTAAAGGAATGATATAGGCATAATTGTCTTGAGAAATGTTGAATTGCTGAAAAATTTTGGATTTTAACATTAATAATAAAATATAAGTCATCAATTCATTAAACATTTTCAATTCTTTATTATTTTTTGTTATTGCAGTGGTCCAAGAGTTCCTTTTGTACTCACAACAAAGGTTCATAAAGGGCCGAGTGATGCAGCCTGCTATGGAAGGTTTCAGCGATGCCATACTGCCCTACGTGTCGAGAAGGGCGAGGTTCGTTGGTCTGGACTTCGATGCCAAAGATAACTTTATTTATTACTCAGATGTACTACAAGACGTCATCTATAGGATTCATACTAATGGAACAGGTACAGTCATCCATACCTTTAGTCTGTGCTCATACATTTCAAATAAATTTAATAGGATGAAGCTTTTATTTTTCAACAATAAATATAGAATAAAATCAATAAGTTACTGATTTATATCACTTATAACTGTTATTTCTTCGAAATTTCATCATCGGAAGATCTTGATCTTGCAGTTATTTTTTTGTAACTGTACTAAAAATATAATCAATTGATTTATTTATATTGATTGACCTACTCTAAAATATCTTCCTTCGATCTCTTCGTTTCAATTGCAAGCTGAAAAACTGAAAATTGCTCAAGAGTGGATGGTAGTGGACGGCAAAATCTTGACTTTTCACTTTTTAAATTTTAAGCTTATTCCAATAATTAGAGTTCAATACTGTTCAGTTAATTAATTATCAAAACAAACTTAAAATCAAATAAGTAAAAAGTCACGCCCCTGAAGAATTGAATTCTATTTCCAATTACATAAAGAACGTGAAATTCTGTCCATAAATAGAGGTTCTATGTTCTATCTGCTCCAAGAGATTGATAAAATTACATTGTTCTTATGGGACATAATTCTGCCGTTCGGCAGTTTGCCGACTACTACTGCCCACTCTTAATTTCTAATCAGATAGTCAAATTGGCCATCTAGTAGGCTACTATTCCGATGCTTCAGGATTATATACATACCCTAATTCAGATTCTAAGACAAGATGTTTATGTAATGTTCCTGTTCATTCATCACAGGTAGAGAAATAGTGTTACCATCACACCATGAAGGTGTAGAAGGTTTAGCGGTGGATTGGGCAGCCAAGAATCTCTACTACATCGACAGTCGCAAGGGAACATTGAACGTACTCAGCACAAGAAACGCCACTTATCGTCGCACTCTGCTCAGAAATCTGAAGAGGCCCAGAGCCATAGTTGTACATCCAAACAAAGGGTTAGTCGTAATTTATTGTACTATAAGAACAAAATTTTTTAATTTATTGTGTTATAAAAAAAACCAGTGTAGGCTATAGCTTGCGACCATGAAACTGTCGGTCGAATATTATTAATGCTAGCTCCGTCAGAACAGTTTGAAAGCTGTATGCAAGAACTAAATAGTTTACTAATGTCACTCGTAGATCTATCGTCGCCTAAGCTCCTCATGGAGCTTAGCATTGATAAGAGCTATTCTTCAAACGCTAGTTACCTTGAAGCCAGCTATGACTTATTCATAAATTAAATTTACTCCATTTGCTTGAAGTTATTACTTTCTATTAATCAACTCGAATAATATGATGAACTTGTTAGAGAAAATTCTGTCACCCAATCATAGTCTATTATAATTCACGTTTATGGATTTAATGTGCTTCTCAAATTATTGTGAAGTTTCCTACGTGAAGTTCCATTGTATCACACAGTGAAGTTGGAGCTGAGTTTTGAATAAATCAATTTAACTTGTTAACTACAATATTCATTGCGTGTGTTTCCAGATACATTTTCTTCTCCGAATGGGACCGTCCCGCAAACATAACTCGAGCACATACCGATGGAACTAATCTGCTGGTGTTCAGAAATGTGACTCTGGGATGGCCGAATGGACTTTCGGTCGATTTCCACCGAGACCGACTGTACTGGTGCGATGCTTTACTGGATCATGTACAACATTCGAATTTGGATGGAACTGATGTGAAAACTATCAGCTCACGGTTGATTAGACATCCATTTTCTATAGTAATATTTAATGGTTAGTCAATTGAACATTATTTTCTTGTTGTAAATTTTTATTCTTGCCAAGTACACTATCAGGTTGAATAGCAAATTTGTTATCTACTTTAGTAATTTTGTTATGTACTTAATGACTCTGATCACTGCCGACCAAAGTCTTGTACGATTGCTTTAAAAGCTATGATAATAATATTAAATAATAAAATAATATTTTTATCGGTCGATTGCTAGAAAATCCATTCGAATGCAACCGTATGTGCTGTGTATTGTAATTTACAATCAAATCCAAATTACTAAAGTGCTTGTTTAAAAAAATTCCTAGTAATATTTACTCATCATCTTGTTGAAAATGCTATTTCTGTTGTAATAATACGCCACTCTGAACCATGAGTCCACTTCTAGCATTCATCATGAAAGTTATCAGAAGATGGAAGGCTATATTATAATATTTTAAACATTTTTGTTTCAGATTTTATGTACATAACTGATTGGCGATTGGACTCCATAATAAAACTCCACAAGCTGACTGGTGACAAGGAGGAGATCCTAGTTCGCGAGTCTCAAAACAACCGTTTGTACGGCGTCAAAGTGTACAGTGAATCTGAACAAGTTGTCAATTTGACTCATCCTTGTGCCATCAACAACGGTGGTTGCCAGAAACTATGTTTTGCCGTCCCTACGAAAACTGAGAGTGTTTCTGGACTCAAGGTAACATATCTAGTTCCTTTGCCATTCTATTAATGTGATTTTTATTGACTGAAATCACTTCCAATACAGCCTTCATTGATTACATTATTCTATACTGTAGACATAATATTCTGTATACCCGTTCTAGAAAACTACCCAGAACTTGAATTTGACTAACAATTTATTATATTAAACGAGATTTCTCTATATTGAACATACAACAACTAAGTTTATGTAACCACCTGAAACAGTATTGAACTATAACAGAGATTATTGAACCACAAAGAGTATAAAATCATATCAAACTGTATTAAACAGTAACAACCAACCCTATGACAAAAACGAGCTCTAAATTAAAACAAAACCATTACCTTTGTGTATTTGTTGCCTCCTTATGAGATGCTTCTGAATACTCATTTATCAATTTGGAGTTTAAATTGTTATCTAAATTTTTCCAACCGGCGGTCCCGGCAAGGCTTGCGTGGTTTCATGGCTTGCTTATATTATTCTAGACGTAACCATCAGGATATTTCGGCAACAGATTTGATGAGTCGCACAAAAATTTTATTGAATTCAATCAGTTTGAAATTAGTTAATCATATTTCGAATCATTTAATGACACATGCTAATTCTACGGCGTTTCAATTGTATGGGATCTCGAATGATAAAGAGTAATTACAATGTCTATACAATAACTGGTGAAATTCATTGAACGTTTTTTTACAAAACCATTTTTGTTCTAGGTGCACTGCGGCTGTCCGTACGGCGAGAAATTGGAAGAAGGGGCGGAGGGAAGTATGTGCATGGCCGATCCCAGCTCAGAGCCGCCCGTCGCCGCCTGTCCCAATAGGTGGGACTTCACGTGCAACAACCAGCGCTGCATCTCCAAGGCGTGGGTCTGCGACGGCGACGACGACTGCCTTGACAACTCCGATGAGGAACAGAATTGCACAAGTTGGTGGCTTTCTATTATTGATATTGGAATAAATAATTGATAACATTCTGTTATATATTATCTCTCTATCATCTTTCTAGTATCTATTATATGAAAAATTGTATTGAAGGGTTATTATAGGGTTCTTGAATTAATAAATTTCAATATTATTTATCTTCACAAAATTATAAAAAAACGAGATTTTGGAGGAAGAGAAATCGCTAACAACTTCTTCCATTTGTTGATTTACATTAGAATTATTCGAATAATGTTGATTTGGTAACATAATAGCATAGTCCAGAAATTGGGGTTATAGTCTATAGTCTGGAGTCATTTTCCCAACATGCCAGAATGTCTGCTTGTCTGCTTGGACAGACTTAATTAACAGATTTCAGTTTCTACAGTATTTAAGTGTGATTTTCAGAGATTTAAAATAGAAAATAACTTCCAACCAGTCAGTCTCACAATAGTAATTAACAAAATATTTTTTAAGTTTTTGTACAGTTATTGAATGTGGTTTGCAGAGCCAACATGCAAACCGGGCGAATTCCAGTGTCACTCGGGCCGCTGCATTCCGGGCGCGTTCAAGTGCGACGGTGAGAACGATTGCGGCGATCACAGCGACGAGACCGGCTGCGTGAACGTCACCTGTCCCAGCTCGCAGTTCCGCTGCGATAACGGACGCTGCGTGCCCGCCACCTGGAAATGCGACTCCGAAAATGACTGCTACGACAGTTCTGATGAGGGCGAGTCCTGTACTGAACAGACGTGCGCTTATTTTCAGGTAACAACATTACTTCTCTAGGCTATCTCTAATGTAAGAGACTCCAGGAGTCTGTAACCTTTTTTAGTTGGGTGAATACTGTACTCATAAGTTGATTCCACCAACTTTACATACTATTCATACATTTTCCCAAGGACTCTTTTAATTAGGCTATAGAGGAAAAATTACTCAACTGTTTTATGGTTATGATTTTATGCTTTATCATTTCTTTCCTAGTCGCTTGAAACCAACTAAACTCTATTAAAAATTGAACCCATTTCAATAAACCCTATTATAATTTCTGGTGCATAAGAAGATAAATGTGATAAAGACAATCACACACTAAAATTACGTATCTTTTGCATAAGCTGTGATGCCCAGTACATCTCAACTCTCTACTGGAATTTTTCATCTTTTGCCAAATAGATAATAGGATCAATGTAACTGACTACATTATTTGTAATTTTTGTAGGTTAACTTGAATTGTTGCTGGGATACAAGTGGTTTAAAATATATTTTTCTTCAAAATTTGTAAGCGTATTATCAATTTGAGTGAATTAATAAAATTTTCAAATGCACTTTTCGTATTTGAGAAAGGGCTTCTCCTAATAATTATACTTTCAACAGAAATACCCTTGCATATCATTTCAATAAATGAAAACTGTATTTTAATCAATGTAATGATTTAATCCTAATGTCGCTATAAGGTATAATTGATAAGAAAATAATACAATAATTATTATCATCCCCGTGATAAGATATTTATTGAGGCTAATATTGGTGTTGCTGTGTGCAGTTTACATGTCCAAGATCTGGCCACTGCATCCCGACGTCATGGGTGTGCGATGGTGACAACGACTGCCACGACAACCAGGACGAGGAGGGCTGTCCGCCCATCACCTGCTCCGCCACCCAGTTCAAGTGCGCCGATCTCAAGCAGTGCATCCAGGAGAACTACAAGTGCGACGGCATCAACGACTGTACCGACGGAAGTGATGAGCTCGGATGTCGTGAGTTGTTGTTTTCCGTCTTTCTGATTTTTTTAATTTTTGAGTAGAGTGTCAACTGAGATTAGGTCCAAGAACATTCAAAGACCTAACAAATGCGATTCAAGATACGTTTTAATATAATCCAAGTTTTCTTATACTTCGCTAGACTCTATGCTCTATGTTCATATGATACACATTTGAAATATAGTCCAGTCAATAAAGCCTGTCCACACGGGTATAGAGTGCATGAAATATGCCCCAATTTTTGACCTCGGTGATTTATTAAGACTAGTTGGGAGGTTAACATACTAAAAGTCCCCGGACCTGGGGGGTGAGCATAGGGCGGGAGGGGGCGGGTTTTAGAAGGTACAATTTTTCAGTTTTTCGCATATTACCCGAAAACGGTTGATCCTATAGAAAAGTGCTCTGAATAGAAATTAAAGAGGACTAAAATCTGCGTCGATTGAAAAAAGAAAACGAAAATCGGCCGAATAGAAATCTTTTTGCATTTGATCAAAACTCCCATTTTTTTATAAAAATCCCAAAAAATTGTCTTAACTGCTTTTAAATGTGATGTAACTCATGAAATAACAATAAATCCACTACCCCTTCACCCTAAAAGTTGTCGAGCATGAAAATTAGAGTCCAAATAACATATCAATATTGATATTTGACCTATTTTTGGAAGTTTAAGGATCACTTTTCCAAGAATGGAATTCCTCCAAATGCAGCTACAGGTGGTTTTTGTCAATATTTTGATACTAAAGTATACACGCAAAGTAATAACAATATCCAAAGTGGTGTCTGGTAGTCTATATTGATCATTCCTCATCAGAATACTTACTGCTCGAAATCTGGACTATTTGCAGTAGAAAAGACCCTTCAAGGATAATAATCTAAGGACATCTCTAACTTTCGTAAAAGTGAACGGATCTTGACAAACTATAGCTCATTGTTTTCAGATTCAAAAGGCGGTTCTATTTAATATACTGTATGTTCAATTCGGACAAAATTGAAGAATTTCATTAACCTAAGTTCTTCACAAAAAATTCACCCATCAACACAAAAAATTGGTGTTTTCCGGTATATAGGAATAAGCTTGGTAATATGCGAAAAACTGAAAAATTGTACCTTCTTGAACCTGTTGAATTAACTTTAAGATGATATTAATATTCAAGAAGATTCACGTATCAAATGAAATAATTGGATTTAAAAGTATTATATTAGTTCAATTCTTTTAAAGATTTTCCAACTTGAATGTTAGGTACCGGTACTTGTGATCCGTGTTCTACTTAAATATTGCAAGTAGATTGAAATTGGACGTTTTTGCATTATAGCTTTTCTCCTAATAAAATCTGTAAAGTTTATTTCTCGATTAATGCGGCAAATTGAAATTTCAGTGCAAGGATTTAAAATCCCGTATCTGTTTGTTTTTATGAGGGTGAAGCCCAAAAGAGCTCATTACTTTCTAGGTACCTAGTCGTCATCATTCATCCATCTCATTATACCCACGCACAATAAAAAATGAGCTCATGTAGGCTTCACCCTCATAAAAACAAACAAATACGGGATTCTATATCCTTGCTAGTCTTTCCGAAAGACGAGGTAGCCGTTTTTAGCAGATATTCAACGGGCCGACACTACTGTCCCCGTGTTCAGCATGCTGTAGAATAATATGAGTTAGTTATGAGTCACAATAATTTTTCTATAACACGTTGAGAAATCGCAGTCCAAGCCGGGTAGAAGAATATATAAGTATTTCTATTATTCGACCGGTTCAGTAATGATTAGCGATAGGTATGGGCATATGCGGACTATACCACTATAAATTTTATTGAAGTTTGAAGTTTATCAAGCATATTATAGCCTACCGGTACCCAAATCCATATCAAGCAAATTTTGATTTGCCGAATAACAAGCAGATCCAAAAGCAAATTCAATTCTCATGCGATCTAGCGGGTACTTTTACAACTAGAAACTTCAGAAAGTGGATGCTCACGCTATCTAGCAGTTGCTTTCACAACTATGAACTTAAGAACAAGCTTCCGCTATCTAGCGGGAGCTTTTACTACTTTCCTAGTTCCTAGTTATTTATTTGCTAGATGCAGGAAAATGAATCAAGGTTAAAAATTTGACTTAAAAATTGCCAGACTGGAAATTCAATGCTCTGTGAAGTGAGTATTATTTTTATCTAACTAGATTTTTATCATTAATCATATGTTTGACTGTCGAATTGAATGAATTCAAACCTGGCGCTAAAAGTTGACCACAGAATGGTGGACCGTGCGTCTACCCCCTTTTTATAGAGCCCTAATTTGCTCAACTTGATAAACATCTGTTTATCGTCTCTATCATCAAAAATATTTATATGAATTCAAACCTAGCGCTAAAAGTTGACCACAGAATGGCGGACCGTGCGTCTACCCCCATTTTATAGAGCCCTAGAATAGGTAGTTCCAAACAGTATTTTGACTCTAGCTAGATGGGCCACTAAACTACTTACATCAAATCCTTTTTCTAACCAATTCAGGCCTACTATTTTATTGGATCTAGTAGAAAATAATAATTGTTAACAATCGTTCAATTTATCACCATCCACAAAATATTTAATTAATTATTAAACCAATTCATTGCGAGTATGATTTCAATCAATAATAGATAGATAATAGAGTATGCCTAACTTATGGATTGGTTTTTATAACTTGGGTGACACCAACATGCTATTATTTAGAATTAGGAGTGGATAACGATTAGCATGGTACGGTACCAATATAGTGATTTATATTGAGCACGGGATCTACAATTCTGCAACTAGTAGAGTGTAGATCTGACAATGAAATAATGATTCAGTAAAATTATTAGATGTCTTCAGAAACTGACTGAAAAATTCAATTTAACATACTGTTCATCTAAAGAATTATTTATTAGTAGTAATTTTATTTCAGCGACTCTGGCACCCAATCAATGTGATACTGAGAAACAGTTCAAGTGCGTGAAGTCGGGCATTTGCATTCCGAAAACATGGCATTGTGACGGCACACCTGACTGTGATGACGAATCCGATGAACCTTCAACTTGTGGAGATGTATGTACCGTATTAATATCTTTTATTCCCATTCTATTAAGAAAATTCCACTACTTGAACTGAATTTCGTTGATTTTTTCAACTGTCGGCTTTTGAATTATGTCTTTACAATTGATTTGAATTATCATTCACGTTAGTACAAAAGAAACAAACCACTGGAATGACCGAAATATTATAGTTGTACATAATAGAATTTGTTTTTAATTAGAAAAGTATATGAACCCTTGAATATCGTCAAACTTTTATGATAGTCGTATAACATCTATAAAATTAACTATAAAAAATATAGGCCTAATAGTATTCGGCTAGTTATTTTGAAACACGATACGGTACTTTACTCTCATCTTACTTGAGTGAAGAACTGCAGGATGTTGAAAAAATATCAATTGAATATAGGCCTATGTTAAGGGTATTACAATAAAGCATATCAAAAGTTGTTATACAGTGACAAAATATAAAAAAATAAGATCTAATTAACTTGAATGCATTACATGCCCTATGCCCTTGATTATCAATCCATAGAAGTGGCCTCTATATTGCATTCTAGTGATGAATTCCTTTTAAATCAATTCTTTTCATCTTAAAAAAACTTAGGTCGAAGCCTTGAAAGGCAACACTGAGGATCAATGTGATATATATTATATAGTTTTGTTATGTGTCTTAGGTAGCATGCCAGCCAAGCTACTTCAAGTGCAACAATTCACAGTGTGTGTTCAAAGCATACATCTGCGACGGCTATGACGACTGCGGGGATGGCTCCGACGAGCACGCTATGCACGCTTGCGGCACGCCGCCCTTCACGTAAGTCAATTCAATTCGCTGTTCAAAATTCAATATCAGTTTCCTCATCTATTCATATCTTTTAAGGAATTTACTATTTCACTTTCAATTCATGATTGAAATAACTATTCTAATTATTACAGTATTACACTTAATCACTACTATTACTACAGTTATTTCTGTTAGTATATAAAATATTTTATATCGTGTTATTTTTTATATTTTATTTATTACCGTACTGTTAGTAGTAACTTCGTATATCTTTGTATCCGAGAGAGAAACACAAATATTTTATTGATCAGTTCCCGATTCTTCATAACTTATTGGCTATACCACAGAAGATGTAAATCTTCAGATGATTTAAATCCTCTGTGGTTATACTGAATTCGTATTTTCTCAACAAGACCTGACCTTCCTCTCATTTTACGAAGCCAAGTCATGTTTTTTTTCTTATAAGAGCTACCAAAGTTTTTCATATCATTTTTGCTGCCTTTTAATGAGATAAAATTTTAAAATCTTTATAGCTTTATTCCACTCAAACAATTTCTTTGCAATTATTAAGAATCGTTTTACCAAACATTCGGAATGCTGCTCTGAATTTGAGTCAACAGTTCCCTAATTCGAGAATAATTGTTTGATTATTGTTCACAGTTGTGGATCTGGAATGTGGCAATGTCCGGGTGTGACAGAGCGCTGTGTGAATTTGACACTGGTCTGTGATGGCAAGCCAGACTGTCCGAACGGAGCCGATGAGGGCCCTGGCTGTGATTACAATGAATGCAACCAACAGAGTGGTCTGTGCTCCAATGGATGTGTGCAAACGCCTGTTGTAAGTGTTGTACCTCCATTCTCATTTAATTAAGATTGATGGATCATTCAGGTTTTCATAAATAATGCATTTACATTTTCTTTTATTTGGGACGTTAATAAATATTTATTTCAGGGCACTATAAATGTTTTTACAGCTTTAATTGTCCCATTAAACATTTATGTATTCACTTAGTTATTTATTCACTAATATAAACACATATAACAAATGATCAACAATAGCAACTTTTGGAACTCCTCAGCTTCACTCCTCCCCCGTCTCAAGGCCCAGGAACCGTCTCGGTCCAGAGGCTGGCGGTTGTAGGATTTGTTGGTCCAGAGGCTGGCGGTTGTAAGATTTGTTGGTTTTGTGGGGCAGCCAAAAAGATGTTCCGTGTTGTGGGGGCCACTGCCGCAGTCAGGACAGTTATCACTCACACCATCGGTGATTCTAAACATCTAGAATTCTAGACATTTTAGAATTTATTCCCTAATCGTATCCACTGATTTATATTATTTATGCATTAAATTTGACAATTTTAACAGTCTGATAAATGAAATTGACTATTTCAATCATTTCTTTGTTGCACTATTCAACTTAATCCTGCTCACTTAACTACTCATTCAGGCCTGCCAATTAATTTATCTACACATTCACAATAAGTCCTTATAGCCTTCTCATGTTCAATTTTATACTTAATTACAGATTTCTTGTTTGCTCACTAATTCATATTTCTCATCTACTCTTTACTGATCTACATATTCACTTGTACATTTGTCTACCTAATTTATGGTTGAAAACATTTTTAACTGATTAATTAATCTACTGGTTTAGTCATTCACCTATTCTAAAAGTCACTTACTTACCCATTAACTTATTTGTCTGATTATCATAATCATTCATTCAATCAATTAATTACAAAGGTTAGTGCAACAGGCATAATCTCCAAAAGTGTTCCTAAACCAATTTATACTAAAAGTCTAAATCAAGGTCATGTCATATCGTGAAGCTAGAAACTAATTTCCAGTTCCGAAAGAAAAGACAAACAATTTTGAAATTATATAACATCAAAGTTCCATGAAAAACACCAAATGAATAATTCAATAACTTTTAACGTTTTCTGTTCACTTTAACATTATTCACTGACTTATTCACTCATATATTCACGAACTATTTTGTTTGTATTTCAGGGTGTCACATGTACTTGTCCGCACGGTGAGGTACTGGCCAATGACAGCACGACCTGCATGGACTGGAATGAGTGTGATCCGCCCGGCATTTGCTCGCAGGAGTGTGTCAACACCAAGGGCAGTTTCTTCTGCTTGTGCGGCGATGGCTACACGTTGGAAAAAGATGACCATACGTGCAAAGCGTTGAGTGAGTTCACTGGATTTTAAACCTTGAAACAATGTTGGATGAAAGCATTTATGTGATTGAGATAATTATTATATTTTTGCTTTCTTAATACTTATTTTATCAGATTTCTTCAGATTTTGATGTTCTTCATATTTGAATATAGAGAAGATATAGTTCTCTCAAAAATCACAAGTATTGTAGAATGCTAGTACACTGAGGTGCTGTAGAAGACGATATCGGGGAGCAGTCAGAATTCAGAATTTTGAGCGTAAGCGAGGGTATCAAATGTGATTTCGTGAATATATTGAATTGTTACAGTCTCTGTTACTAAAACAAAGAGAACATAATATGTCATTATTAGAAATGTATTTATTATTTCAGATCACAGTGCAGCTTTCTTGATTATATCAAATCGTCATTCAATCGTTGTTGCTGACTTGAAAGAGCACAGTTTGGAGAGAGTGCCTGTAATTGTTGAGAATGTGGTGGCCACCACATCAAACATGCACACCGGCACTATCTTCTGGTCTGATATGAAACTGAAGAAAATCTCAAGGCTGGATCGTGGAAGTGAACCAAAAGATGTAAGTTATCTCATTCTACAATCTACATACATCTATAGCCCAAATTTGATTGATTCCAAATTAAATGCATATAAATGAAGTTGATATAACAGTATTAAGTATGTGCTCCAACACAGCTTCTGATCTCTTTCTTTAAAATATTGCAATTTGTTGGATGAAATGTGTTTATAGCCTAAAAAGAATATATTGAGTTACTCAACTGGAAGGAAGGAATAAATGAATATTGCAATATCATTCAACTAAGTTCCAAGCCATAAAATAACTTACTTGGTAATTAAAAAAGATGCGAAAAATGCCAGTGTTCTCATTAGTTCTTTATTGCTTCTTTCATTTTTTTTTATTTATACATTAATGATGATCTAAATTATTTCTTAGGGTGTATTCATGCATCGATCCTAGCTTAAACACTAGCATCGATCCAAGAATAAGCGCTGTTTTCATCAGCTCAGCTGTCTCCAATCAAATCAGCGATGCTAGTGTCAAAGCTAAGATCGATGCTCGATGCTCCGACATGAACGCAATCTTATTCTCAAAAGTATTATAATAAATGGAATTGAACGTGAAATTTTTCTTTTTCTAGTGAATGATTGAACATGTATTGCATACTTATGGCCGATCAACTTATTGTAGGTAATTGTTTCCGGACTAGATCTGGTTGAAGGCCTCGCTTACGACTGGATCGGTGGCAATATCTACTGGCTCGACTCTCGACTCAACACTATCGAAGTAGCCAAGGAGAATGGATCCAACAGAATGGTTCTTATCAAAGAGAACATTACTCAGCCGAGAGGAATGATGCTGGATCCTAGCCCTGGGTAAATATTAAATACATTTCTATCGAATATTTAAAATATCCAGGATTATTTTACATATTATGATAATATAGGCATATTGATTAGAATCCTATATCTGCATCATCTTCTGATTATCTTATATAGAAGTTACAATAATAATACTTACATCAGAGTTTTATAATTGAATGGATGCATCAATTTTCAATTGATTAATCTCATAGGTAATGAATTTCTGAAATAATGTAGATATTTAATATCATTCAATTAATGGGATAGAAATTCCATTAAAAGCCTTATAATAACTTGAACCAACTTATCGTTATGTTGTGAAAGAAGAAATAAAAAAAAATTACATAGTATAAATAATCAGATTGATTATACAATAATTTATTTATTTATAACCTAATATTAATGAAATATTTCATGTTGACAGTGCGAAATGGTTGTTCTGGACCGACTGGGGAGAGAACCCGAGAATCGAGCGTGTCGGCATGGATGGCACCAACCGTAGCGTCATCATCAACACAAAAATCTACTGGCCGAACGGACTAACACTGGATATCATGAACAAGAGGCTGTACTTCGCCGACTCTAAACTGGATTTCATCGACTTCTGCAATTACAACGGATCAGGCCGCCAACAGGTGGTGGCAGGCAGCCATTACCTGCTTCATCCTCACTCGATGACCTTGTTTGAAGACACCGTTTACTGGACTGATCGCCAGTTGAACCGGGTTTTATCGGCACATAAGTTCAGGGGCAAGAATCAGACGGTTGTGTCGCACCTGATATCGCAGCCGTTGAGCATTCACGTACATCACCCGTCTCTGCAACCGCAGTCACCCAATCCTTGCCTGAAGGCCAGCTGTGATCACATTTGTCTGCTGTCTCCGTCCGACCCAAGCGGATATTCGTGCAAGTGCAGAGCTGGATACAGGATATCGAGCAATGGAAATTGTGTCGAGGGTGAGTTCATCAATAGAAGCCAATTAAGATGGTTGGCAAATTAATTGAAAAAAAAAATTTTTAATGTAGCATCTTCAAGTTGAAAGTATTTTTTTAGTGAAGGAGGTGGTTTCTTGATCCACGACGAGCTGCTCTTTGTAAATATACTCTGGGATTCATTTTTGACAATACAGTCAAACGTTTTTACAGGAAGGAAACTGTTGTTATAATGATCTTACTGGAGTGCGAGGCCTTTCGTGCTGTTCAGCACACATGCTTCCACTCCAGTAAGGTAATTTGGACTGTTTTCTTACTGTAAAAACATTCGACTGCATTGTCGGTAATAAACCCCAGTGAATATCTTTTAGTATTAGAATTTGTATGTGTTTGCATTGGAAAAGAATGGGTCTATTTAAGATTGAAAAGCCTCTTCATGCTCTTGAACAACAGTTGAATACTGTCAAATTTTCTATTGAATTCAGCTTTGATTCTAGTTTGAATGTTGTATGTTGATGATATTGAATTTAAAACAAAGTAGCCTTCTGTTGTTGTGAATCATTCATCAGAATAAGCCTAGAATAAAATAAGCATAGAATAAATAATCAGATGTTTAGAGATGAAACTGTGGCTGTGACCATTTTTAGTATTCTTATCCAATATGGATAATCACCTCAATATCTTCTTCACAAATACTGAAGAAATTCATAAAAAATGTTATAAATTTTGCAGAGGAAGTCTCATTCATGGTGCTGATGAAGGATTCACAGATAATCGACGTGAGCTTGGTGCCAGGAGATAAGACCACTGGCTTCATGGTGCCTATTGTCGGCATTGAGACTGGTGTACAGATCGACTTTGATCGCAAGACTGAAACACTCTACTGGGTCGAAACCAAAGATGACAGCGAAAATGTTAGTATGATTCAATTAAGGTGCTTTACGAAACTAATTATTACAATTGTCATGTCACATAATCATTTCATAATGATCCAGAGAAGAAAAACAACCTTAAGCCCTTTCTATTTCTTCTCTAATTTTTCATTAAAATTCATAACATAACGTAAAGTTTTTAGCTCGGCCTTTGAAATGTTGACTTCCTAAAACAAATTTGAAGTTATACAATCGCAGTCCAACGTGTTTGAATACAGGATTGATATCGTGTTATAAAGCTAACGTTTGATGGTTATTTCTCATAAAAATACTTGAATATTGGATTGAACTGTGTCTGTTCTACCATGAACGTTGGTAGAATATGGATTTTTTAATTCAAATAGATTTGATAGTTGATTGTTGTTCTTATAAATCAAATTTCAAATTAACAAAATTTAACCCTCCATTGATTATTAGGAATGACCCAAAACGAAACGTATGAACTCTCAATCAGGAATGATTAATCAGGAACACAACAATTTTTTTCCTAAAACATAGAAAAATTTAAGATTTTGAAATCTTCTCTCTCATATATCTCTGTTAATGTAATTCTCTTGGAAAATATTTAATTTTCAATCAATCAATAATCAATCTTAATTATTTGTATTTGCAGGGAACAATCTACAGCAGCCCATACAGAGGAGGCAACAAAACCGAATTCCTCAGCCAGGATACTGGAATCGTTGGTGCTCCCTACGCTATCGCTTTTGATTGGCTGGGTCGTAACATGTACATCGGCAATAGGATAGCATCGAACATCGAGGCACTGAAGGTCGATGGCAAGAGTAAACATCGAACTGTGATTTTGGCCAACAATGGCAGCGATACATCTGTTGCAAAACCGAAGGCTATCTGCTTGCAGCCTGGAGAAGGGTTGGTGTTGTATTATTTATCATTTTTCTGTGAATGAATTGTTTAATTTGAAAATTGTTGCAAATCGTCGAAGGAAGTTTTATTTCTTGCACTCTCTTTTTAGAGAAATTGCCAGCTTGACTCAATGTTCACTTCAATCTGTATTAAAAGTTGATAATTTCCAACTATAGTTGATGTCCTATAAGAGTTTATAATTATGTAGGAAACTTGAATAATTGAGTTTTTGTTGTGAGGAAAGTAGGGGAAACTTGGTATTCTAATTTTGAGGCTTCGCTAAGTTCTAGTTTAAAATTATGTTGAATAGCAACAAATTCTGTTTGATGTTTTCACAAATTTATGATAATTATTGGGTTATTAGTTAATCGGAAGTACACTTTTTAATTAGAACTAATTTGAACTCTACAATATTGCTCTTCATATCTTTGTAACTCCATCAGCTTCGATGGATTCACTGCTTATTTTATCTTTTCGTTCATTGATAGTAGTGAGAGAATTGATCAGATTTATAACATTAACTTACTAGAAAAATGTAAAAAGTAATTCACCTATGCATACTTGATGCTCCTAACCCTCCTAAGGCACATGTCTGTCCTCAGAGTAGCCTACTGTTTAAATTTGTTGGAACCGTATTAAGTTATTCAAAGTATTATCTAGATTTCTCCATTAAGTGATAATCGTATTGAGTAAAAAATTTGAATTTTATCTTCTGAAATTAGATATCAGTTTTTCCAAACTTTATATCATCCCATATAATTTCTGGGATATATTTTCAGTCATACTGAAAAACTGCTAAATACACTATGAACTATAAAACTATAACATACTTTGTAAACTGCAAGAACACTGGTTTACATTATGATGCAGTTTTGTAGGTTTTTTTTTGGGGGGGGGGTTACTTGGTATATAACTGCAAGTTTACATTTGAAATTAGTAGAACTGCAAACTGATTCCTTCTCAACAATAACTTGCATGTAGGGTGTGAATTGCAGAAATAAATAGAGTATACAATTTATGTGTAGAAAACTTGAATCAATTTATTGGAAATAAATTTTGGGGGTTAATGGGTTATAACTGCAAGTTAACATTTTAAATTAGTAGAACTACAATCTTAAACCTTTCCAACAATATCTTCCATGTAGGGTGTGAATTGCAGAAGTAAATAGAGTATATAGATGGATATTATTTGCAGAAAACTGTACTGGATTGACGAGGGTGGCTACGGAGTGCCGCAGAAGATTGGAAAAGTGAACATGGACGGCACAAATCCAGTCGTACTCTACAAGGCTGACAAAGTCCTTGTGGCACTCACCTTGGATCTGGACACCAGCAAGTTGTATTTCAGTTCACAGTACCCCAAACCACAGGTAAGATGTATTTTAAGCTAATACGTGATTATAAATAATTTGATTCGCTCAAACATCTTCAATAGAAAACCTTAAACATTTTAGAAAAACAAACTGAATGAATGAAGTGTTCCAAACAAAAATCAGACTGGAAATGATATAACAATCACTTTTTAAATGGAACACTGTTCAGTCTGATATTTTGTAATATGCTTTAAATTGAATTAGATAAATTTGAATTCAATGTGATCTCTTGCTGGATTTTCTCTATCATTCTTTAATTTCATTTTGAGAAACTTTGAAATTCTCTTCATTAATATCTTTATTTTATTCTAGATTTCTGTGATGAGTGTTGACGGAGGTGAACCCCAGGAGCTTCTCAGTGAAATAAACAGTATCAATCTGCCCAAGGCACTCGCTGTTTTCGAAAAGAGACTGTACTACATGGATCCACCCTACGACAAAGTGGAGCGAGTTGATTTGGTGCCCAGAGATGACGGAACTCTTGAGGTGAAGAATGCCAAGAGCATCCTAGACAACGAACCCAATTTGAAATACTTCACCATTTTCCAGAAAAGACCTGGTTCGTATTTCATCTATTCACACTTTATACAATATATCTCTCGTATTTGTATTTAATCAAATCACACATTATACAATTTTTCTCTTAGTATTAAATTTAGCAGATGTATTTCCACTTGAAAACTTTAAAACTTATTTTGAAAACTCATCTTCTTAAAATATTGAAACACCTCAGTAGAAATAAATGATAGTCTTTCAAATGGAAACATTCTTGAAGTGTCTGATAACATAGAAAAATTACTATCACAGTGGAACCCCTGATATCCAACCTTAGCCGGACCGGACCGTGGTGGGAGCGGCCTGAAGTTTGGATAGATCGAGGAACAATAAAAAACTTTTTTCGGTGTGCATTGGTCTCACTTCAATTTTAAACCTGTCTCACTAATCAAGTGTTCTGTTTCGTTACACTTGGTTTATACTAAAACCCCTTGGATTATATTTTTCAATGTTGGTACAAATTCAATTGGGTTTCTTCACAAATTATAAGTCTTACACTCTCACATGAAATTCTTTTAAGAGGCAATTCAAAATAACTAAATGCTATACGCTTAGGTGTGGTCAACTGGTAGAAAGGATATTATTGTCCAAATTAAAAAAAAATTTTTTCTACCCATTATATTATTGATAGTGTAATTAGTGAAAGATAAAGATTATTATCAGCTGAATGTGAGTCGGAACAGGCCATAATCCTTGAATGTTAGAAGAAGAAGATCTTTAAAAAATGAAAAAGTCATATTTTTTTATTTTCAATTCTTTTATTTTTATTTGTATAATTTCTGTTATTTCTATTATTCATTATTTAAACCTCAAATTTGCATTATTTACCGATTTTTCTGTTACTTTAGCTAATCTAAGTTACATTATTTTCAATTATTCCAACCACAAATTTGCAATATTAACCCATGTTTCCTTCAATTCTTCATGTTATATTCTGTTATTCCTTCATGTATAATTCCTATTATTTTTAATTTCGAACTCAAATTAGCAATATTAACCGATTTTTGTGTCATTTTAGCTAATCTCCATCCTTGCATCACAAACAACGGCGGTTGCGAGCACCTGTGCATCCCGAGCGAAGGAGGTACGAGAGTGTGCAGCTGCTCGATTGGCTACAAGAAGGACGGCGCCGGCAACTGTATGCACTACAAGTCATTCGCTGTGGTCGCTCAGCTCGACATCACTCGCGGCTACAGCCTCAACGACTCCTCTGAAGCTATCGTACCAATTGCTGGATCAGGTAAGCACTTATTGGTGGTTTTCCATTTAAAAGCATTGAAACCATTTTCAAAACAACTGTTTCAGTGGATGTTTTTTGTGTGTATTCTCATATTTGACTTGCTTCAAATCATAGCTATCTTCAGACAATCTCTTTCATAACCCAGTACAGAAAACACAAGAATGATTCTATAAGAGAAGAAGTTCCATTACCATAGCTCATGAAATTCATGCTCAAAATAATAAAACTAAATCAACATGCATTATTTGTAACTGTTCTCAATGCTTCCACAAGGGTAGACCGTTACGATTTTATACGGTGCAACGTTGCCATTTTATTTGCCGGCCTGGTTGGCGTAGTGGGCTAGGGCGTCACAACCTTCAGTCCGCTAGCACTGCCAGGTCTGGGTTCGAATCCCAGTGGCATGGCTGTTTTTCACCTCATCAATCATCTTCGCACTCCATCCATTACCCAAGCACAAGCTAAAATGCTTATGTGGGCATCATTCGCAATAATAATAGAATATTAGGGAAAGGAAGCTATGCTTTCACTTAATACTCTGTATTTCAAGAAACTCGTACAGTCTAGTTTCCTTATTTATATGTTATTCATTGTATTTGTAATAAAATAGATGAATAATTATAATAATCATCAATTGGAATCTCGATATATTGCTATATATATAGAGCTATACAAAGAACTTCTGAAATTGCAAATATTGACCAATGTACTTGATAGTAGCAAGCAATATATAAATATTCCTTCCATCTTGAATAAATAATTGTTCACATACTTCTTATTTACATTTTTACAATAGTAATGTCTACAGCTGTTTGGACTCCAAACATTAGAAATGTGAGCTATTGTTATAGCTAGAAGCTCAATAATGTTGTATGATAAATAAATCACAAGTGAGATTGTCTGATAAAATAATGAATGTATGATGAAACGATACTTTGTTCTCTGGAAATTGAAGCCTGAAAAGTAAAAATCTAGTGAGTATCCGCTCATTTTCTCATAATTACCTTTTGTTTTCATCTTCATATCTCTACATAGATCTTTCCAGTCCTCATAATTTTTCGCATACTCGCATCATCTTCATCTTCATCATCATCATCATGTCAATAAGTTGACATCATCATCAGTTGAAGAAAACTAGTTGTAATGAATTTAATTTTCTATCAGCTTCTGTTTTTCTACATTTGAGTTACTTTTGTCTCTAATAATCTCATAGTAATAACATTATTCCATTTGCGTAGGCCACCATATTCTGCATGTGGACGTGCATTACGCTGATAAATGGATTTACTGGGTGGACTTCAACAGAGGCCCGTGGAATGGCATCTTCCGAATTCGCCCGAATGGCACCGAGCTGCAGCACGTGATCAAGGACGGAATCGGATCGAATGGCATTCGCGGCCTGGCCGTTGACTGGATCGCCGGTAACCTCTATTTCACCAACGTCTTCCCGCATGAGAACTATGTCGAGGTCTGCTGGATTGACGGCTCCAACAGGAAGGTCATCGTTAAAACAACGGCTGATGCACCCAAAGAACTCGCTGTCAATCCTATTAAAAGGTAAGTGTATATTCCTTCACCAAATCTTATTAAGCTTTTTTTGAAGAAGAAATCATTATGGAATGTATGGAAGTTGTAACATTTTGCTATGTTATTAACAATAAATTATTTTCAATTTTGAATCTTGATTAACTTATTGTTTTGCCAGAACCTGTAGAATCTCTGCTCATCTAAAAATAGAGTGATTGGAATTGAAATGATAGCTGCTTCATCATGTTATGGTACCTGTATTGGTAATGAATGGATTTATTTGTTTTAATATTATAGGATTAGATGATATTGTGAGATGAGTGACTTCAAAATCAACTGATATCAAGTTAAATGTGTACAGTTTTTCAATTTAACTCACAAACACTAGGTAACTCATTAATACAATGTTCGAATATTTTATGGGATGAACTATTAAGATGCAGTAAACTTGAAATTGTATGCTGGGTAAGTGCATGTACCCATATTGTAATTCAAAATAAGGGAAGAAATAGAAAGGGCTTGAGTCTGTTTTTCTTCCCTGAAGGTCATTATAAAATTATTTGTAATGAAAATGTACTTTTCAAAAATTGCATAAATTTGTAATCAGTTGATTTTAAGGTCATTTATCTTCAATCACAGTCTCCAAAACAGATTGCATACAGTCTCTGTAATTTAGGTATGATAGAAAATGAATCAAATGAACTACTAGTATGCTTACATTGTATTTCCTTCTTAGAATTACTTATTCGCCACTGTTCCGAGAAGCTTTTGAGTTTTCTCATTGATTGTTGTTTTGAATCTTCGCAACATTAGTTTTTCCTAGTCAAACTATTCAATTTATATTTTGTGTCATTCATGCTGGGTTTTTCCAAGCACACTCAAACTCGAGGGACCCTCAAATTTTGATATAAGAGTTGACACCATAGAACATGTAAACTATAAAAATAAGTTTGAGTGTGTTTGGAAAAACCGGGTATCAGTATTCTCTCCATATAATTCTTTTGATGTGTCCTCTAGGTTGTTGTATTGGATCGATTACGGCCAATATCCGCGAATCGGCAAGGCGTATCTAGATGGCAGTAATTGGCAACCAATGGTGACGTCTGGCATTGGCACACCTCGAGATTTGACGGTTGATATGCTCACACATGATGTCTACTGGGTTGATGCTAAATTCGACATGATACAGAAAGTTGCCTACAATGGACAAAACCGACAGGTACTATCGATTGAAATCTCATATTATATTATCCATTCTACTCTATTTATACTGTATATTAATTACTTCAATTACCACAACACCATAAATTTTATAATTTCATAATAATTAGTAGACCTACCTGATTCTTTAGAATCAGCCGATTCGATAGAATAGATTTTCAATCGATTGACATAAAGATTATTGGATAGATAATCGATGATTAATGATTAAGTATTGAGCTAAAGGATGAAGATCTTTTTGCAAGTTATCTAATTGGAAATATAGTGAAGAATACACCAACGTAGAGGAACTCTCAATTTGAATTGCGAATTTGAATAAATGCGCTGATTCATGAACCTGCTTTCATGTTCCATTTCAGAGGTGCGGTAACTTATATCTTTGTATATTTATTACAATTGACATGTTCTCATAATCATTTTATAAGGATCCAGGAAAGAAAAGTCAGACTCGAACCTTTTCTATTTTCCCCTAGTTTTGAATCTTGAAAT
The DNA here is from genome assembly GCA_017141385.1 of Sogatella furcifera. Lineage (NCBI taxonomy): Eukaryota > Metazoa > Arthropoda > Insecta > Hemiptera > Delphacidae > Sogatella > Sogatella furcifera. The sequence continues at coordinate 14,635,733 of CM029549.1, forward strand.
ATGGTCCAAAACAATAGTTGATACTCCACTTGCAAAAATACCTATGATAACGTGTGTAAATATTTAAGAATGGTAATAAATTTTGGAATATCTATTTATTTCTCAGGTTATTCGTCGAAATCTCCCGAATCCAATGGGAATAGCTGTGCATAGAGGAGATGTGTACTGGGTGGATAGGAACCTGAACACTGTATTCAAAGCATCTAAATTGCCCGGAAACATTACTAGACCGTTACCAGTGAGAACAAATCTGCAGAGACTGCGTGATATAGCCATTTATGATGTTACCAATCAACCAACCGATGAGAACAATCCTTGCAGAAGGCTTGGTAATTATGAAATTTTCAATTAATAAAATTTGTTTTTAACTTGTCAATCATACTTACACTTGAGTTTCAACCTTTGAGCCGCTTGAAATCTATATCTAGGGTAGCGGATTTTTAGGAAAACTTTTTCATAATTTGAATTCTATTGAAAAATATCCAAGTCATCTTGGAGACCAATTATACAATTGCACAGAATGAATGAATAAATGTGATTAGATTGTTGGTTGTGATAACCAAGTAAAGGCTTGGTAATTATAATTTTTCAAATTATTAAAATGTGTTTTTGAACATTACGTTATCCTTGACACTCTAGTTTCAAGCTTTGAGCCGCTTTGAACGTACATGTAGGGTAGCGGATTCTTATATAACCTTCTATCATTCTACATTGAGAAATGATAGATGGTTATGATTCTTAGTAAAACCTTTTCATATGTGAATTTCATTAATTATTGAAAAATATCTAATTCATCTTGGAGTCCAATTACACAGTGAATGAATGAAGGAATAAATTAGTAATTAATGGATAAATAAATAGAATGAATAATTGTTAAACAGGAAACGGAGGGTGTGACCAGTTGTGCTTCTCGTTTCCGCCGGACTACTCGGGCAGCACGTTCCAGTTCAAGTGCGACTGCGCAACGGGTCAGCTGACCAGCGTCATGGGCAACAAGTGTGACAACGTGGACGAGTTCCTGCTCTTCACCACGCGCACCGAAATCAGAGCCATCAACCTCGATCCACGATCTCTCAATGTGCCATTCAAGCCGGTTAATGTGAGTAACCTCGTTTCTAAACATGGTTTTATGTGAAATCATGAAATAAAACGCACCAATCTTGTCAATTGTACCGTTTATTTTGGTACAGGACCATGCTTTCATCTCCACATATGTCACATTTTCAGGTCAGCTTGACAATATCAGTGTGATTATTTAATTATGGACCGATTCTACAACATCAACAACGACTCAGTCAGTTTTATGTTTTGGAATTGTGATATAATATTGTGTAGGTCATATTGTAAAATTACTGACATTTTGTGAAATTCCGCTTAAATGATATTGATTGATTGATTATTTGTCACTTCAGTACTTCTGGGTCTGATCGTCTGATGAATGTTATTGATAAAAATTCAGTAGGCCTACCGCACTGTAAAAAAATGAATGTCCTCCGGGGGCGATTCATCAAGAGTTTATATTCTTGATATGGTTATAAATTTTTGATGAATTGCCACCGGAGGGCAATCAAGCTTTTTACAGTACGGTACTGAATTTCCATCAATAACATTTATCAGACCCTAAAATAAAAACTATTATGTTTTTTATCAGACCCTGAAGTACTGTAGTCTCAACTAAGTTCTCGAATGCTCATGTTTGAAGCACGTACTTAATTAAAGGATTGAGATTTTGTCGACTCACTATTCCTATTTCTAACAATAGAATTTCAACAAACTATCCGAGCATTTCAAACAAGAAGAAGAAAGTTTTTAGAATTCTATAAAGTCACTAGACATAAGACTGATGAAACCAACAGATATCGTCAGAATGAATACAGTTATTGGAATTATCAATAGAGAGGGGCTTCCCAACATCATATATGATACTACTTCAATTGCACAAATTATGTTCATCATTCAAATTGGAAAATGAAGCAATCATAAATGAGCATTGTTTTATGAAAGCACTTGAAACAATCAAAACGTAGCTCGATCACTATTATAATTTCTATCTTCTATTCTATTTCAGGTGAATTTATCAAACGTTGTGGGCGTTGAGTTTGACTATAGTGAAAAGAGAATATTCTTCACACAAATAAGGCCTCACGCAAAGATTGCATGGCTACCAAGCTCAGACCCTAATAGCGCTGCTGCCAAAGTGATTCTGGGCAAAAACATCAACCCTGAAGGCATATCCTACGACTGGACACACAAGAAAATCTACTGGACCGACTCATCGAACAACAGCATCTATGCTATGAATCTGGATGGAAGCGATTTGGTGATGATTGCTAGGGTTGAACGGCCCAGATCTATTGTGATTGATCCTTGCAATGGGTGAGTTCTAAAGGATTTGTACAAGTTGATTGATCCTGAACGATCATATTCAATATTAAGAATCATTTGAATGAGTCAGACAAGCTACATTTTTTCAGAATAATCGCCTAAGTACCTCCGGAATTTAATGGTTTTCTGATAAACCTGATGAATTATCGACCAAAAGGTTCAATATTATAAAAATATTCACCATCAGTGATTATCGAACATTTCAATATATGTATGTTTTCACCTTGAATTTGATTTGAAACTTTATTTTACATTCTCGTTTACATACAAATCTGTTATCTGTCAATTTAAGTGTCATTATTTTGACATAGGCAATGTAAGATATTTCAATTTCAATGAAATTTCAGAGTTTAAATGAGCTTTAGAGACAAATTATGCTATCATGAGTACTTAACTGATATTCAACCTAGTTGAATTATGATTTTCTCCTTAATGCATTCTCAGCTGAGGGTTGAGTGTAAGGGGGCTCGGTTACACATCATCTTCGTCCTCCAAGGTGAAATAAAGGCAGCAATTAAATTCAATTCATCTATAACATCAATAAATTTTCATGGTTTCATTAGCCCGATTACAGACCCAACTTGATAAACTGGATCAATAAATTGATTCTAGATTAGATTATTATAGAATTCTCCAAATAAAATTTGCATGGTAATTCATCCCAATCAAATAATCTACCTCAATTTTTTTTGGTAGTTATTATTTCCTATTGATTTGGGGCATTCATGTTTCCCAATTCATAGATATCAGTTCTCCAGGAAGTATGTCAGGAAATTTAATTTATTCCTGTCATTTCACAGAACATTGTACTACACCGATTGGGGCCGTTTTGGAACGTCTGGCAAAATTTTCCGAACCACAATGGCGGGCTCTTTGAAGAAAGCGATTGTTGAGAAAGATTTGTCGCAGCCCAGTGGATTGGCAATCGACTTTGAAGACTTCATGCTGTATTGGACGGATGCAGTGCGTGAGAAGATAGAACGATCGAGACTAGATGGAACCGGAAGAGAAGTAAGTTCATTGAACATCTTGTTCATTTTGTAAACATTCATATAAATTTGCTGGAGTTCAAGAACACATTTTATAATAGCCCTATTGAACACAGTTACTGTTGAACACAGCTCTATTAATTAATTCAAGACCAAGTGTAAGAGAGTACCTATGAGTCCTAACATTGCCTTTGTAAAAAGTCAACAAATAAATGCCTTTTTCCATTTTCGAACATTACGATTCTTTATCATTTTGAACTGACGTCCTTGTATTGTTGTATAATTAAATTAATGTACCAAAGTTTCTAAAACTGAAAAATACAAACGAACTGCAACTCTAAATTACTTTATCATCAATAAAAATTGGAATCATATTAATTCAAATTCTTATAAATATAATCATTGAAAGAACAATTTATTTCCTTTTTATAATGATAGCTCAAAATATAATCCTCAATTAAAATTTAGATAGCTCAATTTAGAATTCATGAATCTACAATACTAGTAAGTTCCTATGTAAATACTGCAAGAAGTAATTCAAGCCGATTTGAATTTTGTAATACGGTTCGTAATTGATAACCTATATTTTCGAAGATTCATTCATAGAAATTTTAAATATTGTATGGTAGCCTAATAAAATCATAATAATTATTAATCTTTTGTCATCTACAAAGAAGAGTACGACCGACTCGAATCTAAAACTGTTTCTCTTCTAATTTACACAAACAGTTCAAAACTATATAACTTAGTAGTGTAGTTCACAATTATTGTTTAAGAGGCTGAAGAATCCGCGAAAAATTCTATTTCATTCGAATATTAATATTATGTAAATGTGTATTTCATAATGTGTATTATGATAGTTTAATTGATAATAATTCATGAATCAACCATACTGCCAGAAATTCATCTGATGAGCTATTTTCTTGAAGATTCATTTAATAAATTTCAAGTACTTGTTTGTACTGTAGGCCATTCTTGGCGATCCTCCTGATCACTGTTTATTTTTTACAGGTTCTAATATCAGCCACCATCTATCCGTTCGCTATCACAGTTCACGGCGACTACATCTACTGGACTGACTTGCAGCTGAGAGGCGTGTACCGAGCCGAGAAGCACACTGGAGCCAATATGATTGAAATGGTGAAGCGGCTGGATGATTCTCCCCGCGACATCCATGTGTTCTCTGGTGCTAGGCAGAAATGCAACATCAATTTGTGTAACATCAATAATGGAGGGTGCGCTCAATCGTGTCATCCCGCACCAAATGGAACAGTGAGTTTTTTCATTCAAATTTTCCAGATCGATATTAAAACCATAGTATTCTTCAACTAGGAGCAATAAAAGTTTAACACTTTCTTATTATATTCATATTAATTGAATTCTAGGCCTTTTGAATAATTTAAATACTTCAAATAAAGTATTTTTCATTAAAGATTTCATATGCATCAGCAACTTGAAGTGAGTTGTCGTTCTTTCAACAATAAATTTGCTCTTGATTGTATTCAAGTGAGCTATTCTAGATGCTGAAGTTATTTAATGATCCCTATAGTGGTGATGTCACACTACAGTGAACGATCCTTGTCCAATGATTACAAATCCGTTGAAATTGGAAAATGTGTGATTTGTTGGAAAGTGATTGGGGACTGTCTCTTTGCTCAGGGTCGCCACTTGTTTAAAAATACTATGGAAAGTATCGGATACCAAACTAACCTATCTTGATTTTTTGGGTGTTCAATATTTTATCAATCGAATTATGATGTTATAGACTATTTTGCTCTTGAATACCCTTTTAAGCAGACTGACATGAATTTGGTTGAAGCTCATTTCTATTGTGTTTTAGTTTATATTAGTATTATTACTCTCTGTTATGTCAATAGTTCCTTTTGAAACTAGATAAGCACTGAGTGTTTTATAGAAAGAACCATGACTCAAACCGAAATCAAGAAATTTGAATATGAGATATGGGAAAAATTATCAGGTATACTTTGGACTAGAAACCTTTCAACCAATCTCAATTTATGGAAAATTCATTTTTATTCCATTTATATATATTTTTTAATAAGTGTCGATATGGCTGAAAACCCTATCAACTCTGAGTATCGTTTTCAGGGTAACTCTGGGTGGGGGTTTAGTATTTGAAGTGGATTTGTTGTATACATTATGAATTCAACTAATGACAACTTCTCATTTTGTGTTTTCTTCCAGGTTGAATGCAGATGTAATGACAGTACAAAATTGGTGAATGATGGACGCATGTGTGTCGCCAAGAATCTGACTTGCGAAAGTTCAAAATTCTTCTGCGCCAATGGCAAATGCATTTCAAGAATGTGGGCGTGTGATGGAGATGACGATTGTGGCGATAACAGTGACGAAGATAAGAACTACTGCAGTAAGTCGACTAAGAATAACTTGAACTGCTTAATCTCCTCTGTTTTTAATTTTTTGAAATTATTTCCAATGTTCATGGAAATAAAAAACAGACATTCACCCAAAACTCCTTAAATTCCTAAATTCAGATGAATACAAATATAGTCAAACATTTCCATGTTATGTCGAAACTGTATTTCAGTTTCTGCTAAAGGTTTCCACTCTAAGAAAGATAATCTGGAAGTAATTAATGATCAATTTTGAATTCAGAAGGGTTGATAATGAATTGAAGATTTGTTTTCTCTTTGTTCCAAATCAATAGAAGTTCTTTACTCTGTTTCAAGATTAATTCCACTTAAAAACGGTGATCAGTAATGTTAGGACCCGATAATAGAAATTCCAATTTTCTACTTCCATTTAGGATAATAACAATTGAAAGATTGAATTTATTCAATTGTTTACTTCTGTATTGCAGCATACCACTCGTGCAATCCGAATGAGTTCAGATGCAACAACGGCAGGTGTATCTTCCGCTCGTGGAAATGTGATCATGAGAATGACTGCAGAGATGGATCTGACGAAGAGAACTGTACTTATCCTCCCTGCGCCGATGGCACCTTCACCTGTCTCAATCACCGTTGTATACCCATGTCTCAGGTAACACTTTCGCAGAACAATAGTGTTCAAATTCCATATTATATGTTCACTTTTGTCCTTACAAACCAACAAATGAAAAGTTGAATTTCACTAAAACAAGTAAAAGTGAAATTTGTCCTCATGATAAGTAATTGTTGAGTTTGTTTGTCAATGGCTCAACAGCCCATGAAGTCCGTCCAAGCAGAGAAAACACCCCGGCAAGACGGGTAACGACTCCAGCCCGGCAAATACCGGCCCAAAAGCTATAAATTCTAAAATTTATAGAACCAACACTGACCGAGCCGAAGATCTATCAAATTAATCTAGTACAGAAAACAAGGAATTCTATAAGAAATGTTTCACGATAATATTTCCTAAAAATTATTCTTGAAGAGAGAAAAAGTAAATCAACATGCATGATTCACTGTACTCTATGCTATGAAATGGGTAGATTGTATCTACGGTGTAATGTTGCTATTTTTATGCCTGTGCCTTCTATTAAAGGTGGCTATTGTTATATGGATCACTCGTTATATTATGATCAAGTTGAAAAATTTATAAGGAAATATAAGATTTTTTTGATTAAACTAACTATTGTGCTTTGTGTTATTGTACCTGAAAAATTCTGCAGCTCGTTGAAAATACATCTATTCAGAGTTACCGTAGCGAACTATATATATTTTTCAAATAATAATTCATTGATATTTTATGTTACAGGTGTGTAATGGAGTGAACGATTGTAAGGATAACATAACGTCTGACGAGACACACGACAGATGTCCGCGTAACACGACGTGTCCTGTCAACCATCTCAAGTGCAAAAACACGAATATCTGCGTGGAGCCGTACTGGCTGTGCGACGGAGACAATGACTGTGGAGACAACAGCGATGAAGATCCACTTCATTGTGCTCAGAGGACTTGTCCGTCCAACAGTTTCAGGTAATTAACATAATTTATAAGTGTATTTATAATGTATATGATGTATTTACGACTCTAAAGACACGAGGTCTTCTAATAGCCTTGAAAATAATAATAAATCTTTGAAGATTAAGATAATTTTATGTGCTTTCGTTAAAAATGTATGAGCCTCCTCAACCCTGTGATCGATAAGCAAGCTCTATGTTACGTATTACTTGGTTCCTGCTTATTGTAATCCTTGATTTTTTCTCAATATTTCATTTTAATGTGTCCTTATATACTCAATTAATTGCTAGTGATTTGAAGCTTGGTTGACTGAATTAGTAACACAAAATGTACTTCTGCTGTATATATTGTTAATAATTTCAGCTATTTGTCTTCAATATTAGAGTTACAAATTGGTCTTATCAATAGAATTATAGAATTCTGTTATTTTCTTTATATTTGAAATATAAAGTCACGCCAAATCTATGGCAGAGAAACGCACCAATCACAGTTGAACATAAAAATTTTCATCTTTAAACCCTAAAACGTACTGTATAAACTGTATTATTGACCAAGAGACCGAGTTAAATGAGGATTCAGCAATAAATGTATAACTTCAATCACAGTCTCATTGGAATTCAGTAGAAAAATAACCAATTTGTGTAATCTTCACAATCCCTGTTGCAGATGTCCCAATCACAGATGCATACCAGCCACGTGGTACTGTGATGGGGACGATGACTGTGGGGATGGGTCGGACGAGCCTCCCGAGTATTGCAAGTCGGAGGGCAGAACGTGCTTCGGTGACCTATTCACCTGTGACAATGGCAACTGCATACCGAGGATTTACATTTGCGACGGTGACAACGACTGTATGGACAACTCAGACGAAGATGCTAGGCATCAGTGCAGTAAGTGTAAAATTTAATTATTATGATCTATAAGAAGTTGAATTCGTACCTGCTGTACATTCATATCATGTGTTTCATTTGATAAGTATTATTTGTTTCAATAAGTTACACACCTCGTAAACCTAACTTATAAAGTAACCTACCCAAACGTAACTCAACATGTGTTATTCATTTGATAAATATACATTTCAATACGTGACACCATATCTCATAATAATTGTATATTGTATGTCAATATATAGAAATAGTGAACAAAAAAGTGAACATTTTTATGAATTTACAGTTGAATAGAGTGAATAGAGTTGTGATAGCTGGACATTGCAGATAGAGCCGGGCCGCTTGAGCAGCGCAGATGAAGCCGCGCGGCTCGAGCTGCCGCTTGGGAATGATACCTTAGGAGGCATTCTCAAGTGTGAATCTATGTACATTCAAACATGATAGTTCCTCTTAGAAGAGCAAAACATGTCTTGTTAGATTAAGAATGCTAAAATGATAATGTAAATTTGATTTCTAGCTATCAACATACATTGGTAGTAGCACTAGAGCAAAAATCTAAGTTTTCATAATATTACTCTTCAAAGAACCCACGTTATATGAATTGAATGTACTATTTAGGTCCCTTTATGGCCTTATTCTCAATCCTTATGGCATGATCTCATGAATTTAAGTCCTATTTTTGTCGGAAATAATCCGAATGATTTCCAATAAAATAGAATTGAACCAGAATGCATTTTTCTATCATCTATCAGTAATCAATATTTTTTATGAAAGCTTATTCGGTGAACTGTCCCGGTTAATCAGAAGGGTAGCAGTATGAACTTGGAAACCTGTATTGTACACATGAGTTGTATGGAGGACTGAGATCTCACTAAACTTACAATTTGTTATCCGCAGACGATAGACGGTGCGACGACGAGACCGAGTTTACATGTACGGCTAACAAGGCGTGGGGCCGCGCCCAGTGCATACCCAGAAAGTGGTTGTGCGACGGTGATCCGGACTGTGTGGACGGAGCCGATGAGAACACAACGGCCCTCAATTGCCCGGCGCCTTCCACTTGCGGCGCGGAACAGTTCACATGTGCCAACGGACGGTGCATCAACAAGGGATGGACCTGTGATCACGATAATGATTGCGGTGATGGCACCGATGAAGGCAAGGAGTGTCACAGCAAGTACAAGACGTGCAGTCCGCAGGAGTTCGCCTGCCAGAACTTCAAGTGCATACGGAACTCGTACAGGTGTGACGGCGAGGATGACTGCGGAGATAATTCGGACGAGTTCAATTGCAGTAAGTACAATAGTTATGATCAATTTAATCTATTGGATATGGGAGATAGATATAGTTATAGTCTGCCCAAGCAAAGAAGACTCTCTGGCAAGATGAGAAAATGACTCGAGCTCGGTCAATATTGGTCAAAGAATTATTAATTTAGTCTCAATCGTAGGAAACATTCTGATCTAAAATTTGAGACCAAATCAATAATTTTCGAAACAATATTGATCGAACTGGAGTCATTTTCTTATCTTTCCAAAGGGTCTTCTTTGCTTGGACAGCTCCATAATTAAAATAAACTAGAATCTTTTTCACTAAATGGAGATCAGAGATCATGATCATGCTTCATGATTGAAAAAAGAATACATCTCAATATAAAATTATTGTTTTATACTTCATTTCAAACCAATTTAAATGTTTATTTTATTTTTTTGTAATTGTTATTATGATTCTATTATTTATATAACCTGTTTTGTATCGAAAAGTCACGGTTCAATTGTTGAATCCCACTTGGAATATTAGAGATCATGAATACTACGTCATGATACAAAAGTTAATGCAAATAAGAATATATCACAATATAAAGATACTGTTTTCATCCCAATTTCAAATCAATACAGATGTTGATTCATTATGTTTTTAATAGCTTATTATAATTGTATTATTCAAACAGTTCGTTTTGTATGGAAAAGCCACGTTGTAATTGTTTGATATTCATTGATTGAAACGGCTGATGAACTGAATGAGATTATTTGATAGAATTCAATTGATTGCTGCGTTGATTAAAATATGTCTAAATAATAAAGTGTTTTATTATATGTGCGCTCCAACAGTTAATGTTGTCAATTAGAGTTGTCATTTAGCTAAGTGATGTTTTTGAAATCAAAAGATACAATAGATGCATTACACCAGCTTCAAGTAGATTACATCTCGTACGAGATACAGCCGATACCGCCCAACTTTTTGAAATCAGCTATACCAACAATTCTCTTTAATTTCTTAATATTTTCTTAATAATAGACAATAATCTTCAAATGTTTCCGATAAACTACTAAAATTCACTTCAATTCTTAGGGTTTCTTTTTTTCTCAGGACAACACTTTGAGTGCTCCCAGTGAACATTATACATTACGGTCTCTTACCACCAATTTTGATGATGATCTCTTATTTTGTTGAACAGCAAGAGACAAGTCGACATGTCCTCAGGGCCAGTTCAGGTGCAACGACGGTCAGTGCATAGAGTACCAGCGCGTGTGCAACAAGGTCTCTGACTGCGCCGACGACAGTGACGAGCCTCTGCACTGCAACGTGGACGAGTGTTCCAAGGTGGAGGTGCATCAGTGCGGTCATAAGTGTGTCGACACGCTCACCGGATACCAGTGCGAGTGCAATGCTGGTTACAAGTAAGTAATCTCAAATTATGTCTCATGAGATTTGAATGATTCAATTAATTGCTATTAATCAGAATGATTGATGAATTTCGATAAATAAAATGGAAAGTGGCTCGTATTATAAAATTGGTTGTATGATTGATAATAGTCTTTCGGAGAGGCCAATTTTATGGTTCAGACTCAATCAAACAAAATGAGATATTCATATTATCGAAATGCAATAGATGTAATGTTTTGTTAGCTTTCCTGCGCTCTGGCTTATGCCTCTGCAGGTTTTTTCCTGTATCTTGTATAGTTATAGAGTTCAGACTACCTAAAAAGTATCATCTCTCATTACACACGGACAAGCCTAAGGGCTCACGTGGACATCACCTCAGAAGTGTTTTATTATTACACTCACTTCAGTTTTATAAACCACAATTGTTCCAAGTTGATGAATCAAGGGAATCATAGTAAAAAAGTGTGAGAAAAAGAAATGTCCATAAAAAATGAAACAACTCTAATAAGAAAGTCAGATTTTGGACAAATTTTGAAATCAAACCTGGTTCTGTAAGCTTTTATAATAAATTAGGCAAATTTGACAAAATCTAGTTTTGACTAAGTTTTCTTATTATGGAGAGATTTCACAATATCACCAACAATTCTACCAATATTATAAAAACAACACTCTTCCTCTTGCCAGCTACCTTTGGCAAGGTAGACTATTTATTATACATTTCTTCCAAAATTCTTGGGAAGTGAGTTCTAGACTGTTCTTGAATCACAGCCTTATTCGTTTGAGAACTATAGTCAGCCGTGGCCCGTGACTGAATCCTTATTCACATTATAAAAATATAATAATGAACTAAATTTTAATGAGCTTGTATCTAACCTTATCTTACAGCCCATATATTAAATGTTTGAATGGAATTTCACTGTAGATTCACTGTTAAACCCAATATAAAACAAGTTTATATGTTTTAACGAAGATGATGCATTCGGGACTTGTAATAACTTCTATCGTATCAAAACTTTATAGTTTAATTGTGAAATCTAGTACCAAATATAGTACCAAGTATTTTTAGTAATACTATATATATATATTCATGAAAGTTTCAAAGTTGTATTTATTTATTGTTGAATCATAAATTCTAGTGCCAAATTCTCAAAGTATTTATTTATTCTTTAACAGACTATTGGAAGACGGTAAAGCCTGTGCTGACATAGACGAGTGTGTGGAAACACCAGGAGTCTGTTCTCAGTACTGTAGCAACACACCGGGATCCTACTACTGTAAATGTGACGAGACCTACTACGATAGGGCAACCGACGAACACACGTGCAAGCGCCGCGACAGAATAAGTCCCTGGCTGATATTCACCAACAAATACTATGTGAGAAATATGTCGCTTGATGGATCTGTCTACTCGCTCGTGCAGCTTGATCTCATGAATGTGGTGGCGCTCGACTTCGACCATAGAGATAATTACATTTATTATTGTGATGTCAGCGCTAAGACTATTTTCAGGTTTGTTGTTTTCAATATTTTTACGTTCTTGTTGTATACTTGTGTCTTATTATCAAGCACCTGTACTGTGGTGAAAATCGTTAATCCAGTGGAGAAATAATATCATAGAGGAATGATATAACTATAAGTAAATATATTTATACTTAACAATACCTTCTCCATGGTAATATCTACTTCCAAAGGAGTGAATCTTTCTTTACCTCTCATAGATAAATAATTGGATTGAAAACCTGTCTTTTGTTGACTTCAGTAAAAAATGAAAGATCGATGATATTTGGATTTGATAGACTTGTAAGTTGTACCCGTCGTTGTTATCTCAAGATTAGAATGAAGAAACATGTTTTTCAAGGAATGTATTGGTATACCATATTAACACAGATTACTTATCAATCAATCATGTCATGCGAGACTTATAGTTGAGATAGATCGTCGTCTTCAAAATGAAGTGACAATTATATAGTAATCTTGATGGTTAATAACAACAGCATATTATTCTGTTGGAGTGTTCCTAGTAATGTGATCACAACTCAAGTATATTTGAAATTCCTTTTCTCTTTTTACGACATTAGGCATGAAATATCGTTATATTTTTGGTTATAAATATGGAATATTTTTTCAATACAGTAATTGTTGATGTGCTCTACATGTATTTGTCAGATTATCATATAGTTGTAGTATGTTACAGAACTACAATGAATATCATAGACAAACTTGAAATTCGATTTGAAAACGGTATTTTTAATGAGTAGGAGTATAATGTTTCAGGTCAAAAATGAATAACCAAGAGCATAGGGAAGCAGTGATCAGACACGACAGTCACGGTTTGGAAGGCATCGCCGTTGACTGGATCGGCAGAAAGCTGTATTGGCTGGACAGGCATAGCAAGCACTTGGATGTGGCCGAACTCGATGGAACCAAACGAAAAACACTGAAAGCTGGAATTCCAGATCCTAGAGGGCTTGCAGTGCATCCAGGAACTGGATATCTGTACTTTTCTAGCTGGCATTTACAAGTAAGTGTATGAATTTGAATAAAAATCATGGCTATAAATTATTCTTGCCTTCACCAAAGTAAAAGCTCAGTGCTCTTCACCTTATGGCTGAGGCCGCACTGCCGGTGGGTAGAGCCTGGAGGGTGGAGGTTAGTTGGGAAATCTATAGAACATACACATCATCTACAGTAATACATAGTATGAATGGTATGCCGTCATTCTGTTTTTTTGAAGTTATGTTGTCCATATTTAAGCATTTCAAGATGGCGGCTGAACACATGACGTCATTCTGTTTTTTGAGGTTGTGTTGTCCTTATTTAAGAATTTCAAGATGGCGGCTGAACACATACCATTCATACGATGTATTACTGTGGATGGTGTGTATGTTCTATAGATTTACCAACTACCCTCCACCCTCCAGGCTCTACCCACCGGCAGTGCGGCCTTAGCCTATGAGCGGTATCTTAGGTAGTAATAATTGTTTTGCATACTTCGTTAGTCGAAGATATTCTTGTGTTACATTAAGATTTATTTACTTTATTTCTTATCAATTGCAATTATTTGACAACATTCTTGGTAATGTTGATCCTTCTAAAAAAATGTTGATGTATTTCTTATCATTACATCATCCCTACTACGAGCTATGAAAAAGTCAAGGCTAAATAAAATGTTTCATTTTCAATTCCGTTAAATAGTTCGTCTAAAATATTGTATTCAATCAATGTATTGTCGAGCATGAATACACAATGCCAAAATTACTGATTGAAGTGAGAGTGTAACTAAGCATGCGCAGAACTGAAAATTCGTAAAATCACTTTTGCCATCCTACGGCTGTTGGGATGTGATGAAAGACAAATGATAAGAGTAACACCGTAAGACTATTTTCATTTCGATTGCTGACAAAATTGAATTATTGAATTGCATGGGTATGTCTTCTTCGCTCGACAAGACTATAACAACGTAGCCCATTTATTTGTACTGTATAAATTCCAATAAAATTTTCTCAAATTAAATAACTCACGATTATTTATTGTTTTCAGGCTTTCATTGCTAAGATGGGTATGGACGGAAGCAACATGACAAGAATTCTGACTCATGAGAACGATATTGCCTGGCCAAATGCATTGACAATCGATTACTTCACCGATCGTATCTACTGGGGAGATGCTCATCTCGATTACATCGCTTCCACTGATCTTGAGGGAAGGCACAAACACGTTGTACTGTCTGGAGACAAAGTACCGCATGTTTTTGCTATCACTCTGTTCGAGGATTACATCTACTGGAGCGATTGGAATCTGAAAGCAATCAGTCGTGCGAATAAATTTACAGGTAAATAGATTTATTTCTCAACAAATTTGTTTATCTTCTTATTGTTTGGATGGGTATTTATTTCATATTGTGACATGGATTCATTGAGAGTTATTCGAAGAATTGATTGGAACTTCCAAGAGGAGACAATTATGATATTTTTTTAATAATTGACGTACCTTTCAAGTAGATAGTAAGCTATAGTTAATCTTGAAATAGTAAATAGTAATCTCAAATAGTAAATAGATGGTAATCTATTGTTCATTTTTTTAAATAATTGACGTACTTCTCAAGCTATGGTTAATCTTACGATTACTTCATCCCGAACTGTTGAAGATTTATAGTTTCATAAAAAACCCTTTAGATTATTACAATTCCAAGACTATACGTCATAGAAAAAACTCATGAACTCGACTTATGAAGCTTCTACACTAGTTATTGATTTATTATTCTGTGAATGAATCACAATTAGAACATCCATATTCCATAATCTTTCTCGTTACCATTCACTTCGATTTCAAAACTTGTAACTTTTAATTGCCATTTTCAGTTATTTTGAAATGAACACTCATTAGATAGCTTGCAAAAAGTTTGATTACAGTAATTATCTCGAATATATTTAAAGTTATAATTACACTCTCGTATTTTGAGGGGATGCTTAGCCGCCAGTCCCGTCTAAAAGCTCAAGTCAAGTCTTGTCTTGTCAACAAACTAGTTGAGTCTTGAGAGGTCAAGAACTTTAGTATAAAAGCTCATATGGATTTTACCCTCAATAAAAATTAATTATTTGAGAGGATGACATGTAATGAAAGATCATTATGAAGATAGGCTGGTGCAGATTATTTCTATCAGTAAAGTAATTTTAAAATCTTCTATCAAACCCATCTTCATCCTTGCGTTACAGGTCACGACTTCAAAGTGCTGCGAAACACCACTCACCGTCCTTATGACGTACACATCCACCATCCACTGAGACAGCTGCACTACCCGAATCCGTGCGGAGAGGACAACGGCGGCTGCTCGCACCTCTGCCTGCTGAGTCCCGTGCCGGGCGTGGACGCCAGTCCCGACGGCTATGAGGACACAAAGAGTCCCGTCACCAGTATCTGCGCGTGTCCCAACCAGTTCTACCTGGCCAGCGATAACAAGACGTGTGTGGCCAACTGCACTGAGGGACAGCATCGCTGTGGAGGCAATGATGATAGATGCATACCTTGGTTCTGGAAGTAAGTTCAAAAATTTTCAAAGTTTATCAATATTTTCAAGTGCTAAGCTGATTGATTAAGAGAATTTTCTTGATTTATTTATCGTATCATCATTCTAAATTCTAAATTTTTTGTGACTATTTCGGAATCTGAATCATTAGAGTTTGAAATTTAAGTTCAGAAGAAACTTAACCTTGTTTGAACTATCATTTTAAGCAAAATTGGGATCGAATAGTGAGGGCTATGCCTGGTTTTCGATCCCCAACATTATTTTGATTGTGTATTATGAATAAATGAATAACTATAGTCTGAAATGCAATGCAGTAACTATTTCACTTAGGATAATAGTTCGAAAACTTGTAGCAAATTTATAAAGCAGTGCTTTCACTGTTCAATTGCTTTTTAAGATGATACATTAGAGAATAGGATTGGGTTCACATTGCATTATAGATGTTTCCTTTTAGAGCTACACTATCAATGTAATTCAATAAATGAAAATTGAAATCACAGTACTCAACGAAATTCATTGAAAAGTACATGAAACTAATAAAAAGGTTCTGTGATTCAAATTTTTATTAATTAGCATTCCATTATAGAGTACATTATAATATATATTCAATTTGTTACTAGCGCTTCTAGAGTATAATGAATCAATAAATAATCACAGTACCCTCATAGGTGTAGTTTTAGCATTTATTGGTTCACTTGAAAATGACTTAATACAATTTTTGTATTGCAAAACTAGTCGTGAGGAAATATAACTCATTTCGAGGGTACTGTGATTATTCATTGAAATGTTGAAATAATTTTCTATACTGTCCTCATTTTCCTTATACTCATACTATGTTCATTGCGAAGGTGTGACGGAGAAAAAGACTGCAAGGACGGCTCGGACGAGCCGTCGACGTGTCCGAAGCGGACGTGCCAGTCGGGCACATTCCAGTGCGACAATGGATGGCGCTGTACTCCATCGGCGACAATTTGCGACGGCATCAACGACTGCGGTGACAACTCGGATGAGAAGTTCTGCAACCTGACCTGTCCTGAACTGGAGTTCAAGTGCAAGTCGAACGGCCGATGCATACTCAACGCCTGGAAGTGTGATGGTGATCCCGACTGCAAGGATGGCTCCGATGAAGATCCCGAAATTTGCCGTAAGTTTTTAATCACTTCTTTATAATGGTTACAATGAAGATAATTGAAGTGATAATTCCGTGATGTTAAAGATTTAGTTCCTCAACAACATATATTTGAAGATAATTCCTTGATCAAATACTCTATAAATTTGATTTACGCTTGCTTGTTTTAAATTATTATGAGCTAAATTGTAGATAGAATCATGAAAACTTGATTTGTTATTCGATCTTAGTTATCTATAAATACTAGTTCTATCAAAATGAAGAGTCCGAAATCAGTCTGAATTATCTCAACTTGTAATACATGGTCTTATACCAGTTTGTACAGTTTACGCAAATACAAAACCTGGAAAATTGATCATGAATTTAGTTTTCTCAACAGAGAATTAAGTGTCTAATCACAAATAACACAATTTAAGTGGATTGACCGATCTTCAAGTTTGTCTTCTTCATTGTAATTCTAATCTAAGGTATAAAATGAAGTTTGATTTTAATTTAATATCCTAAAATAAATGAAATTATTAGAATTATCTTAATTTGCAACTTGTATTTTTTATTGCGGATGATACCTACATAAGCATTTAGCTTGTTCGTGGGTAATGGATATTGAGTGCGAAGGTGATTGATGAAATGAAAAATAGCCATGCCTACTGGGATTCGAACCCTGACCAGGCAGTGCTAGCGGACTGAAAGTTGTGACGCCCCAGCCCACTGCGCCAATCTGGCCGGCGAATTATGTATCGTATTAAAACACATATACTTGGATTAATTAGAAATTTTCCACATTAGTTAGTCAACCTAAGCCCTGTCGAAATAATCGATTTTATCCGGTATCTTAGTTATTCAATACAGTAAAATTCTATAAAATTCTTGATTTCTATTTGGAATTGTACTATTTTCTAGATAACCGAGAATGTGATCCTGAAACAGAATTCAAGTGTAAGAACAACCGCTGCATACCAAAACTGTGGATGTGTGATTTCGATAACGATTGTGGTGATGACTCCGATGAACCAGCTTACATGTGCAGGTAAGACCATTTAATGATCTATTTTCCTATAATTATATTAAGCATGTTTCATCAATAAATGTTAGTCATGTGAATGTTTGTGCTATTATTAAAACGACATCAAGCATATTTTCTTGAGACTTAATGAAGTCTCTTTTGAAGTTGAAAACTTCTCTCCGTTTAAGTCACATTAAATTAACACAGTCAATTATCGTCAAAAACGTTTTTCCAGATTTTATTAATTATTCCAAATTAAGGGTATGTCCTTCAAAAGTAAAACATGTTCAAACATGTAGAAAGAATACGAATTGCATAAAATTTCAAAACATGAAATCGGCACTGGAATAGAGGTATCTTTTAAGCAAAAGATATAAAGTGCAAAGATAATAATTTTCAAGAAATCTCATTTGTTATTTCCAGACAAAGGAATTGTACAAATGGATGGCAGCGGTGTCCTGGTAGAACCAACTACAGATGTATACCGAAGTGGCTGTTCTGCGATGGCAAGGACGACTGCCGTGACAACAGTGACGAGCAGCCTGAGAACTGTCCCAAATGTAACGAGAACGACTTCAAGTGCAAAAACAACAGATGTATACCAAAGTAAGTTGAGATTTGATTAAACAATCTTTTCTGGTAGATTGCAATCTGTGAAATTTATTTAGTTTGAGGAAACAGTAGTTAATCAATGTAATTCTTTGTAAACTTTCATAATTCCATAGGTAAAACAAATCAGTATCTTGTGTGTATAGTCTGTCCAAGCAAAGAAGAGCTTCTGGTAATATGAGAAAATGGCCCCAGCTCGGTCAATATTGGTTCAAAAATGATTGATTTGGTCTCAAATTGTAGATCAGAATGTTTCCTACAATTGAGATTAACCAATAATTTTCGAAACAATATTGACCGAGCTGGAGTCATTTTCTCATCTTGCCAGAGGCTCTTCTTTGCTTGGACAGACTATATCAGTAATTGCAATCTGTGAGATATGTTTGGCTTGAGAAAACAGTAGAATAATCAATATAGATTCACTATTCACTAGATTCAGTACATTCACTTTTCAATATAGTGTTTCCTGTACACTTAAATCATTCCAAAAGTAAAACAACTCAGTATCTTGTTCACGTGTAAGTTACTTTCATTTCATTAGAAATCCTTGTAAACTGCAATGAATATCAATTTATTCTGATGACTTTTACAAATAGCAAGGCAGTTTTATATTTAGAAAGTGACTTTCAAGAGTCGAAGCACATACTTTCAATACATCTTGAAGAATGAGTTCAATGTATAAGCCTTAAGACTTCAACACTGAGTCGTAGAGCCTACTACAAGCCATGTGCTGTCAAAAGTCACTATGATTATCGACCAAAATGTGATTCTATACATTCATTAAAAGTGTATTTTTTCAACGTATCATTTTCATAGTTCAAGAGTGTATAATTGCAATGTATACTCTATCGAACGAACTCATTATTCTGTTTATCAATTTTATTTGAATTCTACAATAAACTCAACTTTTTTAATTGCTTATCAGGAGGTGGCTGTGTGACTTTGAAAATGACTGTGGAGACTTCTCGGATGAGAACGAAGAGATGTGTAGCAAACTCGGCTACAGGCCCTGTTCGGAGTCTGAGTTCCGCTGTAACAATTCCAAGTGCATTCCAAACCACTGGCGGTGTGATCACGATGACGATTGCGGTGACAACTCGGACGAAAAGAGCTGTTCGAACTTCAAATGCAAGGTGAATGCCATGATTCATCATAATTTTTACAATACTTGTTGATTAATTGAAATTTTCATTTTCGAGATTTTTTTATTTAATATTGGTTTGATGCCAATTATAATTAATTATTTTTCTATTTGAGAACAAATGTACGAAATGAGGAGAGAAAAAAACAGGTAATCGCCCAAAACTATCTTACAAATTAATTCATTAATTTAAAGAATTTATTCACTTGTACAGGATGATCGAAAAGTCGCGCAACCCAAAATGAAAACAGTCTTAGAAAGCTGTAATGTAAGTTATTATTGATTTTTATTTTAAAGTTTATGATATACAAGTGATTATTAATTCTTGATAACGTTCTGCTGTGATTGTTCTCCGATGTGATACACCACACCACACCCTAATTTTGTGAGAATGTAATGACAGTTCATGGAATTCATGTGGATTCTCTGCAGACCATACCCTGCAATTTTGACTCTTTTAATATCCACATAGCTGAAACAAAGTTTCATCGCTGAAAAAACTTTTTCCAGAACAGATATGTCATTTTGAATGAAATTTGTAAACCAATGACAATACCGCAACCGTTTCTCCTTATCTGGCTCTTGGGCTGAGGCCGCACTGCCGGTGGGTAGAGCCTGGAGGGTGGATGGTAGTTGGGAAATCTATAGAACATACACACCATCCACAGTAATACATCGTATGAATGGTATGACGTCATTCTGTTTTTTGAGGTTATGTTGTCCATATTTAAGAATTTCAAGATGGCGGCTGAACACATACCATTCATACGATGTATTACTGTGGATGGTGTGTATGTTCTATAGATTTACCAACTACCCTCCACCCTCCAGGCTCTACCCACCGGCAGTGCGGCCTCAGCCTAGGAGCTGATGCGTTACGTTAATACGTTAGATATGTAATTTCAATAACTACTTATTAGTGGCTTCATTAAAACTCCTTCAATACAGTCCAGTCTGGGCAGAAAGTTTTTGAACAGACTTTTTCGAAGAACGAAACGAATTTCACTTATCGTCTGCAGACTGTCATCAGTCAAAACACTTGGTCGGCCGGTACGTTCATTCACGCTACCTGTATCCCAAAAACGATGAAACAACGACATATAGTCGATTTGTTTGGTACTTTAGCATCTGTAAAAGTACTGTAAAGCGACGTGCCTCTACCACCACTGTTGTAACGGTGACCGGTTCCTCTGAATTCAATTCATGAGCCTCAAAAATCGCTTCCCGGTGGTTCGGAACCCACCTGAAGCAGTAGGTCCATTCATCTCTCATCATCATCCTTCCCATTACCCACGCACAGGCCCAAGAGCCCATGTGGGCATCACCCTCAAGAAAAAAAATTGGAGAACAGTTCTTTACACTTTGCGTAGGATTTCGATTCACAGTAACTCAAAAAGATAGAAACACTTTTTTCTTGCTTAAAAGACATTGTGGTTCAAACTGAACAAACAAACTGATTTCTGGCCAACTGTTGCCCGGTGGCGTGATCTAGCAGTGTTGTCACCTGCTGTACTACTGGACGAAAAATTCCCACACCCAAATCATACTTTACAAATTTATCTGTCTTTCCTACAAGGCTTCAAAAATTGGGTTGCGCGAATTTACGATCACCCGTTATATGGAGCTCGCTCCTCAATCACAGGCATTTGCCCATATGAGGAGCCTTCATCTAATTGTATTCTGTAATCATCAAGAAGAAAATAAATCAATTTCAATTTCAATCATGGGCTGATACAATTACATATTCAAGGCGTAAAAATTAGTACCTCCACATTACGTAATAACACAAATGTTATCCAAAACTCAAAATTATAATCTTATGTTGAAATTATGAATTTAATGCCAACTACACAGAATCGTTTTCATTCCCGATTTTGTTCTAATACTATTTGCTTTAAATTTTCCTCATAACTTTCACTGAACGATGTAATTTCCTGTTTTGTTTAGAATGGAACATTCCAATGTAACAGCGGACACTGTATTGCATCGTACTTCCGTTGTGATGGTGACGTGGACTGCAGGGATATGAGTGATGAGACTAACTGTCCGCCGAGGTATCCAGGAGGCCGCTACTGTCCCGAAAATAAGTTCGAGTGTGCCAACAAGATCTGTATCGAGTACGAGGACAAATGCGATGGCATGGATGATTGTGGCGATGATTCTGATGAGAGTGCTGCCAATTGCTGTAAGTCGAATTTATGAGCAAACCGCATACATTTCTCCGGTTTATTGATATCATAATATTATTCTTGAAGTATCTATTATATTTTGAGAAATCGATCATGTTCCAATTTGTTGAGATCAAAACATGATCATCTGCAGATATAATTCTGTTGATTGTATGGAGTTAATTGTTGTGAGTCAACTTATATCAAACCATACATTATCCATTTATTTGGGTTCTATAACATAATTCTCATTAAATGTAGTACATATTCAATTGTATTTATTATGAATTTGTTACAAAATCCATTCAGTTTGTTTTTATAACATAATTCTCAATAAACGTAGTAGGTAGGTTAACCTATTTAATTTTGTTGAGGAAGAATTATTATCGCGTATATGATCCTTGTAGTGAAGTCAGAGACAATCGCAATTTTTAAATCGGAATACAGTGAATTTAACTCATAGAAAACAGTTTTGAATACAATTATAGACTTCTAGTCATTTTAAAAATCATCATGAATTTGGTACATACACAACATATGCTGGGGTATAAATAGATGTGTTTTACAGTTTTTACATTATTTTATATTCCATACATCAAATTGATTACTGTATCGTTGAGTGAATATGAAACTGGCAACCAGCTAATAGGCCTAGCCCCTTCATGGGCTGTTGAGCCCAAATAACCAATGGGCTGTTTGATCTACAAATAAACATCAAAATTGATTATACATAAACACTGATAGTAGCCCTAGACAGAAAGGGAACAGAATAGCAGTATATGTTTTCCAATTCTTTATTTTTGTCCAGTTGAACGTTTCTAATGGAAATGACGTGTTTTTATGCAGCGAACGTGGTGAGTTGCACGCAGCGAGGACGTTACCAGTGCGAGAACGGCAACTGCGTGTCGCTGGAGGTGATCTGCGATGGTCGCGACGACTGCGGCGATGCCAGCGACGAGAACAACCACACGCTGTGCCAACTGCCGGGACAGATCCCCGTCTGCAGCGACTCTGAGTTCCAGTGCGACTCAGGAAAGTGCATCAAGGAGACAATGGTCTGCAATTTCAATGACGACTGTGGTGATAATTCCGACGAACGTGGATGCCGTAAGTATCCAATAGACATAGAATCATAGTTTTCTAGTAATGAGATGATTTATTCTCACCAGTATCATGAAAAATTGATAAGTTCGGGGAGAATAAGAACATACGATATAGGTATAGTCTGTCCAAGCAAAGAAGCAGAGGCGAGGCGTCCGGTCATCTTTGGATTCGCCGATGACTAGACAGAAATTGATATATAATGTGTAGGAATTATCAATTTGAAAATATTAAAAATAAATACAAAGAAGTGGAGAAATCAAAGCTTTTTGCAAGCGCGCCAAGTTCGAATAGAGTGAACTACTCCATCATCAGTTCCATTCGTTCAATATGCTCAACAGTGAGCGATTCCAGTAACACTGATTAGCGTTCGTACCACCACTCTTCTGCATCAACTCTCCCACTCCCTCCCGCAAATGATGGACGGAGTATACGGACGAAAACATCGCTATTTTCTGCGATTCCACCGTCTCTGACAACAAATTCTCTGCACTCTGCGCTCCGTACAGTTTTGCAAACTTAAATTATATGATGTTTATTGTATTGTACTATTATTTGGCCTCTTGCACAATGAATGATATAATAAATAACTATGGTTAACTAAGATAAGGAATAATTTGTTATTAAATAAATAAATCAATATCATTCGGCTTGGTAATCATCAAATTATATTTGGTTTCTCAGAGTTCTATTTCAATTCTTAATTTCTATTTCAATTAGCATACTGATTTGAATAACACCATATTTAATTTATCCAATTATTTATTAATTTCCAACAGTTTTTTGTGTTCTTCATCGTTCATTATCTTTAGTAATTGGGCTAGTTATAGTAAAGCTTGATAGATAATTGTCTAAAATGGAACATTATTATATTTTGGGTATAGGAGGGGGGTGAGATAGATGGGGGTGCAGAACTAAATTTTTCCTAGAGATGACCGAGCCAAAAAGTCACGCATCGCCTCTGCAAAGAAGACATTCTGGCAAGTTGAAATAATGATCCCAGCACGGTTTATATTGTTTACAAGTTTTGAACCAATATTGACCGAGCTCGAGTCATTTTCTCATTTTGTCAGAATGTCTTCTTTGCTCGAACAGCCTATACTACAGACATAAATAATTTCAAAGTAGGATTTGATATTTATTTATAAGGTGGAAATCTTATAAATAAGATTATGAGCTTATTTCCTATTCTACTGGATCTCTATGTTTTTTTTGGAACAGACCTATTTATTCATATACATATATTTACTGGTCTCTGTATTTATTTAACAATCTTTGAAAATTAAACTTTAAACTTAGGGCTATTTAAAATAATTGATAAATTAAATGAAAAATAAAATACCCCTAAAAAGGGTATTTTACTTTGAGGGTATTTGATTTTTCATTTAATTTATCAATTAACAATCTTTTCTTTATTGAAGATTTTCTTCATGTATAATATATGTTATGTATATAACACACACATATATATATATATATATATATATATATATATATATATATATGTGTGTGTATAATAATATGTTGAAGAACAATTTGTCAGAGATAATGGAGCCTAAAGCAACATGTAACCTAAACAAGGTATCATTGAATCATGCAGGCTAATATTGTTGATGTACAGCTTTTGGAAAGTGTTGCATTATTCAATCAAGCTATTTCATCATAAAGCTTTCTTCCTAAATTCTAAATGTTCTATTTCATTCATTACTACTGTGAATATTATATTCATGCACCTTTAAATTTAAATTTCAGACTATGGAGAATTCTGTCCTGATGGTTCTTTCGGAGGGTGTGAACATTACTGCAAGAATGTAACTAAAGGATTCATTTGTGGCTGCTATAGAGGATTCACTGTCAATCCATCTAATAGGAAAAAGTGTGATGGTAAGGATATTTCACATCTAAACATGAAGTTAGTTTTCTATTTGTATATATATATATATTTTTTTTGTAAAAGAGAAGCCATTCTTCGTATGATTATGAAATTGAACAAATAATATGTTGAAGTAATCGAACTTATGAGTCCCACTTAAGAAAATGATTTTTTCTCAATGCTATTTTGATTTTTTGTGAAATCTTCTTTCTCATAATCATGATACATTTTTTGTCTTACAGTGTATGGTAGGTTACATGAAATCAAATGGTGGTATGTCAACTGCGAGCTTACTTCATTAAAATTATATTTTGTTTCAGATTACAACGAATGCGCTCATGGAACACACCATTGCTCACACTTGTGTACAAATTTGAATGGTACTTTCAGTTGCTCTTGCCGTCCTGGTTTCTCATTGGTCGATGGAATCAGTGGAGTTTGCAGAGCTGATGATACTAAGGTATGTCACAATACTTCTAATATCAACATAATAACAAATTATCAGGTATTCAACATCTCTTTTAACTGGTTCTTCATCACACATTGAATTATTATATGGTTCATTTCTTCTTAAAGTAGGCGAAAGTTTATTTAGTAAGTGTTATCTATGCAATGAACAAATTAATTTAAACTAAGCTCAATTTAATGCGTCAAAACCATGCTTAACTAAATAAGAGACGTGATATCGGCGATTCAGAAGGAAATTTATTATTCTTCTTATAATTATTAGTTTATAGGCTAATCATAAATACTCTACTCTTGTAATTACAATTAACTCCATTGTATATTTTGAAACTTACAAATTTTGCCCGCTGAAATTCATTCTCTTTGGAAATGACAAAATAAGCGAAAGAGACAGAGAGTTGTAGAGGTACAGTATGTTGTGAATCATGGATTTCCTCTGCAAAAATTTAATATCTTAATCATTAGAGATATCAGTTTTACACTCATAGGTGAAAACATAGACAAATTTCCAAATCGTCTTCTTTCTCAATTTTGATGAGAAATATTTTTGGAACTTTTAATAGTTGAATTGCTTTACCTCTCATTCACAAGCAATGTGATTTTTTTGGGTGCGTGGCATATATTGAACAAAATACATTAGCGAGGTGGAACCTACCCGTAAGGGTTCTCCCACCAATAAAAGCCATTATTTTTATTCCTAATTTCCTTTTCATCTGAACTACTAATCAACTTCTTATTACTTTGATTCTCAGGTGAATGTGGTGTTTGCCAATGGCCCAGAAATAAGAGCATACGATGTACAAAAGAGGAGAGAATTCGACGTTGTTGGACAAGAAAAGCACATCGAGGCAATCGACTTTGATCCCAAGAATGAGATGGTGTTCTGGGTGGATTCATTCGACAGGAAGATCAAAAGATCTTACATGGTTAACGCATTAGCTGGTCAGGTCAAGATTGGATATTCTCAGGAGCTTTCTTTCAAAGGTAAAATATAAATTCCATTGAATAAAAAAACACTTTATCAAATTAAGTGATTGAGTTGAATTTATTTATGATTCTTATATAATGTAACACTATTAAATATTATTCTAATCAAATATTTCTCCATTTCTTTCTTCAATATTCGATTGAATTTTCAACTATGAAGTTTCAACTATTCTCTGACTTGAATTTCTCATCCCCCGATTATGATTGATTCAATATTTCCAGATTATCATCCTACATTGATACGTCATTCTACACTCGGCTAGCGAACAAGTTTTTACTTATTTCAATAAGAGTCAAAACACTCATAAAAATCTGAATTAATGCTTTGCAACCACTTATTTGATTCAAATTATGTAAAAGTACCATGTACTAAGTAAAAGAAATGTTAAACCATTATTGATTTTATTCAAATTTTGTAATTAGAGTGCGAATCAAGTACATTATCTGTATGTTTTTATAGCAAATTAAGTTAGATATCGATATATTAATAAAATGTATTGAAAGCAAGTATTTTTTCTTTTTTGTTCTCAGGAAACGCCAAGCCAACGAGTGTTGCAGTGGATTGGGTTGCAGAGAATTTGTATTGGACTGAAACTGATAGATCTGGACCAAAACCTAAAGGCAGAGTAATGGTAGCAAAACAGGATGGCCGTTACAGGAGATCACTGATTGATACTGGTGAGTTGGTCTATTATCACACACTGTCTCTAAATATATTTCACACACTGTTTCAATCCAACTATTCAATAACTTTCAGCTTTATCCATTGGCGGCTCGTGCCCACGAAACAGGTGAAGTGCTGTACAGTAAAAGATACGGCCACTTCACCTGTTTCGTGGGTACTAGCCGCCAGTGGCTTTATCTAATCTTCTTTTCAAAAATATTCTCAAATTTTCAATTCATTCCTACTCATAATTATACTTAATAAGACTCGCTTGATTCATCTTGCCCCTGTTTTCCCTAACCCTCAACTCTCTAGCTAAACGCATGTTTTGAACTGATAAACATTTCATCAATTAGCTGACATTATTGAGCGGAGCGAAGCGAAGCTCTAATGGATTAGGAAAGTCACTCTTTGTATAACTACTCCTCCGGAACCGCTCAACCGATTTAATTCAAACTTGCCATGGTGATAGTAGACATGGACGACCAGGTTATAGGCTATAGAGCATTTTGAAAATTTGCATATTAAGGACGAAAAAAGGAAAAAAAGGATTGCTTACACACTATTACAATACACATTATTCATGCTATATTCATGCTCTCTGCACTGCAGGATTGCAACCTAACATCAGCTTTGAGAAACTTTCCTGGTCAGAAATGTCTATTATGCTCTTGAAATCATGTTGGTATCACTGGCAGAATCGGCTCCTCATCGAAGCCTCATAGCCCAGTGGTTAGCGACGTGGACTAGTATTTCACTGCTTACCAATCAGGGGGGTTCGAAACCTGAATAGAACATTTCTTTTTTGCCGATTATTTTCAACTTAGATCAACTTTTAATATTATTTTACATAGAAATAAAAGAATCAAACGACCTTTTAAGATTTGTTTGGTCAAGAGAAAATTAAATAAAAAATACAAAATTGAAAATTTAAAAAATCTGCAAAATCACTCTTTGAGTACTGATACACAAATAACTATATTGTACTGTGTGAAGGAGGCAAAATGGGTTTTTTACCTGATGTCTTTATTAATAAAATTATTTATTTATTTGCATTCATTCAATATTTCTCAACATGCTAACAAACAATGGAAGCTTGCTGTGGAAATACACCAAAATTTTGCCCAAATTTCATCCAATACGCTTATTTTTCGCAATTTTTCAAGTTTATATTGGTTTTCCTTTATAATTTGCTACTGAATAATTATTTTGAACAATCAGAGCACATTTGAGGCCAAAAAGGTACGTCAAATGCTGTATTTACAAAGTTGAACCACTCATAGAGGAAATGACTCCAGCTCGGTCAATATTGTTTGAAAAATATTGATTTTGTCTCAATCGTAGGAAACATTCTGACCTTCAATTTGAGCCCAATCAATATTTTTTTAACCAATATTGACCAAGCTGGAGTCATTTTCTCATCTTGCCTTATTTTATCAAAATAAACACTCACTTGAGAAAACATTCACTTGAAGGTCGTTGCTCATATTTTATATTCTCATTTCATAACATTACATGGTAATAGAATGAGCCACTTTCACCATCAGCTAGGTTTAGCTAGGCTTAAAATACCGGGATCAAATTTTCGAGTCCACACGCTTCAAAAACTTTTGGACAAAAAGAAAGCTCGCTCCGCTCAATTTGCGGCTGTCTCCGCATGCGCTTCCCTAGTTAGTGAATTGTATCTGAATAATACCTGTACAATATTGCTTTCATCAGGTTTGGACCTGCCGACGTCGGTAGCGCTGGACCCGCAGCTGGGTCGCATGTTCTGGGCGGACGCGGGCATCACGCCCAAGATCGAGACGGCGTGGATGGACGGCAGCAAGCGGCGACCACTGGTCACTGACCGCATCCGCCATCCGTCCGGCCTCACCATCGACTACGCCCGCGACCACTCGCTCTACTGGGTCGACACCAAGCTCAACAACATCGAGACCATCCGACAGGACGGCTCCAACCGTCTTACTATTCTGGCTGGAGGTGAGTTCGATTAATGAAATAATATAGGAAATCCTATTTTTTGTTTTTCACCGATCACACATATATTGTTATAGCGGAATTCCCTTTGATAATTTATCTTATTATGTGATGGTTTGATTTACTAATAAACGACCCCCCACCACTTTTGGAGCTAGAGAATCAAAGGCTTACAACGTTACCGATTTTCATCATTGAACAAAGCAGGATACTCAAACTTTAATTTTACTCTATTTCTTATACTACTCGTTATTTTTAGAAATCATGATGAACATATTCAATCGAAGCAATCTAATTAGAAAAAGAGCTAAACACATACTCACTATAGTCTGTGCAAGCAAAGAAGACATTCCGGCAAGATGTGAAAATGACTATAGCTAGGTTAATATTGGTTAAAAATTATTTGGTCTCAAATTGATCAGAATGTTTCCTACAATTTGATACAAAACTCATCATTTTTGAACCAATATTGACCAAGATATAAATTTGGTATCAAATTGTAGGAAACATTCTGATCTACAATTTGAGACCAAATAATTTTTTAACCAATATCGATCAAGCTGGAGTAATTTTTCCATCTTGACAGAATGTCTTCTTTGCTTGGACAGATATCTGACTCTACAGTCCATCGTGAACTTTGGCCTCCATCACCAAACCTTTATACCAATCTCTGTTCGCAACTCATCCTCTCATGATAAGTAGGTCCTCCTGAATATCATCTAACCATTTTTTTGGCCTGCCGTTCTTCTTGAAAATATTCTCCCCTTGCATACCACTTTCGGCAGCCGTGTGCTCTCCATCCTCTCGACAAGCCCCATCTATTTCAGTCTCTGTACTTGTGTGAGCCGCCAGTGCTGAGCTCCGTTGGCTTTGTTCACATTTATTTATTAATCCATTCAGAACACTGGTTTCTAGTTTCCAACAAACCTTAAAAGATGTTTATAAACATTAGGACTAAATTGATATGGGTATCCGCAATACTCAAATATTGTTAACCCGGGTTTTCTCCAAATCTGAATCTTATGATTATTTACAAATAATCTGTTGGTCGAATTGAACAATCTTCATTTGAACGGTGACTTGTTAATCAAGAATAAAACCACTTCCTCAAAGTATAATTCAGAACGTCCATTCCATCAATATTACTCCTTTCTAATTCATGTTTACGTGTATAGTATATAGCCTAAGTACTGTAATATTAAATATTAGTAATAAATTTTATTACTAAACATCTGACTCAAGTGAATACTTCTAAAGTTTGAACTATCTAGAATAGATAATAATAGTAATAATGACACATTTTGAAAAACCGCAGTTTGAAAATTCATTCGAATATTTTATTTTTAAAAACATTAAATTTTAAAACCAAAATTCTTACATATTCAAATTGAAGTATAATGGAATTCTTACAATCCTTTTGAATTACTTGGCGACCCTTGGTTTACTTTTGTTATTTGTGTCAGCAACTTATTAATGTCCGTCTTGAATCCGCCATCTTTAACCAATTCTTGTTTCATGACTGTTATGTTGCTTATTTGACCAGTATTATTCTTACTTGATAAAGGGAATGTTTCAACTCTTCTAGAGGTCGTGGTCATCCCTGATTCTTGATAATTCTTTAATCCCTCGAATCTTTCTTTGTATTGTTGTACAATATTCTCTAGTTCATTGTCTTCTTTTGTTCTCATCAAGGCATCCCTGTAATGATCCAGCAAAAAGTTTGGGTAACTAATATTCTTAGTTACTTTCAGCTCTTGGGAATCCATCAAAGGCTTTTTAGACATCAGTTGAGAATGCTCAATCAATTCCAACTTTTTCAAAATCTCATCTAGTTTCGAATCTACGTTTCTTTGTGGAATAACATGGGCTTGTTCGGAAAGTTGCCTATGCTCCACTTCCATAAGTCTTTTCTCCAAGAATCTTATCTCTTTTGAAAAATCCTCATTTGTGCTCTTCAGGCTTTTATGTAGTTGTTCTAAATTATTTAGTCGATTTTGTATTTGCTCACACTTGGTCGCCAATGCAATGAATATGGCTGGTTTGATAACATCATTTGAATCAACAATATTTCCAGGTTTACTTGAGATAAAACCTCCATGCTTGGTAAAATCTTTTACAGATTCTGTTATTGACTCCTCACCTCTCAAATGATTAGACACATTCTTCCTAGTTTGAGATTTCAATGTGCCTTCATTTGATATCATATTAATGGTCGTGTTGAAATTTATAACAGTTAGTAAACTGTTTGTTGTGAGTTTGGATTTCTTGGTTACAAATTCAGTTGAATTATCTGTTAGAAGTAATGCTTTAAGGATATTTAACTTATCCTCCATGCGAATTTTAGGTGAAGAATCTCCATTCTGATTTTTCTCGGATGATGTTTTATGGCCCACTGTTACACTCTCAGTAGCTGTGATTGATTCTGATAGTATGTTTTGTATCCTCTCTCCTGTATTTTCCAAATCAACATCAGAATTCCTCAAAGGGTATGGTGCATAGTAATTTACCATCATATTATCTGCGTAATCGAAATTGGTTGCCCCTGCATATTTCTGAAAATAACTTGCATAAATTAGGTATTGTATAATATTATAATTGAATGATAATATATTGAGAAATAATTTCCATTTCAATATTAGGTAGGCAACAGATCATTATTACGATTTAATAATGAATCAAATGTGAAGTCTCCTTCAAGAGAATGGGGTTTTTCTTATTGTAATAGAATTTGAATATTCCTATTTTCATTTGAACTGCTGCATGTCAGATGTCACCAACCGTCAACTGATGAGAATTGCACTATTTTAGTACTAGTCGATTAAAATAAAGTCGTGGGATTCAAACTACAATGACTATAAAAGTCATTTCTATAGTTATTTCAATTCAAACCGCTATCTTGAAAGGAAAGTTATGTGATCAAGATGCCAAGTCTGTCCAAGTAAAGAAGACCCTCTGGCAAGATGAAAAATGACTCCAGCTCGATGAATATTGGTTCAAGAATTATTGATTTGGTATCAAATTGTAGATCAGAATGTTTCCTACAATTGCGACCAGATAAATAATTTTTGAACCAATATTGACCGAGCTGGAGTCATTTTCTTATTTTGCCAGAAGGTCATCTTTGCTTGGACAGACTATAGCCTATCAATGATGTCATTATTGTAACGATGATTATGACTCATGAGTTTTTTTTATATAACAGATGGCATTGAAAGTAGAATCTGCTGTAATTGTGTGCTTTCAAACGCTCAATTCTCTCACATAATTGGTTCTAAGGGATAATTGACCGAACGTAAGTGAGGTCTAAGATTCAAGTCGACGATTTTTCATTTGTTTGTATGTATGTATGTATGTTTATATGTATGTATGTTCCGCATTTACGACTGAACGCGGCAATACATTCTAATGAAATTTGACAGGGATGTTCCTCTTGAAACCGCGCGTCGATGTATATGTAAGGTTTTTCAACAATTTTCATATTAAGGACGAAAAAAGGAAAAAAGGATTGAACTTTTCTCTGATATAGGTATACTCCGTACATAATTCAATGATATATTTATTCTGATATTACTAAAACATGTGATATGACATTCAATAAAAAATTAATCAAAAGCTTTTTACTCCAGATGATTTAACCGGAATATTCAAAATTGAATTTAGTTGAGATATTTCATATGAATATCAAGGTAGGTTTTCCTTTATGCGAAACGGTCCGACGGTTGGCCGCAGTAGAACAAGAGCTGGGATTGGCTACAGCTGTTCGACTGCGGCCGACCGTCGGGTCGTTTAGCATGATATAAAACCTACCTTCAATTATAGAGAATGATTATACAATCTCTGTACCGTGAAAGGGAATATTAAATATAAATTATTTATATTTAAAAACTTCTAGGGGCACGGCCACATGGGCAGGTTTTCGCTGCAAATTTTGTCAACACATTTGAAGATGCTCCCGACTCTAGAATTTTGAATCTTTTGAATTTTTCATGGTATCTCTCACCATTATTCAGCTGTCTGAAATGAAACTGAAATCTCAACTAGCTGCTGCTGAGAAAAATGAATTGTGACCTATTTGTTTGCAGCAAATATTTGCAGAAGTTTTATGCTCGTCAGGCCGCACAAGCTAATAATATACTTAAAATATCATTGAAATAATAACAATCTCTAGTTTTGTTTTGGCATTTGTCTCGAGATGGGGTCCAGTCACCCCTTTTCAATCACTTTTACCCTAAAACGGGAAGGGCTAGAAATTTTTTGTTTGGTTGTTCAATTGATACAAAACTCAGTACTAAATTATGACGTAATTTTAATTAGAATCTGGAGAAAAAAAAAATTCCTATCATCATTATTTGAAAATTGAGAAGGGATGAAGAATTTCTGTTGATTGTACAAAATTACTCAAATTTCGAACTATATTATGGCATGATACTAATTAAATTTTGGACGAGTCGGGAACATCTTCACATGTGTTGACAAAATTTGCAGCGAAAAGCTGCCCATGTGGCCGTAGCCCTAAGAAACCAACGTTGTTTAAGAAACCAGCCTTTGCTGCTCCCTCATTGTTATTATCAGCAGGTATACCGAGAAAAAATCTAAAACTGGAAACTCAAGCTATAGAAAATAATGATTTCTATATGATGGAAAGAGATGTTATTAATAAGAATACAATCATGCTTTATCCAGGAACATAATAATATTTCTGCATTATACATCTTTCATGTGTTAAAAGGATAACTTTATGGATTTAATTTTCGAGTTACCTCTCATTATCACATCATCTTCTTTCATTATCTACTCAAAATCAATCATTGACCGAACGTAAGTGAGGTCTAAGATTCAAGTCGACGATTTTGCATTATTGTTTGTATGTATGTATGTATGTTTTTATGTATGTATGTTCCGCATTTACGACTGAACGCGGCAATACATTCTAATGAAATTTGACAGGGATGATCCTCTTGAAATTGCGCGTCGATGTATATGTAAGGTTTCTTGGCAATTTTAATATTAAGGACAAAAAAAGGAAAAAAGGATTGAACCATTCCCTGATATAGGTAAACTCCATAAATGATTTGATAGTATATTTATGTTGATATTACTAAAACATGTGATATCTTGACATTCATAATAGAAAAAACTTTCAAAAATTTTCACTTCATTGATGATATACTTTCATTGAAGTCAGCTGAGATATTTCAGATTAATATTAAGGTAAGTTTTCCTTCATGCGAAACGGTCCGACGGTCGACCGCAGACTAACAACAAGAGCTATGATTGGCTACAGCTGTTCGACTGCAGCTGACCGTTGGACCGTTTCGCATCAAACATAATTACAATTATTATGGAGACTGATGCCCGGTTTTCCAAGCACCGTCAAATTTCTGGCAATTTCTATAGCCTACTCATAACATAGGAGATTTGAGGGATCGTCAAAATCAAAGTTGCGGAACTTTTAGATTTTTACAAATCCTCAATAAACCAGCTGACATGTTCTTTAAGGTTATTTCTTTCACATCTACTCATCAGTACGTTGGGAGGTTATGCGTCTACCCGATAGTCAAATGAGCAAATGAATGAATTATTTTATTCCATTTTAGGTAATTATTTACAAACCGCACTTGTAGCTTTTTATGGAAATTTTTTCCTGGGCGTATTCTGAACTACCACTACTACTGAATTATGACCGAGTTTTATTAACCTATTTTATAAGAGAGAATTGGAATATATAAACAAATTATCCAATGAATGATCCAGATATCATTGATATATTGTGTAGATGGATTATCTGGAGAATATAGGCACTTCTCTTTCAAAGTTACTTCATCCTTATTACAGGTATAACCTCCGAAGAGTTCCGAAATTTATTGAACACAGCATTTCTAGGTGTAATCTGGACCTGTTCACCAAATTTCAAGATTTTCTGCCAATTGGTTCTCGAAAAATCTAAGAAAAACTCCGAAAATTAGTAAAACGCTATTGAGCGTAACCTTGGGAAGTATATCGGAAATAGTTTGAAAACTTGATTCAATATCTTCCAAATAAGTTTATCTATAATCTCGCTGAACCATTAAATTTAAGTAGGGATTTGTCGTATCAAGGCTGAAGATAAGCAACCCGCAATACATCAACAATTTTGAAAATTGATTACTGGCGTAGTATAGCCTAATCATGAACTGATTTTAAAAATATTTCAACATAGCATTTCCAGAGCTTATCTGAGCCTGCCCACCAAATATCAACATTTTCTACCGATTGGATGAATGAATGAGTGCCATTTCGCTTTTATAGATATGGATTATGTCTTCAGTCATTTCAAAAAATACAAAATCGCATGCAAACACTCGAAGTAGGCTACTGAATTATAGGTTGTCGCTATGAAGTGATAATAATTTTATTCCCAATGAGAATACGCAGATACGCTCCAGAAAAGTAAATTTTAATTCTACATCAATCTTGAAAAATTTCAATCTTCGAAAAAATGTTGTGGGTGGAGGTGATTTATTATGTACTTGGATACAGCTGAGCTTTTCAAGTTGAATTAAAGGATTGGTGTGGCATGCAATATTTATTTGCATGTATTCAATTGTGATCAAATTTTCTGCGTGTTGCAATAGCTGTGGCCATAGTGACGGACTGATGCTGACAAAAACTAGAGTGTGACTGTGGCCACTGCATTGCTGACTTCCTCGCGCCGACTTTCGGAATCGACGCGCAATCTGAACGTACCGTAATAAAACATACGTACCGTATATAAAGACATACAGTGCTTTTAGGATGCAGGGAACATGGGTAACTTCGTGAGGTCTCCCGTTCACAGAACTACTAGTATAAAGATTATTCATCAAGGGAGCTCTGCAAATAAATTCTTGGTTGTCACTTTAATTATTTCAAAAGTAGGCTACCTGGAGGATAATCTCAAAAATAAATGATAATCACAAAAGAAATTCATATGTTCAGCCAAGTCTTCAACGCTTTTCAGTTCTGACGATGTTATCAGGTGTTGTGCATATTGAACAATATTTACGTCTCCCTAGTCGTGGTTGTTTCCTGTTTTGGTATTTAGTGGTCGCTATAACAAAACTATGACAAATAGCTCAGGATTGTAAAATATAACAATATTTACCTTGCATTTAGAACAGCATGCTTCATTTCTAGTTCTGACACTTTCCACTATTGTATAGAGGAATATTTCTCCCAGAAAAATGATTGAGAATTGATTCAACTTCATGGCTCATTTCTTTAAGATTAAATATAAATAAACCATGGTTTCCTTGGAAACTTTCAATCACTGGTTTGAAAATGCCTTTTTTTGAATTAATAATTTCAAAGTTGTTTTATTTTCATTATATTTTTGGAATGCGTGTATGATATTGCTCTAATGAAATACTGTGATATTAATTATTTCATTACAATTTGAATGATTCTACATTGTTAATATGAAGTATCGTACTTGGTGTCTTGAGCTTTCATTCTATGAGTTGATATTATATATCCTTCAAAAAATGAATCAAATCTATATACATTATCAAATAATATACATTATCTATATACATACATTATTGTACATTTTATACAATAAGCTATATATTACACAATTCTTCAATCCAATCAACTATTCTCTTACAATATAATATCAGAATGTCTAATAAGGCTCTGACATTAAAAGATGTTTTAGTGCATTTCATTCGAAAAAATGCACTATTGGTCTTGCCCTGACAATCGAAAATTCATGATGTGATATATTTTTTACACGTTTCCGAGCACCTAGAACACGAATTTGATGTCCGATATAATATATATATATATATATATATATATATATATATATATATATATATATATATATATATATATATACAGATTCTTGTTAACACGATAACTCTCGAAGGGCTTGTCGGAGAGCGACCAAATTTTGCACAAAAATCATTAGTGCTAATATCTCGGTCAAGTTCATTAACCAGCCAAATTGGTCCAAGGAAAAGGGGTGAAATTAGGGAATGAAAATTTAGAAAAATCACTACAAATCAATCAATAACTTGATCGTTTTGAAAATTGGTGTGTATAATACCCTTATTATGCCCTACAATTTGAGCCATCAACGAAAAAAATCCAATCAAAAATGGCGAATAATATGCCGAAAATTGTGTTTTTTATGGGTTTTCAAAAACGGCACTTTTGAATTCATACCCTGTATAGCTCATTATAAGTCATATGATTCGAGCCATCATGCAATTTGAAATGCACTCTTTCCGACCGCCAGCTGCCGGAGAGAATTTTTATTACTTTTGTAATTATTCTGAAAAATTTTATGAAACACTTTAATATTGAAATCAGTTGATATTGTGCCATTTATTTTACAGAAAAACTGCACCATCCCTTGTCTCTGGATGTATTCGAGAATAATCTGTTCTGGACCACCAGAGATAATGGAGAAGTTATAAAGCAGGATAAATTCGGTCGTGGACTTCCTGTAGTCATTGTAAGGAATCTTGTCAATCCCACCGGAGTTAAAGGTAAGTTGAAGAATGTGATTTTGAAATTATTTGTATTACTGACATCGTTTTTTTTTCAAATGAAATCCACAGTGCCTCTACTCTATAGGAATTTGTACTTTTTCAATGTAGTACTATTTTTATTCGTGCTTGGTTGGAGCGGTTTATAAATAAATCACCAATAAATAGGGAAGCTGTTTGTCCCAGTGGTAGAGAACGTCTAATCGGTGAGATTAGATAAGCGATGTCCCTCTACCACCACTGTTGTAATGGTGACCGGTTCCTCTGAATTCAATTTATGAGCCTCAAAAATCGCTTCCCGGTGGTTCGGAACCCACCTAAAGCAGTAGGTCCATTCATCTCATCATCATCCTTCCCATTACCCACGCACATGCCCAAGAGCCCATGTGGGCATCACCCTCACAAAAAATCAATTCTCATCAATCTTTCAATAACAACTAAGCTCTACTAGAACTTGTGTTTGAACCTGCTTCACTTGTTCTCCATTACACTATAGATACTCAATTAACTTGAACAGTTGGAACAGTACTCGCATTCTTTGAATTGTTTAGTGATATATCATATAATTTCAACTATTTAATCATTCTTAAGTTTAAGTATGGAAAAAACTACCTACATTTGAGATTATTTTCTCAATCTCACATTCATATTTGATTATGTTTTTCCTTCATGTTCCACGTAGTATGTAGTTCTATATGGAAATATTCCATTCACTCTATTTTTCTACAATTTTACCTTATTCAAATAGAGCCATTGTCAAGTACTTTATTATAATAATAACAGCATGCAAAATAATGGCAATATTGTTTTAGTTTAAGACTCAGAAATCAGATTCAGATTCTGACAAACTGAATGAATAAAACTTATATAGTCTTATATGGAAGGCGAATGAATAAAACGTATATGGTCTATATTCCAAAATTTTTCATGCAATCAAATTAAATCATGAAATTCGTTTTATTCATGAGCTCCATTTCAAATTTTAATTTGTAAGAAACATACTTACAAAAGCATGGTACTCTATACTTTCTCGTTTCATCTATCTCTCAATTAGAACTGTATTATATTATAATTACTGTATTATAATTATATGAACTTATTTTCAGTTTACCATCGTGCCCGTTACAACACGACATTGAACGATCCTTGCCACAAGAACCCATGCTCTCACTTGTGTCTGATCATTCCTGGCGGACACAGGTGTTCGTGTCCTGACTCTCAGAGCAGTAGAATTATCAGCGATATCAACTGTGATGCTCGTAAGTGTTATTCGTCTTAATATTCAACTCGTACATATTTTTTACTACAACGCGGTTGACAATGACCTCAATGATAATGATATTGTCGCAAATTACTTTCATATTTTTCAATCAACCCGTGATTTGTTGAAAGTTCATCAATTTTATAACAAAAATAATTCAATAAGATATGTTCAATTATGTACTATCGAGTCTCTATGTTACTAAGTTACATTTACAGTTACTATCGAATTTATTATTTACTATTCAAATCTCTAAAATATAACATGAATATGGATCACAAATCAAATATCATGGAGGAGTAGTTAATGGAAGTAGAAACATCAGAAGAGATAGAAAGCCAAAATGTATTGAGAAGTAACTTCATCCATGAAATTGAAAAAGATAGCAATGCAAAGAAGAAGAGATTTTTGGAAAGATCAAAGGAACACATGAAAGTAGTTGAATCCAAATCAAACTAATTGAAAGATGAAAAGGCAGTAGCATAATTATAAAAACTGATAAGGGAAATACCACGGTAATAATAAAGCAAACTGATTATAATGAAAAAGTGGCAATAAGAGAAGAAAAATTTGAAAGTTTTACAAAAGACCCTACTGAAGAGTATAGTAGGGCTCTAGAGTATAGTAGTATAGTAGATAAATGAATTGAAAAATCATATACCCTTTTTTAAAAAACTTTAGAAGTATTATTTTTACAGATATGTTTCGGGTCTAAGCCCATTCTATTATCATTTAATTTACATAGCCCTAAGTTTAAAGTTTAATTAGTATAGTAAAGTATATCATTCCTATTAATGGAATAATATTAAAATGTAATGTCATTTCAAAAGCAGACCGATTTATATTGAAAATTGTATTTTATTTATGTCAAATAGAATTGAATAGAAATTTAAAAAATATGTGATTGATTGTGTTACAGCATCGGAGCCAGCCCTGAACGCGCCGCGCGTGTGCCAGTGCCAGAACGGGTTCTGCGACGAGGACGAGAAGGGAGAGCTGTTCTGCAACTGCTTCCCCGAGTTCAGGGGCGCCCTGTGCGACACCTATGTGCAGCGGTCGAGGGCGCCCGGCTTCGGCAGCATGGCCGCCCTCATTCCGTTGACACTGATCCTGGTGGCATTGGCCGCCGCCGGCATCTACATTGTCATCAGAAAGCGGCCGTTTGGAAAAGGCCTGGGCGTCGGCGGACTCACCAACTCGCAGAGCGTATCGTTTAGACAGGGCACCAACGTTGAGTTTGGCTCGCCGACGTTCTCAAGCAATGGCCCACCTATTGTGAGTTGATTTTTTCATTTCATTGTTCATTTTTTAAAAATAAGTTATCGTTTTTAATTTATTATTTGAAATTAAATCTCAAAAATAGCATCAATTTTACGAGAGTAAACGTTTATTTTCGTTATTTCCAAAATAATAAGTTTGTTTTATTGACTACAATATTCATCATTTGAAATTAAATCTCTAAAAAGAGTATTATCTCTAAAAGGTGATTTCTTGATCCATGAAGAGTTGCTGGGAGTAGATATTCACTGATATTTATCACCGAAAATGCAGTCAAAAGTTTTTTACAGAAAGGAAACTGGTTGAATTACCTTGCTGGAGTGAAGGCCTTTTGTGTTCTTCGAGCACATTGTCAACACTATTTCTCGAGATAAATCTCTCAATTTACCGAGAGTAGACGTTTCTCTGAATCATTGTGATAATATTTATAATTATTGTATCGCTTAGAATGTTATTCAAAGAAATCATGTATTTCATATTTTTTTATGATATTTAACCATCTTACAAGTTGCTTCTTATTTCCTAGAGAGACCGGATTAGTTTATTATTCATCGAAACAGTAAGCACGGTTTCCATCGCTATCTATTTACTATATTCATCAGTAAATGCAATATAAATTAGAAAGAGTACGGTACGTAGTAAGAGTACGGAGTGTATATAAGTATCTTTTCGAGAGTACGGTAGACCTTTCTTCAATCAGTATTGCCACTCGGAATGTTCTTTAAATAAATATTCTCAAATATAAATATTTAAAATATTCTATGTTTTATATTTAATGGTATTTGAATCTTATTCTAAGTTGCTTTTTATTTCTATATTCACGTGAAGAGAACAGATTTGGATTTTTAAGCGGAGCGAAGCGAAGCTCTAATGGATTAGGAAAGTCACTCTTTGTATAACTACTCCTCCGGAACCGCTCGACCGATTAAATTCAAACTTGCCATGGTGATAGTAGACATGGACGACCAGGTTATATAGGCTATAGAGCATTTTGAAAATTTGCATATTAAGGACGAAAAAAGGAAAAAAAAGATTGCTTACACACTATTACTATACACATTATTCATGCTATATTCATGCTCTCTGCACTGCAGGATAACAACCTAACATCAGTTTTGAGAAACGTTCCTGGTCAGAAATGTCTATTATGCTCTTGAAATCATGTTGGTATCACTGGCAGAATCGGCTCCTTAATCGAACCCTCATAGCCCAGTGGTTAGCGATGACGTGGACTAGTATTTCACTGCTTACCAATCAGGGGGGGTTCGAAACCTGAGCAGAACATTTTTTTTGCCGATTATTTTCAACTTAGAACAACTTCCAATATATTTTAAAAAATTAAAAATTAAAAAATAAAAATTAAAAATTAAAAATTAAAAATTAAAAATTGAAAATTAAAAATTAAAAATTAAAAATTAAAAATTAAAAATTAAAAATTAAAAATTAAAAATTAAAAATTAAAAATTAAAAATTAAAAATTAAAAATTAAAAATTAAAAATTAAAAATTAAAAATTAAAAATTAAAAATTAAAAATTAAAAATTAAAAATTAAAAATTAAAAATTAAAAATTAAAAATTAAAAATTAAAAATTAAAAATTAAAAATTAAAAATTAAAAATTAAAAATTAAAAATTAAAAATTAAAAATTAAAAATTAAAAATTAAAAAATTAAAAATTAAAAATTAAAAATTAAAAATTAAAAATTAAAAATTAAAAATTAAAAATTAAAAATTAAAAAATTAAAAAATTAAAAATTAAAAATTAAAAATTAAAAATTAAAAATTAAAAATTAAAAATTAAAAATTAAAAATTAAAAATTAAAAATTAAAAATTAAAAATTAAAAATTATAAATTAAATTTAAAAATTAAAAATTGGTAAAAAATGTTGATATTTGGAGGGCAGGTTCAGATGAGGTCTTGAAATGTTGTGTTGGAAGATTTTTGAAATCCGTTCAAGATTAAGCAAGTAATAAGTTTTTAAAAATTGTAGATGTAATGCGAGTTGCATATCTTCCACCTTGATATGACAAATCCAAATTGTAAGTTCAATGGTTCAGCAAGATTATAGATGAACTAATTTGGAAGATATTTGATTAAGTTTTAAACTATGTCCAATATACTTTCCAAAGGTTACACTTCATATTAGCGTTTTACTATTTTTCAGAATTTTTGGAGTTTTTCTTAGATTTTTTGAGAACAAATTGGCAGAAAATGTTGAAATTAAGTAAACAGGTCCAAATTAGTTCTAGAAATGCTGTGTTCAATAAATTTCTAATCCCTTCTGAACGGAATTTGCAGGCGAGCAAAGCGAGCCTGTTTGTCTCAGCTGACACTGACAGAGGTTATGCAGGCGAGCGAAGCGAGCCTGTTTGTCTCACTTACACTGCCTATACTGTCGGGGGTTCAGGGGGCGGAGCCCCCTGGCTAGGCGGAGAAGGCGAGCGAAGCGAGCCTGCCTGCTAGTTTTGAATAAAATGGTGCCTGATTCGTCAG
The DNA here is from genome assembly GCA_017141385.1 of Sogatella furcifera. NCBI lineage: Eukaryota > Metazoa > Arthropoda > Insecta > Hemiptera > Delphacidae > Sogatella > Sogatella furcifera. The sequence continues at coordinate 14,678,281 of CM029549.1, forward strand.
GATTCAATGATAAATAACTGAGCTATGACTATTTTAATTTTAATTTCAACCTTTCACATTCAATATGGTAGTTTGGAAAACTTAATGTATAATACGGCCTGCGGCTCGTGCGTAAGTGTTTCTCTTGATGCAGCAAAATCACTCTTTGCGTACTGATACACAAATAACTATATTGTACTGTGTGAAGGAGGCAAAATAGGGTTTTTACCTTATGTCTTTATTAATAAAATTATTTATTTATTTGCATTCATTCAATATTTCTCAACATGCTAACAAACAATGGAAGCTTGTTGTGGAAATACACAAAAATTTTGCCCAAATTTCATCCAATAGGCTTATTTTTTCGCGATTTTTCAAATTTATATTGATTTTCCTTTATAATTTGCTACTGAATAATTATTTTAAACAATCAGAGCACATTTGAGACCAAAAAAGGTACGTCAAAGGTTGTATTCACAAAGTTGAACCACTCATAGAGGAAATGACTCCAGCTCGGTCAATATTGTTTGAAAATTATTGATTTTGTCTCAATCGTAGGAAACATTCTGACCGTCAATTTGAGCCCAATCAATATTTTTTAAACCAAGTCATTTTCTCATCTTGCCTTATTCTATCAAAATAAACACTCACTTGAGAAAACATTCACTTAAAGGTTGTTGCTCCTACTTTATATTCTCATTCCATAACATTACATGGTAATAGAATGAGCCACTTTCACCATCAGCTAGGTTTAGCTAGGCTTAAAATATCGGGATCAAATTTTCGAGTCTTCAAAAACTTTTGGACATAAAGAAAGCTCGCTCCGCTCAATTTGCGGCTGCCTCCGCATGCGCTTCCCTAGTATTATTAGTAACAGTAAGCAAGGTTACCATCTCCAGTGAAGGTTACCATCTCTAGTGAAGGTAACCAATTCCGTAGGTACTCTTTGCGTGATAAGTGTGAATACTGTCTTATTAATATGAGAATCTCCCATATTATTCGATATTAAAAATATTTTAAAAGACTCTTTAGGAAAATTATTGATGTAATGCCCGGTTCGCAAGACCGAGTAAGTAGTGACGGTCAATCTAACAGCTGTAGCCAATCACAGCTCTTGTAAAACTCAATGACAAGACAAAGGCTGTGATTGGCTACAGCTGTTCATCTGGCTGTCACTACTTACAACGTGTAAAAATTGTAAATTCCAATGGAAGATGCAATAGTTTATGAATTAATAGTTCTATAGTATGTTTTAATTTCACATTACCTAATTTAACGTCTCACGAACCGTGCAATATTATAATGCATGAATTGAAAATCTATGCAGTGAAAGTTTTGAATATGAAATGTTGATCATGGACAATATCATCTTGTTTCTTTCAGGAACCACTAGACGTAGAATACAACATGGCCGATATCAGCGCCAAGAACAGGGACTTCAGCAACCCGATGTACGACGCGCTGGGCAACATAGAGACAACCGACAACGGCAGCACGGTTGGCGGGGGAGGGGGCATCTACGAGGTGCCCTCTGACGTCACAAAAGGCGGCAAAATAGTGCCAGAGCCGGCGTCCGCAGTGCTAGCGCCATCCAGCGTCATTCAGAGGGCGTCGCCGCAAATACACGTCAGGCATCGAGATCTCGATCCCACCTCCACTGACTCCGGCAAGGACACACAGAAACTGGTCGAAGAGGACAAGTCGGACTGTTGATATTTCGAGTCGGTGTGGACCAGAGTACACACCAAATGAGACACAACACGACAAAGTGATGCTGTTTTGAGTACTCACCAAATGAGACAAAGGACATTGGAGTGTTGATATTTTCAGACTACATTACACAACAAATGAGATCTACGATATTGGTATGTTGAGTTGATGTGTACTAGAGTGAACATCAACTGAGATCTGGTACATTGGAGTGCTGATATTTCAAGAATTTGGAGTGATGATATTTTGAGTTGTTGTGGACTAGAGTACACACTAAATAGGACGGAAGACTTTTTAATGACCAAGAATCGAGTCATGTGACAGCCTCAACTATGACTGATAGATTTTAAACCTGTTCAATGTACAATGACACCTACAACTGCTACAACCCCCTCCTCCCTCCCTCAAGAACTTGAACAAATATCTGCTATTGTTATGATTTAATGTTATAATTTTTATCTTGTTGATTATTACAAAATTTTAATGAACTTTTATTGCTAGACTGTAAGTTATGCGGAATTTATTCAAGTTCTTTCAAATTTAACAAATAAATGAAAAACGCGAAACGACGAAATCGCAAAGTACATCAATATTCATGCCTTAGATCTGGATGTGGATTAGAACAATAAAGTGGTTTGCTTTGCTGATTTGAGAAAGATGATGACTCTAGTAACAGTAATGAAGAAAATGAAGAAATTAGGGGAGAATGAGAATGAAGGGGTTAGGAGATATAATACCAAACACGGGTGTAGTTTATTACCACTACACCATGGAGTTTTCAGGTCGAAAGCATTCAGGATATGGGTGCAGAGCTGGCCACTACAGAATTTAAATTCTCCAGAATAGGAAACAAACTAATCATATCTAAAAGAACCTAATACCATAATTATGGACTACTATACCACGGACTGGTTGAGAAAGAGTTTGTGTGAGCACCAAACTCAAATTAGTGCATTAAACACGGCAGAACACCTGTACTCTTGCAATATAGATTGGGGTTTATGCAGTTTTTTTTTGTACCAAATTTTATATGTCGTCCGCTGTGGATAGTGAAAAAAGCAACTATCTTTCCTACTACACCTTAATGTACTTATGATAATAATGATGATGATGTCTATAGTTGATTCTATAGACTATATCATCTATATGATGATTCTATAGAAAAATCTATCGATCATGATGAATATTCTCGATCATCTTCGATCATATTCTCGTAACACCTAATAATTTTTACAAAAGGATGATCTTACCAAAGTAAGTTACTCATGAATGCTCTTGGAAATAAATCCTTGTCGAAACCAAGTTACATAGAAGAAGGCAATTTAAATTTGATTTAAACTGTAAATTCAGACAAAACGAATTCAAAAAGCATGATTTGAACTCTGAAATCACAGTTAAAACTATAGAGACTGCTTAATCAGTCTGATTATACAGTCTCTATAGTTGAAACCATATTTGAAATGCCTCAGAGCATCCTGAGAGCTCAAGTTGCACCTGAACAAATTTTATAATAATTATCAATTTTCCGGCAGTCATGTTGATTTGTCGAGATTGATGAATATATTTCTTATTTTACTGTACCTAACAGATTCGTTTATTGTACTAATAATGGTACCTTGACGATGGTTCTTCAAATATCATTAATTTACAACACTTTTTTACTATGACAATCCACAAAAAGATGTATACAACTGTTACCTAGTTGCAAAATAATCTATATTTCATGAGTAATCTTATTGAAAACAAAAGTATAATGAACTTTTGTGTAGTTGTGAATATTTATAGTTGAGTTGTGGAAGTTTGTTCCATTAAGAAAATTGAAACTATTGATGATAAGAGACTTTTATCGCTGTTATAACGTTAGTGCCAAATTTAATTTCATTTCCAAGTCAATTATTGTTATTGATTTGCTGTCTAATCTGTTTAATGTCGATCTGTGAACTTGTTTTATCACGATTTTAATTGCATTTGGAAACATATTAGACTGAAAGACAATTTTATCATTATGTAAATTGAAGTGATATTTTATAGATAAGAATATGATGATGCATGCTATCGGAAATACGTTTTCAGATAGCGAATGGTATTTTTATACTCGGTTGAGGTATGTCCAGTGACCGTTCTGACTGGAGGACTTCTAAAACGTATTTTGTATTAATTGTGAGGGAGAGATTACTTTATTGAAAGTTGTACAGTATAAAATAGTTATTTTAATGTAAAAAAGTTATAAAAAATTGTTTTTATAATCAATTGTAGTCCATTTTCTTTATAAGTTCCTACACACCTCAAAGTCCTTCTGCACTAAGAGAACTTTTTCTCTAAGTACGGTATTGCTTTTACTATTTTGATCTTTTTCATAAGATCAAAAGATTCACTTGTTTACATTACAGATCTCAGACAGAGATACCCCTCTAGACATAACAACAATACCTTGGAGTGAGTTAAACCAAATTGACAGGGAAAACCTAGACAGGGATTCCTTAGACAAGAGATTTATTGAAGAAATAACACAGTGAATTAAGTAGGAGAAAAACTGGAGATGAAATTATACAGCCTAATTTTTGTATCTATTTTATTACATACTGATAATAATTGACAAATATGCTACGTATGTAAGAAATATAAAAAATATATCAACTTGATGATTAATAAATCACTAATATCCTATTATATTATTTTTCCATGTAATGCACAATTTCAATGCCAACCTCAACCATGATGAGAATAATTATCATCCATTCTAATCTAATGTGATGATTATCATTCAAATGAGAAGAAATCAAATCAACAAGTTCAAGACAATGGTTGATTTTTTCATTGACTACTTTTGACCTACGTGAAATTGAAAAATAATTACACATTTTCAAATAGAGAGTTTCTAATTCTTCTCTATCCCAATAGAAATCTGGGACATCCAAAACATCGGAAGATAGATTTATTGTGTGACGTAAGGCAAACAGTTCACCTGTTTTCTTTAGAGCTTCTTTTCTAGATATTTTCATTTTATTACCCAACTTCAAATCTATGGTAACTTGTTCAATAGATGAAATATACTGTTCCAATAAACCTTCCCAAACCCCCAGCTTCACAGATAAAGCGATAGCATTCGAAAACGTGTATCTGTCCAAAGCAGTCTGCATTTTTGATTGTTCAGAAGCAAGAACAATAGACCCATCTATCAGGGAACTTTTTTCTCCCGGTAAAGCATACGAGTAGTTCATTACTTCTTGTTCACTTGACACTAGTTTACTATCGTAACTTGACAGTTCATAACGCTTTATTGAGTTCAATACACTCTGGCATTCATCAATTGACATATTCCAGAGCACAACTGCACCCTCTTTGAAGAAATAAATTTGCCTGGGTTCATCAGCAACATTGTATTTTGCATCCGCACAAAGAACGTCAGACCTTCCAAAAACGTCCAGGTCAGATGGCGTGTAAAGATTCTCCTGAATGATCCCTTCTCGCAATGATTCCAAATTGTATTCTTCTGCTGTGGCAAAAGCAAACACATGATGACTTCCGAAAGGTTTGTGATCCTCACTATCAATTTCTAATTTCTTCTTTCGGGGAACGCGTTTTTTCATTGCTTGAAGAGTAGTGTTCATGGGCGATTTATCTAAATGTATTATTCTGACCTGAAGAATTGTACTTTTCACTGATGGTCGGAGAAACCAAGAATGTTGTAACACTTCTCTACTGTAAACGCGTTGCACATCCGATACCGGCACAACCGCACCAGATAAGTGGTGAAACAAACGTCCTTTGAAACACATTGCATTATTGACTCGCGTTAGGAGTGATGTTGATAAATTAAGAAACAAAGAACTACTCAATCTTCCCGAGTTCAACATGGTTTTATGTTACAGTTTATAACTTTTAAAAAATATAATAATGATGTAACTTTGGCTTTCATGTACAGCAGAGTCAGTAGACTAAAATAAAAACAAGATCATAACCTCCAAATATGTACAGCTGTTTTCGGTTCTTGTAAAAACACACAGAGCGCGCTTATTTACTAAACAGCTGTGAACCACATGTTGAATCCATGCTGAATATATAGGTTAGGTTTTAGTGTTTTGGGTTTGATGCTATTCAATTAATTCAATTGGGTTATTCCAAATGTGCAATTTTCTCGAATAAATTTACATGTTTTCATTCTTATAATTTTACACTTCAAAGTATATTGATATGGTGAAATAAACTATAGATTGTAAAATTTGGACTCTTTGGAGTAAAAGTTGACTTGTGGTTGTGCTCAACCTACAACCTAGGCTATTTTTGATTCTTGACAACTGTTGGAACGAAAATTTTTCAACATACTTAGGTTTGCTACAGGTAATAATGAATTTCTCTCTCATTTTTCAATTTTCTCTAGTAACTTGATTATTCTTTATTAGTTTAGTCACCGCTTTGGCTGATGACAAATTTGATGACAAATTTGAAAAAATTAGCCGTCGCTGTCAAGTAGTTTTGAAATAAATCAAGTTCAAAGTTTGGTCTACGGGAGCTATGAAACTATCTCACGAGTACACTAACTCTCTTATTCTGAACGTTTCGAAATGCATATAAACTGTACAAAATTACTCACATTGAGTACTAAAATAACAATTCCATTCTTTTTCAAATTATGTTGAATAATTTCTTCTCTGTAACACACAAACTCAACTTCTTCAAGTCACTAACCTCAAACTATGGCTGCAGAGTCGATTGAATAACAATATCGATCTGAACTGTTCGAACCAATGCCTTCTAAATTTTAAAATTGAATAAGATATTGAATAAATAATTGTTGAAAATATAATTTAATTAATAAATTGTTCATAGAATTAACATTTGATATTCTGTTCCATCATTTTACGAGTTGACATTCCACAATGTTCATACACTTTTCAAGATGCTACAGAAGTTGACCACCAACAAACAGTACATCTTGAATCGACATTTTGTGACAGTTACTTTTTTGCTTCTGGTCAATTTAGGTTAGGTTGATGGGAGTTTAGGTTGGGTTTGTTGAATGTTAGATTGGATTAATTAAAGGTTGGGTTAGTTGAAGCTTAGGTTGGTTTTGTTCAAGATAAGGTTGGATTAGTTAGAGCTTAGATTAGGTAAGTTGAAACTTGAGTTAGGTTAGGTTAGTTAGAGCTTAGGTTAGGTTCCTTAGAGCTAAGGTTAGGTTAGTTGGAGCTCAGGTTGGTTTTGTTAGCACTTGGGTTAGGTTAGTTGGAGCTTAGGTTGGTTTAGTTTAGTTACAGCTGAGGTTAGGTTAGTTATAGCCTAGGTTAGGTTAGTTAGAGGCTAGGTTAGTTGTAGCTCAGGTTAGGTTAGTTAGAGCTTAGGTTAGGTTAGGTTAGTTGGAGCTTAGGATGGGTTAGTTAGAGCTTAGGATGGGTTAGTTAGAGCTTAGGTTAGGTTAGTTAGAGCTTAGGTTGGGGTTAGTTAGAGCTTACATTTGGTTAGTTGGAGTCTAATTTAGGTTAGTTAGAGCTTAATTTAGGTTAGTTAGAACTCAGGTTAGGTTAGTTTAGTTACAGCTGAGGTTAGGTTAGTTAGAGCTTAGGTTAGGTTAGTTAGAGCTCAGGTCAGGTTAGTTAGAGCTTAGGTTAGGTTAGTTAGAGTTTAGGTTGGGTTAGTTAGAGCTTACGTTTGGTTAGTTGGAGTTTAATTTAGGTTAGTTAGAGCTTAAGTTAGGTTGGTTAGAGCTCAGGTTAGGTTAGTTAGAGCTTAGGTTGGGTTAGTTTAGTTACAGCTGATGTTAGGTTAGTTATAGCCTAGGTTAGGTTAGTTAGAGGCTAGGTTAGTTGTAGCTCAGGTTAGGTTAGTTAGAGCTTAGGTTAGGTTAGGTTAGTTGGAGCTTAGGATAGGTTGGTTAGAGCTTAGGATGGGTTAGTTAGAGCTTAGGTTAGGTTATTTAGAGCTTAGGTTATTAACAAGGTTGAAATACAATAGGATTGAAACACAGACAAAGTCCAAAACGTCTCTTATTCCCAATTTTGGTTAAAATATTCAAGGCTATGTTCACACTTGAAACTTAAATTAAGCTATAAGTTACACAAGTTTCAACTTCTGAAGGTAAAAAAAACTATGAAACCGTAATTTAGAATTTGGAAGTTTGTTACATGAATAAAAAGAACCAAAACACGGATAATATTATTTAAATTTAGGTTGGGTTAGTTAGAGCTTACATTTGGTTAGTTGGAGTCTAATTTAGGTTAGTTAGAGCTTAATTTAGGTTGGTTAGAACTCAGGTTAGGTTAGTTTAGTTACAGCTGAGGTTAGGTTAGTTAGAGCTTAGGTTAGGTTAGGTAGAGGTTAGGTTAGTTAGAGCTTAGGTTAGGTTAGTAAGAGTTTGGGTTAGGTTAGTTGGAGCTTAGGATGGGTTAGTCAGAGCTTAGGTTACCAAATGGTACAATCTGTAGGCTGTGCTCAACGATATTCTGTACCATTTTTTGACTGAAAGTGTCACAGAATGTCGTTAGTTTACAATGTCATTGATACAGAATGTCGCCTTCCCTTCCATTATCAATTTTCTTTATTGTAACCCTTTTTGTTGGTCCTCAATGATCACTTAAATTGTCATAAACTCTAATAAGGTATTTAGTACTAATTTTTTGCTATTTTGTACAGTTAATATTAATTTTAGAACTTTTCAAATAACAGAGTTATCAGATTTGTAAGTGCCCCCCAGGCCAAACTTTGAACTTGATTTATTAAAAAACTACTGGACAGCGACGGCTAATTTTTTTTTAATTGTCATCAGAATAACATACTGAATCAATTTCAACAAGAATTTTGACTCTACCGAGGTGGGCCAGTAAACGACACTTACACCAGGGCTTTTTTCGCAACCGGAACGGCGTATCGGTTCAGGTACCTCTCTGCGATGCATAATAAGTACGGTAGGTCCTAGGCTCCTAGCCTAGGTATTACACCTATAAGTATAAGTGACAAAATCTGTCAGTTTTTATTTCAATATGACTAGGGATGTAAAATACCCGGGTATTTAAAACTCCCAAACTTTGGGTAAATACCCAAAATTCATTAATACCCGGGTATATTGGGTATTTATTGAATCATTGATGTTTGTACCCCTGACAGGCTATTTCTGGCATTGTTGATATATTGGTATAGTGATAGTCAAGTTATAATACAATAAAAACTTATTTGCTACTTTTTAATGACTTGATAATTTTTTTCAAGTAAATTATAACTTGGAGTTTTGAATGAATAGGATTCTTCATGGAAGAAACTGGGTAGCCTAAATAAGAATAGGCAAACTCTGCAGAAGTTTCAAGCATTATATTTCTACTTTAAACTATAGGCTACTGAATAAGAATAATAAATTAGAAGAAAATTAAAACCAATAGTTACAAACTTGAAAATCTTGAGATGCATTTGTAGGCTATTTAAAAACAAAAATAACAAATTAACTTTTCGGAAAAATTTTGAGGATTTTTGTGCCAAGAAGAACCTAGGGAAGTTTTAGGCATATTTTATGAATCTACTTGAAATATTAATAAAACTGTATTTTTTATTGAATCATGAATTAAAATTGTGTAATATTGAAATATTTTTTAAGCCCGATGAATGTGCATAAAAATGGATCAAACTCAAACATTTAAATTGAAATAAAATAAATTCATTTTATTAACATTCTAAAAATGAGAGCCCAATTGGCATAGATTGGGATAGAGCACGTGTAGTCTTAGATTGTAAGAAATATTTTTCAGGTGTCCTGGATGTAGGCTTTTCATGAAAAATATTCCTGAATAGTATCCTCACGTTAAAATTTGCCCAATATTTTCCTGATTAAGTAAGTCGTTTCTGTTCTCTTGAAAATATTTAGTCTAAATAATACTTAGTATAGTTTGTCCAAGCAAAGAAGAAATTCTGGCAAGATAGGAAAGTGACTCCAGCTCGATCAAAATTGGTTCAAAAATTTTTAATTTGGTCTCAAATTGTAGGAAACATTCTGATCTACAATTAGTAGAAACCAAACTTATAAATTTCTGGAACTGGAATCATTTTCCCATCTTGCCAATGTCTTCTTTGCTTAGACAGACTATACGGTACCATAAAAGAAATCTCAATAGAAAAACTGAGTAAATTTTTTTTTTTATTTTCCAATGACACGAAAAATGTGAAATTTTGTCCATGAATAACGGCGCTATCTGCTCCAAAATATTGATAAAAATTACATTGTTCTTATTGGGCATGATTTTGCCGTTCGGCAGTTAGCCGTCCTATACCATCCACCCTTGATCAGAATCCCTTTTATCAATGGCATAATGTATTGCTTCCTCAACGAAATCGTCAATGAAGTCAATCTTTATCAATGAAATCATGACAGCACCACATTAGAAAAATAGTGAACATACTTCTAATGTTATTTTGTTATATTAAGATTTTTCTCTAGAGAATGGATTATAAGTGAAAAGTGATACTAGGTCAAATTCCCCTCTCTTTAAACGATAAATAATGGATATTATTCGAAAAAATATCTTGTAATTTTTTTATAAGATTTAACAACACAGAAACAAATGAAATCATAAGTACTCAGTACCTGGGTATTTATGTCAATGATGCTTGGAAGTTAAATGCTATTTGACACGATATAAAACATTTTTTAATGCATTTTATCATCATTTTACTATCATTGAAGAAGTTTGAATGCAAAAAGGCAATTAAACCTTTTCTAAATTCAATAAAAATGATAAATACCCAGTTTTTGGGTAGCCTATTTGATGAATACCCAATTTATATTTACCTACCCACTGGGTATTTACCCGGCCCACATCACTAAATATGACATGCTTCTACAATATCATCAGTGTTTCAATCAAATTCATTGTTCTACTAACACTTTATCTAATTCTTACAGGTCTTGGTATCTCTTTGAATTCGAATAAGAATATGAGAAAAAACAGGAAGACAAAGATCGTTGGTGCAAAAGTCGTTCTTGTACCGTACAGAAAAAAGCATGTTAAAAGGTAAGATTGAGTAAGATCTCAGCTCTAGATTCAACTTCATTCTGGCTGTCTATAGCCTGATAAGAAGTGAATGTTTCGTAAATTACATTTTTCTTAAATCTCATTGTATATTGGGCTTTAATTCCCTGATTATAAAGTCACGTCTGTGAAGTTGGCCCTGACGACGAAAATGTTATAAATCGTTAATTTAGGTTTGTTTTGATAAATTTGACGTTTGTTTAGGTTTCTGAATACCAATTTTGCAAGTTTTAAATTTTCCGGGCCAACTTCACACCAGCCTGGAAGTTTTCACAAAATTGGTTGAAAATAGTCTAGATCGTTAGTTTAGCGTTAGTTTAGGTTTGTTTTGACAAATTTGACGTTTGTTTAGGATTCTGAATACCAAATTTGGAAGTTTCAAATTTTCCGGGCCAGCTTCACACCAGCCTGGAAGTTCTCATAGAATTAGTTGAAAATAGTCTATACTCCGTCCACCGAGTGTTCGGACCTAAGCCCCGCCTCCTAGGCTCTGACGTCATGATCCGACCAGCTCACAAGTAGGGCTCTATAAAAAGGGGGTAGACGCACGGTCCGCCATTCTGTGGTCAACTTTTAGCGCTAGGTTTGAATTCATATAAATATTTTTGATGATAGAGACGATCAACAGATGTTTATCAAGCTGAGCAAATGAATTAAGTTATTGTTTTGAAATCTTGGAGGTTAATTTGTCATATAAAATGGTTCATATTGCTTAGCATCAAATTGCAAAAAATATAACCATTTTTATCATAAAACTGAATTTAAAAAATACAAATTTGCCAGATGCAGGAAGATGAATCAAGGTTAAAATTTTGACTTAAAAATTGCCAGACTGGAAATTCAACTCTGTGAAGTGAGTATTATTTTTTTCTAACATAATTTTTATCATTAATCATATGTTTTGACTGTTGAATTGAATGAATTCAAACCTGGCGCTAAAAGTTGATCACAGAATGGCGGACCGTGCATCTACCCCCTTTTTATAGAGCCCTACTCACAAGCGGTTGCATATGCCTGAATAGTAGTAATTACTCAACGATATTGGAACTAAGTGGCCTTTAAAATATTGATGTTTTTATGGTTATTATTTGTTGATCGGCATAATTCACAACGTTCTAACATAAGAATGATTATTATCAATATCACTTGATAGAATTATAGTTGATGAAACAGATTATTCATAATCATATTTTTGTTATTATTATTTCAACTGCTCACTTTAAGCCGGGAATTTTAAACTCATTCAACTACACACTAACTTACTACAAATTCAAGTATACGCCTATAACCTAATCCATATGAAGTTTAAAATTAATTATATTTATAAGAAATGAATGTAATTATTGTATGTACTTTGAATTCAATAGAACCAATACTGGTATTGTTTAAAGCTGAACTAACGCTAAACCAACGATATAGACTATTTTCAACTAATTCTATGAGAACTTCCGGGCTGGTGTGAAGCTGACCCAGAAAATTTGAAACTTTCAAATTTGGTATTCAGAATCCTAAACAAACGTCAAATTTGTCAAAACAAACCTAAACTAACGATCTAGACTATTTTCAACCCATTCCATTGAGAATTGTGGTCTGGAGCTGTGGTGTGATGTTGGCCCAGATGAAAATTTGAAACTTCCAAATTTAGTATTCAGAAACCTAAACAAATGTTAAATTTGTCAAAACAAACCTAAACTAACGATCTAGACTATTTTCAACCCATTCCATTGAGAATTGTGGTCTGGAGCTGTGGTGTGATGTTTGCCCTGACAAAAATTTGAAACTTCAATATTTGGTATTCAGAAACCTAAAAAAACGTCAAATTTGTCAAAACAAACCTAAACTGACGCTAAACTAACGATCTAGACTATTCTCAACTAATTCTATGAGAACTTCTGGGCTGGTGTGAAGCTGGCCCGGAAAATTTGAAACTCCCAAATTTGGTATTCAGAATCCTAAACAGACGTCAAATTTGTCAAAACAAACCTAAACTAACGCTAAACTAACAATCTGAACTATTTCCAACCCATTCCAATGCGAATTGTGGCCTGGGGCCAAAGTACTTCTACCCCCTCAAGGAGGAAATTTGAAACTTCCAAATATGGTATTCAGAAACCTAAACAAACGTCAAATTTGTCAGAACAAACCTAAACTAGCGCTAAACTAACGATCTAGACTATTTTCAACCCATTCCATTGAGAATTGTGGTCATGAACTGGGGTATGAAGTTGGCCCAGATGAAAATTTGAAACTTCCAAATTTGGTATTCAGAAACCTAAACAAATGTCAAATTTGTCAAAACAAACCTAAACTAATGATCTAGACTATTTTCAACCCATTCCATTGAGAATTGTGGTCTGGAGCTGTGGTGTGATGTTTGCCCAGACAAAAATTTGAAACTTCAATATTTGGTATTCAGAAACCTAAAAAAACGTCAAATTTGTCAAAACAAACCTAAACTGACGCTAAACTAACGATCTAGACTATTCTCAACTAATTCTATGAGAACTTCTGGGCTGGTGTGAAGCTGGCCCGGAAAATTTGAAACTCCCAAATTTGGTATTCAGAATCCTAAACAGACGTCAAATTTGTCAGAACAAAACTAAACTAACGCTAAACTAACAATCTAGACTATTTTCAACCAATTTTGTTGAAACTTCCGGGCTGTGAAGTTGGCCCAGAAAATTTAAAACTCCCAAAATTGGTATTCAGAAACCTAAACAAACGTCAAATTTATCAAAACAAACCTAAACTAACAATTTATAACATTTTTGTTGTCAGGGCTAACATCATCCAGGCCAACTTCACAGATGTTATAAAGTCGTCTAAACGTTACAGCACCAACTTATCCTTGATTCATTTGAGTAATTTCTGTATGCTATTGCTCCAGTTAAAGGTTTCCTATTGTAATAACCCACATAGCACATGAACATATCAGATACGTATTAGATAAGTTCCATCGATTCTTACAGTATGTATCGGATACGTAAATTTACGTATCTAGTACATATGTGTTACATATCTGATATGTGAAAATGTCCGCTTTTGAGATACATATTATTCAGGTATTGATTATATGTATCCGATATGTATCACCCTCATGTCTTGGATATATATCTAATATGTAACTAACATAAAAGAATTGCCAAAATACTTTGTTGATCTATGATATAAATATTATCAAATGATGATATTGATATTTGTAATTGTTGAAATAAAATCACGATAATCCAGTTAATCCCATTTGGAAAGACATAAAAAGATGTATAAGAAACTTAACCTCAAAATACTGAATGCAATCAATAGCCTACTTAGCATTGGATCAGATTGAAATCAATTCATAAATGAAACACAGATTTATATAATAAGTAATATATTATAATATTACTTCAAATAAACAATTTTCATCCTTTTAAAAGTACTATTCTGGTTTTGTCTCCACAATCACATCAGCTTACATTTCATCACTTCTCACAACAGAAAATTTCAGTTCAGAAAGAGCACATGAGCAGAGGCACAGTTATTAATGCATTGTGGGTAGGTTTAGCGGATACGTATCTGATACGTATTGGAAAGTATCGGGAGATACGTATCAATTCTGCCTCAAATAATATATATCAGATATGTTTGAGGTACATATCTTGTAATACATACTTTAAGGCAGTTTCACACACTTTTTGGAACATTTTCCTGGAGACATTTCTCAAAGTTTTTCCATGTGGATACTATTGAGCTATGAAAATGTAATTAATTTCATGTAGAGAAATGTTTTTTATTCAATTAGTTTGTGAGTTATGGGGTTCTCAAAGTTGAAACTTAAGGAACAGATATCTCATGATTGGTTGCAAATCAAGTCTTGAAATTTTTAGCATATCTGTTTGAAGGTATTTTTTATCAATCCCAATTAAAATTTCCAGAAAACACGAATTTTTGAAAAAGTTCATTTTTGAAAATCATTCTTTACAGAAAAACCCATTGTCCAATCCAAGTGGAGAATGGAAGAATGAAATGTATCATGTCTACTTGTACTTGAGAAAGTATGTAAATTTCAAATCATTACACTAGAGAGATTTCGGTCCCATAAAAATTTAGTGACTCATTAGTGATTTGCACAGTCACTGTCTGACTCTACCAACACACAGACATTTACTAACACAACCGTATTTTTACTAGCTCTTGCACCCATCGACGCGGTGGCCCATGCCATGTTGTCAGATTGACTTGAATGAGGGTTGACTAGAATAAGTCAGTTATTGAAAAGAAACCGACTCACTTGAATGGGCCTTTCATTTCAAAGGTATGTTTGTATAGACCCACCCTCTCTCCTCCTATTATCTATTGTGTATTGTCTTCCACTCAGAAACTCTTTCTTGATGGAAAGATCATTTGTTTGGCAGTTCTGGTTTTACTTGGAAACTTACAGACATGCCCTCAATGGATTATGGCCAATTTATAATGAAATGCAATTGAGTTTCAATGAGGAGTAGTTAGTATAATAGTATTCACTACAATTTGATCTTTGCCAACAGTCCGAGAAGCGTTTTGAGATCTTTGAGTGCTAGAGTTTTGAACAAATAGTGAAAATTTTTTCCAAGTAGTAGAGTAATTTTTCCATACAAGAAGCCAGTATCACACCAGGCTTATAAATAGCTGCTAATTAATGATTGCTCTGTCACATCAATCTCTTATCAGCTGGAGTAGCCTGGTGTGAAATTTGTCACCTATAAATCTTTATACAATTTATTGTTATATTTATATATTTGTAAATACTGTATATTTCTTATAATTATATTGTTGTCGAAAATAGTCAATATTAAATAAATTAGGCGACGAATGAAATCTAGTTCAATCGAATAATTTATTTATCAGTATTTATAAATAGCGAGCCGGCGTATCCCTTCTACTCATTCTTCATACAATTTATAAATATTCTCATTCAAATATTCAAGACTCACGAAGTGGAGTGACCACTGTCAACAGGTAACTGCTGCTCAATGACACGAACTCACATTCTTGTCAGTGTGAGGGTGTGTATTATGTTTTTGTTATGACAAACGAGCTTTTATTCAAAACAATAGTGACGAATTTCTGTGACCTCGAATCTCAGTTGCAAATGGTGAGCAAGCAACCAAAAACCAACGCAGAGATTGCCTGAGGTGAATGTAAAACGTGCTTTCATCCACATTGCATATTATCCGCAATGTCTGTTGGATAAGACAAAATTCTAAAAAAATTTATAAAGTTACTAAATAAAAAATCGCAATATAGGAATAGTTTTGCTTTTCAATGACATTCTATTACATTTTGTTATCAGGCATGTCCTTTTTTGTAGGTATCATAAACTTATTGAATATTGTACATGTCTATTTTAGCACTTGTGTGTTGTTTTTTAGTGCCTTTTTGGCCATCACCGGCACTATTCTGGCATATCCGCGGAATTCACGCCAGTCAAATTTGCGGATATCAATTTATTCAATCTGATGTGAAGCAAAATGATAACGATGGCACAATTATTGTAATCTGTGCACATAAAACTAACAGCAAGATTTGTACTTATTCTTGGAAAATGTCTCAGACAGTACTTTCCCTGTTTCAATACCGTATTTTAGTGATAAAGTTACAGTACTGAGACGCCAGTAACTTTCCTATTTTTCCTGTCTATGAGACGCTTTATACATAATTATAGGCTACCGTACTTATTGATAAATTTTTATTCAGTAATAGCCTATTATTTTCATCCACATTCCATATTGCTGTATCAACGATTTTAATAATTATTGGACTGGACTAAACCGTATTCATTTTTATTCATTGACATCATTACACAAATCATAAAAATATAATTTCAACTAGGCAAGAAAAACTAGGCATAGCCTGAACTATTTCTTTCCTAAATTTTGATAGATAATAAGTTCGAAACAAGAGTATGTACAATCACAGCACATTTGCTCAATAATTTTACGTCCAAAAATTTTTCATTCAAGTTAATTGACATTTAATCTGCCTCATTCTTTAAAGACTGATAATACTTATTGTTTACTTTGGGTTCATCACTTGCACTTGGAAGAGTCTAGACAGAGCTAGCTTCCTCTTTAGAAAATAATGAGGTGGAGAGAATGTCGAATACGGAAACCAACCCAGGCTTGTCAATGCCTGTGACAAAGGATTCCAAACCCCTAGGAGAGGTGTAGGGAGTGGGATTGGGACTATGTAAACGAAAAATTGGCAACTCAGCAAAGTGGCACATTTTTTGCTGTTTTTCGAATTCGACACCAGATGGCAATAAAGTAATCCCAAAATCTTGACTATTGTCACTCTTTCATTGTTCCAGTCATGACTCTCCCAGTTAGTGGAGTCATTCTGGCAAGGAAACGACCTTAAGGGTTACATTGATATGTACTTAATATGTATTGGATACTTTGTGTGCTATGTGGGAATCCTTCAAAAGCTAAACATCGACATTCATCTATCGAGCTATATTTCTTGTACCGTGCAGAAAGCAGCATGTTGAAATAGAGCATAAGATTCAGTCACTTACGTTTTTGTTTGTACGGAACGTAACGACCGTCAGCTCTTGTCTTGTCCTTCAGATTTTATAACAAGAATTGTGATTGGCTACAGCTGATCGACTGCGGCCGACGGTCGACGTTCCGCACTAACCAAAACGTACCTTAACTCACTTATTACTTGTAGTCGTTCTCCTGACAGTCTGAAGGCTGAGGAGTCGTCTTCAATCTTCTTAACAGTGGATGACGTTCTTTGTGAATTTTTCGGATGTGTTAAGCGGGGTTAGTAGTGGCAGCCAGTCGAATAGCTTTAGCCAATCACAGCTCTTGTTGTCTAACTCAATGACAAACCACGTGTACAGGAGGCTTTAGAAAGTGTGATCTTCTACATTTATTCATATATTGCATAATAGGGACGGGCCAGTAAGTAACTCTTCAGTCTCCTAGCAAAAGCTGTTTTGTCATCCATGTCCTTTAGGCTATGAAGCAGTAGGTGGCTAGATTCTACTTGATTCTGGCTTTCTATAACCTAATAAGAAGTGGTACCACATACTCTGATACCAGTATTTCAAAGATTTGTTGTTTTCAAAGTTTTTCTCAGTTGTCTGTGAAATTTGCAACTATCGGTTTATTTTGAGGGGAATTCACTCTCTACAAAAAAAATTTAGTTTTTAGTAGACTTCTGAAGCTTTTCAATGTTTGTTGGAATCTATACTTGAGACAATGGAAAAGAAACACTGCTTTGATCCTCTGTGATCTCTATAAGGCATTTGATTACGTATCACATGAAATATTGCTGGGGAAGCTCATGAAGTATTGGACGAGTAGCTATGAAAACAATGGAATACCTTTTGGTTCTTCGGTCCCAAATCACAGGAGCTTCAGATCAAGTATGGAGTGCCACAGGGATCAATTTTTGATCCTCTGCGATTCCTCATTTTCATAAATGACCTTAGTAGGGATGGAGAAACCTTGCTGTTTCTGATGACACAACTCTCATTGCACAGGATGAAGATCTACAATTGGCTGTACTGAGGTCTGCTGAATTGCTGGAAAAGGCAAGACGCACAATGTTCTGTTCACCTTGAAGAATGGTTCACCTTCTTTTGGCATGAGATTAAGCTCCTTGGATTCTTGGTGGTCTCATCATTGACATGGGATCAACACAATGATATATGAGATCGACTCTTCAAAGTAATATATTTGATATAGAAATTGAGAAATCAAATACGGTACTAGAGCCGGATACCACGGTCTATTTCATAGCCACATCAAATATGGGATTGTGCTTTGGGGTTACGCAAGTGGATGTCAAAAGGTTCTCCTTCCACAGAAGAAAGTTTTTTGCATCATAACATCATCACCATACTTGGAGCATTCTTGCCTTCCTACTCAATATTGGCTAAGCTGCTCACTTGTTATCCAATGCGCGTATTGGAAGAAAATTTTCAATAGACTTCTTCTGCGTGAGCAAGAGCCGGGAGAAAAAAAGAAGCTTTTGAGAGAAACTGCTTAACCTCCTTCTCTATTCTTTCAGTGAAGAGGAGATTGTGAGTTTTGTCAGTCTCTTTGATCTGCCATCTTGAAATAAGTGTAAATGAGGTAGAATCACCAGTAGTGACCATATTAAAGGAATTTTTTCATAGCTTATGCAGAATTGTGGGTCCTTTGCATCAGCTATCTCATCAAAATCTCAATAAACATTTAGACCTAATCCTATTTGATGACTTTTTTCTCCAAATGGCTAATATATATATATTCCCAAATCAATTTTTAAATGTTTCTTGAAACCCAATCTTGATTCTATAGTGGTCAGGTAATGGTTTCCAGGTAATAATTCAGTAGTGGCCACATGATGTTTATGCTCGACGATAGATTAATTTCTCAAGCAGCAAATTGCAATTGTCTAAGTAAGCTAATTTTACATTCCAAAACATGATTATTATAACACCAGAAATAATGATAGGCTGCATTGAAATGAGTTGTATTGGTAATTCAGTGGTGTTGGGCTCAAGCCACTAGAAAAGTAAACTTAAACCAGAATTTTTCTTTGCCAATCATAAAATAACGGTTTAGTAACTTGAACCGGTATCTCGATTTTTGATAAATCTCTGATTTGACTACATCTTGTCTTCTGACATTTGATTATTTCGTCAACAACAGTGTTGAAATAAACTCTTGTTTTTTTGTTGGTGTTCTAGTACCGGTACTGTCAATCTAGAGCTGGCCTCTTCAAAATATCTTCTGTTTTTGTTCAAGATACAATGAGTGGATGCAGTCTCCAGAACTTCAAGAGCTGACAGCTTCTGAACCTCTCACTGAAGCAGAAGAATATGAAATGCAACAAACTTGGCTTCATGATGATGACAGTAAGTTTTATTACAGTTCTGAACAAACACAAGAAAAAACATCTAAAATTGTCATTACATTAGTTGCTGAATTTCTACTTCTAAATCTCTAACTTATTCTTCTATTTTTCTGGAGTACTGGATTTCTTTCCTATTTTGATTGTACAATTTCAAACTTATGCATGAACCTTCTTGATAAATTAAATCACTTGAGACATTTTTTTAATTTTACCTAAATTTAAGAAAATACAAGTTACTTGAATTCAATTCACTTGCAAAGTTTTTTTTGTAATTACTAAAATTTCTTTTTTTTAATGCACATCCATAAGTGCGTGAATTTTCTACTGTAATATATTTAATTCTCAACTCACATTATTGTAATGTTGATAATCACTCGTAGATTAGAATTGAAGGAACTTGCAAACCTCATACAAACCACATTTATAAATTCAGTTTAAAGATGTTTTGATTTCAAATTATTCTAATGAAGTCTATAAATTGATAATTTAGGTCTTTTTACCTTTTTTTGTTCAGGGCACTCTAACGTAATAAAATTTCAGCGGTCTTGCGATTACGAAAAACGGTGGTCATACATATCACACAAGACTGTTATGTTATAATTACTAGTACTATTATTTTACTTGTGTGTTGGCTTTCTCTTGTTTAGACAGTACCGTACCTAATATTAGAAGAATTATGGTTTAGACTTCTAAAATATAAAACACATACATCTGATTCCTATGTTCTTAAAACTTTTATTGAACAATTCCCTCTATTAAATCCAATATCTACAGCTCAGTATTTTGTTGGAAACGAGCTAAATAGTGCAAAATAATCAAATATGTCAATAATCAACATTATTTTCATGTGTATTTCAATAAAATAACTTTATCCATAGTATTGAACGTTTTTAATAACCCTGAAATGTAGTATAAAAATCCTTCAAATTTTCTGAGGTAATAATGCTGCTAAAATTGCTTTAAATTTAATACGGTATTTTTTTCTGATTTCAGAATGCACTTTCATTGTTCTCAATAAAGAAATACTCCATCGCACTGCAAGTGAAGAAGGTAAGAAGCACAGATATCACATACATAGCCTACGTATCTTTTTAATTATTACAAATCAATTTTCAGTCGAATATACTAGACAAGGAGTACTATGCGATAGTTTCGTAGTGGTTTAGATGGTTTTGAACAATTGCAGTGCTGTATGTCACATCTAAATAATGATAATTATAGTGTGTGATTGATTGTGTTAGTCATTTGTGAGTTGAAAAATCCGCAGCTGAAGATCTGTAAAAGTAAATTAATCGGTCAAATAAATTCAGAATTATCTTATCATTGTTCTCAACTATTGAGATAATGCATGTATATGTTCAATAGTTTAATTTTTCCAACATTTACTCTTCTAACTTGACTTGAAACATTTTACTCAAATGCGGTTTGAAAAAACATAACTTAACGTTCACAATGATTACTATTGATTATTCTTGTAATATGTTTGATACATAATTCCATGAGTAACAATTTTTAACTATTTATGTCAATCCAATCTATTTATTTTGTTTTCATTTATTGAATCTTTCCTTCAGATGCCATGGTTGGTGATACAAACTTGTATCTAACGACTGAAGATGGGAAGGTGTGTGCAGAAGTGGGAATCATGATTGCTGAATCAATTGCCAGAAGACAAAGAATGGGATGGGAGGCAATCCTATTGGCTATGAGATATGGTAAGTCTGCTCAGTTCCTAAGTTGATTATTTTGAAAAATTCAACTATTTTATTTGTGTTTTCATTTCATCATGATTATTTTCATTTATAGCCTGCATGCGAGACAATAATTGGTAAGATCTCAAAAGCTACTTCTAAAGTCTATTCACGATCACTTGAGACGAAATCAAAAACCTTTTGCCTGTGTGTGTGCGTGTAATGCAAAACGTAACTTTTTCTATGCAAAACGGTTGACCACAATTGAACAGCTGACTCTTGTCTGGAGCTGTGATTGGCTACAGTCGGACTTGTCTTGTCTCAAGACTCTTGCCTTGAGCTGTGATTGGCTACAGTTGTTCAATTGACCAGAACGTTTTAAACAGAAGAAGACCTACCATTACCCGCACTCACGCGCAAAAAGTTTGTTTATTTCGTTTCAAGTGATCGTGAATAGGGTATAGGTCTTATTCCGTTTCAACGTTTTAGGTACCTACATGATTTGGGTTCATGATTTGCAGACCTCTCTCAATTATCATACTTCCCTCTTTCACTTTCTTGGCACCAATTTAGTTATCGATTATTTTATTGAATGAAAAATGCAAGAAGCACTGGTAAACTTGAATCGAAGTTTTAATTATTAGAAAGTATCTTATGAATGAGCATTGATTTTGTATAGTTCATTTTTCTATTAGTAACGAAAAATGAACTTTTTTTGTTACTAATAGAAACAAAAAAAAAATGAATTTTTCCCTTAGTAACGGACAATCAAGACTGCTCTTGAATGGGTGACCAAAGCGTGTGGCCACCAAAAAAGCTATGCCCATTTGATTGAAATTGGGATTGAGACTCCAGTACTTGACAATATTTAAGCAAAATAATAATTTATAAAATATATTTGAATACCGGTTGTTGTTTGTAGGATAAAAAATATAAATTTAATTATTTGTTTTAGTATCAAAATAAATATTCAAGTCCATTCAACATTTATGAAGGATGAGTAGAACGACTGTTAAACTTATTTTCAATTTCCAGGAATTGAAGATTTAGATGTTGACGTATTTGTTGCAAAGATCTCTACAAAAAATACCAAGAGTATCAATATGTTTGAAAAAATCAAATTTGTGAAAGTAAGTAATCCATTTATTCTGAAATTACTGTATAGGATAATGGTGAACTTTCTTGTATGCAACTCAAATTCACAGATGGCGCATCATTTTTATTCGTATTCAGGTCTATCAGGACAGTCTACAAGTGATCTGTGAAAGCGTATTGAATCAAAAAGTCCTGTCAGAGCCGAGCCTATCAAACAGTCAATTGCCATCCGCCGTATTTAATAATAAGATCTGATTATCTAAATAAATTCCTACTATTAATATTATAACATTGCAAGCATAAATTATTAGATTTATTTGAAATGTGAATATTATTGCATAAAGTTTTTTTGGAAAGCAGCATAGCATATTGGAGAAAACTAGAATCATAATTTCCTTTAAATTTTCCTCCCTTTGTTATAATACATTCTCTTATTCATTTAAATCTATATAAAATACAGTAGGCTACTTTCAATGTAAACTGTTATTAGTATCTTTAAAACACAACAGATTTGTAAGTATGTTTGAATATTTTGTTATCTGTTGTTGAAATTCAGTTCAATTAGTAACTCCCCACTTAATTTCAACTTTGTGATTGTTCTACAGTGCATATTCTTTATTAATTTTTCTCTTAACTGAGAGCTAGCTTCCATATTAGTTCAATAAATTCACTATCAATTCATGTATATGTTGAGCTTGTAAGATTATTTCACTCATCATATCGTTTACTGTCTAAAGTAATTACTTGCAGTATAACTTCATTCACATGAAAGCTATTTATTCACGATATATTTTGTTTGTAATTTTCCAGGAAAGCGAAAGCAAAGTTTTTGAGGAAGTCACATTAATGCGACAAGTGACTAATGATTGGATTCAATGGTTGAAAAAAGAAACGGAAATTTATGATGTCCTTGAAACAGAAGAAAACGTGTAATATCCACATAAATATTAAACAGGTAATAAAAAACTAATAACATCAAAATATTACTAAATATCAAAAGTAATAAGAAATCCAAAATATAATTATAGGTAATAAAAAGTTCATAATATTGAAATGATATAAAAGTACAAAACTAATAAAAATTGAGCCTCCATAAATTACACTGTAGTAGGATTTGTTCTTATATTGTTACTCTCAGGAACTTATTAATTATATTATCAATAAACCATTCCATATGGAATTGGAGATGGTCTCCATCCACTTCTAGAAAATGTAATTTCCCAGCTTTGTCCATTTTTCGTAGACCAAGTCTGTCCTGGAAATGCATAATGAAAAACGTTAGGCTTTTCCTAGTAAACAATGAGGAGTATGAAAATCTTTTCTCAAATTTTTGTTTCATCCCTTTCTCAGTAATAGACCCAAAAACTTACTATAGACTAATTACTTACAGTAATTACGTTAAAAACTTAAATCTGAATTAAGGATATATATCGTCAATTCTCCCATTACATGTTATAATATAGATCCATGGTTTAGAAAACCGGTTGTACGAGTGGATTATGAATAAGGAAAATAAATATACATTCTTATCTAGAAAAAGCTTTGTAAAATTTAGTGTAAATTTAAATAACGGTTATAAAGACACTGAATATGTAACCTTTCAATGTATAGAACCGTTGATTACCTAGTAATCAAAAGTATAGTTTCTGAAAATGATAAGAATTGAAGATTTTTCAATACAATATTTGTTCTAGACACTCGTTTAGATAATTTAATATCATCGATGAACATTGAACACTAACTTTCAAACCGGAAATATCTTATTATTTTTTTATGGGGATACTGATCTACTAAAATACATGAAAAATGTGTTGAAGGTTAAATATGTATTGTGTTATAATGAATGTAAGGTTACTAACAAGGGGCAAGAGTATAAAGGTATATTATCAAACCTCACCTCAGTGTAAAGACGAGATTCCCTTAGTGATGTTATATTAACACCTTGTCCAGGAGTGTAGAAGCCAAACCACTCCGACTCTCTTGGTATAACCATGGTATCTTGGTTGAATTTCACCATAACGAAATTCTTCAGCTTCCTCAAATTAGTTATGTAGGTTCGATTCAGTTCTCTTTCATTGTTTATGTCGGCCAAAAATACACTTCCTTCAATGTATTTTTCCTCATCGTAGGGATCATGCCAGTATTCAGCTTGTACAAACTTGGCTTGGACCCACCTGCAAAAAAAGATGATTGATAAGAGTTGGTTATAATAAATTGTTGCTTAGATTATTGAATTGTTAGTTTTTTTTAATTAATCCTCAAATGAACTGTAAGCTAGGGTGATGGAAAGAATGATAACAGTTAGAGATTGTATTATTGGTTTAATTTAACAGATGGTTATGCGCATGTTCAAAAGCCATCGGGAAGGATTTTGAAACCAAACAAAATACTCAAATTACTAGTGGGTCACCGTTTCGAATGAACTTGTAGGCACTCATCTCCTATCTAATAGGCCTAATTTCAGCAAAAAATATATTAATTCGACCGCGGAGCCGCCTCCCACAGTCTGGCATCTGGGCCTCGTTTCATAATAATTTACAAACTTGTTTTTCGGAAGTGAAGCAAAAAACTGGGCTTGTGGAATTCACTGAATTCACCTATATAGCTCGATTAAAAAGTTCAGTATTTTGGAATCTTAGCTGTTGTGAAAGTTCGGTATGATTTCATTCAATAGCTGACTCTCATCTTGTAGAATTCTCATTTTACAAGAATCATTTATGAAACAGAAACTATTGTGTTTGTAGTTTGTAACTTCTGTGTTTGTAATTCTTTATAAAACAGCCCCCTGGATAGTTATGCCGAAGTAGTTTTAAATTGAATTGATGGTTGAAACAAGATTAAAATAAAAAAGTTAATAGTTGAATTCTCATAATAAATAACATGCAACACAATTGAAATTCTCAATCCAAGAAAAGTATCAATTGATTTTTGTGGGGAAAATGAAAATATTCAAGTACTGAATAATTATGTAGTGTTATTTTCATCATATTTCATTTAATTTTTTTTCAAGTACTATTACTCTAAGAATTTAATGAAATTTGATAATTATTACATTGAATAGGATTATAAATTAGGGCTTCTGAATTTCAAATCAAATGATATGATACTAACAACTGTCTAATTTAGCTTTTGAAACCACTTTGCAACAAAATAAAAAAATCTGGTGTGGTACACTCACACAACTTTCCTTGCCATTCACATTTGCTTAGCCTAATATGAGTAGGCTATCCATTATCCATACCTAGTCATCAGCGAGTGCAAATTTCATTACGCTATTACTTGCTCATCTTCCAATACCAACAGTGAAATTTGCATTCGCCGATGACGCCTCGCGCCTGCCGGCGCTTCGGCTAATCGTGTGTGCAATTTGAAACTTCCACAAGCCCATGATGACTCGCGCCTGTCGGCGCTTCGGCTAGATTTTAGCCAAATTGACTTTGATTTTGAATGAAAGTAGATTTTTTGTACCTATTCCAATATATCGGATCAAAGAGGTGGAATCGATAATGGATCATACTCTGGTATTTTACCAAAAATCCTATTATATTAAGCAAGCAGTTTCTGTATATGTATGTGGAACCACGGATCTAGACAACGGCTCTAACGATTTCCTTGAAATTTGAAATGTAATATAACCGTGATGAAAAAATAAGATTGCACCAGGTATCATGTCCGGGAAAACTCTCTGGCCGGATTAATAAAAGAATTAAATATTCCTTCAGGAATAAGCCCAAGTACTACGTATAATGGTTGTTATCGTTAGCTGGACTAACGCTATCCAGCTGGAGTAAATGGAGTTACATTCAAGTCTATAACACATGTTCATGTCAAAAAATTGTGAGAGTTGATCACATCAATTTTGAATTTATTTTTTACAATAACATATTTATGTGATTCAACAGTTCGGCTGCAGCTTCAGAGCGAAGCTCGGTACCAGATATTTTATTATGAAACACCAATACTTTTTCCAAATGTGATTTTTGTCTCCTTAAATCCTGATATGGATTGCTTTGATTGCGAGTTTGACGGGATGGCATTGACACAATTTTTGTACACGAGCGGCAAGCACGCTGCCCGCGTTGCTCAACTCCACTTACAGAGCCATGTAGTGCGGGTTGCCTATATACAGATTCATGTAGTGCGGGTTGCCTATCTACAAACTACTCTTCAAGTCTGGGGTGGCGCCCCTGCTAATCTTACACAAAGGGGACATATGCCAGTTGATTGAGCTTATTAATACAGAGTGTCAGTTTGAAGAGAATAGTTTCAAACATTTTTGAGAAAATCGAGATAGAAATATTGCAAAATCCATTTTTCTCATAAATGCTGCGGATCTTCTGCGATTTTGCCAGGAACGAGACTCATGGCAGTCGATAGGGCTTATAAAGGGCTATTCTGGGTATGAGTTTCAAAAAAATCGTTAGAGCCGTTTTCGAGAAAACCGTGAAAAACACCATTTTTGGCATATTAACCGCCATTTTTTCAGCCATTTTTCGATGAATTTTTTTTAATTTCTTAGAGTCGGGTCCTCATGGTATAAGAACCTTAAGTTCCAAATTTCAAGTCAATCGGTTAATTAGGTATCGAAATATTTCAAAATCCATTTTTCTCAACGATGCTGCGGATCTTATGCGATTTTTCCAGGAACGAGACTCATGGCAGTCGATAGGACTTATATAGGACTATTCTTGATATGAGTTTTAAAAAAATCGTTAGAGCCGTTTTCGAGAAAATCTTGAAAAACACCATTTTTGGCATATTATCCGCCATTTTCTCCGCCATTTTTCGATGAATTTTTTTGAATTTCTTAGAGTCGGGTCCCCATGGTATAAGAACCTTAAGTTCCAAATTTCAAGTCAATCGGTCAATTAGGGATCGAGATATAGTGTATACAGACATACACACACACATACACACACACACACACACACACATACACAGACCAATAACCAAAAACCACTTTTTTGGACTCAGGGGGCCTTGAAACGGATAGAAAACCTAAAATTGGGGTACCTTAATTTTTTTTGGAAAGCAATACTTTCCTTACCTATGGTAGTAGGTAGGGCAAGGAAAGTAAAAATATCTTGAGTTGAGATATTCCTCAAACGTGTGATTAATACTCACGACCAATAAGCTCCAACATCCAAAATCTTTCTTATGTAATCGCAATATTTACTGTCGGGATATTCACAGTGTGGAAGCCCAAATACACCTTGATGCTGCCCTCCAATCGATATTAGGTTGTTCATATTTGGACCAGGACACCTTTGGGCCAATGCTCGCCTTCAATGAAAATATGAAAAATATGAAAATAATTCAATATTTAAAATGGAGTAAATACTAAAAAAATATGGTTATGGCTTTTATTGGTAAGGAGACCCTAATGGGTAGGTTCCACCTCGCCAACATGTACATGGCCGAATGCTGGTCCATGAGCAATCCACAGTTTTTTTGACTCAACTTCACGATCACCAAGCAATCAACCTTACCGAGATAAAACAACACTCACATTCTATATGAATAGAAAATGAGAGGTGTTTCAAAATTCAACTTGATTCGCGGTAGATGAGTTAGATAGTATAAATATTATTACTTTATTATTAGAAATGTGCTATGCATATTCGGCACTCTGCATATTTCAATGTTATGGATGATCATTCTGTCCAGTGTGGTCGCTGCCAATTTTTCGAATAATAGTATACTGTATTTATATAAAACGCTTCGAATAGTTTGAGGATAATTGAATGTGATTAAGAAAAGACATGAAACCTATAGTTGCAAGTTCATGAAGCCTCTACAAAAATTACAGACCAGAAATCGTTTTATGATGATGAAAGTCACTTACAGGAATTGGGAGCCTTGTGAAAATCCAATTGCATTGTAACCAGAAGCTAATTTTGGATCATTCCTGATGTGTTGACAAGCTTCTTCTACTTGCTCATTAACGTTCTTGAAATAACCATTCAAAGTATCCTGAAATTTCAATTCAAAGATAATTATCATTGTTATAATAATTGATAAGTAAATAAATAGGTAGGCCATAAACCACATAAAATATTTTATTGATTGACTAGCATAGATACAGTAAAGGTGTGTTTTCTGAGGGTGATGCCCACATGATCTCTGAGACTTCTGTTTGAGTAATGAGAGATGATGATGAGAGATGACGATTACTTTATAGATAGTAGGCTTATCGTCTCCTCTGAAAGACGGCTTGACCTTATCTGTGAGATTGTGCTGTGGTCAAAGAATTTTGCCCCGGTCAAGAATTTAATTCTGGTCGTCTTGGTTGTCACTCACAGGTAAAGGAGGTAACTATTTGAAATTTTCAAGTTGTGATCTACAGATGATGAGAAAATATAAATAAGCATAAGTTAGTCTACTTTCGTACAGCATCGTACATGCTTTCCCAACAGTCTACATAAAAATCAATTACACATTTAAAAATTGCATAGTAGGTATTGAATTTACAAATATCTTTGAAACATCAAAATCTCGAACCTCAATTGCGTTGTTCCCTATCTTTATGGAGTGAATATAGACCTCATTCTTTTTAGTTTCGTTTCCAAGAGTTTTCCTGATAACTTTTTCTATTTTTCCCAAGCTTAGAGGATTGCAACAGCAGTCACCTGAAGTAGAAAAGTACCAGTCAATGTTAATCTTATAGGCTAGCATTAACTTATATGAACTATATCAACTTAATTGGAAATATTTTATAATATTAGATTGGTCTTATAAGAGCAAGCTGATGTCTGTAAATAGATTTTGGATCAACAACTTCCCAATTGGATTTATACTTCAGGTATTTAATTCGGCTTATAAATCGACCATTGCAGTTTTTTACTGTCTCCAATGCGATTCTCTATTACCGAAGAGGTACCAAAGTCACTTCCCTATTCCAACCTATTCCGGTATTTACGAGAGATGATCTATGAACTCTCAGGGCCGCTTTCTCAAAAAATGATTACTGTTTAAACTCGTTTAATAAGTGTAAGGTTGAATTAACTACAGTATTAAGTGTTTTAATTGAGGCAGCTGATGGTTTAAACTAAATTTTCAGTTCAACTAATTTAGTTATATCTATGGTATTTTAAATAATTGAATATTATTAAATGTATTTAATATTGAAGTAATTTAATTAGTATGTAGAAGTAGAAGTCCTTGTGAGGACTCCTAACTTAGTCCAAAACTCCAATTATAAGTTGGACATGAATTGTTTATTAGTTTCTTATGAGACTAGATTGCAATACTGTAGTAGGAAAAAAAATATATATCTCGGGTGAATACCGGAATTAATTAGAATAGGGAACTCTATGCTGCTAATAGACGGCTAATGCATGCTAGAAATCAATTTCCTCAGCGCGGTAAGGATAATAACCTGGTATGATCTAAGAATTGGTATAGCTGGTGCCGAAAAACTGGCGTTCAGCGAATGACGGTACCTAATTATTAGCCTATACCTAAGTATTAGTTTACAAATATCTTGGCATAATATTTGATCACAAGTTGAGTTGGGTGGCCCATGTGCAGTACCTCAGACAAAGGTTGCGAAAAATGAATTACGCCTTTGCACAGCTGGGAAGGGTCTTGAGTGCTGCACACTGTCGGCCTGTCTATTGTGCTTATGTGCAGGCGTTGCTTGAATATGGCATCTTGGCGTGGGGTGGTGCCTCTTTGAATGTTCTGCGCCCTCTTGCAATTTCACAGAGAGCAATTATCAAAACACTTTTAGCCAAAAATCATAGATACCCAACACATTTACTTTTTCAGGAATTTCCTGTCTTGAATATAAAACAACTTTTCATAAAAAATCTATTAGTTTTCATCAAAAAAAGTAACTTTGTCTTTCCTGAAATTCAGCATGTTTACCCCACAAGAAACAGATTGCATATAAATATTCAATTTCCCCGATTAAGTAATTCTATTCAACTTGGAAGCTGTTTCCATTTAGCACATTGGCTTTACCGTAATATTCCGGCTGAGATTTCAACAGCTGAGGGGGTCAGCGTTGCCGTCTATAAGCGAAGAGTTAGTAGGTGGCTGCTCTGCATCGGTTCAGATGCTGCAGAGGCTCTTTTACACTCACCTTACAGATAAAATATTACAATTTACGCGAAATTAAATTAAATATTTCACACAATATCATTTAACAAAGCCATTAGACTACTGCCAACTCAGCCCTTGAACGCCGTCAAGCTGAAATAAATGTTATTTTTTTGCCATTCAATGTTCATTATCTATTATGATATTAAGAATATTTTATTTTCATTTTATTAATATTATATATCATTACCGGTACTTTATGTTATTTTTATTTTACCATTACTTATTGTGAATTTTCATTACTAGTGTTTACCTTTTGTCTGACAACTTATGCAACTCCTCCCTGCACACGGACTAATCATCCACGCAGGGAGAATATTCATGTAATCTGAAACACCTGTATTTTCTTGTAAATATGTTAAATTGATGAATAAACGAATTTGAATTTGAATAATTGATAGTCAGCTCTGTCAGGAAAGTCGGATAACGGTCTGCGAGAACATACTGAGTCGAGGACAACATTAGAAAACCGTTTCGCTATTGCAGACTGTTCTGAAACTTTCCTGACAGATCCTGTTCCTTAACAGAGTCAATAACTATCATTTGCCAACGGCCAGTTTTTAGAAATCATGTATACCGCATTTTCCCTATTAAGAGGTCAAAATAATAATAACTCTTCGCTTAATGTTCTTGCAGGTCAAAAGTGAGAAGCACTTGAAGTATTCATTCACATCATCTAGGAAAATGAATTCATATCATCTAGGAAGAGTTCTACTCCATCAGGTTATTGTCAAAGACAATTCATCATGGAAGAGACTAATTTTTTTTAGTTGTCATAATTTAGTTGAAATGTTGCAAAAAGCAAGAGAAGAAGCAGCTTGAATGAATATTTTATGTGATAGTGTAGCCTTTGTGCTTGAGCTGTAGGCTATTCATATAGCTATCAAGAACCGGTCTTGAATGGTTGTGTAACTGTTAAAGTTTAAATCAAGTAATAGAATATTAAGTATTTCTTCTTACCCATTCCATGCCACAGAACTACTGGCATCCATTCTCTACTAGCAGCTTGTGATATCGAAATTATACTGACCAAAAAAAATATAATTGATGAAAGTAAATTCATGGTGAAGTTCGTTCTTCACCTCTAAAAGATAGGTGGGGCATACGACTATAATAATTGACGCGAGTCCACTTATCTTAAATCGTTTAAAATGACAAAGCAAAGTTGAAACTTTTAACCTAAGAACTTAGTTATTAATATAGATTTGGCATGAATCTTGAAATATATTGAAAATATTTCTCTATTAGAAGAAACAGGTTTTAATTCATTTTAAACATTAATCTAATAATCTAATTCATTTTAAAGTTTCTAACCTTAAAAACTGAAATCAAAACATGTCAAACTTGTTGGCTGTTGCTTGTTGCTTAAGTGCCAGGTTAGCCAACCCGAGAAGCGAAAACTACTAGATTAACTTGGGAAAATCTCCAATCCATCTAACTTATATCAGTGAAATTTCTAAAAATCCTATTTTTTCTGTAAACTTTAGTTATATCTGAGCAAGACGTTTTCTCAATACTATAGCTAAAGCTTATTATTTTCTATCGGTGTAATGCGCGCCATTATCGTTCAGATTTGAACTTAACCATCATAATTTCTTTTGACGCGTCTCCCTCATCCCTCTCATGAAATGATATTCTTGAGGAGATAGGGTATCTAGCGTTAATATTCGTTCATACACATTTTTGTTAGGAAAATAATGGTTTATAGCACAATATTGATTTTTAATTTTATTCTTATAAACTTTTCTATTGTATTTCTAATTATTCTTATTACTGTATTTATAATTTTGAATTAAAAATAGTTATTAGTTTCTGGTCTATTAATGGAAAAATATCTATTAATCAGTATTATAGAGGTTCCACTAGTCCTTAGTGAAAAACAATCTTATTTTTCATTAGCATAGGCCTATAAAGAGATGTTTGATTAAACTTTTAAAATATTGGTCTTGAATGCGGTTTTTTTATTGCATCAATTTCATATTCAAATATTTTCTATCATTGTATTTTATCAATGACTAACTTTAGTTAGAGTATGCTGTTTCAACAATCATATTGGAAACAAAAGTTTTAGAAAATGGAGTTTGAAAATAAACTTTCGTGAGTTAACTCAGTTTTGCAGGATATTTTGTAAATAATAAACCCCATAATAATTTCATATTATTGTAAATCAATTCTTAAAATATATTAAAATCTTGTTTATTTATATTTTCTCATATATCATTCATATTTCCTCATCTATCATGTA
The DNA here is from genome assembly GCA_017141385.1 of Sogatella furcifera. Lineage (NCBI taxonomy): Eukaryota > Metazoa > Arthropoda > Insecta > Hemiptera > Delphacidae > Sogatella > Sogatella furcifera. Next base: position 14,710,986 of record CM029549.1, read on the forward strand.
TGGCTATTTACCTTCTTGTGAATAAAACAGTGTAAGAATACAAATTTTAAATTAAAAATTTCAAATTTTAAGAAGATAATACAGTATATTTAATCTATAAAATAACTATCTTTCATAAACTAGGTAGTCATTGATTCACCTATGTGAAAGGGTGAAATTTTAATAGGTATCAAATATTGAATAATAAAATAAAATTAATATTAAATTATTAATAGGAGCTGAGGAAAATTTTATTTCGAATAATTATGAAACTTATCGATTCACCTCTTTTTCAAACATATGTTAAAACGAGACTGTTTCAGGCCGACTTGACAGCCGCTTGTATACGGACACAAGGTGCGGCGATCTCTCGATCGGTATGAATGGAATGAGCTGCGCTGCTCAGCCGACTCGGCAGCCGCAGCTGCCACTTGCGCGTGTTCGGCTACATTGAATTTCATGGTTTGAAATTCGAGTCGGCCAAAAAATAGCTGCCAACTTTAATTTAACAAAACTTTGGGCTAGCTTAAAACCAAAATTCATAAAATATCCATGATACTATAGTCTGTCCAAGCAAAGAAGACCCTCTGGCAAGATGAGAAAATGACTCCAGCTCAGTCAATATTGGTTCAAAAATTATTGATTTGATCTCAATTGTGGAAAACATTCTGATCTACAATTTGAGACCAAATTGATAATTTTTGAACAAGTATTGACCGAGCTGGAGTCATCTTCTAATCTTGCCAGAGGGTCTTCTTTGCTTGGACAGCACAATCACATAGATACGGCCAACCCGTATCTTTCAGAGGATACGATAAGCCGTCGGTCCTGACTGCCTAAAAGTAATCGTCATATTTCATCATCATCCCTCTCATTACCCACACACAGGCCTTGGAGCCCATGTGGGCATTACCCTTAGATAAAACCTTTTTCGCCTTTATATTACGGTTGTAGCAACCTCTGTTTACTTATTGGATGAAGACTAGAAAAATCAATAAATTCAATTGTATTGCAGTATTCGATAGGCCCAATCTAGTCTGAAGTACAGCGTCGGTATCACCTGCATCTCATAAATGAGTAGATTAGAAGATATGCTTCTACAAGCTTCGTCATCAGCTCCCCCAATTCTTTATTGAATTTCTGCTAGAATGGAGATGTTTGATTTTGTGTAGAACACTTGTTGCTCGCCCTTCATTGGCCCTCTTTATCTTGTCCAAGCGAGAACTGTCTTTCTGTCCAGCGAGCAAAAGGGTGAATTGAATGAGTGAGAAGTGGATCGCAACTGTCCCCCCTTGGCCCCTTCAACAGTCTTTGATGCTCATCTGAATGGAATGTTTTAAAAGTCCTATTAGTTGAGTGGCTTAAATGATCTGGTTGCAATCAAATTACATTAATGGACTTGGACCTCCTCACAATAGCCGAGTTGTTGTAAGGGGCGTAATGTCTTGTTAGGCAAACAGCGGACTGCCTTTATGTTCCTGCTCTGTACACTGTCATCCCACTTGCCAATATTCACTCAAATCTGTTTGAGATCGAGCTCATTCAAAGCTGAATTAGGAATCGAGTTACTCAGTTTCCTACTACCAAATTGTTCTGTTCTTCAAACTTCATTCTGATCCGCATGATGTATTGAGATGAGATTTTTGTGTGTTGAGGGCAATGAAGGGTTCTCACTGATATCGTCATTTGATTATGAGTTGAAAGGTCTTTGATTGTATTAAGTCGAATTTATCTTATCACCTCTTAAATTTAATAGACTTTTAATATTTTTTAAGAGGCGATTGAATCTTTTGAGGGTAATCATTGGTTCTCCCTGATGCCGTCATTTGATTATGAATTGAAGTTCTTTGATTGTATTAAGTCTAGTTCATCTATCATCTATATTTAAATTTCATAGACTTTGAATATTTTTAAAGTTGGTGATTGAATCTTGTACACGAATCTTTATTCAGGTTAATTCGGCTTGCTTCAGCAAATTCTAAGATCCTATTTTTTTGAAGAAATAAACAACACTATTTTTATAAAAAATTATACTGCCGATTACTTTGCATTGATGTTGTCAACAACACATTTCATTCAAAATGAGGATGAGTGTATTTTTCTTTCTATTATGGAGAAATAGTGTAGTCTGTCCAAGCAAAGAAGACCCTCTGGCAAGATGGGAGAATGACTCAAGCTCGGTCAATATTGGTTCAAAAATTATCAATTTGAACTCAAATTGTAGGAAACAATTTGATCTACTATTAAGACCTCATTTATACTTCTTGAACAAGGAGTCATTTTCCCATCTTGCCAGAGGGTTTTCTTTGCTTGGACAGACTATTCAACATCTGACCGCATACAATATTCTATATGCTACATTTTCCTATAAGTTACCACTATTGTTCTGCAGAATTAGTTCCCTATCTTTGATGAGGCTGTAAAGTTTGTTGAAGAATTTTATTAATCAAGCATGAAAGTTGTAGAAAACTTGAACAAATTGGTAGTCAACAGGGATGAAAACAAAAAGTCTCAGCTCACTACTTCTTAACAGTCGCCTAATAAGACCCATTGTCATTATAATCTCCAAACTCTTTTTTTGAACAGAATTTGAACATTATGATGATAATCTATCATCAGATTGATCAACTACATTAGCTTTCAAACCATAGGATACTTTATAATCAATCTACTGGATTGATGGAATCCTGTATTTGAACGTGTTGTAATTGAATTAGATACTAGATTTATTAACATAAGGCCACTGTACTCGTTTATGATCAACAATATTCGAAATAAAATCAATAAAAAAAATCGATTGCAAATTCAAATCAAATTATTCTTATCAAATATGTGTTTCCCTATAGAATATCCTGAGTGGGAACACTCCAATTAATTATTAATTATAGAAGTTTATTGATAATTTCATTCATACACACAATATTTTTCAAGAAATGGAATTATTTGGAAATCTATTGAGACGATTCATTTCAATTCTATGAATAGTAATTAGGAAAAACTATCAAGGGACAGTAAGGACGACGACCGGTAAATACTGTTGAGCTGCACGATAGGAATCCAAGTCTCGTCTCGTCTCATTGTTGAATGCTGAATGCAGATAAAGTACGTTATTGTAGAGTGCACGGTATAAATGTGAAATTTGTAAGCGCCCTCGGGACATTCTTGTCCCACAATGAGTTTTGCAAAAGGGTAGGAGAAAGATGAAGTTCTACGAGTAAAAGTAATATTAAAAATTGTATCCGTGTATACAATACGCAGTAAAACCGTGTTAGAGTCGAGGAGGGTAGGGGAGAGAACGTTCCTTGCATTTATCTTCGGTGTTTTCATCTCACTTTGACATTTCGTCTTCGAAGCCGTTTTTGTATCTGTCTCTCTCGTTCTCCATTGCTTTAATTAATGTCGAGGTGGGGAAAGTGACAGAATGAAAAAATCAGAAGAAAGCATCAGGAACGTTATTTGCTAGCAAGTAATCGCGACGAACGCTGAAAAACCATAGCCACGTTCTTTCTCTGAATATTCCACCTTCATAACCTTCAACACTTTCCGTCACATTCTCGTATTTAGTTCGTTTCCCAATTATTTTTATGACTTGGCCGTCATCTCCTCATGTTATCATCGTGACATAACAAGAGCACCCACCCTTCAACTCGGAGTCAGGCCATTGTTCACAGATGTACGTTAGTTAAGCAGTGTGGCTGTTTCTCTCATCACTTCTTCATTTATTCTGAATATCAGCAATTTCGTTAGAACAAAGTTTGACTTGTGTGATTTTCGAAAATTAAGACCCAACGTGGAATTAAAATCAGGTTTCAGTCAGTCGTTGTAATTTATTGACAAATCAAACCTGGAATTTTTCATGATTGTATTATACTTATACTAAGCTCTTAGTACGGTAATGAATAATTATTCTATATTTCGCTACAACTAAAGAAATCTGCCAATAATCTAACTCATATTTTCTAAGTTTGATGCAGGTACTACAAGTACTGTACTGTGTTTCAACAAATTCTATGAATATAGTATTTGAAAAATTACTCATTATAATATGCGTGGTATGGCAAATCATTCAGCCCAATATTTTGAGAAAGGTCGCACACTAAATGCAAAAGTGTTCTTTATTGCAAGAAAAAGTTTTGTGTATTGCATAAATCTTCTACAATTATAATAACCTTGATATCTGTATCTGAATTCACATGAAATAATCACCTAATGAGTTTCTCTTTCACAAAATGCATTTGTTTGGGCTAATAACAAAAAATTATCAAACCTCTACTGTAATACTCATTTCCCTTCAATGTATATATTTGAATGATTTTTTCTGTGTACTCTCATAGACGTATTCAGCATTGCCTCAAGATTTTTTAAGCTTTTCATTTATTCCCAATAATAATACAGATTTCGTAGAACTTTCAAAATTAACTGTCAAATTCTCATTTATCAAACTTGGGTTGTCTTATCCTTAAGGGAAACTCCATTTCTAGCCAAAACCTTCATGAAATGGATGAAGATTTTCCACCAAGTTTGACTAATTCATCCTCAGGCGTTGTACATATTTCTTAGAACAACAGGAAGAAAGAAGATGATGGCAGAAGAATTATTGTAGGACAAAGAAAATTATCTTGAGTTTTCAAGTTTAGCGTCTTTTTGGCAGTCTGGAACGTCCAACATGTTGTGGAAAGGGGGATTTCGGTCGCTAGGGGTGTAGTCGCGACTGATAGGGGGATGCTGTGGTAATGGTTGTTCAGTTAAGGGATGAAGCTTAATGAAACAGGCAAGCAACGGTACACAACGGTAATTAAACCACTGCACAGTTTCATTAACTTCATCATCATCCCCCTTTGCCAACCATCGCGATTCAACCCTTCCCTCCCGTCAATAAGCACCCTCTACTCCACCCTCTTCATTCGTCTGCGGCTGTCCTCTCGACCACGCCCCAATAACAAATCTCTCCCTCTTTCTCTTTCTCACGTTCTAGTCTTCTCATGCTTTCCACCGTACCTCTACCATCGCTTTTCACCTAACCCTTTTCAATATATTTCATTCAATACTCTTATTTCATTTCCTTTGCTGTGGATGATCGCACCATTTTTATTCCTAATTTTTTCTTATTTTACATTTAAGCTGTAATAAATAAGCCCTTCGTAATACTTCTTTCGGTTGAAATCGAAACTTGAAATTCGTTTTCCTTTTTCTCCTGACTTTTCACCTGGTGATTGGAGCAAATCTAAAATCTCGTAGTATAAATATCTAGGTTAATAAATATCATTATAAATAGTATAAGCAGTAGAAATATCTAGGTTACAAGTTTCAAAATCTTCATATCACAAGTTGGCGTTTCTTGTTTGTAACTTTTCAATTATACGTTACAACGTTGATTGATTCTTACATGCTTTAATATTAAAATGATATTGACATACACTTGGACATAAGTATTGATAATAAAATGGAAATTGTTTTCAGATTTCTAATTGATTACAAAAAGCATCATCTTTCCAATGAGCTCCACTTGAAATTCAATCTTGAGAGTAGCTGCATTTACAAACTTATTTTATTTTATCTGAGGTAGCAGTTATAAGCTTTGATTGATACACCATGACTCGCTCGATTCCCAATGAGATACATGCGATTTCGATATTCTGCTTTTGGTCTGATTCAAAGAGAATTTATTGAATACAGAATCTCCAACCAGTCGGTGATGAGTTTCGCATTTATGTGAGATAGTCTCCCTTGTGGTTTGAAGCTAAGATCTCAGTCAATCATTAGTGGTTGATCGTGAATCAAAGTTCTCGAGAGGATGAGTTACTTACTTCAAATTTAACGTTTCTGCAAGAAGTCCTTTGTCTATTTATATAGCAATAAATGGAGATTCGAATTAATTATTAACCTAATATTTCTAATTTCTTTGAAGCTTCATGCTTGACCAACAAAATTAAACGAACTCTCCGATCTTCTAACTTTTCAATTTGACTTGCATTCCTACCTTGAAGAAATGTCCTAGCATTGGATAATCTTTCATTCAACATAGAAATACATTATGTTCATGCATGCATTGATATGTACTACCAAACCCTAATTTCCAATTCGCATAAACATTAAAATATTGTTTTCATTATTTAAATCTATTGTCTCAATAACTTGAAATATAACAAATTGTAAAACCTTAAAGTACTAAAAAACGTATAAAAAGTAATCTTACATTTGATTATTTATAAGACCATCTTGAAAAAAATGAAAAATGAAATTTATTCTCCTTTTGTACAAATAAAAATCTTTTACACAATAATTTTTCTTAGAATTATACTGGCAGCAATTTTACATAGGCGCTGCCAGTGTCATGAATTATAAGTACATGATTTGAATATTATATAGTTGCTATTTTGAACTTAAGCATAGCATAATGCGGCTATTGCGGTACAAAGTCATTCATATATACAAAAATAACAATATGATTCAGAAATACAAATATTCAAGTGCAGTGTTACTAAATTTTGCAATATTGAAACAATAATCAAATTAAGTTAATTACATTTGAGCTGAGGAAAAAAGTATAAGTAGCACATAAAATTTGGAAATTGACTGAAAATACTAAAAAAGCATTATAGCTGAGGTACCTATGTGATAAATTCTTAGGATAGAATAAGGAAAAACTTTTCACTTTCTTGATGATGAAATAGTCAGTCTTTTATTATTGATAAAAATTATTTTAAATTTCTACTTCTACCAGCATTTGGTATAGTGTTGAAAAGTTTAGGACCAATGTATAAGAAAGATTTCGAAAAAAAGCTTAAATTTATTCTAGGTAGTCTTGATACTAGTTCTAATCTTCTTCTTTCTGAAAAGCTGGGTCTGAAAACCCCATCGTTTTCACTTCGCAAAAAGAAGATTCTCAAGACTTTAAAAACAAAAAGATGACGAAGAGGTAGAATACGTAATATTTTGAACAAAGGAAACGAATGCTCTCTTCGACTTTTGAATAGTATTTGAGCCTAATAAAATGTTTCTGTAATTTATGCAGGGGACCAAAGTACACGTTGCAGCTCCTCCCCAACATACAATACCGTATTCTAATTTTGAATTGATTAAAGCAAAGTATACTGTGCGAAGTGTATTTCTGTCACATAGATTTCTCAAGTGATAGAATTTACAAAGATATTTTTCTTCAGATTAGCTGTATGCGTTTTCCAATTAAAGGTTGAATCAATAAAAATACCAAGGTATTTAATCTCTTCGACTCGCTCTATAGGAGGACATTGGCATAATAAATCATATGTGCAGCTATTTAGATGGAAAATTATAGGCTGATCAGCGCGCACCAAAAATTTACCATCGATGGTAAATTTTTCGTGCGCGCAAAGAGAAATTAATGAATTTAGTTTTTTCAACATTGATTGCTAATCTATTTTTGAGATACCAATGTTGAAGAAACTTACAGTCATGGTTTATTCTGTTGAAAAGTTCTTCCCATGATTTTCCTGAACTAACTAATACCGTGTCGTCAGCATAACAAAATATTTTCCCATTAAGATTAGCATCACATATAGGTCATTCACAAAGATTATAAAGAGAATCGCAGAAAGCACTGACCCCTGTGGGAGTCCTGAAGTTACTGTTGAGAATGACCAAGGTAATTAGAATAGAAAGGTATGAGTCATCAGTATCGTAGCCGGGAGGAAACAGTGAATTCTGACGTCATTGGCACCACAGCTGTTTAGCAAACCTAGAAGTTAGGAACTTCGTCTGCTCCTTGTGCGTTCCAACTTGGTTCCAAACGCTGATGTTGTAAATTAATTTTTTATGCCTATTTGAAAAACTTTTTGGCAATAGCTATACGGCCCATATTCATATTATTCACATGCAATCTATCTATTGCCAAACCTATTCTTGTAACCTCTTTTCCCATAATGTTTTGAAATAGAAATTTTTGCCTCTTTATTGTCGATATGATGAACTCATTTTCTTGAAATCACCATATAATAACAAGAGTTCATTTTGCTTAATACAATTATATAACCTACAGTTCGAATGCAATTGGGAAAAGATTCTGTTCTAATAACAAAAACCACATGTTTGCAAAAAAATGATGCAGTGATAACATAATAGCCTGTTCAAATCAGAGTGCATATTTTCCGTGACGTCAGAAATGATTTTAATCTAATTACTTTGATTGGAACGCACAAGGAGCAGACAAAGTTCCTAATCTCTAGGTTCGCTAAACAGCTGTGGTGCCAATGACGTCAAAATTCACTGTTTCCTCCCGGCTAAGATGCTGATGACTCATACCTTTCTATTCTAATTACCTTGAGAATGACTACAAGTATCATTAATTTTTGTACATTGAACTCTATCGCTCAGGAAAGATTTAAACCATTTAAGGGCCACGCCCCTTACCCCTGTTGATTCTAACTTATTCAATAATTCAATAGAAGATCATGCTGAACCGTATCGAATACTTTTCTTACATCTAGAAATAAAGCATTTACATTAAACCCATCGTTAACATTGTTATAAATAATTTTCATAAAGTCGACTAGGGCACGCTCGGTATCAAAACCTTCACAAACGCCATATTGGTTTTTACTAAAAAAGTCATACCTATTCAAAAATTTTAATAATCTAGTTTTCATCAGCTTCTCTAATATTTTCGAGAAAATAGAGAGCAGCGCTATGGGTCTATAATTATTCAGTAATAGTTTATCTCCACCTCTGAAAATTGGGACAACAACTGCTTTTTTCAAGGCTTGAGGAAACACTCCTTGCGACAAACTAGCATTACATAAGTAACATAAGACAGGCAGTATAATAGGAAGGATGTGTTTCAAAGTATCACTTATAAGTGAATCATATCCTGTCGACTTTTTTAAGGGCATCAATCTGATAAGTTGGAAAATTTCTTCTTCAGTAGCTGGATATAAATATGGTATTCTCAGAAATATTGTATTTGAAAACTGTATTGTAATTTTCTGGTGTAAATTGATGATTCGGCTTTATGTTCCTCAGTAGATCACCCCCGATATTATTGGGAATACTTATAAAATATTTATTAAACTCCTTGGCAATAGTTAGTGAATCAGTAACAACGGTATTGTTATTCATTGTAAGAATACTCTCAAATAAATTATTTTTCCGTTTTCTACCAGTTATATCATTTATTATTCTCCATTGAGCAGCTTTGTTATTAGAATTTTTCTCAAATAATTGACTGTAGTAGTTCATCTTTGTAGTTTTTATGTCGTTTGCCAAATTGAGTTTGAAAGTGTTAAAATAATTTTTGAGGCGTAAATCAAAAGGACGGGTTTTAACTTTTTGGTATAATTTATTTCTCTTTAGCAATCGCCTATGAATATTATTTATTATCCAAGGACTAATTTTTTTAGCTTTAGTTAACGAATTAACTCGCGTGGTGACCGTACACTCATTCCTCTATAATTTTCAAGAACTCATTCCAAGCGCTATCAACATTCAGGGAATTAAAGACTATTGACCAGTCACAAAGATTTAATCTATCATTCAATTTTCTATAGCATATTTTCTTTGTTACGGCCAACCGATCTTCACTCCTATCCTGCTGAGTATCTCTTGTTTTTGATTTCTTGAATATGACCGCTATAGTGTTATGATCGGTAATATCGGTTGTAAACAATGCACTTTGATACTCCAAAAGTGGACTGGATCTTACAAAGAGGTGATCAAGGCATGTTAGTGAAGCAGGACTAGTAATTTCTCTTATACAACATGTATATTCTAGTGAATCAAGCAGATTCAAGTAATCATTTACGTTATCGTTGTCTATAAGAGTGTTTAGGTTTATATCACCACAGAAAACTGTGTTGAAGCTGGAATTTTGTTCAAGCCAGCTCTAGTAAAATCTGACTAGTAAAATATGACGTTTCAAAATTATTTGCTGAATCATCAGCCGAATCATTTATTATTTCATTCATATATATTTTTCTTTGCAGATGAATCTAGCCAGTAAGATTAAATCGGATGATTATATGAATAAAATCAGATTGAGGATATTGGAAGATTATCCCTCTTGAAGCGCATTCCTGTTCACCTATTCAAAGGCCTTCAAAAGGGTGAGTTTTTTCATGATTGAACTAACCTTAATTGAATAATTTGTAAAAATTTTTGAAATAATTGAGTCGTAATATCTATTGAGAAAATTTGCTCACGTAAAGAGCTTAAGTTACTTTAGTCTAGAAAAATACTATTCAGTATTTGCTCTTGAGAAGCAATACTATAAATATAAAAGTTAACCAAAGAATTCAGACCAAATTGAATAACTAGAAGGTTTAGGAATTATATTTGAAATTTTAAGATTGCCTGTAATTCCAATCACACCTCCAAAAAAAAATCGCTCCGGCAGCTGGCGGTCGGAAAGAGTGCATTTCAAATGCGCTTGTATGATAGCTCAAATCATATGACTTATGGTTTGTGAGCTATTCAGGGTATGAATTCAAAAGTGCCGTTTTCGAAAAACCCATGAAAACTCCATTTTTGGCATATTATTCGCCATTTTCTCCGCCATTTTTGATTGGATTTTTTTCGTTAATGGCTCAAATTGTAGGGCATAATAAGGGTATTATACACACCAATTTTCAAAACGATCAAGTTATTGGTCGATTTTTTTCGACCTTGATTGGTTTTTCGACCTTGATTTTTTTCGGTTATTGATTGGATTTTTTTCGTTGATGGCTCAAATTGTAGGGCATAATAAGGGTATTATACACACCAATTTTCAAAACGATCAAGTTATTGTAGTGATTTTTCAAAACTTTCATCCCCTAATTCCACCCCCTACCCTTGAACCAATTTGGCTGGTTAACGAACTTGACCGAGATATTAGCACTAATGATTTTTGTGCAAAATTCGGTCGCTCTCCGACTAGCCCTTCGGGAGTTATCGTGTTCACAAGAATCCGTACATATATAAATATATATATATTATAGAGATATATGAATTTGTACGGACATCAAATTTGTGTACTAGGGGCTCGGAAACGTGTAAAAAATATATCACATCAAGAATTTTCGATTGTCAGGGCAAGACCAATAGTGCATTTTTTCGAATGAAATGCACTAACAGTTCGTAAAGTAACCAAGTGTCTTCCTCATTCTCTCAGAATTCCTATATTACTCGCTCCCATTCTCTCTCGTTCACAGTGTTCAACGCTAATTTTATTGTTCAAGTCTTATAGCATAGTGAACTATATATGAGTGACTAATATTATTCCTCTTTGGTCTTAGGCTCTTAGCTACCTAGAAAATGAGAGATGTTGAGAACAAGGTGAAACAACTGAGAAGATTGTAAGCGATAAGGATATAGATGATGTAAAAGTAATCACATGAGTGATGGTGATGAGGAAGGGTGGGTCCAGGTACAAGAGAGTAAAGAGATCTGTAGATTGGCGCACGAACGTGTGTAGTGTGTACAGCATTGCTGAACAAATTCTATAAAGAGATGAGGTTTGGATTTAGGTGGTTGGGGGTGTGTATAGAGTTGTTTAGGAGTTGGTTTAGTACTGTCCAAGCAAATAAGACATTCTGGCAAGATGGGAAAATGGCTTCATCTTGGTCAATATTGGTTAAAAAATTATAAATTTGGTCTCAAATTGTAGATCAGAAGGTTTCTCATGATTTGAGTTCAAATTTACAATTTTTGAATCAATATTGACTGAGCTGGAGTCATTTTCCCATCTTGCAAGAATATCTTCTTTGTTGGGATGGAATATAGTGGTGCTGCGGCTTGAGTCGGTGTCTGTGGAGAAAGTTGGCTCGCTTTAATTAGGGTAGCTAAGCCCCAGCCTTCCGTCTGGTTAGGTTAGGTTAGCTAGCGTCCGGCTAATGAAAATCTCGTTTTCGCAAGGTAAAGCCTCCAGTCACCCCTGCTCCCAACCCGAAAGTGGAAGCCAAATCTAACTTATCAGAGGTAAAAACAGCTTAATTAGCGCTCGGCCTCACATGTTTTGATGCCATTCATTCCTGCGCAGCGCTGCCTCAACCTCCTTATCCGACATTCGAAAGGAAACTAATTCTACACTCGCATTACCCCTTTTCCTTGCGCGTTCAGCTTCTCAATACTCCTAATTAGTTCCTTCTATTCAACCTGATTATCGGCCAGTCGTCTCCAATTAAATCTTCCAAGTAAAGAAAACTGGCTTTTTCAAAGTCGGGATAGCAGGTTGGGATTTTTTATCCATTCAACTTTGAAAAATATATTTTAATGATTTTTTAATGAAATTTTTAGCATGCAATTTTTATATTAGGAAATATTTCATGTATGTAGGCCTAAATGCATGTATAAACATTCAATCGTAGACATAGAAGTTAATCAAATATTACATTGTTTGGGACATTGTGTGGATACATCTCAGTACCGGTATTGTATTCAATGGTACAATACGTTAGTCTTAAACGTTGGTAGAGATAGGCCTATTTGGTCGTTTTTGATCCCTAATTGATATTTCTAGGGTTTCAATGACCACCATAAAATTGATAGTTCAGTTTCCTCATATTCTTTTGTAGAGAATACTTCAAAAAATCATACGTGATCTTCAATAACTTGTATAGTTGTATCAAGATTAGGTGGGAAAGTCTCAAATTACTACCCAAACTAAATATAATCTCCACTCAACTTGCTGAACTAAGGTGATGCGTTTATGGTGGAAACAAAACATCTCTACAACAGCTCAGGCTTTCCAATTTTCGAAAGATGAACATTGTTCCTTTAGGTGTAAATAATAATTAAAATAATTGATGATGATCTCACCGGTGATTTTATGATTTGATGATAGCCAGGGAACAAGAAAAATTTGGAGGAAGACCGAACTTTTGTGTATGTTTTTCACTGGCGGCTCGTGCCCATGAAACAGTAAGAGATACGAGCACTTCACCTGTTTCGTGGGAACGAGCCGCCAGTGATGTTCTTATGCCTATTCTAAACGCAGATTTAGAATTATAGTGCATCCATCAAATTTCTCCACAATCAATAAATTATTGTCCATAAATCATTAAGTGAGAGAACCATTCTCGATCGACAGAAGTTCTCAAAACTGAGATGTTCGATCGTGGTTCAAATTTTTGAGAGGTTGAAGTTTCCAGGGGGTAGGCGGGAGTTGTATGACTTACGCACGCGCCTTCCCGCCAGCGAGCAGGCAGATGGGGTCGGTGTTATGATTATTAACATCGGAATATGATGAGGTTTACTGCAATGCCGGGAGTGCTTTGTTCCGCGACAATACTCCCGACAAATAATGGGATGAGTTTAGACAAGTTTTTGTTGTCCCCGGCGCGAGCGCTGTTTTGTTCTCGGTCCTCATAGCAAAATTAGAAATACAGCGAACTGAAGAGGGAAGATACAGAAGGAGAGAAGAGAGATCTTTTTCCTTGCCGAGCAGAAAATACAAACGGATCAAGGGGAGCACACCCCGCCTCGCCCCGCCATCTCATTCGTTTTGAATGTCAGCATCTATATATTTCATATTACGGTACCGTTCCGGAAGTACTTCTGTATTTTCCTTGTTTTCATCATTACCACTGCTTCCTTGCTTCACCTAACCTCTGACTTCTGTGTTATGTGAGAAGATAGGTGAAGCTTTTCAATGAGAAAATTTTAAGGCTTTTTATGTGGGAAACGTGATGTTGGTGCTTTTTGAAAATCAAATCAAGAACATAATGAGAACTTAAATGGAAATTTGAGGGGGACTTATTAATATTTTTTGGTAATTTTGTATCTCATAGAATTCATTTGTAGAAGTGTTTCGAGTTTGAGCATCTTATACGAAAACTTATTCCTATAACTTATAAAATTTTTCTAATTTTCATAATTGAACAAATGTCTTGGTTGAAAATTACTCTTGAATAATTATCATTTTGGAGATCGTACCAAAAACAGAGAAGGAAATGGCTACTCCCAAGGCAAATACAATAGAGAAGATCTGAAGATTGATAGAGCGGATTTCAAATAATTATTAGTAAAGTTATTGGTGCTCTTTTTGCCTAAATTTCCAATAACAGAAAAAATATGAACAATAAATGGAAGAAAGAATAGATTTTCTATTGACCATCGACTGGAAAGAATTGATTACAGCTTGAAGTAAAAGTTTGCTTTCTTTGGTAGAAAGAAATATTCAAATTCAAATCTAATCATTCATTCACCATACAAACAAATACATCTAATGTAATACAAACAAATTGGATGAATATCTGAAAGAACTCTTATTGGCTGGTCAAGTCACCTGCCTGAAGTGCAGCTTTTTATTATCATTTTAAATTCATTGAATTTATAATATTTCTATCGAGCTCAAAGGTTTTACAAAACATATTTGTGACCATAGAACCATAGAAATGGAATGCATGACATTGTCTGCTACATCATAAGCTAGTTAGTTTGATTCATGAAGAATGCCGTTTCTCTTGCTTTCTATCTTTTATGCATTATACATGCTTATTATATACCTAGTTCCTCTCATGAGAAAGAATAAAAATGAATGAATGCGAGACGAAGGTAGCCTATTCCATAGGAGTTTCCAGCAATTGTCTTCAACCGGCTCATCCCTCGAGGCATGAAAAGTGAAGAGAGACAAATGGTGAAAGCAATCCTTCCGTGTCGTGAATAGCATGATACAGTACATACGAGGGAGGGATTATCAAGGCTGTTTACTTTGCTGTTTCCTCTTTCCACTTCATCCCTTATTCACCTTATCTCCCTCCCTTACCTCTTACAGACCTTATTTAAGGTATGTGGGAAGATATGAGGCGGTCCATGTAATAGTTTGGTTCGGGCACAATTGTTTAGCTATTTCAGGGCGAGTAGCCTGGGACAATGAAGGGATTTTCTGATGATGAGAACCACTTTGCGGCCAACAATTCTAAACCACCACTCGATTGAAAAGCTATAGACTATTTCCATTAGGCCGCCATTGTTGCCCGCTGCGGTCAGCCACTGTTCGACCGAATACGTGTAATGAACACGAAATGCCACTGCATAATTTCCCTCCATTGTTGTGTGTGGCATAGTCAGGCTTCTTGATAAATCTGAGTGCGTTTTCATTCACCAAGTCCGGGAATTGCAATCATTTTTAATGATCGCCCCAATTGCTGATTATTATTTTCCAGCTTTTCATTTTAAAAATTGTCATTGTTCATTTTAAAATTTAATAGTAAAATTGAATGGAAGTACGTGGAATCTAACTCGAAAATTGAATCGTAAATAACAAGGATATATCTCATCAATATATCTTATCTTATTGCTGGAATGATAAGAGAATCAAGCTTCGATTAAATGGAAGGGTATGTGTTTGTGTTTGATATCGTATTTCTACTGTGTGTTAGACTTAGAATCCAGCTTCTAGCTTTGCTAACAAGAGGCAATAATAGCCTAGCCTTCCTACTCGATTGTTAACTACGTTTATTACAGAAAGTTTTTGGTAGATTATGAATTTATCTTGATTCTGAATTATCATATCAATACAGATAGTGCTTCTGATGAGACTAGGTTTGCTTGTAGCCTATTAGATTTCTTGGTTATGAAGTTACAGGAGTCACCAATTGATTATTTTCTCACATATAAATTTTACTCAATAGTATTCCCATTATCGGTCTCTAAATTACACGTTATAGAAATTCATTTAATTTTTACCATGCATGATAATTAATCATGTATCTTGATCCTTAACCAGTATAATTAAAATTTTTATTCTTAGTTTAAATTTCTACTTTCCTCATTGCTTTTTCAATGTTTCTCTGTCTTATTACATAAATATGTAATCAAATCGAAAGAGTGAAAAATGGCAACCCCCGAACCTTGCCATACCAAAATGAACGTCTAATTCAATTTTCAATACCCGAATCAAGACTGATAGTCAATGGAAAATGGAGTCGATGTAATGACGTAATGGCATTAGCCAATGACAGCGAGTTGTGGGCGTGTACTCATGATTGGTTGACATTGTTCAGCAGCTTTAACTGGCTGCTTCCACCAATCAAGTAGTAGATGAGGGTATCAAACATCTTATTCCTTAATATTCTCCCCTCAACCTTTTCTTTTTCCGAGACATGTTATTACAATTGCTTGAAGTAGCTGATTGTGGATACTTTTGTATCAATAATGTTAACTACTGCACAACTTGACTACTAGAATCTTCCATTTAATACAAGAAACGATGTGGTATAGTCTGTCCAAACAAAGAAGACATTCTGGCAAGATGAGAAAATGACTCCAGCTCGGTAAATATTGGTTCAAAAATTATTGATTTGGTCTCTATCGAAGGAAACATTCTGATCTACAATTTGAGACCAAATCAATATATTTTGAACCAATGTTGACCAAGTTGGAGTCATTTTCTCATCTTGCCAGAGGGTTTTCTTTGCTTGGACAGACCCAGAAATAGTAGGGATGATTCTCGATAAATTATCAAAAATACAAATTTGTGGCAAAATTGAAACCCACAGATGGATTTGATCTTGTTTACGGGTAAAATCTTTTCAAATTTATCTGATCCTAAAAATTCGTAAGTATTGAATTTCCTATATTTTTCTCTGCCTTACTTCTTCCTAAATCTTATCAAATGGAAAGAGTGAAAAATGACAACCTTACCATACCATAATGCACATCTAATTCAATATCCCGATCGAGACGTTGCCCGCACGCGCATCCTCCGCACACACGCACACCTCGATGCCCTCAACTCACCTAGCACAATGGCGGGGCCAAGCATCTCGGCCATTTCCGATTCTTAACAAATCATTCAAAGTGGATTTTTCAATATTTGTGATTACAGCTCTCTCTATCCTCTTCCTTCTTTTTTCACGTGCTGCGTTTCCTTTGCTATCACAAAGAATCCAAGTGCCCTTTGCATTTCATTCCGCCTTTTCTTTCTTCCATTCCCCCCACCACCCCCCACTCTTTTCATCCCTGAAATCTCTTTTCTCCAAACTTGTTTAACAACAAAAATGAGTAAAGTTTATTGATTCCATTGTGCAACTTTTCGCCCTATCCAGGCAGCTTCCGGAGAGAAACTGATTTGAAAAGCTTCCCTTTTCTTTACGGACCAGGACTGAATTGTAATGGCTAAGAGTTTTTCGTCACCTGAACTAAAGTACTCAAGATGTCTGATGCTGCCTTCACCTTTCTATTGCTTCATTCGAGCGAAGTGACATTTTAGCACGTGAAAACTTGAAGAGATTTGAAACTTATTTCTCTTTTAAAACTTTGTCAATCACTTGAGTCAGTCTTTATTGAGATTCTGAATGTTGAAGATTTGCTAAATAATGAAGTTCAGATTTAATTCACTAGGTAGTTCATCAGTTAGCTATTACTATTTGACTCTTCGGAGATGAATAGTCAATTCATTGTACAGAATTAGGCAATTTCGTAAATTAATTGTCAAGTTTGATGAGAAATATCTATTTAAATTTATCACTTGAACTACCAACATTCAATTCTATTCTAATCTCAATTTTTCACCATGCAAGTTATTGCTCACTTGATAGAATATGGCTTCGACCCGGTATTTCAAGGGAAAAATCGATAGTGTTGACTTTGCAGATCGTCATGGATTGGTCAAGATATTCATGACACAACTTCAACTTAGATAAGAAAAATTCGTTGATTAGAATTACTTCACGAAATATACTTAACTATATACTGCACAAGGAGAGAAAGACTCTTATAAAAGGACTAGGTGAAAGTTTTCTACTTACCAATCTCCGGTTCCATTAAACACCGTGAAAATCTCTCAGTTTCTCAATTTCAAATCCATATACATGCAAACATGTATTTATGTATGTATGTATGTCTGGCTCAACAGCCCATGAAGGGCCAAGGCCTACCAGCTGGTTGCCAGTTTCAAATTCACTCTACTATACAGCCCGTCCAAGCCAAGAAGACATCCCGGCAAGACGGGAAAACGGCCCCAGCCCTGCCAGTATTGGCCCAAAAGCCATAAATCCTCAATCAGAACTCACAGTCCCTGAACCAACACTGGCAGAGCCGAAGCCGCCCTCTCCACCCGCCAGAATTCCCCCAGAATGGACAGACCATACAGCAAACAAATAATCATCAACCAGGATAAAGGTAACGTGTAGTTAGCACGTTGATCCTCTCAACCATAAGCCAGTCTTCGCAACCAATTGGCGACGCAGAACACCTCTGAATAACATGCAGTTAATCAGTTAGATTGTAATGCAACAATTACTATTCCTCCAGAGACGGGAAACGACTGACTGTCTTAACTAACGACAGCCAATCTCCCAAAGAAGAATATATGCAAACATAATAATCAATAACCCTTTGAATAGATTTAACGCGTTTGCTGTACGTCAACAATGGGAGAACATCTGTGTTGTATAGGTTGAGAAAGGAAAGGTGGAGTGAAGTGAGGTGTGAGTCGTGATGGGAAATTGATGAATAGAAGTTTAATCCATTTCTGTAATATGCGAACGCCATACCATATTTCAGTGTGTAGCGGGGGAACGGGGCAACAAGAGCAGGAATCGAGTAGATTAAATTCCATTTTCTGTGGGGAATCCTTGGGGCGTTGCTGCAGTGAAATTTCCAGCGTATCTTCTGACATCAGGGGAAATGTGAATAATGTAGGGCAAATGTATTAAATCTCATTTCATGCTATATTCTGTGTTCAGCTTAATCATGGAACCGCTGTGGCTGCAGGGATTTCTATCTATCATATTTTCTTTCTTTGGCGGGTTTTACAGTTTTCGAGCGACATATCATTAACATTATTCATATCATTATATCAATGTATAATCATCATCATCATCCATATCCACCATACATATCATTTGTATCATTTTTGCTATTTTAATTTAATCTAGATTCTATCATCCACTAATTTATAATTCTTTCAAATTAACAATTTAAAAATGAATTGAAAAGTTGTATGGTCAATATAACTTTCTCCTTCAAAATTCAAGATGCCTATGCAACAATATTTTCAAATTTTTGTTTCCATTGAACTGGTAAAATTTCTGGTGCCATTCAGTTGAGAAATCTTAATGGACGTGAGGTAACCAGATCTAAAACAAAAAGTATTTTATTATCGTGGTATTTTAACCTATTTTGTCCTTAGTTCCCTTTGCTATTACAATATTAGACATTTGGCATTCGTAAAAAATGTAGACCTTCTTTGTGATAATGTCATGCTAATGAAAATTGGAGGGTCGGTTGTAGCGTACGAATTGATTGTCTGAACGAAAGACTCAACACATAAAATCTTCATTAAATATAAGATGTTGAGCTCATAAGCAACAAACCATCGATATAATTAGGCATTAGGAAATTCAACACAATGAAGATTGAAATACGGTTGAAGAGAAAATATACTAATATTAGTAAAATACTAACATACTAAAATATACTATATTGCAAAAGTACTCTTCCATTTTGGTAATTGCTTTAAGTTTAAATAACACTACATTAATAATTTTGTTCAACAGTGGCCTCTTTGTGACAGTTTTGTGTCAGAAAATGAGGTCCTTTGAAGGTTTCACCTGCAGTCAAATTCAAAATAAAATACAAATCTAAATGTATATGTAATTAAATGTATTCGTTTGTAATGGTTTCAAGTAATAACATTTCTTTTGTTTCACATAATAATTAGGCCAGCTGTAGGTTTATTAACATCTCTATGATCTTTTTACGAATTTGGATTCAAACAATAACATCAAATTGATTCAAAATCAAATCAAATTTATTTGCCATTCACAAAATAATTCATATATTTTATGCAATATCTTATAATTATACAATATACAGGAAAAAATCTGCAAAGGCATAAGCCTGAGCGCAGGAAAGCTAACAAAACATTATTTTTATCTATTGCATATCGCATAGTGAGTACATATCTCATAATTCCTCATTCATACTGTACGATGGGATTTTATGGAAATAATCTAATGTAATGGAGATCAATAAGATAAAACTGAAAAACAGATTAAATGGAATGAAGATGAAGTGAGAAGAAGATGAAATGAGAAGAAGTTCAAGTGAAAATGTTCTGCAGTGAAACAAAATAAGATTTAGCTATTAGCTAATTGCTAATAACTGTTTCTACAATCTAATAATATTATCGTAATACTATAATTATTATAATTACTGCGGACAAACTAAAAATTCCATTTGAGAGGTAACGGGATGTTTAGTGATAATGAGATCGTAAACTCCAATCCAGCATCGGTTCCCCTATACTAGGCTCAGGGAGTTGAAAGACCGGCGCACAACTAGAAAATATTCAATGTTGTGAAGTTGGAAATTATCCAATCATCAATTTCTTTAATCAATGTTTTGGTAATTCTATTTTGCATGAACTTAGTTGGGATAAAATTAACTAATCTATTTACTGTGAAGCTAATTTGCCTGTCGCAAACCAACAGTCTGGATCTAGCTGCTAAAAATGTAATGGAGGTTTCTCTAAAGCTGTAAGGTGATTGTCTTAGTTGAAATTTATTGCTATTTTTATTAATGTATATAATTAAATTTTTCATGTATAACTGTTTAACTTTCAGAACACGAAATTCGCAGAAAAGGGCATTACTGGGATAACGCCTTGGTTTACCCATTATCGCTTTGATAAGATTTGCACAACATACAATTCATCCATATGTGCGTTCAAAGCTCCACCCCAGGCTTTAATGCCATACTGCATGACACTTTGTGCATAGGCATAATATATCATTTTTGAAAGTTTCAGGTCTTTTAATTTGCTGACGTTATGAAACTTGTAAATTAGAAACTTGAGTCTATTACATAGATTATTAATGTGAGCATCCCATCTTAGGTGAGGGTCTAACATTATGCCTAGAAATTTACTTTTTGTTACTTTTATTATTTTTGGACAATCACAGTTATTGTCGCTATTGGTAATGCATAATGATGAGTGAATGGTTAAACTATTATTCCTATCAGGTTGCCCCGCCAGGCTCGGTGAGAAAGCTATGTATTGACTCTTTCTAGTATTTAGTGTCAACGTATGCCTGTCCAGGAAGGATTTTTTTATTTTGGGCAAGCCTAGCTCACTACTTTTCACTATATCAGGCCATGCGTTTTCCGTGAAAATAAGCGTAGTATCATCAGCATATGATATCACCTCACAATCGTCAATTTTTAATTTCAACATATCGTTGACATAGATCAGGAAGAGAATTGGGGAAAGTACCGTCCCTTGTGGTAATCCGTAATCGGATGAATGTATTTTACTGGATTTCAAAATCTGTGAACGGCCCTTTAAATAATCATTGAATAGATTAAGTGGTACACCGCGAATACCTAAGCACTGCAGCTTGTGAAAAAACTTGGAATGTGGTATTGTATCATAGGGTTTACTGAAATCCAGAAAAACTGCTAGTGTTTTTTATTGTTATTGAAATTATTACTTATGATACTGGTTAGTTTAACGATTGCATCATCCGTGCTCTTACCTTCCTGAAAGCCATACTGTGAACTGCTGATAATATTGTATTTTCCCAAGTAATTCATCAATCGACATTCAATTATTTTTTCCATTACCTTTGAGAAAACACTTGAAAGTTTAATTGGACGATAATTTGAGGGATCGTCTGGGTTTCCACTTTTGAATAGAGGGACAATGTTTGCCAATTTTTATTGCTATTATTCAAGAAAATAGAGTATTATTCAAGAAATGACAAATTGAAATCAGCCATTGATAGTGGATTGTCGCTTGGGAATCGTACCTTTACTTAAATATATCATAAAATCGAAAAAGTGAAAAATGACAACCCCTGCATGAACCTTGTCATAAGTCTGATTCTGATATCCGGATCGAGACGTTGATTGTCCATGGAAAATGGAGTCGATGCAATGACGTAATGGCATCAACCAATGACAGCGAGTTGTGGGCGTGGACGTGTGGGGCGTGTACTTGCATGTGATTGGTTGACGTTGTTTAGCAGCTTCAACTGGTAGCTGATGTTGAGAAAGGCATTCACTAATTGAGTTGGAGATGGGCTTTTTGTGACGAAACATAGTATTTCTTAATGTTCTTTCTTCTTTTATATTTTATAATTTATCTCATCTATTGAAATTAACTTTGTTTTTGGATGACATTTTATTAGAGTTGTTTGAAGAAGCTGCTAATGGATACTTCTGTATCGTTTGATAATATTGTTAACTGTACTACTTGAATCTAGAATTTTTAAATTGAATGCAGAAAACTGAGTGCAGATGAATGTGAAGTGAAGTGAATGCAGAAACCGCAGGGATGATTTTAAATCAATTATTGAACTTATAATTATGTAATATAGATAAATAGTTGCCCTCGGTAAGCACAATATTGCGATACCTACTCTCACATTTAAGAGGCAGTAATAACAAGCAGTTTAACCGTGCTTTGCACTGGAGAAAAATTTACGTTACGTGTTGTGAAGTTGAAAGCATTCCTTTTTATTCATGAAAAATTCATGGTAGGCCTAACTTGGCATCTTGGTGATGATAAAGATGTTATAGCCTACATATTTATGAGTGACATTTCATTTTTTTTTTCATTTTTCATCCCACTGACCACCTGTGAAAGGAGTATACGGATTCGTCAATTATATACCAAGTCAATCTTTGCATTTCATAATGCAAATAGAATTCTTGAACGGAATAAGGAGAAACCTGTAACAACTCCTCTCTCACCTTAATTCTAAATTTCTCACCTGTGAGAGCTTTAATATGTGCTGGCAATGAGTTATAAAACCGAATTCCTGCACTCTTCAGCCCCCTCTCGTACATACTAGTTCGATGAATGTCGTCTCTGAGGTTTTGCCTTTATCTAGTATTGTATGAGTGAAACAATTCTCCTGTATTAAACCTATCTTTATTCTTATCAATAAAACAAAGAACCTCCAATATATATATTCCTGCTAGTGGAAGAATCTTTAACTCTTTGAAATAATCTCGACAACTTGCTCTAATAGATTCACCCACCATCACTCTAACTGCCCACTTTTGAATCCTAAATATATTTATTGCATGAGTTGAATTGCCCCAAAATACAACACCGTTTGAGAGAATGGAACACAGCAAAATAAACACTTCTAATTTAAGCATAAACTAAATAAATCAATTCATCATAATTACATTGTAGTCACGTACAGCCAGCGAGAATAGCGAATATAGAAATATTCTATATTCATATATTTTATATATTCTATATAAATAGGTATTTCATATTCTATTCTCTATGCGTACAGCAGGAAAAGAGACATTTGGATAGATACAAGTATTACGGACTATATTATTTTTTCTTTTTTTGAAAACAATTCTCGCCTTGCTGAATTGTGAACTCCTATCACATAAGTTACTCTCATAATACTCTCATAATATAATAATATAATATTATAATAGTATCCACTGTGGTAACAGTAATTTAACAAAGTAAAACCGAGTAAGTTTAGTCTTACTTACACTGTAGCAAGGTTATTAAAGATTTTTTAGTCTCAAAGAAAAAGAAAAAGATTAAAGACTTTTTAGCAAACCTTGCTCTGTTGTAACAGAAGTAAAACCAAGTAAAAGTATTATTAGAATTTGAATAGGTTGAATGCAAGAAATAGAATGACTTGAATATCCGATAAAAATAACTTCCTCAATTTTGATTATTTCTGAGCAATCGCGGGGACACCTACTAATTTTTGAACGCTGAATTCAAATCTGAAATCCAAATTGTTCTATCTCTATTGTTACTCGTTTTAGAATTTGTATAATTCTAATTTGTGCTGCGGCAACATTTCTTGCCGTTTCCATTCCCCAGGATACAATGTTGTGAGAACGAGTTGCAAAACACATTGGTCTCCAACATGTTGCCCGGCGCAACGAGTTTTGAAACATTTTCAGACCGTTTCCATTCGTACAATTTCATGCAACACTGTTGCTTAACACTGTTGCAAAACATTTTTGTGCTAATGGAAACGGGGCTTTAAGCGTTCCTGTATCGAGCAATTTCTTCAAGGTTCTAAGAACAAATACTGCCGAGTTGAGTTTGCTTTTTAGCTGGTCTAAATGAGGTCGCCAGGAGAGTTTAGAGTCCAGCACCACTCCAAGTACCTTTGCTTCGTTGGCTGAACCTATATTACCATCTCTCGTCTCCAATACTGCTTCCCGAGCCGTCCTGAATGTAATCTGCATCGTCTTATTATAATTCAGAACTAACATATTTGAGACAGAGCTTCGAACTTATGAAATTGGGTTGTATGAAAAGACAAAATGTTGTCAAAATTGTGTTGACGTCAACTCATCTTTATCAATTCGATGTTAACAAAAGTATGTCAAAAACAATTCTCATTATTACCAAAAATTTTTTTTCAAGTTTGTACGTTGTATTGAAGTTGTGTTTTACACGCACATACTCTAAACCAAGCTCGTATTTTATCAGTGGTAGTATGTGTGGTTTAATTTATCATTCTGATGTAGGATTCAATTATAAATTTCATATCATCAGAGGATTAGGTGACTACAGTGTATTGTTTTTTCAGGTTTTGAGGTTGAATTAGCGAGGATGGGAGAGAACCCTTTTCAAGGAGCAGCCATTTCTCTTGAGGATTGCGAAAAGTATAGCAGGTGGATGATGAAGAAGGAGAAGAATAAAGGGAAAGGGACGATGAGATGAGGAAAAAGAGCACCTTCTGACGTGACAAGTAAGAGATGGTTTCATTCTTCGTGCTTTTCGTCATCATATCCTTGCCACTCCTCTTCTCCTTCTTCTCCTCATTTCGGCGCATCATTTTATCTATGTCGTTAATTAGTGCAAAGTGGCTCTCTTTACCCATTCCTCGTCTTTTTGAACCAACCACCCTCTTTTCTCTTCAACACCCCCCCCCTCCCTACAAGGAACCGCCCACAGCGCAGCGCATCCCAATAGAGCAGCCGCGTCGTCAGTTGTTGGCGTTGTTGTTTTTTTAATTAATCAACCGGCGCAAAACGCAAAATAACATGAGAGTCCCCGGAAACAACAAAAAACTAGAAGGAGACGAAGTGAGTTTATTGGTGAAGGGTGACAAGGAGCGAACGAAGATGAAGAAGAAGAAGGCGCGCACAAAGCAACTCTCGCATAGAGAAATAAATGAACGCCAAACAAAAGGCTGGCTCTGTGGAGACAAGGCAGAACAGTAATTAATAAATCTAGAGGTAAAGTAGGAACGCCGACCAGGGAAAAGGACAGGACAGAAGAGAGGAAAGAGGAGGGATTATTATGAGAAGAAAGGGACTTGCTTTTTCCACCAGGACGAAAACAGAAATGAAGGATATAGAGTAAAAGGATTTTGGGCGGATTAAACAAAAATGAATAATAATAATCAAGGAGACCGTCAAGATAGGGTTGGTGCTGCTGTCCCGTAGGAGAAGATGCTATTTTCTCCCCAAAATGAATCTGCCTCGGGCTTCATGTTTTCGTCAGAGTCAAATATTTTTATCTTCACATTTTGTAGGAGGCAAACTGGATGATGGTATTTCACTTGTGGTAATAAGAATAACGATGATCATGATTTTTAAGTTTGGAAAGTTGAGTATTGTGCTGACTGTATAATATTATTAGACCTTGGGTCACATCTAAGCGACCCAAACGTTCACCCCTAAGCACCATACTATCTATGGTCCACCAAATGTAATAATTATTTTAGTGTAAAGCGTAAACAAAGTACTAATAGTCTTAAAGATTAACTTTTAGTTTTACTGCAATAGTTTTTCTAAAACTACTTCAAACAGAGATGATTGAATTTGTTTACTATCGGTTTCTGTTGTGAAGAACCATCCATTTATTAGCATCGTTATTGACTTGAACTTTTTTTGGTGAACTGAAATCATTCCCAATCCGGTCAGCTTTCCAATTCAATTTCCGAGTTTGAATAGCACGTGAAGCATGGAACAATAATTTTGTTCGTTGCAGAAAAATACAAAATGTGAATCCCCAGCTCGTTTGGGCGTGGTAGGGGTTTTTATCGGAAACCGAAAATTAAAATTCATCAGCGAGATAGGGTGGGTCGGAGATCGCTAGCATTATTTGACTCGAAACGAAACGAATTGATTAAACAAGTTGTCAGCGAGCGGTGATGCTGCTGCTGTGGATGTGTTGAATGGAATTGGGTTGTGATGGAGTAATATGGGGGGGAGGCGGTGGCAATAATATCAGGCAACCGAAATGAATAACTCGCTCCCCGCTGGGTCTGTTTTTTGGGGGGGGGGGGGTGTAGGGAAGGAATACACAGCGCACTGAAGTTTATCAGTCTATAGTGTATTCCATACCACTAATACATTAACAAGATGAGCCCTTCGAACACAGATAAAAGCTGGTACAGATTGAACGCTGCATAAAACGGACAGTGGATCACTGTCGTGAGTGCATGTGTGAACACATGTAGACAAATTCATGTGCGAGTGTGTGAGTGAGCCGCTAAAAAAGGCTGTTTGTACTTTGGAAAAAGAGATTAGATTAATCACCAGCTGATAGAAAGCTATTCCTGCAACATCAATTCACCCTCATACACCACCCCACCCCCACCCATGCACTCTTACTCGCTCCGTTAGGCATTAAAGCTAACCAAAAACATGTTAGCTGATTTCGCCTGCAACTACCCACTCATGGCCCGCCCCACTGGAGCCACTCACCTCCATACGTTTCAATCCATTAAAAAAACCATGATACCCTGTTACCATTCCTGTATGCATAGAAACCTTTTTTCAAACCTGCACCATTCTTGCAAATTAGCAATACCATGGATTGCAATTTATTGCGACTAATTGATTATTTGAAGTAGGTTTTTTAGCTAGTTACTGTTGTGAATGGCTGGTTGAAAAACGTGGATTGTAGTTGATTTTTTTAGATTATTTTATGTAATTTCTTATTGCATTATTGTTTTTCTTTTTTGTTCCAGTAGGTTTTTTTTAGTTATTCAGTCTATAGTGTAAAGGTCAGTTATTATAGTTATTTTGACTACAAGAATTAAAAAAAAAATAATTGTTTTTCAGATATTATACTTTTCTGATATTTGTGCAAATGGGTCTTGATATATTGACAAATGTGAATGGAGTTTATATCAATTTAAGAGTCTGGATCTGTAACTGTAAGCTTCACTAACTATTAACTTTATTCATCATTTGGTTGAACAGTTGAAATTAACCCTAGATAAATTAAAGGACGTAATATAATTATTCTTGTAATCTTCAGTGAATACAGTCTTGACGAAAACAAAATTATTCTAAATTATATATTTCATGTGAGAAGTTTTTTAATAATTTCAATTTATTTTGTTTTAAAAATTACCACTTTTTCTGACTTTAAAATACTGTTGAATGAAAATAAAGTACCTATTAAATCATTGACAATGCTTGGATCATGACAAGGAGCATGACTTTACAGGATTATTGAAACGATTCATGATTCTCTGAAAATACCAAAGGATACTCATCTATTTATCGAAATTATTCGTTAAGGAAGTTATTTAAATCAAAATATTTCTATTGGAATGTTGAATCAAACTTTAACAATTGCAAATCTTTCACCCTGAATTTAAATGTAGTTCACAATTACCTCATAATTACATTAAAACTTGTGGTAGCCTATGTCCAGCATGAAAAAGAAGGATCAGAAGATGATTTGAAAAATCTTATTAATTTTTCGATTGAGAAAAATAGATTTAAGAAACTTTGATCCAGTTTATTCCAAGTTACAACTAATACTAGAACTGCTCTCACCGAGTAACTTCATCCATCATCCAGTTGTTGTCCTCACATTAATAAGATATTGATTAGACCACGATAACACATGCATGATTAATAATAATAATTGCAGCGGGTAGAACAGGTGGTGTCCTTAGCTGTGTTGATGGGCGGTTTTGATTCCATTCAAATTGCGCAATTCAAAGCTGATCAAACTGCTCATCAAGGGGTGGCAACGCGTAACAGAGGGTTGATTAATACGATATTAGTTGGAGACTGAAGAGGAATAGGGGTTGCGCCTCCTGAATGGGCCCATTATGCTCAGCGTTCAGCCATCTCCTAGCTGCTGACTGACGTACGGTCTAATCACATCTCGACCCAGATCTGCATCCAGGCTGCTCCAAAGACCTATGTCTGGTTTCTCAGTTGCATTACACATAGTAGTCATCGAAGCTGATGTTTGATTTGTAACACAGATCTTGGCTACCTGGGCAGGACAGGTATTGGCATTTCTCTGTATGAAATTAATCTCAAACTTATAATATTGTAACACTTGACCCAATACAAATCACAGACTTTTGTGTATGTGATAAGCAAAAATGATTATTCTGCTTGTTAAATATTGTTGTCGAAAGTGATGGGATGAAAGCAAATGATGACTGATCAAACTTCCATTTTTGATAGTCACTATGAATGGAAGACACATTTTTCCTTGAGTAATTATCATTATTACTCGTATAAGAATCGTAATTTTCTTATTTTTATTATTATTTTTATTATTATTTCTTATTCAGTCTTATTTTTAAGTTTTATGTAATTCTCTGATTGAATGTAAAAAACCGCTTGATTCGTCCCAAGATCAGTTAAGTAAACTAGTTTACTCTCAAATTCTTTAAAATATTCACAGATGTAACAACTGAAAATGATTAACTCTAAAAATATGAAATATTTCGTATCAATATCCTCTTCTGCTATCTCAAACCAAGCTTCAAATTGTACAGACACATAATTTAACAAGCGATTAAAAAGTATTTAATCTAAAAATGTTGTTGGAAAAATCATCCACCATTCAGCACTCCATTGATTATCCAATTGGAATTTTGTTGATAAACAATCCAAGGCGAGGGAAAAATTTTAGAAGAACATTCAGCATTTGGCTCATGGAATTACCTTAATTGATTTGGAAAATGTCTACTTCAACCAATCACGGGTGAGTAGCTGAGTACAGGACGCAAGCTCAGGACATAATTTTCTCAGAGCTCCTGTAGCCATAACATCATCAGTCTTTATTTTTTGTTACCATTCAAATCTATGGAAATTCATCGTTGAGGATCTCAATTTGTTAAAGGATGAGTGACAACAGTCTTGATCATTTTTGTATTGGAAATAATATTATCAATGAAGCAAGATATACTACCAACAATAAGCAGTCAATCCACAAATCATCTTGGGAATTATAAGTAAATGGTCTGCATAATTCCACATTTTGTGAAAAGAATGTTTTCTTGAAAGAAAAAAAACAACTTGTTTTTAGAAAGTTTTTCCTCAATTCCCATGAATGTAAGAATAATTTTGAGGAATTGTTAGTTGGATCTATGTGCTAGACAAACTAGAACTGTAAATTAATTCAATCTTGGCTTTCGATTCCTATAATTTGTATTTCATGTCTCATTGCCATCCAGAGGTGCCCTCATGGATAGAAGCGCAAATCCCCCCCATTTTCCACTGCTTCAACCCCCCCCCCCCAAATTTGAATTCGGTAGCCTGTCCTCTCACAATATAAGTTCAATTAGCAATTGGAAACAAATAATACAATCCTAATATAATTAAGAAGAATTTTCAAGTATTCCCAAGAGTGAAAAGGCGTTCAACATCTCTGTATATAAAAGCGAAATGGCACTGACTGACTGATTCATTCATTCATCACCAGAACTAAAAATCCACTGAACCGAATGCGTTCAAATTTTGCAGGCATGTTCAGTTGGACGTTTAGACGCGCGCTAAAAAAATTATTTTTTAAACTTTCCAAGGGTTCGCCCAATATTTGCATTTTCCTATAGTTTTTCTGCGTTTTCTCAATTTTTTCGAGAACCAATCGGTAGAAAATGTTGATATTTGGTAGGTAGCTTCAGATAAGGTCTAGAAATGTTGTGTTGAAATATTTTTGAATTCCGTTCAAGATTACGCCAGTAATCAGGTTTTTCAAAATTGTAGATGTTTTGCGGGTTGCATATCTTCTGCCTTGATACGACCAATCCTTACTGTAAACCATATAGATGAACTAATTTGGAAGATATTGAATCAAGTTTCAAACTATGTCCGATATACTTTCCAAGGTTACACTCAATATTAGCGTTTACTATTTTTCGGAATTTTCGGAGTTTATCTTGGATTTTTTGAGAATAAATTGGTAGAGAATGTTGAAATTTGGTAAACTGGTCCAGATTAGGTCTAGAAATGCTGTGTTCAATAAATTTTTAATCCCTTCTGAACGGAATTTGCAGGCGAGCGAAGCGAGCCTGTTTGTTTCAGCTTACACTGACAGAGGTGATGCAGGCGAGCAAAGCGAGCCTGTTTGACTCACTGACACTGCTGATACTGTCGGGGGTCCAGATACTGTCTAGGCGGAGAAGGCGAGCGAAGCGAGTTCTACATAGGCTAGTTCTACATATAAAAGAAAACATATTTTCCCATACAAAATTGAGTCTTCTCAAATGAATGTTTGATGTACGAAAATTAAAGAAGTCCTTCAAAGGATCTTTCATTGATAGGCTATATCCTTCACTTTGCCATTCAATGCGTCTCCATCAATCGTTTCATTTTACTTTCAGGTAGATTACAAAATATTAGCATCAAGCAGACATAATTTAAATTAAGGTTCATAAATTTGAAGAAAATTGACAGTTTAGAATTAGATGCAATCATGATTTATTGATATGAAACTGTCACAAAATGGAGTAGATAGTGAATCATTTGTATAATTTTTTTTTTGTTTAAAAATTATTGATGTAGTCAGTGCTTGATTTGCTAAATTAAAGGTTCCATTACGGAGGCAGGAGCGTAGGTTGGAGGGGGGTCCGGCCCCCCCCCGGAAAAAAATTAAATTCCAACTATCTAAAACCCGTTTTTAGAGTAATTTTAGAGTTTTTAGTTGTGTGTTTTTACCATCATTTTTCCATATTTTTAATAAAAAAATTAGAATAATTTACTCTCCCTACCGCCAAGATACTACTATTATTACTTGATACCGCCCTGATTGTAGGTTGTAGTAAACATATATAATCATCATACATATTCCTTCCATCAAGTTCAAAAGTTTCTCCATACTGTATTATATTTTTCAATTACATAAAATTTCGAGGATTTTCCTCCCAAGTTACACATTTATTTTATTCACCCATTCACTTTTCATTCATTCAGATACCCTAGTGATGATGAGTGGGTGAGTAATACTTGGGCTTAGAGACGTTTCTGAGTAGACAATGAGGTGATAGAACGGAGGTGAGGTGGAAGTTTAAGGGTAATGTTAGAGAAACAAATGAATGAATGGAACAAATGAATTTTACCTCCAAAAAAAGATAAGATTCAATGAGAAAATCGTCTTTGTTCATTCCAAATAAGTCTAATTTTGACGAGTCCATCTAAATTTGAGACGAGTTCCATAGTTTTCTGAAATCATGTCTTAATACAGTACCGAACATATCGCCCTGAGCTACATTACCAGTAGGAAACTCTTTAAGGATAATAAACTAAAATAAGGACACCCGTGACTTTCGTAAAAGTTAACTGATCTTGAATAACCATAGTTTGTTATTCTCAGCTCATGAAGGCATTTGAAATGCATATACAGAGTGTTTCAGGAGGAATGTGCAATACTTCTCAGGCTGATTCCTTACACCAAGTAGACAAAAAAGTTCCATGGGACCAAAACCCAAAAACGCTTTGTTACCGAGATAACAATGGCGGAAAATTGAGATTTTTCAAAATATATTAATTTTTCTAATTTTAAAGAGGCTTTAGTGAGGTTTTAAAATAATCAATTCCCATGTAAAATTAGCTGAGAAATTCAATGAAAACAGTTCCAAGTTTGTAACTTTAACGGTTATTGAGATAATTGGAAAAATATGATAGAAAACGCAATTTTTCAACAATGAGGGTTATAACTAATAATGAATCATAAAATTTTATTTTTTATTAATGGAAGTTGAAGAGAGTCTGATTCTAAAGAAAAAGTTAAATGGCAGCGATTGTGTAAATCTTACCCAAATCTCAGTAATAGCGATCAAAAATCGCAAAATCGCTACTAAACCCAAAATTATCACTTGTCCTATGTTTTGTCGAATAAAATTAGAAAAATTAATATATTTTGAAAAATCTCAATTTTCCGCCATTGTTATCTCGGTAACAAAGCGTTTTTGGGTTTTGGTCCCATGGAACTTTTTTGTCTACTTGGTGTAAGGAATCAGCCTGAGAAGTATTGCACATTCCTCCTGAAACACCCTGTATAATTTGTTAAATTTGATCGAAATTAAAGAATTTCACTATCTTGAGTACATTTATCTTATATATTAAGAAAAGGCTGCCATTATTTGTGTTGAAATGCGGCCATCTTGGAAGCCATAGGTGAGGAAAAGTCGCATTTGGGCTCAAATTGTAGAACATAATCTCCTATTTCTTTGAAAAAAAAATCATTTTTCTACTTTGAATAATCAAATAAAGACATTTTCCATGAGTGTTATTAGTGTATGAATATAACACCAAATAATTGAGGGATCATTATGAAATCTCCTTCCCCCCAACGTGGAAGATATAAGCGGAAAGTGAAATCCCTCCTGAAAATATAGAAATTGAATTTCAGAGAAAAACCTCTTACAAGTTTTGATAGTGAATAAACACAGAAAATCAAAGCTAATTATAAAAATCCCTCTCCCCCAAAACTTGAAAACTATAAGCTGAAAACAGAATACGTTACCGATTGAGATATAATTATAAGGTTTTTTCACCGGTATGAATATAAAACAAAAACATTCTCAGGCTTATTGTAAAAAACTCCTAAACTCATAAAATATACGGTGAAAACAGAATTCCCTCCTAAAAATAGAATTATTTATTTTTTGGAATAATTTTATTTCGGGGTGAATTTTTATGAGTGTTAATAGTGAATGAATATAACACAAAAGCCATTGAGGGCTGATTTAAAAAAAACCCCAAGACTTGAGAAGTATAAACAGATAATCGAATAAGATATTATAGGAAAAAATTCACGAGTGTTGAATATTTAATATGAAAAACATTTTGAGCTTAATTTAAAAAAAACTCCCCGAAACTTATAAAATAGCGGCCTCAACTGAAAATGGAACTCATCCGAAAAATAGACTAGCTAAATTTTAGAAGAATATTGAATGAATATAAGAAGAATCATTTTGGGGATAGTGATGAAGAATCCCCCCCAATTCAAAAAATAAAAGCTAAGAATACAATCCCCCAACAATATTAGAATTGAATATGAGAAATGAAATCTTCTACAAGTGCTTGAATATAACACAAAAAACATTCTGGGGCTAATTATGAAAAATCTCCCCCAACTTATAGAAAATGAGCTAAAAAATAGAATCCCCCCCAAAAAATCGCAGAAGCGCATTTGCGCTGCTGAACCCCCCTCTGGGCACCCCTGTTGCCATCGTTCTGTGAGAACAATTCTTTCTTCCCATGATCGACTAATATAAGTCTTCTAAAGATTTTTCATCGTTATTAGCCTTTTATAATCTTATTACGAAACAAATCAAATCATTGATTAATTCTTAATTTAGTAACACCGACCCAAACATAACAATATTATGAATTGGGAGGGAACTGTTCTTGAATTGTGAAATAGGTACGACCAAAACTGTTTCTCTCCCGAATTGTTATTGTTTTCTGAAGAAAACTTCACGATTGTTGAGATAATATTGGAATAGAACAATAGTGGCAGTTTGTTCCGGTTAAAACGACATGCACTTGGTGAAAATAGTGCGGAAGGTGGAAATACTTTAGAAATCAGCTGGGAGGGCGCAGAAGCTGCATAGCATAGTCACAGTTTATAGTTTGTCCAAGAAAAAAAGACATTCTGGCAAGATGGGAAAATGACTCCAGCTCGATCAATATTGGGTAAAAAAATTAATAATTTGGTTTTAAATTGTGAAAAATATTCTGCTCTAAAAGATGAGACTAAAATTATAATTTTTGAATGAATATTGACAGAGGTAGAGTCATTTTTCCATCTTGCCAGAATGTCTTTTTTGCTTGGACAGACTATAGTCAAGGGTGTTCAGGGAGATTCTGGGGTATGCTGGATAGTGGGGTGGAAGGGGGTAGGTTGATTTTGATTATGGTTCTGCTCCATTGTTCGTGAATCTTTGTTGGGAACAAAGCAAAGCACACGTCTGTCGTCTCGTCTCGTGTGTGCGCAAACGGTCCTCCTCACGAACGCACACGCGCCAACTCACACATGCTAAAAAACTGACTTCGGCGGACAATGATTAAAAAGCGCACTACAACAAAAACACAATAATTATTATCATCCATTCCGGATGAAAGAATTCAATGGAAATGTCTGAATGGGCTTTGCTCGATCATTTGTGTGTGTTCGCGAGGGTTCCGTGGGCACATGCACATCACCCACCCCCTGTTTCAAATGCTGTTGTCCACTTTTCAATTTACAGTACTACCTATTAATTGTTGGTGAAAGGCTGTGAGCGTTGTGTTCATGTCATTGATTGGAAATTGTGTGTGGCTGCCAACATTTTTCAACTACTTATGAATAGGAATGCGAAAATTGAATAATAGCGATCAATCTATACTCATACTTGATTGGAAAGAGAAGAATAAAGAATGAGGATTTTAATTTGTTTTGTATTTGATAGCGAATAATAATTATTCTATGAGAGAGAAGTGTGTTCAAGAGATTGAATTTTCATATAACTATTGGGTAGATCCGGTCTACAAGATAAAATAACAATCAGAAGAATTGAAATAATTTGTAGTACAGGAAAAAAATATCTTTAAAACTCAAAGGTGATGTTCGGAATAACATTGTGAACTCACAGCTCACATAATACAGGGTGACACTCGGGGGATGGATGGTTTTCAATGAAATAATACTTGGCCAATTTTAAAATTAATGCATTTTTTCTACACGAAATTAAGGCTCATTACCTGCAATTTCAGTTATGTGTGAGAAATAATGTCGTCAAGGTGATATCCATATTTTGAATGCGGGACTCAAATCTCTACTCTTAATCCTCCATCACAAGATGATCATTACATAATTATGTCTAATTATAAAACATAATATAATATATTATGTTTTATAATTAGACAACATCTCCATACAGACCAAGTATGCAAGTATATAGTGGCATGTGGCATCGTATCAGATAGCAAAAAAGTATAGCTATCTCTTGGTACCATTATATATGAGATTGGATGATTCGTTTCTCACATTATCTTTGAAAACTAGTAAACCTGTCCCAAAGTAACCCCCAGTAACTGGTACCAATCTTCTTTCTCATTTTCAGAAGTTTTTCTAGTAGGCCTATGTCCCCACAAAGCATCCAAGCTTGTGCCTTAAAGATCTGAAGGGTTTTTTTAAAGGGTGATGCCCACATCGGCTCTTGGGCCTGTGCGTGGGTAATGGGAAGGATGATGATGAGAGATGAATGGACCTACTGCTTTCGGTTGGTTCCGAACCTCCGGGAAGCGATTTTTGAGGCTCATAAATTGAATTCAGAGGAGCCGGTCACCAGTACAACAGTGGTGGCAGAGGCACGTTACTTATCTAATCTCACCGATTAGACGCTCTCTACCACTGGGACAAACCGCTTCCCAAACACCTTAAAGGGTGTTCAATGAATAAGGAGAATTACTATTGCGATTAAGGCTCTGTTCAAATTGATCAACTTCTGATCAAATTGAAAAGTCAACATATTCGCTTATACTGTAACAATTGATACATTTTTTTGAAAATAAATGTCATTAAAGTACAACTTCTTCTTGTACAACTTCTTCGGAAATATTTCTGCTTGTGTATTTAGGGGACATCAAAGTTCTAAATGTTGTACATTAATTATAATTAATTTTCACGCTCTATTCCCAACATATTGAGCTCCAATTTGAGTAGTTAATATTCAGAGAATATATTTTTTTTTGTATAAAATTAGTATTCCATAATCCAGCATGTGAGTAACTTTCTTAAATCAATTAATATTTTTCGTTTCATTTCCATCAAACTTCAACCTATTTCTTTGATGGAAAGAAAGGGTTCTCCAACCCATTTCATAGATCATCATTAGGTCGGTATACATTGTTAGCATGTGTTGCCTACATTGCCCCTGAATTGGAGCCCGTATGTCATGTGCTGCATGTTTTTTTAGAATTCTCTCTAGGAAAGAAAATTGTTCCACCATTACAATAAAACAGAAAAATTGTGCTATATTGGTACAATATATTGCATGGAGCTTATTATACTGCTCCTATGAACATGAACAATCCTAACATGTCCAATCTAAAATACCTCACGTGTCCCTCTTCTAGAGAGAATTTGAATTGAGAAACTTGGAACGGTCGATTTTCTACAACTTGTACTTGTAACTAATTTGTAACTCTCACTATACTTTTTCATTTTAAATCAGATAATATAAATAGAGCTGCCTCTTAATCATTTTGGCTTGCTACTCCATTTGATTCATCTTCAAAGTGATGAAATTGGCTTAAATATTTTCTTTGTTCTTACTTGATTAACTTTATAACAACTTAACAAATTTTGAAACTCAATTGTTCAAATTGTGGCAAATATTCTTTGGCATGAAACTTTACTTGCAATAAACTTTACAGTTTCTGCATAAAAAAAATATATCAGCGTCCACTCAATATCTTAAAGTGACAATTTTCACCGATGATTTTCTTATTACATTTACGGCCGACAGCACGGAAAACGATCAAGTACGACTGCACGGAAATGACGTTGATTTACTAAGCTCAATATTCATATAATAATTATTTGTATTGGCTCCGTCATTTCACGAGGATTAATTATTTTATTCCATGAAACTTTGAATTATAAAATTACTAATTCCGTCCTGTTCATTTGCCTACAAGCTGCATTGACGTTTTAAACATTTGAGAGAACATTTATCTTAAAAGCTATTCACACTCGAGATGATGAAATGAATTCGTGATTCATTTTTAAATGGCAACTTTTTTATTATTCACTAATTTTTATACGAGTGTATATTGGATAGATTTGTTTTTGTAAAATGAAGCTAATACGTATACGTGAAGCCACAGTCTGATATACTGGAACATGAGTAATGTGTACGAAAGATCCCAGAATGAAGTTTTGTAATACTGTATTATAATTCTCATCCCAACTTAATAATAATATTATTGTAATCTCAAATCAAGCATATGCAGCATCAAGCATTATTTAGATATATAGAATATTAAGCATATTCAGGTTTCCAACAATAATACAGTACTACTCTGGTTCCGTAATTAATTTCTTCAATTTGTAGGCAGCCACATTCAATTCACTCTCCTCCTCCTCCTCTTCTCCCTCCTCATTCTCTTCCTCCTCTCACCCCACTCACCGGGCACCCGTCCATTATCTATGCAAACGAAGATGCCAGTGGGGTTGATGAGAGCAGTTGCCGTATTATAAAGGCGGAGGGAGACACACCGCTGATCGAGTTTCAATCTTTGATTCCGTTTTGATAGAATGAAATAACTGTGTATAGAAGGCATAAGCGGTCGCTTGGGGTGACTGAGGGGGTAAGTGGGGTAGCGCCTGATTGGCCCAGCCGCAGCCAATGGCTGTTGACGGGGCGGGGCGTAGGGGATGACTTGAGCGTCGCGGCGCTAAAACTCCCCATACCGTCGGATCACCCCTAACAGACAAGTCGCCAGCATGGCAGGACCCTTCCTATCTCCGCTTCCCGGCGATCTTCTATCCGAGTACATGTTCGGCAGACGTCGGCAGGTGATTAACCATTCAATTATTCACTTACTATTTAATTATTGAAATATCTATGAACAGCAATATTTATTTGGTGTACGTGATACGCCTTTCTTTCACTATGTTAATTGGAAGAGTCAATATTGTACGTCAAACTGTTGCAATAAGATACAGAATAACTTATTGTATATTCTTTACACTAGTTACTTAACATTAATCTTAAAAAGCACTTTCATTAGGCTATACATTAGTAGAAAAAATTTACTTCAAGTTGAGACGATCGTTTCGGCTGTTTCCCAGTCTGATAGGCCTAGATGAAGACCAACATGAATTCAGTACCAACATTTCTTGAATAAAGCTATATTGTAATAGTGGAAAACGGAAAATATATATAGTTAATTTAAGAACGTAATAAAGTTGTACAAAGAATTGAACTTTACCGATTCAGAGTTATAAGCATAATTATCACCCTCAATTTCGATCGATTACATAAGATGGTTTCTTGTTTTGAACAGAATAAACTTTGATTTGTCAAATAATTTTAAAAAATTGGAGTGAATTAATCAATTAGTTATAACGAATAGTCGATCATAGAAGTACTATGACGATTATGAGATATATTATGAACAATAACGACTATGAGTTTAGTGAGTAATTTTTATGAGTTTTATGAGTAATTTTTATCTATCTTCCATTTTATGCAACTGATCTTGGATTCAAATCTCTTGTACAAGATGCTTGGAACTAACTTTTGTTATGATTTTTGATCAGTCTCGCATTGGTCATAAGTATCAATGTTGATTAATGTGATATCGTCTTTAGCAAACAGTCCAATTTACGTCTAATTACTAAGGAACCAAGGACCTGCAACCTCTTCAATTAATAGTCAATTCATATTCATATGCTAACAAAGTAACTATGTGTTCAAGATCACCATTTTCCTGTCTCACTCTCTTTTAGCCCTCGAGCCTTTCCTATAAAAAGGCTCACTTTGAGACTTTTCCTATAATACCTCATAATTCTGGCGAAAATTAGCTATTGCTTACTGAGAATCTTTTCATTTTACGTGACGTGTTCACGAACTTGTTAAGAATATGTATGTTGTTTCTTGTTAACAATACGATCATAAATCACTAATTTGTACAAAGTAACTAATTTGAACGTCGGGAAAATTCAAATATCCTATGCATCTGAATGGCTTTCAACAACATAATTGCGTTTGGTAACTTGAATTTTCCTGGTTGGTTACTAGTTGTGGCAAACACCTTTCGAAGGAAACGGCGCTCTCGTCTCTGTAGGCCGTGGTCGGGCGTCTTATTTATTTCTCTTATCGTCCTGCCAATATTTACTTGAAATTCCAGGGATTATAGGCATCAACTTCAGACATAAAATATGGAGAAGGGAAACAATATTATTCTTTCAAGACTTCTCTTACGCAGAATAAGATCCAATATTGAATGTGATGTAAACTTTAGAAAACTTCAAGAATTGTTTGAAAATCAATAATTCCTTAGTGAAACCAAAATTGAAGACAATGAAGAATGTTTGAACAATTTGTAGTATATCCTATCAGAAATTTCGATTCTCAAAGAAGTTCTTTTCAAAACGTGCTGATGTGTTGCTCTCGAAATGTTTTATTCGTGAGAGTACCGAACATTATATTAATTAATTAATTATAAATTAAGTAAGTAACTACCAATATCAGTCTTATCAGTGACCAATCCATTCTTCTCAAGTTTCTGTTTGGTAAGTTCCTCCTCAGCTTTTGATAATCTAGGTACTGATTTTAGTGCATTTCATTAAAAAAAAAATGCACTATTGGTCTTGACCGGATAATCGCAAATATATGATGCGATATATTTTTTACACGTTTCCAAGCCCCCAGAACACGAATCTGATGTCCGTTCAAATTCATATATATACAATTCATGTACATATATATATATATATATATATATATATGTATATGTACAGATTCTTGTTAACACGATAACTCCCGAAGGGCTTGTCGGAGAGCGACCAAATTTTGCACAAAAATCATTAGTGTTAATATCTCGGTCAAGTTCGTTAACCAGCCAAATTGGTCGAAGGGAAAGGGGTGAAATTAGGGGATGAAAATTTTGAAAAATCACTTCAAATCGACCAATGACTTGATCGTTTTGAAAATTGGTAAGTATAATACCCTTATTATGCCCTACAATTTGAGCCATCAACGAAAAAAATCCAATCAAAAATAGCGGAGAAAATGGCGAATAATATGCCGAGAATTGTGTTTTTCATGGGTTTTTCGAAAACGGCACCTTTGAATTCATACCCTGAATAGCTCATTATAAGTCATATGATTTGAGCCATCATAGAATTGCATTTGAAATGCACTCTTTCCGACCGCCAGCTGCCGGAACGAATTTTTTAATATTGGTTCCTCCAATCCTCCAATGTCCATTTCGAAACAACAACAATTACATTTGACTGGCAAGCGGCAAACAGTGTTAGATCAGACATCATGCACGTTGATTGATACACAATAAAACATTAAACAATTACACATCATACACAATGAAACAAAATGCGTTGAGTAGTACAGTGAAATACTTCTATTAGAATTAATAAGACGAGTATTTCACTGTGAATACCTAATAGAGATTTATGCAAGTACTCAATCACGGTTAATAACTTCGATATTAAAAACATATAGTTCATAATTCATTGTTGATATTTCTTTGTTACGAGAACGGGATTACTACGGATCTTGGGTTTAATTTTAAATAGGTAGTTAAAATTATCTTTTGTACTGTTAGTTACTTGAATCTACATTCCCTCTTTCAGATTTCGTTAATTTATTTCTGTATTGTACTTCATTAATCCACTAAGTTTATATTCATTTCCATTCAGTATTTTCGCTCTCTACTTCTTAGCGAGTTGAGCTAGATCTAATGGAAGATTCATGATATGGAAAGTATTGATTCCTTAATCTTACTGTTTCAATCTATGGCAGCTACCCCGTGGTAGCGGTGGACACAGGGGAACTAGATCTAGGGAAGGCTATGAATGCATGCAACTATAGGTGTCGCATTGGAATCACATTGGTTGTTGTGGAAAAAATATTTTTATAATTACAATTTCCATTAATTTAGTTTTCAAAGCGGTTGAAAGAGGCAGTTATTGAAAAAGACCCATCATAGAAAATGAATCCCCATGCATCAACTAATTTTCCATACAAACTTCCTTGGCCCCTGGGCAACTAAAATTAAAAAGTTGGCCTTCCAAACTACAAAATTTCAGTATCGTTTTAGCAAAGACGATCCTAGTATTTAGAGAGTTCTATTATTCTATGTGTTTAGTCTTCTTATTTCGTCCCCACCAAATCAAATACGCGTATAGTTCCCGACTCCAAAGAAATTAAATTGTTGGATAGAATAGATAATCCTACTGCTTTATCAAATTGAATTATCAAGATACTGTATTGTTTGATTTCAAGGTCTTTCACTTTTAGAGTAGTTGTGAAGGTGATATTGTTATTCATATTAAATGAAAAGACAAGATGTTGTCAAACCATTGATTTATTAAAAAATCGAGATACCGGTTTCGGTTGTTACACCATTATCAATCTCTGGTAAAATAAAACTTGAAGTACAGAGCAACAGTATTTATACTAACGGTAAAGCACCGCTATTGGTAGACGCTTGAGCCAATGACCGTGAACTGTCTGCCATTGGCCTAGACAAGCTCCTCCCCGATTAGTGGTTCATTCAAACTTTACAAAATAGCGATTCAAAAAGAAAACAGTCTGTATTAAAACTGTATTAAAGATCAATAAATAGCTATTGTAACCTGCGAAATGAATGGAAATCTTTTACGGAAGAATGAGAAAAACAACGGTATAAACTAATACCATAATATATGACTAACAAATTATGATAAAGTTAGATTTTTGGTGTTTTATTGATTGAAATAATCTGGTCGTTCAAACTCAACTGTGCATTATCTTTTGTTACACTAGTTATTTCTGAAGCTTTCAGAATGTTGAGAATTCTGCTCCTATTATTAAAATGCAGAAACTCAACATTCTCCTCGGCCTTGAACTTGTGGGTATTTGTTATTAAATGTTGAAGAAAAAAGAAGGGAATGGTGACGTTTAAACTATGACGTCTCCAACTCCAACCAACAGTTTGATTGGCCAATGGGTTGAACAGTCACCATTTTACGATTCCAACCAATCAGGACTCAGCTGTGCGAAAACGTCACATGACACCCGACAGCCCATCCGAGGTTTACGAGTTTTTGGCTTCTGATTGGTCGAAATCGTAAAATGGCTTCTGCTCAGCCTATTGACCAATCGAGCTGCTCTTATTTGTGGAAAATGAATCTCTTATCAGATGAGAATAATTTTTCTTCAATTTTTTCCAACTCCAGCGATATATTCTCAATTTTGTGAAAAGCAGGCTTTGCTGTCTCCAGTGTCAAATGTTTAATTCGTTCTAAAAAGAAGAAACTAACCTTTCTTTTCGTAACTGGTAACTACTATATCGTACCATGAAGTCTTTTCATAACAATAAACGCGGTGATTTGGAAATGGAAAACATCTTACTTTATTGAATAGCGTATTTTAGGATGTCATATTTATTAACTTATAAGTATCCATGATTCATGATATATCCATCGTATTTTGTTTTCAGATGTGGAATTCGATTGTATTGTTCAAATGTAAGATTCTGATTGATTATGTTTGTTAGCTACTCTTGAACTGATTAATTTATTACTTGATGTCTCATTATGAACAGAAATCACTGACACATCAGTGATGAGATCACTATCCATTTATCAACAAAGATCATGATAATTATTATTAAGGAAAAACAGTTCGCCTATCAAATCACATTCAAATGAAAAGTTGGCTCTCCTTGTCTCATGAAACGCTGCTGAAATCTTAATTGAGTGATCCTGAGACCCTCTGATTCTCTGTTTGATTTATGAGTGATTAACTTATGATTATGAATCACAAATATTCTCAAACTTGAATAATGCGTTATACAGTTTTTGTGGTTCTTCTTACCACTAAATTATTTTCCTGAATTTTCAAATTTTGTATTGAGACTAGCCAATGGGTTACATCTCATATTTCTTGTTATTCAATTTAGATTAATATGCTTTATCAAAACATAACATAGTGAACTCTGAATCTTCAATGTTAAATATTCCATCTCATTTTTTGGAATACAGTAAAAATGAGCAGAGGGATATATCGCCTCCTTGAGGAGCAGACATTATAATAACTTAAATTGATTTCTTCTATGTTTCAGAGAAGGAATAGAACCACTTTCACGCCACAACAGCTGCAGGAATTGGAGTCACTCTTCCAGAAAACTCACTACCCTGATGTATTCTTGAGAGAGGAGGTAGCGTTGAGAATCAACTTATCAGAAGCTCGAGTTCAGGTAATAAATTGTCCGAATTTTAAGAGTGGAGTGGAAACAGTAGGCCTACACTTTTTAACTTGTGATAAACACACCTCTGAGTTCTTTTCAGAATTTTATTGAGAAATTCCTCTGAGAAATTGCTATTGGTCATTCTGAAGGGTTCCTCCATACCCCAAATTCTAGAGCTTTTTTTTCGAGACTGATATGGAATGATTTCAAATAAGATGTTTGAGTGTCTGACTTACGGCACTATGTTATAATCATGTAATCAGGAAAGTATTCCTTTATTCAGAGCTATTCCCGACCTTTCTTATTATTCAAGTGAAGTTTTGGCTAGGATTTGAGGGGAGCTGATTCGGTTTAAGAGAAGCATTGATTCTTCTTCTTCATTCAGTTATATAAATTAAATGTAATATAGAAAAATGTTGAATTATACAATTTATCTTTCAAGTTACATAAAATAAATTGTTCAAGTTATAAAACAATTTAACTTAAATTCAGAAAAAATTCAATGCTAGTTCAATTTCTTGTGAGATATTGTAAATTATAATAAAAACTCAATGAGAACAGTTATCGGAACCTGTATTGGAATTGGGTTTTGTAATCGATTTTCTATCATTACATTACATTACATTTTACATTTTCAATTGAGAAAATATGTGAATAATTCTCAAAGATTTTTTGATAAATGAAATACCTGTTCACTGAATAGGTACTTTATTAATACATTAATTTTCATAAATCCTATTTTTATCTTTGGTTTTTGCTCGTTAATGTTCTCATCCTTAACAAAAATGATGTAATTATTCTCAGGTTTGGTTCCAAAACCGTAGAGCGAAGTGGAGGAAACAGGCCAGACTCCAACTATTGCAAGATGCCTGGAGAATACGATGCCTTGGTCTTACCGCTCCTCCGCTATTATTAGGTGTGTATCTATTACAAGATGATATGTAGGGGTGTTCACCTAGTATAAAATGAGATCTAGATAGATTATTTTTATAAAAGTATTTCAGATTGATCCTTGATGAGTTGGGAACTATAGACACTGAAATTGAGAGAAAAATTCCTCCAAACATCATTCTAGACTCAAAGTAACCTGCTACTTGAGTGTTATTTTTTGTGCAAATGCTGGATTCTGTAGATGAATTAAAATATGAAAACAAATTCAATCAATCAGGTTCTTCATTGAAAATTACTCTTAAGGAAAGAACGAAACAAATGGATCAGAAACGAACAGTATATATATAGTCATGCAGAACCGATGGAGTTGTAGGATATTAAGACTGAAATCTCACTGAAAAATCATATCTTGGAAATGAAATACATAATTTCTCACAATAATTGTAGATCATGGAGGTCTAGCTGTATTCATTAAAAATAAAGGAAATGTATTTTACTCTAAGCATTGAGAATTTCTATGATCAACTTAATTAACCTCAATTCATTTTATGTGTTTAATGTTTTACTGTCATAAATTTCATTCATATACCAATTTCTATGATTTGATGGAAAGCATAATATATTTTGCTGAAGTCTAAGAAAAATATTAATGAAAGTGATAGATTTCTACGAGTCTTTTTTCAAGCAATGTATTGAATTATGAATTCAACTAAATAGTCTTTAGAATTTGACTGAATAGTCTCTTTTTTGGGAA
Organism: Sogatella furcifera; assembly: GCA_017141385.1. NCBI lineage: Eukaryota > Metazoa > Arthropoda > Insecta > Hemiptera > Delphacidae > Sogatella > Sogatella furcifera. The sequence continues at coordinate 14,755,693 of CM029549.1, forward strand.
GAGCACATGGGAATAAGAGGACAATTCATTATATTTGCAATGAATGGAAATTTCATTAGACTGTTAGGAATATAATGTTGAAAACGATTCAGTTAATTAATTCATGAATGATGGTTGCCTTTTCAGGAAGAGCTCAGGGATCGATGGGCCCTCCGGTTGACCATGGTGACCCGAATGCTGGTCTCAAGCTGACATCGCCTCCACCCCCTCCTCCCACCTCTACAGGGCAGACCAACCCCTCTGAAGCAATCAACTACAGAATGCTCTCTTGGTGAGATCACTACTCCGATCTGAGAAACTTTGAAAAGTCTTCAACCTCCAGAGATCTTTTATTGAATATAACTGTTTCCAAGTTTTGATTACAATATGTAAAGCATAGAAAATGAAAAATAATTAATATGCGAATTAATTCCTCTCTACATTAATTCAACTTACAGAGTATGAGTAATTTGAATTGAAAATTTGAAAAATCTTGGAATTCACTATGGCAAAAATCTTGAGTATAATCATGGAGGCAAAGTACTCACATTGACAATGAATTATTCCATTTCATCTTTACATCAAGTTCAAGGTATTTGAAAGTCTACACACTCTGCAATATTCGAAGTAATTTCAATTATTGAATCGTTAATCTCATAATCTTTTAACATCAAAAAGCTGGAGTGATGTAATTCATTGTTAATTCAGTTTCCTTAAAAGCAACTGTAACTATAAACAGCTGTAATCGACAATTATTCATAAGCTACAAACAGCAATATAATTTCTTTCTTTTTTGTTCTCTACAAAACTGTTTATGTCCGCCTTTATCTCGAATTTAGCGAAACTTCAAATAGAATTGGGCATTATTTTTGCCAAATTATTTTTAAATCAACTATGAAGATTCAAATGCGTTAAGACAATAATTTTCCGTTGATAGTTCACCTTTTCATAGCAATTATAATGACAATAAAAACGTCATTTATATTGATGAGTTTTGGGGGAAGCAACTCATACTATAGTCCATTCACGATGGCTTGAGACGAGATAAACAAAAGCTCTGCATGTGTGTGTGTGCGACTGGAGTGGCTTCGTTTTAGTCACGATATAAATAAGTCACCGCAATGCCGAAATCACGAATCTCGTTGTAGGTAACTCAAAATAAGTATCTCTAAGTAATCTTTTTTATAGATACACATTGGGGAATTGCTTGTTTCGGTTGTCTCTCGACTGTATGAACCTCAAATGAACAAACAATTAAATTAAAAGTTTTTGTGTCAATGCTTTGGTTACAGTACCGACAACAAAATTCGGGATTTTGGCATTGCTGCGACTGGTTTATGTCGTGGCTAAAACGAAGTCACTCCAGTCGCAAACACACATGCAGATCTTTTGTTCATCTCGTCTCAAGCCATCGTGAATGGACTGTAGGGTAATTCCTGTATTCCAATATATTTCAATAGGATTATGTTGTATTGCAGCCCCAGTATGTCAATATCTTTTTAATGTGATAATATTTTATTGCAGTGTACCAATGAGTGACAAACACGGCCCGATGCCTGGTTCGATGTGTCCTTGCTCGACTGCTTCCAGCATGCCAATGAATGGTGCTCCCCCCGGCACACGGTCTCCACCTCATATGCCATCCCACAATACTCCAGGTATACTACAGAAATATTTCATTCTAATCTGAATAATCTCTTGAAATTCTATTGTTGGAAAGAATATTCGTATTACTTTTCAGAGTGGGGAGACCTTTACGGGTAGGTTCCACCTCGCCAATGTATACTTGACCTAATACTGGTCACCCATCCAAGAGTAGTCCACAGTATTTTTCTCAACTTCACGATCACTGAGCTGGTCACCCTGACAAATTGGCCAATACCCAGTATTTAATGTTTAGTAATGTTTATTATGGAGTGTATTGTGTGTCTGTATTGTATATTGTTCTAGTGTGATGTGTATTGTTCAGTTGGAAATTTGAGAAAACTCATCTATCCATTAACACATAACTCATCAATGAAACATACATTTAGACAAAACATAAATATGAATGATATGAATAATTTGGAAACTAAAAAGGATTGGTTCAAAACTATTCTTTCGAATTTTATATGTTTTTTGTGTAATAAATATTCTTCAATAATATTCTCTGATGATGATGATGATGATGATAAATCTAATATAAATATTTTTTCATTTAATGTAAAGACTAGAGAGATTAGATATAAGAACGAAAAAGACATTTTAATTAACAATAACACAAAGACAGTAATTAACAATCAATTCAAAATTTATTCATTTTTAAATGATTCCAATTTGGAAAACTCAATCCAGGTTACTGATACAGACTACTAAAATGAATACTTTCAAATCAATGAGATGCCTACGGTACATCACATTATGAAAAAACCTAATGCCCGGTTTTTCCAAGCACACTCGAATTTGAGGGACCCTCAAGTTTACTACACTTTACCACATTTTCTATTCTTATCATAGAAAATGTCAGCTGTTCATCAAAATTTGAGGGTCCCTCTACTTTGAGTGTGCTTGAAAAAACCCGGCATCAGTCTATTTTTGGAGTTGAAGTTTCTAAAAGATTATCAAGGAACGTGATCATTGAGACTTCAATCGTCCATTCGTTGATGATAATTCAAAGAAAACCAGAATAAAACAAATTATTAAGAATTATATTAGTTATCTACATAATCTTAATAAATATTGCGAGTACGCTAATGATATTGTGCTATAATTTCCATAATAATATGAATTGATGAAAATTATAACAACAAACAGAAGTTTTGGTTGAAAAGTTTAATGATACAATGAATTGTCTGTATTATTGTGATAACAATGTATACTAATTATTGTACATACTCATGTTCAACACATAAAAATATTAGTCGAGTAACTTTACCTCAAAAAATTAGTCAACCTGGAACTAACTGCAACAAAGTTGATTTCTGGTGGAATTTGTACCCTAGATTGATTTGGCTGTAATTATGTAATTATTTAATTGATTACATTGATTACGGAAAATAATCAATTGATGTTTACAGATTGCAGTGTGGGGGTGGGACGCTGTAGTAGTCCGTCAGGATCTAGTAGTGGAGGCAGTCCACTGAGCAACTGCAACGACATGGGAGTCACTCAGGATCTCAGTATGAAACGGCCAATCATTCATAACGAGCCAAATAGTCAACACTAAACTTGTTTAGACTTTGAACTAGGTTTACTTAAAGTGTTGATCCATTGTTGATAGCTAGTTGGTAAGTCTACATTTTTGTTTTGCTAAATTTTTATTTTTTATCGTTATTTTTCCTTTCTCTTTTTTTAGCTTAGGTTGAACGATCATGGTGTGATTGATTTTTTTCTTTACAGGATACAAATTTTTACCCTGCACAACCATATTTGATTTTCTGTTGTTTTTCCCGGGTTTTCTCTTATTCATTATGTCTGAATTGAACTAAAGTAACACAATATTTGAATATCACTCAAACACAATTACACTCTACCAAATAATATTGAGTCAAATGCTAAATATTGAGCGTGTTGAATACAATAGATATGTTTCATAATTCTCTTATCAAGTATGTTACTCTATGATCTCATTATGAAACTGAAAATACTTTGATTTGATTAATTTGAAAAATATTGGAGTTGGTAGCTTGAAATTCATTTCTGATTTATCATTAATTATCTCAGAATCATTTCATTGAGTTTTGATCATTCAATACAATTATTTATATTTGAATAATATGTACGAGCGAATTATTTAATTTATCCATTATGATGAATTTGTGGTGATTACTATTAATGAGGATGCCGGTCGCATGTTCAATTGAATTATATTTATAAATAAAGAGGATATAAAGGTTTTTTTGAGAATTGAACCACTCGCCCCAACAACTCTAGAAAAAGTTAATGACTCATATATGCATAGCAACTTATGTAGGTTGCTGACTATGTTACTATTTAGATCCACCTAAGCAATATGTTGTGAAAAAAATTGGATTAATTCAGTCAGCCTCTTGATATTTTAAAAATATTTTGAAACATGTCACATTTCAATTTAATCAGATTTGTTGACCCACTAATGTCTATCTCTGTGATTTTCATTCACATCACTTAACAATCTTTCAAGTGATGCTTAAGTTAATAGACTGTAAATATTAGAGAATTATAATTGTGATAGTGCAAAGTATGTTGTGATTAGTAATTTATTTGTAGTATATGTGCAATATTACCAAATTGTACCAATTTCACCTGCTGTCCCACCAAATCCAACATTATTAATGTGATTGCCAAGTAGGCTAATGATGAGCGCATTGTCACCTTTCTATCAATAAGTACCCATGTAAATATATATAAATGAATAGGCAGCCTTTATTTATTCAACTTAATTCATTAAATTTGTTACCTGGAATAAAATTATGTATATACTTGGTTAATTGTGTAAAATCTGTGAAATTTTGAAAAATATAAAATTGATTGCAAACCGAAAAAACTAACAAAAGATGTTTTTAACCCAGAATGCTTACTATAATTAACATTCCTTAATGAATCTTATTCATAGTGGAAATATATGAGAAAAAATTGTTGTAGATTACCGGGCGATAATACAGTAGAAGTCCGATTATCCGAGCTAAACGAGACCGAGACCAGCTCGGATAACGAAAAACTGGGTTAACACGGAGGTGAAGGAAAGATGTTCAAATTAATAATAGATCGCATTGAATCTAAGTATAAGATTATTTATTAATACAGTAAAAGTAGTCTGTGATGTAATAGAATGATAAACATCACTTACTTTCGTAATTGTAATTTGTTTTCAATTGTAGTTCTTTATCGGAAAAATAGCCCAAATTCTGTTCAAAAATTTTGTTATATACTCTTAAAAATTGGCTCGGTTAACCCGGCGGCTCGGATAATCGGAACTCGGATAACCGGACTTCTACTGTAATATAATTGATTAATCGTCGCTAATAGATTGTTGAAAGTCATCATTGACTATATAGGTACCGTTCTCATAGAAAGCTATGAGTAGAATAGAAGGGGTAAACCTCAAATTAATCAAATAGAACTTCAAATATGTCAAATATAAATCGACTTTGATTCGATTTAAGTTGAAATGACATACATGATCAATCAATATATGATTAGTGGCACATGTTGATAATTTATGTAATAATTACAAGTTGTTTCCGAAGAAAGTTTTTGACGTAGAGAGTAATCGCCTCAAGATATAAGGAGAGTGGACGACCTCGTTGTCTCAATCTGTATAGAAAAACTCATAATAATTCCGCCTGTGAAAATGATAACAGCTCATTTTCTCTTTTCAGGTACGGTACTTGAGGTGTTTTTCAACATCTAGGTGTATGATTATGATTTTAATATTGGTGTATGATTCAAATATTAAATTGAATAATATTTAACAAAGTATTATAAATCTAGTCACCTAGTCATGAACGTGAGTCGTTATAATTTTTACTTGAATATAAAACATTGTAGCCTAAACATCATCATCCACTTATCACCTTTGCTTAAAATACTTGATATAAGTCGCAATTGTAACAATAAATAGATAAATTTAAAATGGGGCCATAAAACATATGCAATTAATAGATAAAGTAGGCCTAATACCCACATTGCAATTTTGCAACCCAAATATTTATTGAAAGAAGATTCAATATGAAGAGTAAATTAAATCTTAAAATATCATTTCAAAATTGAAATTCCTCAATTATGAAGTAGATTATTAATTTATGTAGAGAAAAGTTTAGTTCTTTTTTTCAAATCCAACCTTGTATGGCCAATTAGTAGAAGAAACATAACTCATTCATGTTTTTTATAGCGAATAATGTATAAAAATTTAATTCTTCAAAAAGTTAATATGGATGATACTTTGAAAACGTTTCATCAGTTCAATTTCGAATCTGTTTTGATTTCAGCAACACATAGGTGAATGATTGATTAGTTGTTACATAAGCTATTTGATAACATATTATTTAAAATGCAGTATGTGTTGCGGATCGTAAAAATAACAATGCAATTGTACTGTAGCACTCTAGCGTATCACAATCGTTTATAGGCTCGGCTGGATTACATCAAGGCCGTTAGACTAGACTCCTGTTGGACCGATAAGATTTGTCTTTCCTTGTTCATTTGCTGTGATGCGATGTCAGGATCTGTTCAAATAAACTACATGGAATAGTTGAGATGATTATTATGCTTATTGGATCCTTCTTCAAAAATTATATACGGTACAACAATAATTCTCAAAACTTCAATCGCTGATCTTCAAACGGATTAACTCAATAATCCGATTGGAATATTTATCATTTTTCTTGAAGCTCTAAAGAGTACGGTAACTATTTTTTCATAAATATAATGGTTATATAGAATCAACATGTAGTTTTCCAGTACATCGGCAGGCGGAAACCCATCAAGTTGGCTTCTGACGAGCGATGTTGGAGAGATAAAAGTTATCATACACATCAAAATTTGAGCTCATTTAATGAACTCGGTGATTCGTGGAAATTTTACCAGTAACTAACCTGCACAATGCAATTTATTTGTTTTATTAGATTATCAGTTCAAAAATTCAAGCACTTTCTTCCTATATGATTTTTCAAGAGTAGACGAATAGAAAAATCTTAACAGCAAATTTGATTTGTAGCATTTAAAGATTATGAATAAGATCAAAACTCATTCTACAATTCATCATAATTTGGAGAATGTTTGATGTTTTGGACTTTATGTCTTTGTTCTCATCCACTGGCAGTTCGATCGTTCACTGCTGATCGTCCAATGATCGACCTGTCGGTTTATAGCTTTTTTGAGCTGCCGGTTTCCCCATCCACTTTCAGTTTTTCGCTGTCACAGTCTTAACTGTCAGTGGATGGGAGCTCTAAAATATATTATATTTTCTCCTCAAGTAATTGAGGAATCTATAGAAATTCAGTCAGGATCAATCTGAATAGGCTAAGTGTTTATGCATGGAACTATGATTATAGCTCCATGGTTTCAAAAAAATCATTTATTGATGAAAACCCCGTGAAGACGATATTTCTGAGCTTCAATTTATAGGTCCACAGTACAAAACAAGAGAAGCTTTTGAATTTTTCCCAAACAAATTATCATAATTTTGTTGTGAGGGAACTCAGTTTACCTTTTAAGGATATTCAGAATATGGAAACTTAAACATAAACATACAAATGAATTTTCGACTATAAGTTACATCGAAAAGTTCATCAATAGTCTCTCTTATGGAGACTATGTGATAATATAGACTATATTATTATAATAGACTATAATTATTATACAGTCTCTATAGTCTCTCTATAAGACAATGGAGTCTATTAAATTTCTTTCACAATAAATCAATAAACACTCACCTTGAATATGAGTTGGCGTGAATTTGAATAAAAACCCATTAAATTGTTTCCATACCTGGCCACTTGCGCAATCTGTAGACAATTGAGTGATTTAGTGATTATTCAAACTTAATCCGCGACTTAATTTGCATTGCACAGTGGCGCGCCTATTTAACTTTGCGCACTCTGTCGTTTGCTTGTAATGCGATTCCTACGGTCTTGTTTCGGTTTAGCCGGCTGTTTATGTATCGTTTATCTGTGACCAGTCATTGAATAATTCATTGCAGAACATCGCCGTGTGACCAATCAGCATCCAGTTCAAGTGTGACAAGCCACTATTGACAGCATTCTGATCACTTTCTCCACTGCTAATAAATCGTGTAAAACGGCCTTTTTCATCTTACGAATCCAACATACATGTTGCAGGATCGTCTTGATCAGCCCAGGGCTCTAGAAACACCTAGAAGGTGAGGAAAACCTTAATCGACCTTAAAACGCCTCTATAATAGAGCTTTAGTTCTGCCGTATAGAGGATTTACCATCTTCAGTCTTCATGACGAGTCTCTAACTACTGTTTTAACTTATTAATATCTGGTACCGAGCTTCGCTCTGAAGCTGCGGCCGAACTGTTGAATTACATAAATATGTTATTGAAAAAATCAAGGAACCTCCTTGTAAAAAATAAATTCAAAATTGATATGGTCAACTCTCACAATTTTTTGACAGACATGAACATGTGTTATATACTTGAATTTATCTCCATTCACTCCAGCTGGATAGCGTTGGTCAGCTAACGATAACAGGCATTATACGCAGTACTTGGGATTAGGCCTATGCCTTAATAAGGAATATTTTATTCTTCTATTAATCCTGCCAGAGAGTTTTCCCAGACATGAGACCTGGTGCAATCTTATTTTCCCATCACGGTTATATTACATTTCAAATTTCGAGGAAATTGTTAGAGCCGTTTTGTAGATACGTGGTTCCACATACAAACATACATACATACATACATACATACATACATACATACATACATACATACATACATACATACATACATACATACATACATACATACATACATACATACATACATACATACATACATACATACATACATAAATACATACATAAATACAGAAATTACTCGCTTAATATAATAGGATTGAACAGTTGAAATGAGTTGTTTTGAAGACTAATTTTACAAATTCTATTGCAAATGTTTTTGAATCTTTGAGAACATATTCAATGAAATACAAGGAATCATTGTGAGTGATTTTAATAAAATAAATCAGAATGAGATTTATTATTTAGTATAAAAAAGTTTATAAATAATTGATAGTGAAAGCAAATTATAAAGTGGAGAAGGTAACGAATATTATAACAAATGAATCTACTACACGATTATCAATCAAAGGATAAATATCATTATTATAATAACCCATTACTGGATATGTGCTCATATTTTTCCTAATTTTACTAAGAAAGCATCTTCATCATTGTTGAGAATGATAATCACTTTAATTTTTTGAGAATTATATTCTGTATTGAATTCCTTGAATATAGGTACATGATTTCTACGTGCACTAGCCGGTACTTTATTTCCCAGTTTCTTCTCATTTAGAATATTGTATAAAACCTTTCGCTCAATTAATCTTGAAATTTGGCAAAGCAAAATATATTTACACACAGGAAACATCTATGATTAAATGGGTTGGGCACTTATCGGAAAATTGAGCCTCATATAACTTCCAAATCCTGTTGCCCTTGAAAAAGAGCTCGGAATCTCCTCTCTCAAGTCACATAATAACTTGGCAATATTTACCTTTCAATTGTTGGGAATGGTCCGGGTTGATGACTCTTGATCGACTGCTAACTGGGGGATATTCAATTCGTAAGGTTGGCAGTATCCGGATTAGATTAGAGTGGACACAGCAAACTTCCAGCTTATTTCAGATTGGTCTCTCAGCGTCTCTACTCTCCAGTGATCAGTGATTTCAAACGCCTGTTGCATTTCAGCCGGGTTTTTAAATGTTGTGTTGAAAAACAATCTCACAATTTGTCAGTGTTATTTTAACAACTCTTCATGTACATAATCAGCTGACAGAGCTTACATCTCCGCTTTTGGAGATATCCGCTTCATCCTTTTCATGATTGTTGATGAAGTTTCGACTGAGAACTAGGTGAGTAACAGTAAAATTCGAAATTAAATTGTCCCTTGATAGTTGAAGGATAATTTTGTGAATAGAATTGGAAAGGTTCTGGGATAAGATAAGTTAACATATTTGTATGAAAATGTGTTGGAGAAAGAGTAGGTAAATTCTTAGTTATAAAAATTGGAGAGTTTTTAGTGGGTCCAGATACTTATGTTTGGAAATACCTATGTAAAATGTCACAGTCAATTTATATTGTTTATTTAATTTGTCAATTCATATTGTTATGAGATTTTTTTCTAATTTTTCAAACTGAAATATTTATTTCGAGAATATCCTATATTCCATTGAAAATTGAAATACACATAATTTAAACTTTTCAATATTATTAGAAATAATATAATAATTTATTGTTAAATATGGTGGATCTGACAACCTTTGTTTTCACTTATTACCTAAACTCTTTATTCCTTCTCTCCATCTATTATTTTCACCAAGTTCGATTTTTTTATTTCTCTCTCCTGCTAGTATTCTTCTGCAATATCTTTTCAAGATTCCGTACTTGACAAAATTCACTCCGTAGTTTACTATAGAATTAGATTACATAGAGACTTAATTTACAAGAATTGTCTAATACTTGAAGAAGCAAATTTTTCAATTCATATAAGGCTAAAATTATCATAAATTTGACTAATTTTATAATTTACAACCGACAAACATGAAGCATCTCAATAATTACACTGTGTTGTTTTTTTTTCAGTTGTAAATTAAGTGTTGTTTGGTGACCTTGAATGCTAGATAGCATTAATCCTCATTAGAGAATAATGTATATTATTACATTGAAAGCTTGAAGTAGGCTATAGAACACCTCATTATCGAGCCTACCTCATTTTACATTCAATTACCAATAGAGCGTGCAATCCTGCTTCCTGCCTTTGCATATCATCTCATACTCTTGTAAGACTTTACTCTTGAATTTATTATATATCATTAACGTAAAATTTCAATAACCCATGAAACAAATCTTTAAGTTAATTGTGAAGTATCAAGAGTATCTTCAACTATATTTCAACAATGAACAATCAATAATAATTTCCCTCGTTTATCACTTATCACAATACCTGCAATAGTAACAAATTCATTGAGCTCATCAATCATATCAAACTATCATCTACTCTTACTTTATTCTACAGGCTTTTACGGTAGCTAATAGGGTGAAATCGAAATATAGACATAATCAACTAATGACATTTATGATGGATTGAGTCTCTCATAGTAGGCTTTAGTAGGCTAAAGAAAAATTTTCCAATTATGATAATAATAATTTGGTCATCAATTAATTATGCAAAGTCAACTCACATTCGAAATATTTTCAGCGGATAGCACTAGCGGATCCAGGGGGGCACAGGGGCACGTGCCCCCCCCCAGACGGATGAAACATACACTAGATAGAATGGACTAAATTGAATTATACTGTACATATAAACTCAAATTAAAAATGTAAAGGGGGCTTAATTAAAAGTTTTAAAACTCCTATGAATATATTTTTTAGAGTAAAAAAACAAAACAATTTCGGGGCAAGCCCCGGACCCTATTTTTAGTGAGTATCGAGTAGCCTAATAGCTGCTGACGCCAAAACGTTAGTCGGTTTTGTCTGCATGTACGCTCCAACAACTGATGCTGTCGATTAGAGTTTTCATTCAGCTATGCCTGGATGGTGTATTTGAAATTAAAAGAGACAATAGATGCTTTAGTAGTAGGCTACATCAACGAGGAAAGTGTCTAACATTTTGGCAACAGCTATAGTAGCAATTAGACTGAAACCTCAACATCCAAAATAAGTGTTTGTCTTCAACTCTAAACTGGTTTATTCAATATTATTTTGTAAAAAGTAAAACGGTTTTCACGTTTGGGGGGGCACCAAAATATCTCAGGAACTATGCGGCTCAGCGCAAAATGTGTCAACATTACAACAATTTTAAAATAGTGGTCCTATGCAAAATTTTGCTAAATTGAACAATTTTCAAGTTACAAAAGGGAAGGGATAAACGTAACTTATACATTTTTAGGTCAATCTTCAAGATATGTTGAGCAACTAGAATTACACATCTTAGCCCCCCTCCTCAAAAAATAAGTTCAATAAAATGTAGCATTTCACTTGATTTTTATTTGAACAATATTTATAGTTTACGGGTTGTATACAACATTTTGGTATTGCGGAGAAAATTTAACTCTTGAAAATAAGGCTAGGGCCTGGGCCATTCGTGGACTAATTGCACCATACTAAAGGTAGTATTCCCAAGCTGCAGCTTGAGATGCGCAGCTCGAGCTGCCTGGCTCTTGAAGGTACAATTCCCAAGCAGCAGCTCGAGCTGCCCGGCTCTAAATTCGCTTCTGGAGCTGCCCAGCTCTAGCTGCGCTGCTCTAGCCATCACAACTATATTATAGATGTTTACTCTGCTATTAGGGCTACTTATGTATACTAAATCAATAAATAGTGAAACTTACTTGAAAATGGCTCAAAAAGGGCGCATTTCTCTATTTATTGATTTATTATACATTAGTAGTTCTAAAAACAGAGAGAACATTTATAAGTTGTGATGACTAGAGCAGCGCAGAGCAGGGCAGCTTGAGCCGCGTAACTCCAGCTGCTGCTTGTAAATGCTACCATAAGGTTGACGTTGAATAAAATTACCTGCCTGTTTCGTTATTATTTGTATGAGAGGAGCTTCAATTATGTTGGTAATAATTTCTGAATACTATAATTTATTGTATTCGTAGAATAACTTTCAAAGTGAATAGATCGAGTGTAATATGGGGCACTGACAATTGACCAGTGACCATCATACCCAATACCCATATCAACTTGTCAGAATCAAGGAAAATGGTTGGGAATGATTGATCAGAATCAAGGAAAATGGTTGGGAATGATTGCTCTCCTGTAAGATTGAAAATACCTATTGGATGGCTTTCATGCTGTTCTAAATCCATTTGAGACTAACTTTTTCAACAAAAATCTCCGGGGAGATAACCCCCGACCCCTTTTTGCCAAAGCATAAGAAGTAAAAATATCAAGTACCAAAACACATGAGTTAGGTAAGCCACTTACTTTCAGCATTTTTTCATATTTAACCAGCCTATTACTAATTCTTGTTTCTTGATCTTTTGTAAAAATTGAATTGAAGGGTTAAAAACTATTCATATAATTTAGGGCAAAATTTAATCTGCTTGATAAATCGTGTAATAATACGCATTTTCCAAATCAGAGTGAATTTTGTGGAATTTTCATCATGGTTTTTGTAATTAATAAAATACTCTTTCTCAAATTTCTAAATTAAAAAAATCCCTCCTATCAATTGGTGATACTTCTTGATTATAATCTTATTATAGGGGGGGAGGGGTGATTAGGTATGGAGAGGGGCTTGTGAAAAATTGGGGGGGGGGTGCATACTTGTGATAGTTTCGCCTTACTAGCCTTTGATAATTTTATAACCTGGTTTTGCCCCCCCATAAGTAAATCCTGGATCCGCCCCTGGCGGATAGGTAGCTTATTACAGTAATGAAAAGCTTTTGAGTCAATATCTGTAAAATATGATTTTCTTGAGTTTTTATATTCAAGTTATGAGAGATTCATACCTGTCTTTGTTAAGATAATTTTCTCTCTGTGAATCATGACCACATGAGCTCTAGGCTTGTGCGTAGGTAGGCCTAATGATGAGAGATTACAACTTTTGGGGCAGACAAGACTGACGGCTTAATTATCGCGGTCTCAATCAGTTTATTTTGCCGATTAAACTTTTTGGTCAAAAAGTTCATTCCGTGAACTGAATTACATCTCAGAACCATTGAATTATCAGACCAGCGCAACTCTAGCCGATTTCTGTCATGTGCAAAGTGCAAGATAGATGAGGTAGGAACAATAATTTCATCCTCTTTGGTCAATTGTTTTGTTTCAAGCTATGTCCACTAACTTCGCTCTAATTACTCACAAATTTTCACTCTTAAAAATATAAAACTATAATCATTCGATCTAGAATTTATTAGGTTTTATAAAATCCAAAACAGCATCACAAATTAAAACTTCAAATAATAACAATCAAAGAATCAAAGTACCCTTTTTAAATAATTTTTTTTTTAAAAAGGGTATTTTGATTGTAATTATTTGAAGTTTTAACGAATACAGTAGCCCTAAGAGAAAATATGCATCAAAAATATATAAAATGACTTGAAATTCTGTAGCCAAAAATAAATTATTTTATGAGTTGATGGACAAAACATATTTATCCTTGAATTCATAAACAAGATAGCACCTGGATGATTTTTTCATTATAATTATATACTGTAGACTATTGATTATAAAAAACAGAGCGAAATATATCAATATAAAAATAAATACAGTTTCTACAGACAAATTAATTGAGTCTAAGGTATCAATTGACCTTATTGGTTAATCCAATCTACTTGAGATTTGTGGCCAAAGATAATTCAAGTAAATATTGATAGCCTACCTTATTGTAATGTGTGCTCCATTTAAGTTCCGATTCTGTCAATCTTGTTACCTATTATTTATTACGAGATAGATCTATGTGCTTCTGGAACTAATAGGTCCTTATTGTTAGGTGATTTTGAAAAAAAGTTTCTATTGCTTTGTAAACTTACCATTTTTTTTCTTTATAAGCGTTCAATAGTCGTGTGTGGTAGAAGAAATCAGTTGAAATTTGAAAGAAGTGCAGCTTGATATATTCTATATCAAGAATATAATAATTCCTCTCTTGTAAGTTTTCTCCAGGAATTCTTAATTGATAATATGAGTTTCATACTATATCCTCTGATTAACACAACTATGAATGTAAATTACAGAAACAGAAATTTATGAATTTGTCTATATTTATTTCAGGTGGAATGTGGTTTCTTAGGATTATTTCCGTGTGTGTGTTGAGCCTGTGTTTCTTTTTCGTGTGTATTCTATGCCTGACTGAAATCAAATCAATACCCAGACAATCAAATCTCAACAGTAGAAATGAGTGAGTAGAGTCTCAATTTTTCTAATGTCTATAATAATCACTGTAATATTAAATATTCATATATAATTTAAACTAATCATTTATTACGATGAGATTTTAATTTTCTTGAGAATGGGAAGCTTTAGTAGTAGCCCAAGTTTGATTTCATAAATGCATTAAATTATTATTATTATCGGTTTAATTCATAAAGGATGAAGTTATCAATGTTAGTTTGTATTTATTAGTTAACTTATTATTGTACAATAGCTTTAATGCAGAAAAGTTCACATTGAAAAAGATGGATTGGCTACAAAACAATGATCAAGTAGTTGAGGAAGTTTATTATGAGGTAGGCTTCTCATTCAAGTTACATCTAATCAATAAGACAATAAATTATGAAAATTTAAAAATACATGTCATACCCGCAATCATACGATAGAAGAAACCTTGGAAACAGCAAATTATGCTTGTAGCTGAAACTTGTAGTTGAAAATAATTTAATTAGAAGTTAGAATATTATTATACTTTCAAAATATCTTACTAATAATTACTTAATAATAAATACGAACAGTATAAAGTTTATAACAATTATAATTTACTATATATTGCCCAATTATCAAATGGTTTGAACTTGTCAGATGGTGGTGGACTTGGAGCTGCAGCGGTAGCCGATGTAAACGCAGTGAGACTCCGGCCGCAGACCTGCCCTCCGGGACGCAATGCTCGCTGGAGGCTTGCAGACTCACCTGCGGGCGCTTTGGGGCACTGTGGCCCCTCCCAACCGGTCATACGGCCATCAGGTAACCATAACCATAGCTTATGCATACATTATTGCGAAAGCATTGTTGTATACAATGGAAAATAATATTATATTATCGATAATTTATCGTTATTGTAATATTAATGATATTTATTGTGTGTGAATAAATAAAAATTAAATAAATTGAAATTATATCATGCATCCGTAAGCTTGAAAAAGCTTTATCCGTAATAATTTTCAATAAAATCAGTTAATGCATCTCCAATAGTCATGAATCATTTTTTTTAATTTGATAATATATTGATGAATACATCATTTGAGCTCTCCATTTATACGTCACACGATTTCTCACTTGCACATCTCAGCTTATTATCAGTTTTTTTCTGTAAACTTTAATGCAGGGCCTCAAATAGGGAGTAGGCTACCTATACCTATAGTAGGCTTATTATATTCTGAAATACAGTAGTAATTACTACTGCTTAAGCATACATTCCTTGTAATCCTCAAGCTTACTGCTGCATGTTTGCATTTCATCCGCTCCAAAAAAAGCTCCATTCGCCTAATTCAATCGAATCAGTTGTTTTTCAATGACAATAACGTATTTCATCATCAACATATTTCAGTCAATGAAAAGCATAATATATAATTATAATCTATGTAATTGTTAATCTGAAATCCATTTCTATTATAACAATATCAATTCTTCCTTGTTAAGATAGGTATAATAACTCCAAACATTTTGTCATTGAAAGCATTAAAGATAATAATGATGTGTGTTCTATTTTTCCAGTCAAAAACTATTACCATTCCATATGAACAACATCAATTTCGATCTCAGTAGCATAGCAGACAAAACATGTCACGAATACCTGTCCAAGGCTTCACAGATATTCGTTCAAAACCTGAAAACTGAATGTGGAGCGAACTGCAATTTCGTCAAGGAAACCCACATCTCTGTCAGAATAAGGGTTTCAACATCTGAAGTGATGCTGGGCTGGAAAACG
The DNA here is from genome assembly GCA_017141385.1 of Sogatella furcifera. Classification (NCBI taxonomy): domain Eukaryota; kingdom Metazoa; phylum Arthropoda; class Insecta; order Hemiptera; family Delphacidae; genus Sogatella; species Sogatella furcifera. Next base: position 14,771,968 of record CM029549.1, read on the forward strand.
GACGAGGGTTACACTCTGGAAATAACATCAAAAGGTCAGTAGGGTGTAATAATTTATCTTTAATTGTAAAATCCAAATTCAAACATTATTTTCCTATTTCATTTAAGTGATTGTTGTAGAAGGGTTTCATAACCCTTGTAGTACAAGGGTGTGTTGTAGAAGGGATGTTAAGGGTTTCATAAGAAAACCATTCATAATAAGAAAAATACACACTGTTGTGTCATAATTTATTCATAAGCTTATTTATTCCCTGTTTTTAAATAGTGTGTAGAATTGAAGTTTTGTAGCCTATAAGACCTATAAGGTCTTCTACACCAATCAATTATCGTATCGCCATTATGAATGTCTGAAGGCAGTAAATAAATTTGCATCAATCTATTATATCGATGGTGGTCAGTCATAAGAATATCTATTAGCTATGGTATTCTGTTCTATGATTTTTCTGTTGTCCTATGCATGTCCTATATGATTTGTTTTTTTTTCTGGGAGAAGTGAATCCAACATGTAACAATAATATTTGGTAATTTTATTGCCAATTATCGAATTTTTTTTCTGGGTTGAAGTCCACATGGGTTCATAGGCTTGTGTGTGGATAATGAGATGGATGATGATGATGATGATGTGAGATGACTTTATGTAGACTTGATGTAGAAAGGACCGACGGCATGTCGTCTCCTCTGAAAGAGGGGATTGCCGTATTTATGTGATTGTGCTGTGGTCAAACAATTTTTCTCAGGTCCACTTGGTTATCAGACCAGCGCTTTATCACCTATTCCAACAACGAGTCGCCCAAATCTTTGACCTTATAACATAATATCTGTTCAATTTATCTGATAGTTAATTGAAAATTGACAATTCCATTGTTAATAAAATTCATATATAGCTTATTATTCCATGGAGGATCACATTGGAGTTAATTTGCTTGTTGCACTCACAGCTATGTATATAATTATTGAATAAATGATGATAAAATGACTAAATAATTTTCAGGTGATCTAATAACTGTCGATATCTTCGCCTCAACCGTATTTGGAGCCAGGCATGGTTTGGAATCGCTGAGCCAGTTAACAGCCGTGCATCAATGCTCGAAGGACGGACGAAACAACCTGGTGATTGTATCGGGTGCTAAGATATCGGACAGACCAATCTACCCTCACAGGGGTCTACTAGTGGATACATCCAGGAATTTTCTACCACTGAAGGCAATGTTCCGTACAATCGATGCGATGGCAGCTTCCAAGATGAACGTTCTTCACTGGCATGCTACCGATTCACATAGTTTTCCTTTGCAGTCGCCCAGAGTCCCTCAACTGGCCAAGTGAGTCAATTATCAAAAAAAAGCTTTGAAATAGTTTATTCATATTGAAATATTCAACTAGTTAATTGAAATTAAATAACTTATTGATTAGCCTACTGTATAAAAATTGACAATTGAAAATATTACAAGAATAAAGGGTACATTATTAACCCATTTAAAATTACAGAAAAAAACAAATCATTACATAAGTTACTGGTAATACAATAATGTATCTAATAAAAAAAAAAAAAATAGATGGGAATGTTAATAGATGGAGAACTGAATGTAAGTCCCATGAAAGCAAAGCTTTGTGTGGGAATTTCCTGTTACAAATAATCAATAAAGAAGATAGCTTAGTTGATTGAATAAATTTGTCTAAAAAGTACCTAGTTGAGTTTTCAGTCAACTTTGATACATGTTTATTGATAAAATAAGGTCAGGTAGTTTATGAAGAAAATTGTATGAAATCACATATAGTCTTGTCGAGCAAATAAAACATTACTTCAAGATTGCCACGTGAACCAAAGTGTGACTACGCATGCGCAGATCTAAAAAATAGAGTAAAATCACTTTCTGTCAACCTACCGCTGGTGATGTGTGATGAGGAATAGATGGTAAGAGGGGAATGCTTCAATTTCTTTACTTTTATTACTGGAAGCATTTAACAGCTGTCATACTGAAGGAATTTCTTGACGTATTTAACGATTTTATAAAAATTTGAGTTTTCAATTAGAATATGTTGAATTTGTTTCTAGATACGGAGCCTACTCGGAAAAAGAGGTGTATAGTACAGCGGACGTGGGAGACCTAGTGGACTATGGCCAGCAGCGAGGAGTGCGTGTGCTGCTGGAGGTAGACGGTCCGGCGCACGCGGGCATGGGCTGGCAGTGGGGCCAGGAGGCCGGCTATGGCGACCTGGCGGTTTGTGTCGGCTGGCAGCCCTGGAACAAGTACTGCATTCAGCCCCCTTGTGGGCAGCTCAACCCCGCCAACCCCAATCTCTATAAAGTGATGGCCGATTTGTTCAAAGACATCAGGGACTCGTTCCCTTACAGCAGCGGATTTCATATGGGAGGTGATGAGGTGGGCACTTTTCAGTTACAAAACTGATTTTTTCTACAACTGCGCGTAAAACAAGATTTTTTCTACAACTGCACGTAATAGCTATTTATGTATTAAGAGCGTAATGCGCGACTTTATCGCTCACGCAAAACAGTTATCACGCGACGCGTAGCGGAGCGTGATAATTTTGCAAGAGCGATAAAGAAGCATTACGCGCGAATTACATACAATATTTTTTCTACAACTGCACGAACCTGTTAATCTACAGTTTTTTAAGTCCTCAAATACTGCGAACTATTAAATTACTCTTGTGTAATTACCGGTACAGGTACAATCAGACATTGTCGACTTTTGTTAGGTTATGTTATGACTCCACCTGACCTACTTTTGGCGAGCAATCAGCTGATTAGCGAGCGTAAAGTAACTCTACTGCTCATGCGCAGTTGCTTAGCGAGCGTAAAGTAACTCTACTGCGCATGCGCAGATGGTTAGCGAGCGTAATGAAGATTCTCCTCAGAAATGGGCTACTTTACGAGGAGAATTCAGCTCGTAAAATCTTGTTTTACGCGCAATTGTAGAAAAAACAAGATTTTATGAGCTGAATTCTCATCGTAAAATAGCCCATTTCCAAGGAGAATCTACTTTTTCGCTCGCTAACCATCTGCGCATGCGCAGTTGAATTACTTTACGCTCGCTAAGCAACTGCGCATGAGCAGGAGATGTACTTTACGCTTGCTAATCAGCTGTGTTGTGATAAGCTTCAGTCAGTGAAACAAAAAAGATGCAAATTCATGTAGGTAGCTAAATTTCCGCCCTCTTCTGTAAAAGCTGAATGGCCAAGGTGGTTAAAGCGGCGTTCATTACCTTGTGATGCGATGTTAGCAGGTTCAAATCTGATTCCTGACTAATATTTTTGGAGTTCATAAAATTGTTTTTTTCTTTCGTATAATTAAAACATATAATGATAATTGAAAATTAATTATAATTTTCAAGTTTAACTGGATGGATTCATTTTATTATTCCAATTATCACCAGAGAAATTTAATAACAGTTTACAGTAGGCTATTTGACAAATCAAATTAGTTCAACAGGTTATTATAATGTGCAGTTGTAGAAAAAATTTTGTATGTAATTCGCGTGTAAAGCTTCTTTATCGCTCTTGCAAAATTATCACGCTCCGCTATCGCGTCGCGCGACAACTGTTTTGCGCGAGCGATAAAGTCGCGCTTTACGCTCTTAATACATAAATAGCTATTTTGTGATTATTGGATGTGATGGTGAATGTTTATTGGAAGGATTACCTTAGAGAATAATAAATAATTGAAGAAATATTCCTCTTTGCCGATTTTTCTAAATATAATAAAGGGATCGGGTTCTAACTTCCACAGCGTAATAGCCATAGAGTATCTAAAAGATTATAATAGCACTCAGAGTGGACGAAAATTGAACTTGTTTTCTCTGCAAGTCATAACATTGTATAAACCAAGGTGCAATGTATGCTGTCAGATGTTTGAACCTGATAACACAAGCTGTTCGCAAGGTATGCTCTAACGTTGGTTCTTACAACGTTATGACTAAAGAAACCATTTCATTTTTCGATTTAGTAGGTGACCTCTAAATATATATTTTTCAATGAGTGTTTTGTTTTTGAATGCTTTTAAGAGTTTTAGATTTCGTTTGAAATATTTTATAATAAATATCTGATTTTGCACGAAATAGTGTTTTCCACTTCCTAAAGATGGAAGCTCATGCTTCAAATATTAAGCCTATTGAGAATAAATTTATGTTATATGCAATGTGTCGACACTATAATTGTTTTTATTTTTATTGTTGTACAATTTTTTATCTTATGGTTGATTTGTGGTATTTTGGATATTTTTAATATTTTAATTTCACAAACCACAAACAATGAGCAGATATTATTATATTGTGATGTATTTCTTTTGAGACAAAGCTACCTATTAGTACAATATGACGATAATAATCATTTCATAAACTATTAAAAACTATGAGAAACTTTTTCAAATACGTACTAATATTGTAATCTCAATCTTCAATACTGTAAAACTAAAAGAGTATTCTAGAAGTGATTTATTTATTCATTTTTCTTCTTCAGGTATACTTTCCTTGTTGGAACACGTCCCAACAGATTGTTGATTGGATGAAGAGTCAAAGTTTGGGAAGGTCCAAGCTGGATTTTATAAAGGCATGGGCTAATTACCAGCAATTGCTGTTGAATGTGTGGGATGATCAGGTGGGCCACTCCAAAACCCCGATTATTCTCTGGTCCAGTCATCTCACAGATCCAGCTATCATTGAGAAATTTCTAAGCAAGGATAGGTAAGACAAGACTACTTTTTTGTGGAAAAAAATCCTGATAAACTGTGTTATTAATCTTTATTGAACTTAATATTCTTCGAGAAATTTATACTCTTGAAAAAATTAATATTCTTTAAGAAATTTATTCTCCAAAAAATATTAATATTCTTCGAAAAATGTTGACTAATATTCTTCAGCATATTTCGTTTTTATTTCGTTATCCATGTAACTTCATTGTCCATCCATTCATTTTATATTCTTTTTCCAGATACGTGATACAAACATGGGTGGAGAAAGCTAGTGATGTAAATCATCAACTTTTATCTCTCGGATACAAAGTAATAATAACCACAAAAGATACGTGGTATTTGGACCACGGCTTTTGGGGCAGCACAGTTTATCATAATTGGAAAGTGGTTTACGACAACAAATTACCTAAAGGGTGAGTTCCTCTTCAAATTCAGCTTTTTTTATACCATACACCATAATATACACCAAATATTACCAACCATCAACCTACTCGTACTACGTACGTAGCCTACTACTTCCCTTTGAACAAGACATTTTTCATTTGGGCGACTTCACTCAACACCAAAGTCAATGAAATTGAACTGTATTATTAGGGTGGAAACATGGTTTAACAGCGATGCTAGATAGTGTCGGAGAGCGTAGCTGAGAAGCTTTCATAAAATGGAGGTAGCACCCAATTATGAGACCATTGACGGATCTGGTATATTTTTGCGTTAATTTAATTCTCTTAGCTACCAAACTTATTTTATATATTTTAACCTTGTTCAGCTATCACATAGCATTGCTGCTTCATAAGTTTTCATCAATTGAATAATAACATTAAAAAAAAGCTCAAAATAAACATCATTGCATTGACGACGCCGTCAGATGACTTCAATACTCAAATTGAGTAGGTTTACCATATTTTTTATCAAAGTTTGAAAGTATTTCTATTGAGTTAGTTTGTTTATAAGAACAGCGCCGTAAAATTTTATTTATACCAATTGCGACTCGAAGTTTATCAATATTTTCAAGTTCTAAACTAACTATTTGTAGCCTATGAATTTTCTTTTAACATTCTAATTTCAACTATTTTTTACTATTTCGGAATTTAATCATTTGAGCTTTGAAGTAGACCTTCAGAAGAAGCTTAAACTTGTTTGTATCATTATTTTGAGCAAAATTTGTATCTAAATAGTGAGGGCTATACCTGTTTTCTTTTTATTCCCATCATTATTATGATTGAATATGAATAAATCATATGATATATGATTTTTGAAGCTGCACCTCTTCAAAACTCACTCTGCAAATTTATTGATATCATATTCCTACTTAATAATTTTCCTTATCAAATGAAAAATAAAATAAATCCAAAACAAGATTAACCAGATATAGTCGTCCAAGCAGAGAAGTCATTCTGGCAAGCGGGGTAAATGACTACAGCTCGATCAATATTGTTTCAAAAATTATCAATTTGGTCTCAAACGTTAGAGCAAAATGTTTTTGATGATTTTATACCAGATTTATAAATTTTGAGCCAATAATGACCGAGCTGTAGTCATTCTTCCATCTTGCCAGAATGTCTTCTTTGCTTGTATACACTGTACCTCTACAAAATACCTACCACGTTTGAACTTGTCTGATTGTCCGGTTACAGATTCAAAGGCGTCCTAGGCGGCGAGACAGCCATGTGGGGCGAACTGGTCGACCAATACTCACTGGACGCAAAGGTGTGGCCTAGGGCGGCCGCTGCGGCAGAACGTCTGTGGTCCGATCCGAACTCGTCAAGCATCGCGGCCGAAAATAGATTCATGCATCACCGCGAACGACTCGTCCGTCGAGGCATCGATGCCGAAGCTATTGCGCCCGAATGGTGCTACCAGAATGAGGGAGAGTGTGGCAGATGATCAATATATTATTAATTAATTGTAGATATAGTCTGTCTAAGCACAGAACACATTCTGACAAGATGTGATAGGAAAATGACTCCAGCTAGTTCAATATTGCTTCAAAAGTTATACATTTGGTCTCAAATTGTAGAAAACATTCTGCTTTACAATTCGAGACCAAATTTATAACGTTTCAACCAATATTGACCGAGCTGGAGTAATTTTCCCATCTTACCAGAATGTTTTCTTTGCTTGGACAGACTACTAGCTAGATAATGAACTTTATTAAAATCCCTCTAGTCATGTGAACATTTTGTAATTATCGATTTTCATATTGATGTAAGTGTTTTCTTGTGAATCAAGAAATATGTGTAATGCATGTGAATATGTTTTATCTGCCATCGAAAGTGTTGTTTTGAGCCGAAAACTTATCATTGATATAATTTAATTTTCTATTTAGTTAATGGATAGAAAAAACTAGATTAAAAATTACAGTGTAGAATTTTAGATCATGAATATTTTTTGAAGGATAATTGAGTACATTGGTAACAATTGGTTTTCTTCAGTGCATATTGCAGTAGTTGAAGTTGAGTAAAGTGAAGTCATTACAAGGGAATTCTATCAATGAATATCAAATTCTCTAGTTCTCAAACTATAAAACTTTTCTCATTTTTCGAAAGTTTTTAATCGTTTTCAATAGTTCAACAATCAATAAGAAAAAATTTTTTTTAATCAATCAATTAAAAATGAACATGTTTATAGTCTGGTCGCGCAAAGTTGAAATTCTTTAAGAGTTTAACTGCGCCGATCTCAAAATTTTAATGTAAAATAACTTTTTTCAACCTGAGATGTGATGAGAGACAGATCTACGATAAATGTAACCTACTATAACTTGTACCTACCATTTACTATACTACTATTTACTTGTACTATAACATTTTACCTACTATAACTTGTAAGTGGGTTATATTTCTATGGAAAAAGGAATGAATTCATCACATTTATCAAAATGTTCATTTATTAGGAAATTTCAGATCAATTAGCCTATTTACTTATTAGTAATTATTTACTTTTTTTATCAAAGTGAGTTTTTATATACGCCGTTCTTCATGATTAAGCAAGGCTCGTCTCAAAACTGACACAGTAAACTCAGCATCTTCTTTAGTTATGCACATAGGTGGTTTGATTCTAATCACCTGGAACATTAAAAAGGAGAATTGGTCAATAGAATTCACAGATTCGGATTATTTAGTTATTCTAAAAATGGAAATTCAAGTATTTTTTGTTTTTTGTATTTTCAGATTCGGATTATTATGTTATCAATTAAAAATGGAAATTCAAGTATTTTTTTGTTTTCGATCTTTAGACTAAACAGAAATAGTATAGCTGATGAGTCTGATATAGCTGAGGCAAAAACGTTGGACGGTTTCGTCTGCTCCTTGTGCGCTTCAACATAATGATGTTGTCAATTAGAGTTGTCATTCAGCCAGATCTAGATGATATTTTTTAAATCAAACGAGACAATCGATGCTTCACATCAGATTTTAGTAGTTTAAATAAAGTACAAGAAACAAATGAACCCGCCTAACTTTTTGGCATCAGCTATACGGTACGATACTTTCTATGTAAGTTATTCTAATTCATCCAAATTTAATAACGCAAAACCCATATGAGAGGAATCTTGTTCAATTTATTATGCCAATCATCAACTTATACCAATGATTATATCTTGTGTATACCCATAGTTGCACATAACTTTAGTTATTGTACCCATAGTAGTTCAATAACTTCAAGGTTTATGGTTTATTGTAAGAGAGAGGACCGTTGAGTCCTAACTTCGCCTTTGTTAGAAGTCAATTAATAAATGAATAAATTGCTGAGCTACATCTAAAACCAATTAGCTAACCTTGAAAAGAAAATCACTTATGGTAAGGTATTTGCATTTTGTGCGTATTTGTTGGATCGATTTGAATAACAGAAAATAAGATGCTGAAGTTGCATTGCATAAGTGGCAAAACCATCATCAGTACGATTATTGTTTAAATTGTTCTCAACAATTATTTTTTTACTCAAGTCATTACCGTAGGCCTACTCAACTCATACTCAACTTATTATTCATTAACATAAATTTTTACTCAACTCATTTTTACCATCAATTGACATAAGTCAGTAGTTTTTAGAAAAAATATTCTTCCAATAAAATATGGAATTGAAGATATAACATCAACATTTGTAAAGAGTACCTATTGAACTATTGAATATTCAAGAGAATTATTTCATCAACCTAAAAAAACTTACGTTGCCATTAAGACCGCCTCTTCCAAGTAGTAGTCCCATATTTTTGCAATCCTCCATAAGATCAACGAAATATTTAGCTGGAAATGGATCTCTCGTCTCCTTATCTGCAACCAGCTCCACGCCAATCATCAGACCTTTCCCTCTCACATCGCCAACCCACTCAAATTCATCTCTCAATTTTTCAAGCTCATTGATAAGATAAGTGCCGACGCTCTTGCAATTTTCTTGCAGTTTCTCCTCCTCGATTACCTAGAGCATAATAAAATAATAGTTGCTGTTTCATTATATTTTTATGAATATTGAATTATATTTTTTGATATAATTGAAGATGATTAGATACAAAATTGTAATATTTCTACAGAGTTTATAGAAGTTGAAAAGTTTTGAGGACAGGCTACATTTTACAGAAGAGGTTTTCATTATACATCATTCATCTCTTTTATTCTTGATAAAATTTACTATATTGTGTATTAATTATAGTCATCTCATTCTAGTAATTGAGCTACTAAAAATTAACTTTTTAATTGAAAGAAAATGGAAACTTTTTTAAAAACGTTTTTGGCGTAACAATTGCACATGTTTAAGCGGGTTAGGCACTCCTTTTTAAATAGAAAAACACTTACTTTGATTAGTATGATTGTTTCGATCTGGTATTGGCAATCTTGAGACAAAAAATATCAGAATATTCATCCCCATCATTTTCCTCCACCTACCTCCTCTACAATAATCGTAAAACAAGAGTAAATTGTTTCTCAATCTGAAGATGATCAACAACAGGTCGAAACGATCTTCACTACTCAATGTAAGTGCTTTTAACACTTAAATTTTTTTATCAGTGTTGATGAAATTCAAATTTTCATATCACAATAATACTTGAAAATTTAGTCATGTAACAGCCTCAACTCAATCTAACTCAATGTTTTACCTCCAAAACAGACATTCCAACAGCAGTAGCCACAGGATTTCCTCCATAAGTATTGAAGTGTAATGCGTGTCCAAGTGTTTCAGCTATTTTGGGAGTAGTTATGACTGCCGATAATGGAAAGCCATTCCCAATGCCTTTGGCCAGAGTTACAATGTCGGGAACTACATCATGCATTTCAAAACCCCAGAAATGTTCACCAGTTCTTCCAAATCCCGTTTGAACCTGCAAAATGGTGGATTTATTGTTTTACAATATTATAAATAAAATCAATAAGTGGGTAAATAAATTCAGAAATAAGTGATCCAACTTAGCCCTAGCAAGATCTGTGTTAATTATCAATCTACTGTATTGAAATTAATGTTTTATAGACTACATAGAAATGATGCAATATGATACATTGGATTTACCTCATCACTGATGCATAATCCCCCATTTGTGCGGACCAAATGGAAAGCTTTCTTCAAAAATCCTTTTGGAAATTGAACAGTTCCACCTACACCCTGGAAATACAAAAATAAATTTCAAAATCTTACACAAAATAATAAATAATGAACCTGACAGATTGTTACCGATACTAGGCGACTAATGGATCTCATTAAAAACTAAATAATTCTGAAAATTATCAATGGGCAGGCTACCGAAATCCAAATATAATTTTGTTGAATTTCGTATTCAGTTCTCGAAATCATTGACAACTTACCCGAAAGTTGAGGGAAATGTCAAATTTAACTTTAATTTGTAACAAAAGGGCATAATTATTATATTATGAACTATCTGATAAGTGATAATATATGATTGAATGTTGAACGTTGTATCAACTAAATAGATGAGACCTCTCTCGTAAAGAATTTACAATACTTAATTCCAGTCATAATGTTATTGAACAGCATAGATTTTCCAATATCTTATATATACACGTATATTAATAAAGGTTTGTATGAGTAGCCTATAAAGTATTGAAGGCCTAAACCACAATCCTCTCTGTGCTATGACGTTTATAAATAGCCTATTAATGTTTAACCTGTTTAAATAAAAATTATTAAAAGGGTTCTGTGATTTCAATTTTTACTAATATACCGTACGGTACGTTGATAGTCGCGCTAGACAAAAAAAAAGAAAACATATTTTCATTTTACCTGTATGGACTCAGCTATTATTCCAGCTACTTTTCCACGCGGAAGAGAATATTTGAAAATCTCTTCTAGTTGATTGTAATAGTTGTCGGATGCCTGACATTTTCCAGCAGAACAGTTGCAGTCTCGTGTTGTTTGACTTGGTGAGTCGCGACAGAATTTCCCACCCCATAATCCTTTGTAAACGTCCGGGTTCATAGTCTGCAAATCAAATAATTTCCAAAAATTTCTCTTATTCTCACATGTATTATTTTCATTTACAATTTTATAATTATTATGATTAGAGCTTTGATCATGATAATAACCATTCTTATAATCGTCGTCAACCCAATTACACAACTTAGAAGTAAGTGAATGTTATTAGAGCATTTTACAAACCCACAACTGGTATTTGGAAAAAACAAAACTATTTTCATAGCGATTTCACTCCATATACAGGGTGTTTCAGGAGGAATGTTCAATACTTCTCAGGCTGATTCCTCACACCAAATAATGAAAAAAGTTCCGATAAACATGTGCCCTAAAGTGCGTTGTTACCGAGTTATACAGGGTGAAAGATTTCACAAAAAAATTCATCTCCCCAGGTGAAATTTACTCATACTGATCTTTTTAAAGCGTTAGTAGAGTTCGTAAATTGGATGATTTTTGTGTAAAATAAGCCGACAAATCGAATGAAACCATTTCCAGAACTGTAACTTCAATAGTTGAGGAGATAAATGAGGTTAAACACATAAATTTTGTATAAAATAATATCTTTTTCGTGTTTGGAGTAAAAAAACTTTGTTAACTCAAAAGTAAACAATAGATAATTAGTCAAAGGATTTGTAGAGGATTTATTTCTGAATAAAATGATATGAGAAAAAGTTATCTAAACTGCAAAATATCAGTTTTAAATCCATTTTTATTAGGAAACGAACAGCTCAAATTATGGAGATAAGGCAATTCAAGGGCATTTTCTCTTTGATAGATTGGATAGCTCATTTCGTATAGCTGATTTTCAATCAAGTCTTTTAAACATAAATGTTCTATTTTCAATAAGCTAAATAATAATATGATTTTCGGGAAATGTATGTCATTGTTTAGGAGGGATACCGGGTGAAGCATAATATTGATATTATAAAAATGTTTTCCCATTCACTTTGAGACAAGTAAACTTTTAACTGCTTCAAACATAATATTCAGTGTAGAATAAAATTAGAATTAAAATCCCAGTTATTGTTTCTGAAGAATGATAATAATGACAATAACTCTATTCCAATTATTTATTTAAGAAGATACAATAATAAAATGAAATTTAACTCTTTGTTGAATGAGTAACGTACTGATTGAGTCTTTCAGTGACTACATCTGATTTGAGAAAAATAACTTTTAATAATAGCCACAGCTGATCTTCATAATTAGTCAAGATTTTCATTTCAATTGTTGTGCGAGTATCATGCTCAATAGTTTTTTCATCCGATAGTTCAACGTGAAACAGCTTAAAAAGAGTAGAGATTATTTTAATTAATCGTGACTTTTGTGTTAAATCGTTAGATGTAGTAATTTTCTTGTTGTATTCGTTATTGTGATTGTTTTCTCTAAGGTATATTATCAGTTAGTTATAAGTACAAACTTGACTTTAACATGCCGTATACATTTACAAATGAGGAATATGCAGATATTCATTTTGTGTACGGTTTCTGCAATGGCAGTGATAGAAGAGCTGTTGAGGAATATCGTGTGCGATTCCCTAATCGAGTTATTCCTAGCAGAAACGTATTCATCGGAACTCACAGAAAACTCAGAGAGACTGGGTCGTTTTCGAAAAGTTCGGAACGGGAGAGTACAAATCATGAGGAGATATTACCTATGTTGGAACGAAGTCCTTCGACAAGTTCTCGAAGGCTATCTGCTCGTGCTAACATTCCCCATGTAAGTATATGGAGAACAATACGTCGTGAAAATATGTATCCATACCATATTCAAAAAGTGCAGCAATTGGAAGAGCGCGATTTTCGAGAAAGGTTCAACTATTGCCGGTGGTTATCTTTGAATAATGATTTACTCACAAAAATACTTTTCACGGATGAAGCAACTTTCACACGCAATGGATTGAACAACACTAGAAACTGTCACATTTGGAATGAAGTGAATCCTCATGCTACTACTAAATCTAATTTCCAAAGACGGTTCTCAGTAAATGTCTGGTGTGGTGTGATAGGGAAAAATTTGATTGGTCCATACATCTTCGAGGGTCGGCTGTCTGGTGAGATTTATCTAGATTTTCTTCAAAATCAATTATTTGATCTCCTAGATGATGTCCCACTGATGACACTACGGGACATGCATTTCCAACACGACGGAGCACCAGCCCATTCTGACCGCAGAGTGACTCAATTCCTCAACGAGTCATTCCCAAATCGATGGATCGGTCGAGGAGGCCCGATATCATGGCCAGCAAGATCCCCCGATTTGAATCCTTTGGATTTTTTTATGGGGACACATGAAGTCATTGGTTGATGCTAAAAAATCTGACAGTGAAAATGAGCTATTGGAGAGAATAATGGATGCTGCTCAAGAGATTAGAGACAATCCTCAAATGATACTAGATGCAATTGTCTCTTTAAATCGTCGGGCTGAAATCTTTATTGATAATGGAGGTGGACACTTTGAGCAGCTCTTGTAATACTACTATCAGTAAGATGAATAGTAGGCTAATTTCATAATTTATTAATCATAGGCATACTGAACATCATTTAAGTAATTATTATATTCTAAAAAACTTAATTTGAGAGACATTAGCACACCATCCATTGTTGATCATCAGGATAATTTTTTGAGCATTGCATTACCTCCATAATTTGAGCTGTTCGTTTCCTAATAAAAATGGATTTAAAACTGATATTTTGCAGTTTAGATAACTTTTTCTCATATCATTTTATTCAGAAATAAATCCTCTACAAATCCTTTGACTAATTATCTATTGTTTACTTTTGAGTTAACAAAGTTTTTTTACTCCAAACACGAAAAAGATATTATTTTATACAAAATTTATGTGTTTAACCTCATTTATCTCCTCAACTATTGAAGTTACAGTTCTGGAAATGGTTTCATTCGATTTGTCGGCTTATTTTACACAAAAATCATCCAATTTACGAACTCTACTAACGCTTTAAAAAGATCAGTATGAGTAAATTTCACCTGGGGAGATGAATTTTTTTGTGAAATCTTTCACCCTGTATAACTCGGTAACAACGCACTTTAGGGCACATGTTTATCGGAACTTTTTTCATTATTTGGTGTGAGGAATCAGCCTGAGAAGTATTGCACATTCCTCCTGAAACACCCTGTATAGTATTCAAGCAGAGCGATCATTGATTATTTGAACAAATGATTTATCATCGATGGAATGAAAATATACATATTATAATTGATGAACAGTAGTATATTAGGGTATATTATACCTGTACTAACAAAGATATCAACAAAATATATTAAGCTTAACATTATGCTGTAGTAGTGCTATTTGTTGAATAATCTAGTTCTTTCTCAACGTTTTATTTTATAGGAAAAGTATATATTCCTATTGTAAGTTACAATATAGTCTATATAGGCTACATAATACTTTGCCTTTTAAAATGAATAAAAAAAACAAATTTTTCATGCAAAAACTGAGTTTTGTGCAGGTTGAGACTGTGAGACTATTTTTCATTGCACTCACATGATGAAAACCATGCATAACAGGAAAATTGAATCTCCACGTGGACAAAGCAGTGACACCCATCACATACGGACTCATGCCATGGTAGCAGTTCCTGAATGATATGATATCGTAGTTTTGTGTGTAAGCTCTAGTCAACAGCAGAGCCAAGTCATTCGCTTCAGAGCCACTGTTCATGAAGTAAACCACCTGTCGATAAAATTATACAAACATGAAGGAATTTTTTATTAGCATGAAAAGATTCCGAATAGAGAAAAGTTGATAGAGAATTGAAAGAAAGTCATTTTCACAATATTTTTCAAAGAAAGTCATTGCTCACAATATAATAATTGTATAATTATGTAAGCTGAATTTCGCCCACATTTATCAACCAGTCAGCATTGCTATAGTTATATAATTAATTTTCTTTTGCTGTTTGGGACCTTCGTTTCCTGTTTCAAGTATTCAACTCTATTATTATAAGAGAACTCTTGAAAACTTGAAACAGGAAACGAAGGTCCTAAACAGTAAAAGGAAAATATATAACTATATTAATGAATGGTTGATATAAGTCTGGACAAGGAAACAATTTAAAAATATTATTGATTTTACGGTATGTACTGTAGACTGTAGAGTACCGTAGAATATGATTGACTACTATTTATGTAGGAGAGTGTAGCCTAGACGCTAGACCCCTAGACTACCGGTAGCCTATCCAGGTTCATAAAATATCAAGTATTGAGCTGCTCGAATTGAATAATCTTTCATCGTCCTTTAGCTTTATTTGTTCGAAAATATCTTATTTTCTTATTGAAGAATTCAATAGGCTATAAGTAATAGTGATGTGGGCACTTAATTACTTTGAGATCACCAGGTAGTTTTGATGTAAGCTTCTCTGCATACGTGTAGAGATTCGGATGCATGTAGATGTTTGTTGTGTGCCATAATTTCTCCATTTGTTTCCTGGCTGCCTCACAAACTTTCCTGTAAAAATTCATCCCAAATTGAAATACATTTTGGAATTACCAATACATGAATTCTATAATAAAATAAATAACTGCCAAAATTCAAATTTATTTATTCTTTGTACACTTTACATAGATTATTCAATCATTTCAGAAATTAAAAATATTCATAATTCTGTAGTAGGTAACTGGGCAAGAGAATATGTTTTTCATTAATAATTGAATGTTGAGGAATATTTTGGCCTTTGAAATTTATAATAAATGTAGGTACCGGTATTCTGAATACATTGTGATTAATGTTGGGTAACAGTTACTGACAAAAAATATCAATGGATATTTTGTTTATAAAATTAGTTTTTAGTTTTAGTTTTTTGTTTATATTTAGTGTTTGAAAAAATAATAATTGAGATTATCATTCCAATCTACAATTTTTTGTTCTAAGTGAAATGTATAAAGGGAACGATGAATCTCCCAATAAGAGATAATTTATTACTTACGGATGGCAATGTCCCACACTCACTGTGACGATTCCTCCAAACATATCCAGGTATCTTTTTCCATCATGGTCGAACAACCATTGCATTTTTCCCTCGTTGATGAGGAGGGGAGTCTTGTAATACTGCTGTATGCATGGCACTACATGCTTATCCTTTAGGGTTCTTAGTTTGTTGTATTCGGGTCCCTATAAAAATGAAGAGAAAAATCAATAATACACCACAGGAAAATAGTTTTTACCGGTACCTAGTGTTATAATAATTAATGATAACCAGAAAATATTGTAGATTTTTATTATGGGGAACATTATTAGACATGATTTAGCTGAAAAATATTCTGAATACAGTTCATTTTTAAAGAAGAAAAATAAGATGCTATAGTATAATGAAAATTCAGAGGCTACCGTACTGTCAAATTATAATTCAATGACAGTAGACGGCATAATATTCCTGGGGATAACGATTGACAAAAATTTAGCCTGAAGAAATTTATAATAGTGATTAACTTTTATATGTAAAACTTGAGCATATTCTGATTTGTATGAGAGTAGACTGTGCATGGTTGATAAGAAAAATTAGAAATATTTCTGAAAAAAGGAAAAAATAATTTATTGTATAAAATTCACTTTTTGCATCACATTTGAGATATTATTGTACTGTAAATCGCTTTAAAAACACAATGAAAGAAAAGCCCATCACAATACCGTACGGTAATTTATTATATTTCCTAGATTTATAAGAAACTTGGAAACTTACATCATACTTCCTAGGAATAAATTTAGTTTCTGGGATTTCATGTTTCAAAGTTTTTGTTCCATACAAACGTTTTGCATGTTTGACATCTGAAATAAGAAATATTATCAATCATAATTAAGTTATATTATTATTAAAGAATGTAAACCACTGTACACAATGGACTTCATTATTGTTATTAAAATAAGTTACAGTAATTTCTATTTATTATAGCAGATGCGTTCGACTTTGTCCATACCATACAATAGGCACAATTATTCAATAATAGTGAAAAATAAGAATAATAAAAATCAGCCATGGATTAACAGATCTGTAGCCTACAGGCTTTATAAATACAGTGGTATCAGTCTATCGACACCCATCAATAAACACATGAAACAAATGTGATATTTTCATAAAGAATATAAAAACCAATGATTACACAGAAAAAGATCTCTGTTGAATAGCTATAATAATATTTCGTATTACACCGATAATATCGAAAAATCTACAATACGGTACCTTTTATACTCTTCAAACATTTCATCGCTGCTCTGTTATATAAGTTAGTCCATGAAACATTCAACAAGCTTTCTCGTTATCAGAGTAGACAGTCCAGTTACCAGACAAATATTAAACAGAGGATATAACGTATCTTATCAAAGCTTAGCGTTCTTTGCACCCATAATGTATTCTGTCTTATTAAAGTGATCTGTCGTCGCAATGAATATGACCTTATCAAATTTCAGTTTAAACTTCCCGCTCACGCTCACTCAGGATCAGATGTTTACAATCAGCTGTGTTTGATTTTGGAGTGGATGAGAATTTTTGCGTTCGTCTGTGTGCGTCTTTCTGTATTCTTGTTTCAGTTCAAGAATTTAGGTATGGCGGAAAGTAATGACAGTAACGGCGAAAAGAAATATTTTAGAAACAGAAAAAATAAAACTAGTTTAGAAGATTCAGACAGTGAAAGTGAGGATGCAAATCCTAGGCCAGACATAGGATTAGGACATTCTAGTCGGAAAATGATAGGTAGAAAACAAGTGTCGGAAACAAGTTCACCTGCAGGTTAGTTGGACAAGTTGATGATTTTCATCGTTTACTTTTATGGATATTCTTATTATAATTATTGTCAAAATAAGCGCAATTCATTTAAATAATGTTATGTACTCGATTATGAAATCATACTTGATAGAATTTGCTACGAAACTTATTGTATTTGTAAAACAATACTACCTAATCATGGATTTGGTAACGGTTGTTTACATAAGAATCATTCATGAATGAATCAAGATTGACCCAGAAGAAAAATAGACTCGGCTCATAATTTTAATCTTTTTACTATACAGCTTCATAAATGGGCATCAAAACTCGTCATCCACTTCGAGGCCTATCTAACACCGTTAACATTTGAAGAAAATAAGCCCATTAAAATTTTGGATGCTTTTTATAATGTAAATCCAATCTAAAAGTCCTCTCACATTACAGATTACGGATTCCATTTCTTATTTGAGATTCTTCATTAACTTAGCAACCAACGACACAAGATGCTATTAAATTTGAAGCTTTGCCAATCTATTGACTATTTTAATTTTAGACTACAGTCAAATTATTGTCCTATAACCTAACTCGCATTGCAATCTTGAATTCAAAAGTTTCTGTTGAAAGAAAAGAATTGTAAAAAGTAACCATATTTAAAAATATGTCATGAATGTAACAACTATCAAGATCAATAAATTGGGATGCTGTATTCTAACTTAGCCTATATTATGTCTGTATCAATTCAAATTATCTTTTAAAAATTGATAAATTAATCTTCCATGAAAAGGAAATTTTAATACCTCTGAAATGTAAATTTTACACCTGTTCGCCAAGATTCATACTAAAGTCATTATAAGTTACCCAATTTATTAGATTTTGAGTACCTGTTGAGTAGATGTGAAGGTGATAGGCTATTTTAGTAGTTATCAATAATAAAAGAAAAGACAATATATTGTCAAACCACAGATAATTGAAAATCAAGATAGCGGTTTCGGTTGCTACACTATTATCAATCTCGGGTAGCCTAAACACAGATTTACCAGTGAACTCTTTTTACCCGAAATTGATGATTGTGTAGGTAGCAACAGAAATGGTCCCTCTATTTTTAATGAATATGTGGTTCGTCAATAGCTATGGAGTAGCTTATTGATCTTGAAATTTGTCAATTTAATTCTTGTCAGCACCAATTCACTTCTTTCATCAAATCATTAAGTCCATGATAGTTCAAACTCAAGAGTAGTAGGAAAAATATATCCAACTTGAATAAATTTTTTGTTCATTCAGATTTATACTAGTAACTTATATTAAATTGATTATTATCTCAATATTATTATTAAAATCTGGAAATATGACATTTTTGACAATTGTCTTAGTGTTATCTATTGTAATGTATTTTGTCTAATAAATGAATATAACCTAAATTATTATCAAATAAATAAATAGGCTAAATATGAATTGAGACAACTGTTGTCAGATTTTTCATCTACCATTTATTTATTATTATGTAGATAAATTATTCAGATAAATTTCAACTCTTCAACTCTTGAGATTTAAAATTTCAAGGGCTGAAGAATTTGTTGAAAGAAATTAATGCGCTTCTTACGCGCCTAACAAAATCCTAACAAAAAAAAACAAAAACTCCTAACAAAACGCGGGTTGGAAATATTAAAAACTTACTACAGTAACTTACTTTCATGATTGTTCCAGGTGGCACCGAGTATCCGCCTCGAAGAGAAGACAACCCGTTTTCGTTCAAGCATTTCTTGAATCGTGACGTGAGCGGCTCGTCGCAATCAACAGGCGGAGCCCGGCCCAAGGTGTTCACCCAGCCGCTGGTCCAGGGCGGCTCATGCGGCTCAACCACCACTAGTCCCGTACCAGCTCCCAGAATCAACCCGGAACTCACCTCCGGCCTACCCGACTTTGTGCAAGACCATCTTGTCATAGAGCAGTGCTACCTGCAGAATGCTGGACATAACCCATCCTGTCAACTAGCCGTCGATCTCGATAATCTGCCTGATTTCGCACCTGTCAATACGTGAGTAAATTCTTTAAGCTTTTTGTACACAGTTCAATTTACTTTCAAAACATTCAATTGATATGTATTGTTAAAATACATTAATACAAGGATAATACCAACAAGTCGTTTTGCAAAACCTAGTACAATAGTCTACTTATCTTAAGACTTGAATATTGAATTGAAATTTATTGTGTAAAAGATAAACATTAATACAATAATAAAATATCCATAGATTATACAAGTCGTTCTGCAGATCTTATACAAGACTTGTAATCTGGTTATTTATCAATAATAATGAACAATAATGATGGTGGTTGTCTGGGGCTAACCAACTCTGTCTGTTACAATCTTCAGTCCGCTAGCGATACCCATCCGTGGGTTCGGATCCCTATTTAACTTTTGGGAACAATTATTTCTTATTATTTATTGTTACAATTGCGACTTTATGGCAAGTATTTCAAGAAAAGGTGATAAGTGGATGATGATGTTTACATAGTGAATGAATGATGATGGATGATACACAATTGATGATGGATTTACATTACAATTTTAACTTTGAAAAACACTTTTCACTTTGGAAATCCTGAATTTTTATATAATTCCACTGTTAACAATGAAGATTTGACCAGAAACACTAGATATAAATGTTCAAAAACTTTTGAATTTTTGAATGAACTGGAAAGATTCCAGAGCAAAATAGAACCAAACTAACAAGAATCCATTACAGCTCATATGATTAAACATACACTGGCCTACAATATTTAAAGCCGATTGGAGGTTGATAAAAATTATCCTTTCATAAGAATACTGTAGGCTATCGTGTATAATAATATTCTGTATATTCCAGGTAACTGCAATATTTAATAATTAACATAAACTCGCGTCACTGACACATCCTCTACTTGTATTGATCACATATTTGTTAGATCACAAGACTATGCTAATTTTTTAATGGGTGCAGTTATTGAGACGTCGATAAGCGATCACAGAGCTGTTGCTCTTACTCTCAGTAAAAGTAATATCATTCGTAATCAGCAGAGCTGTCAGAGCGATGTTAGGTCTTTAATTGATTATTATGCCCTGAATGATTTACTGATCTCACATTATTGGTGTGAGGTTATAAGAAGTAATGATATTAACTTCAAATTTGATAAATTCATTGAAGCCTTAATTGTAACTTCAACTTTTTCCGTTGATATCAGAACTACCAAGCGAGTCTTTCGTAAAGTGAAACCTTGGATATCTGATGAGTTGTGTGCAGCAATTCATACTCGTGATAAACTAGCAAAAATAGCGAAAAGAAATCCAGAAAATCAAAGAATAAAAACTAATTTGAAAACATTTTCTAAAAAAATAAAGTCCTGGGTACAATTGGAGAAAAATAAATATTATTCTTCAATAAATGAGCTACCATCACGACAAAAATGGTCAATACTCATTAAGTTATGTGGCAATGCCAATAAGAAGAATAAATGTGACATGAAGATTGAAAATGGAGACACAGTAATCGCTGATGAGGGTGCATTTGCTGATCTCTTCAACAACTTTCTTGTTAATGTTCCGAAAGAAGTGGCAACAGGGATAAAAAATAATAATATACCTTGGGAGGAGTATATATATTTAGAGTTGATCAGTGTCCAAGATCAATATTTTTCGAGCCTGTAACTTATAATGAACTTTTGCAATATATTTTTCATCTAAAGAATGGCAAAGCTCCTGGTAAAGACAGTATTATATCAAAAATTCTTAAAAATGTCGCTGTCGCTATTGTGCCAATTCTTACAGATATTTTCAATTTTAGTCTTTCAAGTGGACGATTTCCAAATGAATTGAAACTTGCTAAAGTAATACCTATTTTCAAAAATGGCTTTCATTCCATTCTGGGCAACTACAGACCTATCTCTTTAGTTTCAGTCTTCTCAAAATTATTAGAAAAAATTGTTAAAATCCGTTTGCTGAAATTTCTAAATCTGAATAATTTCTTCTATGAGTGCCAGTTTGGTTTTCGAGAGGGGCACAGCACAGAAATGGCTCTTGAAAGCTTTATGGCTTCTATATATAATGGTCTCAATTCCAAAACTACATCTTGTGTGGCTGGTCTTTTTATAGACATAGAGAAAGCTTTTGATACAGTGAATCACTCTGTTTTACTTGAGAAATTATACAGAGCGGGTATAAGAGGAGTGGCGCACAGTTGGTTTGTATCATATTTGAGTGATCGATTGCAGTACGTAGCTATAGGAAATGCTAAGAGTGGGGTCATCAATGTTGAATATGGGGTGCCACATGGCTCAGTTCTGGGTCCTGTGCTATTTCTGATCTTTATTAATGACCTTTTTCAAGGCAACTTCAATGGAACCCCTGTTTCATTTGCTGACGATACAGCTTTCTCATATTGTAGTCCGGATTGTGCAAACCTTTATACAAAGATGCAGGAAGATCTAAATAGATTGCTTTTGTGGTTTAATTTCAATGGCCTTGCTCTTAATGTTTCAAAAACAAAGTATTTGCTTTTCACTTTGTCCAACCCATGGCAATTACAATCAGAATTGAAATTTCATAATAATGCATGTGAGCAAACAAACTGTGATTGCAGCACTGTAATACAGTCTGACTCGATAAAGTATCTTGGTGTAGTGCTGGATGAGAGGCTAAATTGGTCTATTCACATTAAAAATTTAAAAATATATCTTTTCATCCTTTTGAGAAAGTTTTATTTTCCTAGAAAAATTCTTCCTCAAGGTGTATTGAGGCAACTGTATTTTGCTTTGGTGGACTCAAAGAGTAACTATGGAATAAGTTGTTGGGTTTCCACATACAAAACCAATTTAAAACCATTAGTCACCCTACAAAAAGCAATAATTCGTGTGATGAAAGGTGTAAGGAGAACGGAGCACTCGTTCCAAATTTTTCAATCTTTCAATTGTCTACCATTACGATACATGTTTGTTTTTAAAGTTTTATCTTCTTTCTTTCAGCTATCAGGTGATCGTAGTAGGCAGTTATATGAAGGGAATCATTTATATTTTATTAAATATAAATTGAAATTTAATAAATTTTTTAATAAATTGAAATTGTTTTAATAAATTGAAATTGAAATATAGTACAAGAAGTGTAGACAATAATTTTTTAAGGCTTCCTAGATCCTTTACGACTTTCTTTCAAAAATCATTTGTATTCCTTGGTCCTAAATTTTTTAACAATGTGCCTGATGTGATTAGAAGATCCAATAATATTCTTTCATTTAAAAAACTGATTTTCAAATGGCTCATTAGTGTTCCACCTGAAATTATTGAGTCTATTCATCGTCATAGGTTGATTCCATGAGTAATAGCTAGTTTATGTACACATGAATACTTTTTTTTTTAAATAGCGTGAATGGTGAGTGAATGTAGCATTCAAAAAGTTTTTTCAACTAGGCCTACTACTCCTACTTGCAAACAAATTATTATTAATTTAGCAAGTAGTATTTTATTTTGACTTATTATTATTGGAGATGAGTTTGTTTGATTGTAAGCACAATTTGTTTTGTTTCTGGACTTTTATTATTAATAAGGTTTATATCATTCTGTAAAGTGTAATAGTTTTAGTTGTATGTCAAAATAAAAAGTGATTTGATTTTGATTTGATTTAATCCCTCCCATAAATAGATTGTGTTTGAAAAACATTAAACAAGTAAACTGAATAATAATTTATTGTAATACAGTAATAGTTTATTGTTTTTTCAGCTATTAATTTATAAATTGCAACTCTTCCATGATCTGGTGTGCTGTAGATCAATATTATAGCTGACACCACGAAGTCAGTTCGAATGACTGTTATCAATTCTCAGCTCTGTCAGGACAGTCTACAGCTGTCCTCAAGGGAGCTGGGGACGCTCTCGTTCCGATGCACTCTCGCAGACAGCACGCCGACTGTCCTGATAGAGTTGAGAATTAACTGAGCTATGTGGCGTCATCTTTTATGATTCCATCACAATAGCAATTTTTCTAATGATTGGTTCATGAATAACAGCTTTTCATTTATCAGCTAGGTACTGATTATTGGCCATTCGGTGAGGGTGATCATGAAGTTGAGTTACGAATACTGTGGACTGCTCTTGGATGGGTGACCAGTATTTGGCCAAGTTCACATTGGCGAGGTGAAACTTGCCCGTAAGAGTCCTCCCACCATAAAAAGCCATACGATTTATTTTTAAATAATTCCGATTTATTTTTTTTACATTATTGTATGTGTTACAGGTCAAATAATGAGCAGTGGAACAGCGGCAGTAGCAGTAGCGGGCGGCAAGGCGATCTACCCTTCGATTTGACATGCAATCAGCGGGACAGGAGCAGTGAGGACGTGCCGCCCCCCGAGACGCTTCCCTTCGATCTGGCCGAGGTGGGCACCTCCAAAAGTTTGCCCGACTTCTTGTCCGATGGTCCGATTCACAGCGACCGAAGGAATGACTCCAGTCAGCCCAATTCTGACCAGAACAGTCCTCCCGCGCCGCCGCTTCTCAACGAACTTCCTTCTCCAAGGGTGAGTTATACAAATTCCGAAACTAAACTACTGTGGACATTATCAAGAACTTTTATCATGCTTTCTATCAGCTAAATAATTGAAAGATGTTATTCATAAAAAGAGAAACAGCTTTGATCTGAACCTGTTGTTCTCTCTCGATCATGAAAAATGTTTTGTGCCTGTACATATAAATAAATAAATGTTCCACAGATGAATAGATATAACATTACACAGCTAAGAAAAACGCAAATAAACTTACATTTTAAGTTGTAAATACTTGGATGCGACGTGCCCTCTTCCTGGGTCCACAGTAAAGTCTCATAGTAAACTTTACTGTGTACTGAGGAAGAGGGCACGGCCCACCAAAATATTTCTAACTTACAATGTAAATGTATTTGTATTTTTCTCCTCTATAATGTTGTATATATTTATAAATCATAGAATAATAATTATTATAAGTGACTTCTAGTGATGTGCTAAATAAATAAATGAATATACAGTAATGCATTGTATGCATTTACTTCTCATTATACTTTCTGGCACACGATTACCAGAAAATTATAATAGTATAAAATATATAAATTGCGATTAAGTGGGATTTATTCTTTCTAGCTACAAATGGAAAATGAGAGACTTAGAAGAGAACTGGACAATGCAAGAAGACAGCTCAATGAACAAATAAGAAGGTAGAGCGGACTCATTTCTATAATTTTTTCTAATGTTTTCTTAAACTCAAGTGTGATAGATAGATTCATGTGTTAATCTTTGGTTTAACCAAAGAATTCTATTGCAAGTATTGACTGACTATCCTACTAACTTGGTAATCTACTTATTGTGCATAAAATCCCTATTTATCAAAATTTCTCACCAAAACTTCCCCCTTTATTTTTCGATAACGTTATTATTCAACTAATCAATTTTTTAATCCTGAATTTAATTTATTGATTGATTTCAGCCTTGAAATAATCGTTGAATCATTCAATCATGTCATGTTTCAGGAATGACTCTTTAGAGAGAGAACTAATGACACTTCGAAGTAAAGAACACGAGGCAGGCTTAGAAGGAATGATTGCTCAAATAGAAGAAAATTTGAAAAGAACGAGGGTGAGTATACATTTTTTCTCCTAATCAAATTGGATGAGTTACATTTAATTTATTATTTTTTCCATTATAAACAGAGGAAAGGATGGTAATGCAAATTCAAATTTTTTTTCGATTCTCTTATGAGAGATTATGAACTACAGATTCCAATTATAAGCTATTGGATTCTCAGTCTTAGATTCTTAGTATCACAGTATCATTAAATATTTTGTCCAAATATTATCTTTGATGTGAAATAATACTGTTTAACTTAATTGTTAGATTATTTAATATGTTAATATTCACTGGAGTTTATTACCGACATTTAATATGTGTATGTAGTAGTAGGCTACATTGTTTTGAGGTTTTCATTTTATTCAGTTCAATCTTTGAATTCGAACGTGCCCTGAATTTATTTACTCATGAAATTTAATGTTTCTTTACATTCATTCACTTACCATCTTATAATTGAAAATTTTGTCTTTTACGTTGAAAGTTGTTGACTGAATAAAGCTATCTATTATTATTTACAGAGAAGAGCAACTAATGCAGAAGACAAGGCAGAAATGTTGGAGAAAGAGGTTAAAATTCTGAGGGTAAGATATAATCCATTATAATAATTTTTTATTCTAATCTTCTTGAAATAATCTTATTTTTGTTGTTGAAATATTTTACAATGTTATGTCAACTCTAGATATTTGAAAGCTTTTGCTCATCTTTATCTCTGTGGAAATCATCTTCATCCTTCAATAAGTTGAATGAAAATAATCCTATTAGTTCAGTATCAGAAAGGAGCAAATAGTTTTAAATTTATGTATGTATGTCTGGCTCAACAGCCCATGAAGGGCCTAGGCCTACCAGCTGGTTGCCAGTTTCAACTTCACTCTACTATATAACCCGTCCAAGCCAAGAAGACATCCCGGCACGACAGGAAAACGGCCCCAGCCCGGCCAATACCGGCCAAAAAGCCATAAATTCTCAATCAGAACTCACAGTCCCCGAACCAACACTTGCCGAGCCGAAGCCGCCCCCTCCACCCCGCCAGAATTCCCCCGGCCGGACAGACCATACAGCAAGCAAATAATCATCAACCAGGATAGAGGTAACGTGTGGTCAGCACGTTGATCCTCTCAACCATAAGCCAGTCTCCGCAACCAATTGGCGGCGCAGAACACCTCTGAATAACATGCTGTTAATCAGTTAGAGTGTAATGCAACAATTACTATTCCTCTAGAGACGGGAAACGACTGACTGTCTTTACTAACGACAGCCAAAGGAGGGTATAGTTTTAAATTTAACAGCAAAAAATCATGTGTCTTTCTAGCAATTACAGTCGAAGAAGGTTTCTGTTGTTATAATATAGTCGTATAATGCTTCTCATTTTCACATGTGATCATTATTCTCGGAAAAATCCATTTTAGTCAATGAAAATTAAGCTTTTTGAATAATCTCAAATTAATGCACGCTCTCACAAAAGAGGGAATCATGTTTGATCATTTGAATGGCGTTCTTCAGATATGTTGTGAATATGAAATCAGAAACCTTCGGTCACATTTCATGAATTGTTGATAAGTGATTTTTTTCAGTTGGAAATATTGAAGTTGAGAAGCAGTTCAGGATGGGAGGCGGCAGGAGCATGTGGCAGTAGCAGCAGTCCAACCAGCGATAGACCTTACAATGCTGGGCTATCACGTGAGCTCCGTACAGCAGCCAGCAGTGCTGAAGTCTTATTGAGGTACAAAATTAGTTATCAATCCACAAAATACCCTACTCTAATATTATAAATATATCATTTATTTATTTTCTTGAAAGCCTTATCTTATGTACAAATACAAGTAGCTCTATTATTATGCTAATTATCATGTAAAGCCTAGCAGACGCAAAAAACTTGGGTGGTTTTGTCCAACGTACATGATGAAACTTAGTAACAGCTGATGAAAAGCATCTATTGTTTTTTCATTTCAAAAACATCATCTAGGCATAGCTAAATAACATTAATTGACAACATCAGCTGTTGTAGCACACAAGGAGCAGACGGAACCGCCCAACTTTTTGGCGTCAGTTGTTTTGAAGTTACATTGAATAATATCAATGATGATTATCAGATTGAAAATTAAGTTAGATCAACAAAAATTCGGATTATTAGATTGAACATGCTTATTGATTATTGAATAAGTTACTTTTTTACTTTTAATAATAATTATTATTACTTTTTATTAGTTTTTCTATTTATTTGGAATATTGATGCCTTCCAGAATGGAATTTTAAAATGAAATTCAGATAGAAAATATAAAGTCTGCAAAGAATTTACTTTTAAAGATTTTCAGATTTCATTGGCATTTGTCAGTAGCACGTTTTGATAAAAAAGATAAGATTTTCATCATCTCTCAATTACTCTGATTTTTTATTTTATAGAATGCCATTATTCAGCTTATTTCCAAACGAACTTACATCCTATCAACTTTTAATGTAAGCCCTGGTAACATATGTTGTGTAGTATTTTATTTTTGCATTTTTTTTCGTTACAGGCAGTTACTTAGTGGTGTTGACAACCTGCGGTTATTAGCATCCACATTAGAAACTAGTCCTAATTTAGATGATCGACCATCCGACTTTTCTGATACAATGGACGAGCCTGGACCAACTCTATAAGAAATAAGTTATGTTCATCACACATCATCGTGCTTGAAGCACATTAAACAAGTTTCAATTTATTCGAAACGTGAATTTTTGTATTTAATCTAGATTACTACTATCTTGAGATATGAAAAATCTAAGAAAATTCTAGATCTCGTATGCTGAATAGCACATTGAGTGAAATATTTCTGTCATCTTCATTCATTAAATAATTATGTATTTGTCTAGTAAGCACCGGTAAGTTTCTATCAAATTTACTTACCTTGTAGATATTTTTCAGTCGAATTTTGTATGTGTTTAGATATTGTACATAGTTCATACGAATATAATAACAATATATTTATATTACTTTGTTATCTAGTTTTAAATGTTGATTATCTTCTAATAAACATCATGAAAGCAAGCCAATTTAAAATAATTATTCTCATGTAATAAATTCGGGATCCTATCGATCGTCTTAAATTGTTAAGAAACAGATTCATCTTAATACAACTTGAATTCATCTAAACTAAGTTTAAGTGTGCATTAAAAATATCTAAAGTGTGAGAGAGGACCTATGAGTCCTAACTTCGCCTTTTAAAGAGTCAATAAAAAATAAATAAACTAATGTAGAGACTCCCCTAAGATCATGGAAACGAAAGATAATTTTCTCAGAAAATGTATCTTGCTTCTGTTGAGATGAGAGGCAATAGAAGTTGGATAATATTTGTAAAATTTTCCAGTTAATAAGCAAAGAATTATTTGTGAATCCATTACTTATGCATGCTAAAAATTGAGTGACTACA
Organism: Sogatella furcifera; assembly: GCA_017141385.1. Lineage (NCBI taxonomy): Eukaryota > Metazoa > Arthropoda > Insecta > Hemiptera > Delphacidae > Sogatella > Sogatella furcifera. Next base: position 14,800,839 of record CM029549.1, read on the forward strand.
TGAATCAGGAAATGTTTTTATTAACTTCAAATTGAAGATTTTTAGGATACGATTCCCATGTCTCAACCGACTGGTTTATTAATGTTGTTGAAAGGCATAATCAATAGTAAAACTGTCTATCAAATTTCAAAATATGATACTATACTAATAATGTCTAATTTGTTACTTGTTAGTGTTGTGAAGTCACGCACATAAGTTTCATCCCTCATTACTAAAAATTAACTAAAGTACACTAGTTTTTATATTTTGAGTTATTGATTTGAAAATATTAGACCTTGCCAAGTATTCTTGTTGAAACTACTTCATTATAAAACTTCTGAACAGTGTTTTCTCATTCGTCTTTGAATTGTTAATTTTGGTTGTATTTGTATCGACGGAAAATCGCTCGTTCGCAAAACGGCACATTTAACATGAGGTTAGGCAATAGTACATTACACCACTAGTTTTGAAAACGTCGTTTTGCGACGTCAAGAATACGGAGCTTTACAGCCGAAGCGATTAGCTTCGAAACGTGTTGTGTATTTGTGTTTTTTGTAAACTTTATATAAAGGCTTATTAGAATAAGATGAAAACGTTTTTATAAATACCACATACGAATTCAACTGGCTGAATTCCATATTGGTAATTTCCGTTTTATTTATTTTAAAATAAATTCAGGATTCTAATTTCAACAAAGGTTATCAGTCGCTAAAATCAATTCCCAATAAAAACAAAAGGTTAGGTGTGAAATTATACGGAACAAAAATTTTTGTTTGAAGAAAATTATATGCTAAATCGTCTGGTGCAATCAGTTGGAAAATATTCGACTTACCTGTTCAGTCGACCAATTTGCATGGAATGCGTTGCTAAATCAACGGAAAATTTTGTTGACAGCTGATTTTTCCTATCTTGTACGGCTATAAGGCCCAAATATCAGCCGTTTATTCCGCACTAGTGCGGAAAATGAAGGCTTTCAAAGCCTGTCAAGTAGATCGAAACTGGCTACTTTCTATCTAGTGTACCAAAAAAGAGATTTTTTAGTTGTCAGCGTGGACACTTTTACTACCAACCACATGTTTATAGTCTGTCCAAGCAGAGAAGGCTCTCTGGCAAGATGGGAAAATGACTCCAGCTCGGTCAATATTGGCTCAAAAAATATTGATTTGGTCTCAAATTGTAGATCAGAATGTTTCCTACGATTGAGACCAAATCAATAATTTTTGAACCAATATTGACCGAGCTAAAGTCATTTTCTCATCTTGCCAGAGGGTCTTCTTTACTTGGACAGACTATAGCTCCGTCGCACCAGAAATTTTTAGTTGCTCAGCTAAGGCGAGGCTTGAGAATTTTCTATTTTTACAATAATTATTGGTAATAAGCTGAGTATTATGATGATAATTAACAAATAAAATCAGTCGAGTGGTCTGTGGTGTTACAACCTTCAGTCTGCTATCCTTACGTTGTGGGTTCGATTTCCATCAGAAGAATGGACCATCTCATCAATCATCCTCCACTCTCCATTACCATGGACATATGTATATGCAGTGTTGCTGATTTTCCCTTTTTTGCAACAACTTATAATTTACAACAGTTATTCCCTCCCTTAACCCATGACAGTGTCAACCCGAAATATTTCTGTCAAGACATTTCACCCGTGCTGGTTCTTTAACTTTTATTTTCTGACATTTCCTTTTATTTTTGGGAAAATAAGGCTGGAAACATTAAATTTTGATAAAATTCGATTTAATAATTTATTATATTTTTGTTCATAAATTTCATCAAACCTTACTTCTGACAATATTTTATTATTTTTAAACGATTATATTAGTTGTGAAGCTCGTACGAGTTGCTATTCTCTAGACATCAAACATTACAATTCTGTATCATCCTATTATATTAAGCAAGTAATTTCTGTATGTATGTATGTTTGTGGAACCACGGATCCAGAAAACGGCTCTAACGATTTCCTCGAAATTTGAAATGTAATATAACCGTGATGGAAAAATAAGATTGCACCAGGTCTCATGTCTGGGAAAACTCTCTGGCAGGATTAATAGAAGAATAAAATATTCCTTATTAAGGCATAGGCCTAATCCCAAGTACTGCGTATAATGGCTGTTATCGTTAGCTGACCAACGCTATCCAGCTGGAGTGAATGGAGTTAAAATCAAGTCTATAACACATGTTCATGTCTGTCAAAAAATTGTGAGAGTTGATCATATCAATTTTGAATTTAATTTTTACAAGGAGGTTCCTTGATTTTTTACAATAACATATTTATGTAATTCAATAATAATTTATGTAATCAACGGTTCGGCCGCAGCTTCAGAGCGAAGCTCGGTACCAGATATTTATCTTCCTGTAGTTGAAAAATCGCTGCAGAATAAAGTGATCTGAACTGGTAAACTCTGCTAAAATGAGAATAATGTGTAAATAAATTACTGGCTACATTATCTAAAGCAATTGCATATCATTCTCCATTTTTTTCTAAATTGAGCATTCTTTATATCTTCCGCTCTGTTTATTTTTGCTAAATTTTGAAGAAATATCGTTTTCTCACTGACTGTACCAAATTATTTTCTGCTCCAGTATTGGCAATCCATTTCGAACATAATAATTATACTGTATATTTTCAGTCTATTGCACTCAATCATGTTTCAATTACACTGAATACATTACTAACAAAAGAACATGTTTTTAATATTATCTAGAAATTGCAAACAGCCTAGAAGCTGTATTTTTGTACTCAATTATTGAGAACAATGTTTTAGATGTGGCTTTTTATCAATATCAATATTTGAAGTTTGTAACAAATTTCTGTATTTACCATGTAAAATACATTGATGCATTGCCGTTGTATATTTTTGAAACCAAAAATGTATGATATGTATAACTATTTTTGTAGATGTAAAAATATAATTTTTTTTGAATCATTGATGAATTTCTCATTACATTCTCTTAGAATGACCCCCATTTCATTCATTTTATCGTCGAGACACCAGAAACCAATTAATCAAGGATTCCCACAGAATGTAGGCTACGTTGCATGTCAGTTCCATACAAATATTCCAATGTAGTAGCCTAAATTCTGTGTGAATTGAGCAGGTTAAACAAGGTACGGTACTGTAAAAAAAACTCTTGAAATTAACAATCAATTGGATATTATTATGGGTTCTAATACTTAGAATAGTGATACTTAAACATTTCTGTATTATGTGAAATAGCCTGAGGAATCGTTAGGAACATGTTTCAAGAAGCGATTCCATGTAAATTTCAACGTAACTACGAAAAACACCCAAATCACAAGATTTTTATGCGTTCGCGCAAAAACGTATGTATTTACGACTCTGAAACCATTTTCATTTGGTCCTCGGTTCATTTTACATATAATATGATATTTTAGTGACTTCTCACATGCCTGAAAATACATAAAAGTTCAATAAACACATCGTAACAAAAACACTGTGGAGATCAGCTTTGAATCTTACCGGTTGTACAGGACAGCTACTGCCATCTAGCAGCAAAAAGAAGTACTCATGCCGACCGGCTATGAATATCGACAGATGGAAGAAAGCTGCTCAGAGCTATAGTTAATTCGTATATAGTACAGTGGCCACGATTTAAAATTCTTCTTTTACTTTTCTTCTTGCAAAAACTTGAAACTTCAAGATATCGTGAAATAAAAAATCGTATGGCGTTCTTCACAAAAAATTAAAAGGAAAGTATCTGATGAGAAAATGTCGAAAAACGCAAGGTTATGGAGTAAAAAATTATTAAATGTCGGAAATTTTTTCACAATTTTTTATTTTCCTGACATTATTAGGACTCAATAAGCATCAATTCTGGTATTGAAAAATGTAGAATGCTCTGAAGAATCGATTGAGACCAGTTCCATGCTGCTAGATGTAGTAGTTTTTGAGATATTGCTAAAAAAAGCCGAACTTTCAGGATTTTCTCATTAATATGCTTATTACTAAAAAACTACGCGTGTGACATGCTTGAAACTATTTCAATTCGATTCCTCAGTTCATTTCCTAGATCCCAGTGCATTTTGATAACATTCAACCCGCTACAAGCTTCAAAATGATCGAATTTTAGAGTAGGATGCCTAGTCTGGAAGTAATCTATAATCCTGAAGTTTGTGAGGGTTTGAATGATGCCAATATGATGGAAAATTCTATGAAGAACCTATTGAGGGCATATTCAAAGACACAGGATGAAAGGCTTTTCTGATAAAAAATGAAAAGTCCATAAAAAATTGAAAATCAGATTTTTTCGAGATTTTGTTATGGAAGCATATGTAATCTTGAAAATTAGGATAGGAACATCTGATAAACTGATATCCGGAAATCAACCCCTATCAAACTGCAGCCCTTCAAAGATGTCGATTTCCAATGCTATTTTTATTTTTCCTAGAGCTATTAAGGGATCTAAAGGTTTCAAAATATTTTTGTATCATGTGAAATAGCCTGAGGAAACGTTTGGGTCATGTTTCAATATTCATCGAAAGACATCGATCAGATATTGCGCGGATTTCTGTCTCATTACAGTGACTAGATAAAAGATCTTCTATCTATAGGCAACCTCATATAGGCAGCCTCTGTCATCTAGCAGCGAAAGGAAGAACTTAGTCGATGATGTGAATAGACAGTAAAGTTCACCATAGACATACCTATAAGTTGGCTTATTTGCACATTTATCAAATTTCCAGAATTTAAAATTCTTCTTTTCCTTTTCTTTCTCTTGAAATTTTAAACTTCAAGATATCGTGAAATAAAAAAATAGTATGATATTCTTTACACAATAGAAGAAAATAATATCTGTCGGAAAAATGCATTTTCATTTTTATTTTTATATGCCGTAAATGCAAGGTTATCGCGTGAAAAATAATTGAAAGTTGAATGAGTTGCCAAGAATTTAGTTTTTGACTTGATAAGCATCAAATTGGGTACCGTAGCGGTATTGAAAAATCGATTGAGACTACAGTGTCTATACAAGACAGTGTGGCCATCTCATGTCTTGTTTTCTATTGGCTAATAGCTTGGGAGGTCATCTTGCTCTGTATAAATGCATTGGCTTATATGGGAGCAAAACTATTATTATCATATATATTTGAAGATATTCATTTTAGCTCAACCTAAGCGCCTGTGAATCTGAAGAAGGAACTTACCTTGATATTTTTACACAGTTTAGAAAAGTTAAGACGTTCTACAAAACTATTTGTTCGACTAATTAACTAGACATAATAATCATCTACCATTTAATCACCTTGCTCCGCATACAGAGCGGAGCTCGATGCCCAGATATATACAAGAAATTGATTGACAAGAAAGAAAACACATTATTTTTTTAGTATTTTATTCTCAAATTATACTTGAATATTAAGTTTATTCCAACACTTCAATTAGAATCATCAACTAAGTAAATTTGTAAAAAATCTAAACTAGACATTAATTTTGCATACAATGATGTACGATGTTCAAAGACAATAATCGATTTATGACACATAAATAGCTTACGAAAAATATTAAAATAAATAGAAATTGATAGTAATTCACTTTCACATGACATTCACAATCGAAAAAAAGAAATGCCCGAGCAATATCATTATTACAGGGTGAATAAAATCAGATAATAAATTATCATTAAAATCTAAAACCTTGCTTATCAATTGAATGAGTAAAGACATCAAACTTTTTTGTTGAATGCTCACTGTAACATAATTCTAATATAATTATTGTAAGACAAAATGGATATTTCCATAAGGGAAAATTGAAATGGAATATAGAGTTGGAATGCCAATTCAGAATGTAGTATTACTCAATTTTGGAGAACTTTGAGATTTTTAAAAGAATATGAGCGATCCCCAATAGGCTATTAAACAGTTTTCGGAATTGTTTATTCCATCATACGCGTAAATTATCTCTTTTCAAGATATTATTAATCGCAAGGTTTTTTTCACATTATACCGAAACTAGGCATTTTCGAAAGAATAATATCATGCATCACACTGTTTAACATAAACCATTATTTCATGCGATGGATTTCTAGTTGATAGAAATTCACGAAGCCGTGATCTTCTGGAGGGCACATCCGGATGTTGGACTTTAGCTCACTCAATACGACGGAAGCGTGAAAAAGTCTAGTTTTGGGGATTCATTTTTTCAACATCTCAAGAATGCTTCACATTCTAATGGAAGTCTATTTGTTTGAAATTTTATTTTTTTGAAATTAATTATTCCAAATATTTTGATCTAGAAGTACATCATAAATAGAATTTACCTAATAAAACAGAGTTTAAAATTATTATTAAAAAATGCAAACTTTCGATTACAGATTCACTTTTACAACTAACCATGGTTAACATTAATATTATTCCTATATAATAATATAGTCATCTGTTTATGTGGTTTTTCAAATACTTCTAGTATTATTATTACTTTATATGTACAAAATCTAAAGAGAAATGAAAGCTTTTTCATAGAAAAAGCTTTCCAAATCTCACCAATATTCACTTCAATTTTTCAGCGATCTACATTCACCTGAAAATTAAAACCAGTTTCTACAATAGACTAAAAGCACAATAAAACCCGATGATGGCACAAATATAGGCTCAGAAAAGATTAGCCAATAGTATTATATGATATCCAAGGATTACATTATAAATCATAATGTAGATTTGTTAATTATCATTGATACAAGAAAAAACAATTCATTTAGGTTAAAAGCACTACACTGATAACTTATTATTAAAATGATTGTAAAATAGCTACCTAAATAAAGTGTAAAATATAAAAAATATCAATAAAATATGGAAATTGAATGTATAGGTAAAAGCTCATACCTAAGTAACTAACTAAGTCATTCATTTAGTTTCATCGCACATGGTTTATTGGACCAGCGCATATAACTTACATACATGTACATACACTCTACTCTTAATAATCACACACATTTGAATGAGATATATGCTTATCACTGAGACAGTCCCGGCATATACACAAGTCAAACCTCATCGATCAAGAAGAAGTCGTTGATCATTTATGCTATCTACATTTATTGAAATTACATCATTTAGGCTAGTTTTCTGTTGTCAATATATGTACAAAGCTCTCCTCGAAGAGAGCTCATCTATTCTCAAGTTGCATTCACAGACTAACCAAGGAACGGACTCGGCTCAATCATTACGTTAAAAACCTATTTGCAAAACATAACAGACTAATAGAAAACTAAATATGAACACATCAACAATATTATTCTCAAGTTATTCACAGTCTAGCTCGTGGTGAGTTTGATGAACCGATTGTACTATGAACGAGCTGCCTACGATTAGAAGACGTGGATCCAGATAACTAGTGTTCTGTTCACTCATTCATTCATTCATTGATTAACAGGTCAGACCAGGTGATCGCACTGGTCTGCAGGGGCAAATCACTAGTTGGCGTAGTGGTCGAACGATCCCAGGTACTCCAAAGCTGCCTTGTAGCAAAACTGGTACTGATCCTGTCAATAATAACATTCACAATAAATTAACGGTACATAAATAATAATTTATGCTATATTTTGAAATCTCTGAGCTACTCATTTGATTGACACTATATTAAATTATGTTAGAACGATATTACAGTTTATTAAAATTTGTATTCAGATTTTATTTCATAAATTTATACTGTTATTCAGGGCAAATCGATTTGATTTCATACCAATAATTACAATATCCTATTTACTTAAATTTTGATGATATTTAATTTCAAGACAAAACTTTCAACTCAAGTAACTAATTGAGTAACTAATAATTTATTTATTTGATTAAGATATTTCGATAAGGAAAGAAAAAATCAGGCGTTCGCCCAAAACTGCTATTTCAATTTTAATTGAAATGTCAAAATGTCCCTCACAAGTCAGTTTATAATCAATGAATCTCGAAAATATAATTCTATTTTTGTAGCTCTTCTTCTTTTTCTTCTTCTTCGTGATTGCATCATGGTATATTATGTGATTAGGCATATTTGGGAAATTGGAAGCTGATTATATTAAGTTATACATTTAAAAAACTAACATATCTTTACCCAAGTTCTAACAAAAAAACTAATGGTCTTTTAGTTGATTAATTTGGCACGCGGTGATACCGATCTGTGTCGAATCTACTATATAAGTGAGCTCCATATTTATCATATAATAAAAAAATGTGTTTCTTTTTTCGTAAACTGAAAAACTTTTAGAAATTAAAGGGCTTTTGAAAAAAGCTTTTACAAATTTCCAGTAGCAAGCCTTCTGACTGGAAAAAGTAGAATTTAGTCGAGCTCTTACTTTGCTCGTATACCAAAGTACAATTTTGCATGTTTCAAGCAAATTAAGTCTTTGAAATCTCAAAATTATTTCTTCCTGCAGCTTGAAGAAAACTGTGACCCAATCTTTAGAAAAATGTTTGGAAGTGCAATCCAAGCAGGGTACAAAAGAATTGTAAGATTTAAAAGATTGAATTTATTCAAAACATGCAGTGTACATAGTATGTTAAGCAAAGAGAACCGAGCTACAAAACGTTCAATCTTAATCATTAGAATATGGACGATATATAACTTGCAGCACTATTCAAAACTAACTTTAAATAACAGTTGCATGAAAATTCAATCAGGCTTATCTATTACCACCGTTAAATTATGTAATTGGTCGTCGTTGGAGATGAATTTGAATCGAACTTCAGTTAAATTGGATCATTTCACATGGCTTATAACAACTTGAATTTTGGTGCATCTGGCTGTAATACTCAATATAAAAAAAAAATAAAAATCAAACACCCTTTTTTGAAAACTTTAAAATTATAAAAAAACACAATAATTTAAAATTTTCAAAAAAGGGTGTTTGATTTTTATTTATTTTTCAATTATTTTAAATAGCCCTAAGTTTTAAAGTTCATTACTCAATATGATTATGAGAATGCGAAATGACTGACCTCAGTGGATACCATGGCCGGTCGCTGTGTCCTTAAAATCCTAACAGTCTGAAATAAGTCGACCACGCCCTCATACTGCATTCGCTCCAGAACAATGCTCAGTGTTATAAACACACCCGTCCTGCCAACTCCAGCGCTGTAATTCATAACATAAATAACTAAATATTACATGTTTCAAATACATTTTTTTTATTTTCAAATGAGAATACAGTGTGAATTCACAGAATACAGATTATAATATTCCTATAAAATATCAATTAACATTTCTATTTTTTGTCCGTAATAATAAATTAAGTAGATTGGAAATGGAAATATTTTGAATTATCATTTTAAATCAATAGTATTTTCAATAAAAGTACTTTAATTAATTAGAATTATTCTTTATTTTTCAGACATCGCGACTGTGTAATCATAGTGTGGACATTGACAGTGTCACTTTTGATTGATCACCTCAGTCAAGTCCTCCATACTTTTGCCAATTCTCGAAAGATTTACATTGGAAGGACAAGTGAATCATATGTTAGGCTATGCTAAAGTTAAAACTTTTCAACCTAAAATTCGCCTAGGCTGCTTTGCAAGTGCTATTTTCTATCGAATTGAATAATAAAAAGTTATAATAGAAGTAAAGAAACAATATTTTATTTCAGAGAATTGATTTCTAATGTCATTCATCTTGTAAAACGTTAAACAAATCAGCTAATTTTCCAAATATTATTGTTAAATATCATCAAAATTTAAAAGATTTGCAAATTTATGGCGTCTGGTGGGAATAATTTTAATCCCTGCATATAGTTATGAATCGTTTCACTCTAAGTATGCAGTCTCTGTAGTTATATCAGCAATGCTAACCTGCAGTGAACAGTGATGGGTCCATCCTGTCCGAACTGCTCCTTAGTCTTGTGCACTTGTCCGATGAAGTCGATGAATCCGTCTCCGGACTTGGGTGCGCCCTGCTCTGGCCAGTCGGTGAACTGGAACTGGCGCAGCGTGCGCGAGCTGCCGTCGCGTGCGTCGGTCACCTTGAACTCGCGCAGAATGTACTGCGGCATGTTGTACTCGGCGATCGGGTCCACCACGAAGCACTGGTAGCGCACCGAACGCTCACTCGGCCAGTACTGGTGGCATTTCTCCTGCAACAGCATCAAATTTGAAAAAATGACTTTTTGACTTTGATTGGTGGGAAAATTATGTAAAGGGATGGATCCAATATTAATTCACTCAATTATAGGTCACCCATCCAAGAGCAATCTCAAGTGATCGTGACTTGACCTCATAATCACTAAACAATTGTATGACTTTTATTTATTTATTCATCATTACAGAGGCAACTCGAATAAACTATGAACAAAGACCTGAAGACCTTAATCGAGAACGATTGAGATTATAACTGAATCAGAAGCTGATCAGACTCATCACATAACTGAATACTGAGTAGGCTGCAACGTATTGGTTTTGTGAAGTGCCCTTCCCCTTCCTGAGAGTTTGGTAAGCATGACAATAATGATGGAGTTGTTTTCCGATTATTTGTTCCTTATGACAATTTTCTATGCTCTCCAAGAGTTTCCCGGAACAAAATTGAATCAAATGTTCCCAAAGCATGTGCCCTTGAATTCTAATGGATTCAACATACCTGATAAGATATATCTATTGGAAGAATTGCTTCAAGTTTCCCACAAAATTATATTAATTTGTAATTTCTTGTCAAAAAATCAAGAAAACCTGTCAATGAAAAACCAAAGACCTTAATCGAGACCATTGAAAATATACGATTATAAATATGTATAAAATTAGATGCTGATCCTACATTGAACGACACAACGTTGAATGCTAATAAACAATAACAGATCACTATCATTAAATTAATATGAGTTTCCAATAAAATTATGTCTATTTTGTTAATTTCTTGCCAAAGGGATAATAATTGAAAACGTATAAATCGAGAACCATTGACCACATTACATTAGAATCAGCTAAAATGACTATAGTCTGTTCGAGTAAAGAAGACATCCTGGTAAGATGGGAAAATGACTCCAGTTCGGTCAATATTCGTTCAAAAATTATAAATTTGGTCTCAGTTCTTTTATGTTTGAACCAATATTGACCGAGCTGAAGTTATTTCCAGAATGTCTTCTTTGCTACTCGTATATAGCTGATCAGACAGGTTTACCTCCTTGGATCAGATTCATTACATTTATAAATCAACTAGAAGTAATTAGCATACCCTTCCCATCTCCTTGAGTTTGGTGAGCATGACAATGATGGTGGAGTTGTGCTCCCAGAGCATGCGCCAGAGGTCCTCGGTGGTGTCGGGCAGCGGGCCCTGTGTGGCGATGTAGGCCGAGCGCTGTCGGTAGCCGTCGATGATGCTGGCGTTGATGTAGTCGGATCCCTCCACACCGCGAATGGGCGCCAGGCACACGCGGCTACTCTCGAACGGCAGAATGTGCACCAGACGGTTCTTGTGCTTGTTCACCGGTAGGTTGGCCGAAACGAACCTCGTCGAGTCGCATTTGATGTTCGATAGTTTCTGAAGCGCAAACATGTACATTTACTCAAACACTGATGTAATAGTGATTTAATATCAAGTAATAGTGCGAATAGAAAGACATATTATTATTGTATTTGAAGAGAGATGTTATGGATATAAAATAAGCAAATTTGGCCCTAATAAGGTTGACCGAAACGAACCTGGTCAATTCACATTTTATGTTCGATAGTTTCTGCACAAAAAACGTACACATTTACCTGAACTCTGATTTAATAATCATTCTTGTTTAAGTGGGTGAGTAATATAATTGAGTATGAATATAAGTATGAACTTACATTCATAATCAATGGTATTGATTAGAATAGAATAGAATAGAAAAGTCTTTATTCATCACATGTAATAAATACATTGGAACAGTATCAATAAATTACAATTTATACATATTTATATATATAACTTACTCTAGCCTATTATCTAGAAACAAAAGACTTAAAAAGAAGAAACTGTGAGTTTGGTCAAAAATCAATGTCAAACTCTTAAAAAGAATACAGTGATAATTTCACCAGATATTCCTTTAAACTCTTTGCAAACATTGTAGGATCATCTAATATTTGCAGAATGCTTGGTAACTTCACAAAACACTTCTTACCCCTGTATACAGTTTTTTTTCGTAAAAAGATCTAATCTGTGCCTCTCTACTAATAGTGCAAATAAAAAGACATGATGTTATTGAATTTGAATAGAAATTTTATGGGTGACAAAGTACAAATTTTGTATCCAACCATTGATTTTTGTACCCATCATCACTAAGTATAGCAGAGGTTTGATCACTGATGTAATATCTATTTGTGTATTAAGAGTGGGAATCGGTTGGGATACGAAACGCTTCAAATATTGATTTAAAAGCTATAATTGTAATTTATGAATGTCACGTAATTTCTGCAACGAAAGAAACTGGTTTTCCACAACGTTCCTTCACATTTCCTACTCTCATTCATATCGGAATCTGTAACTCATGAAAATCCATTCCATTTCAATTTTCAAGTCACTGTTTCTAATCTCTAATTTCTAGTGATTTCTGATGACCGTTCAATAAAAAGTTTGAGGTTCCAAGTACAGTTCAATATGATCAAAACTTTGTCTATTACCTCTTCTGTCGTAGAACTTCTAAGATACCTTTTAAAGTTCATGTACAACTTTTTCTCCAGGTTTCACTGTCTCTACTATCTAGTTACTTCTGGAGATTGTTCAATAAATAGATAGTTTTTCGTTTTAAGTACAGTACTTTATGATAAAAAAATTCTCTATTATCTCTTCTATCTTAGAACTTTCAAGATACCATTAGAGGTATAGTGATGTATAGTGACTTACCTTAAACTCAAGTTCCATTCCGGTGATGGAATCTCCAAGATCAGTCTGCATCAGTTTCGTGATGTGAGTGTGGAGATTCCTGGCAGGCACTTCTGTATTGCCACAAATGACCGCTTCTAGCAGGGCGTCATGTATAAATATGTACTGATCCTCAGTCTGAAATCAAAAAACAATTTCGGTAATACACAGAAATGAGGATTTAATATTATTTGGGAAGATACTATGTTTCCGCTTCAGAAGTTTTTAAAATAAAACATATTTCAAACTCGAAAACGTTAAAAATAAAACATATTATTCCATATTGCATAAAATATTTTATTCATATATGTTCCCATATGCAATCAAGCTTGGAAAAAGATTTGCATGTGTGCAATTCAGATAAATAAGACTGATGTTAATTTTTAATATCATTTCAAAAGTTCTATGCAAAGGTACTGTTTTTTATTTATAGTGTATTATACTATTGCTTTTCAAATTTATTCAATTGTATTCCATTGTCTTTTTTCTGACGAATAAATCATTCATTCATTCACTACGTGACACGAAAATTGAGTGATAATAGAAAGAAAAGTTCAATGGATGAAAGTTTGCATTCAATAATAAACTCAAGTCCAATTTCTGGATTTAAAAATACTAGTCAAATCAGTAGAATTTACCCTTTTAGTTAATTATTTATTGAGTTTATAATTTCACTAGAATGGTATAAATTCACTAAAGTCACCAAATTGAAAGATTCAGTTCAATTTAGTGTAACTAAAATTTGAAAAGAATTGAATTTCCATTATTAACTCAATCTTCTTGCTCATATAAGCAGCCCTTAATACTCTCGGTAGTCCGAGATAGAAATTCAATGTGGCACTTCATCCAACATTGGCTTTATCGAAAATTTGATTATTTAAATTTGAATATAGTGGATTAATAAAACAGATCAGTAGCCTAGCCGCACCTCATACTAATATTAACAAATGATATTACCTGGACCATATAGTTGCGTTGCGCCCTCAGACACGTGACATGTCCGTAGATGTCAATGCTCTTCTCGTGGCGCATGCGCTCCATCATGGAGTCGATCACAATGAAGCAGCCGGTGCGGCCGACTCCCGCACTGCAGTGCACGACCAGCGGCCCCACGCCCACTCCCCCCCGCCCCGTTGCAGCTGCGCACCCGTCGCAGGAACTGCAGGAAGGGCGCCGGGTGATCGGGCACGCCGTGGTCCGGCCACGCGGTGAACTGCAACTGCTTGATCTCGCGTCTCTCCGAGTAGTTCGACTGCAACCACACACAAAATCAAATCATTTATTTTTTCTTAAAATACCCAACAAACTATCTATGAACAAAATGAATAGGTACAGTATTTACAAAAAAGTTGAATTATTTATAATTTCTTAAATAATAATCTAAGCATGAATTTATTTTTAATTATTTATTTATCATCACACCACATTATACTTTGACTAATTACTAATTAGTAGGCCTAAGTGTTCAACATACTCAATTAGTGTGTATTGACAGAAACCTATTGATTCTGTTTGGGATGCAATGAAATTTACAGGATACCAATATGATGCAAAAATTCAAGTAGAAACATGTTAAGGAAAAACTAAAATTATTTAAAATCAAGTTGCTTTCTATGATGAAATTTATTTGATATAGTTATAGATTTTGGCGATATAGTTATTAAAAAGTAATTAGTCATGAGAGTATCCGTTACATGATGGGTGATTGAGACAATGAGTTACATGTATTTAGAATTACGGTTTCTATGTACTGTCTTTCATTGCGTTCATCAGTTGTTCAACTGCTTCAAACTTTTTCAAGTGAGTTATATGTTTTCATAAAAAACTTATTGATCTGATTGATAAAACTAATTGAATGAAAATTTTAAATTTTGAAAAATAAGTGGAAACTTGAATTAAATTAAACTGATCGAATAATTAACTAGAACTATTGATCGAAATATTTTTATGCAGTGACTTTCTAACAACATTTTGTGATAAGAAGGTTATCGTACATCTATAGTTGCCAAGACTCAAATTGGAAAGGCTGATATCTTCAACTAATATTTCTGTATTTTGTTTCATTCTAACCTTATTGATATGGAAAGTTCGGATGCAATAGGTGGCTAGCTCTTGTACATCAGACAGCGTGACAGTTATGGTTCCATAGGTCTCAGTGCCTCGAGAAGGCCAGTACTGGTCGCATTTAATCCTGGTGCGCTCTTCCAGTTTAGTCATCATTACAATTGTAGCCGTGCGTAGTTCCCAACACATGCGCCAGAAATCAGCGATTGTCTCTTGTAGAGGTCCCTGAAAAACAAATCGAGAAAACAATTGGAATATAATAGAATAGGAAAATGAATGAAATCAGAGAATGAAGAAGGAGCTATCAGTATGTAACGATGAAGTATAATTAGTATCAGTTTACAGTATAAAGATACATACCATTGGTAACGGAACAATTTCAAGTTATAATAGATATTAACGAGTACAGAATCCAACAAGATATTGTGATAATAATTTTATTACAAATTCTGATAGGTAACAAGCAATCAACAAACGTCTTCAACAAGTACATTCACTTCATATGAAACGGAAGGTAACCAAATGAGAGACTTATTTAGCATTGAAATAGGTGAGAACAATGCACATCAGATGAAATGAACCGGCTTGACTCATTTTGTATGATATGTAATGTTAGTTTTTAACAGGTTTGTTTAATTTTATCGTATTATTTCATACTAATTTCATACCTTCTTTTTCTTTTTCTTGACCCCCTTCTGCCTTTACAGCGTAGGGGTAACTAATTTCATACTCTTTAATTCTATCTGGTGTGAAAGCACTCTAGTTTAGTTTTCAGTTGAGACCTGGACTTCCCGATAATCCCAATAATATTGTCAGGACTATTCAATTTTTGAAAAAAATCACTGTGTTAACTTTGAAAATACATGAATTTGTTTGGCTTTTTTATATACTTCTATAATCAGAAATTAATTGCCTTTTTGCTTCAATCTCTTCAACAAGTAGGTGAGAATTGTTCATGATAGTTGATTCAAGTGCTGTAACGGAGTGTTCATTGAATAATCTTTTAACATATATTCTAGAACGTATTGTAGATAACCAAAAATACTGAATCTTGAGTGGTTAATATAAAAATAAGAATTGCACAGCAAGAGTGAAAACCATTCAATTAAAAAAATCAAGTGTCTAAGTGAAAGTCATTAGTATCTACTAAGTTTTTAGGCTTATTATCACCAACAGTTCAAGTAGGAAGAAGACAAAAGAAGAAATTAAAAAAATCGTTCTAAGCTATTCCTAACGCAGCTAAATATATCAGAAATTGAGAAGAAAAAATGATAAATTTGAAGATTACCTGAGTAGCGACATAAGCATTGTGTTTCCTATATCCATCACAGTAGTTGGCGTTGATGTAGTCGGTTCCTAGCATATTGTCAACTTGTTGCAGTATCACACGTGAGTGATCGTAGGCTATCACATTTGCGTAA
Source organism: Sogatella furcifera (assembly GCA_017141385.1). Taxonomy (NCBI): domain Eukaryota; kingdom Metazoa; phylum Arthropoda; class Insecta; order Hemiptera; family Delphacidae; genus Sogatella; species Sogatella furcifera. The sequence goes on from CM029549.1 coordinate 14,817,133, forward strand.
CGGTTTTTCGGCTTATTAACCTCCATATTCGAATGGTCCCAAGTGAACTGTTGGCCGGGTTCGATTGACTGGAAAAGAACAATTCATGTGATGAAATACGTGATCACAATTGGACTTTGTGATAATAAATAATAATCCGTATTAAAAGAGTATGGATATTGTGGTGTAAGCGTGTAAGACGGATAAAATGATGTAACGACCGAAATCGATATTCAATAAATAAGTGGCTTTGACAATATTTAGTAATTTTATTCAATCTTTAAATATAATTTGATATAAAAAGATCTAGATCAGAGGTCGCATCAACTTCTTAATACATGAATGTTATGAAGCAAAGAATTCTAGCTTCTATTCTAGCAAGCTGTAAGAAATTGAGTAAGACATTTGCTGTTTAGTAGCTGTTCTGCTACTATAGTTTAGGTTCATAGTGGGTTGGAGAATGAAGATGAAAGTCAAGATGTTCAACTGTTCCTAGCCTCATTCCTCCTCCATAGATTTGGCGTGATTTACAAATATAGAGAAGAGAATTATATAAATCTAAAAGTTTTTGATATTGAGGAGAAATAACTTGGATTATTATAAATATTGTAGGAATACATTTCCATTAAATTTTTCGAATACAGTAACACATGCTTGAAGATATCATTAAATTTCAGTTTGATTGAAAGTCTCCAGATTACAATTAATACAAGTTAATTTTTTTGGTTTTACCAACTCAGCCTACCACGCTTCAAAAATTATTATTTACCTCCAATATCAGAATTACAAGTTGGAATCCATATAATTACAGAACTGTCTTATTCTCTCTATTTTGAAGATAAAATATCAAATTTTGAAAGTCACTCCAATCTATGAAGGGGGAACCAATCACAGTTAAACATCTTCATCTTCGTTTTCATATTACGCTCAATCTTCCTTTACATCTTCATTTTTGAACCCACTATAAACGCACCCGTATACAAACTATAGAAGGCTTTTACTCACTTCATATTCCTGAGAAAATTTGAGATTGTCGTTAGCCTTGAGGCGGTCGATATGGTTGGAGAGCTCGGTGACGGGAATGGGCGGATGCGAGATCATGCCGGGCGTCTGGAAGTTGATGCGACGCATCTCTACGGGGTCGGAGGGGGCATGGCACGTGGCCACCTCCCCCCCTCCACTCATCAGCGGCTTCGTCACCGCCGCCTGATCCGGCGTCTTGCAGTGCTGCTTCCGCCTACAACAAATTCGAACGCAAACAGCATAACACAACACTGCTACTAACCATGTACTGTGTTAAACAATGGGTTTCGTAACATTAAACTGATACACCTAACCAATTTTATTATGGCAATAATCTTGTTTGAAATTGAAACAAACTCGTCCCCCCTTCCCTTCATTGCTATCAATGGCCTCCTCCCTTGACATGAAGAGAAATTAAAAATAGTATGTAGAATATATGAGAGAATGTATCCCTTTGCCTAGGGCTACTATCAATGTATACTAATGAATAAAAATTGAAACCACTGTACTCTTTTTATTTGAACACATGTTTCGCTCTCTCAACTTAAAGAGGCATTCTCAATTGTGATTTACAAATCCATTTACTAAGATGATGAGAAAATGTGGTATATTTTGAGATTAATCGCTGTTCTAACCGGTAATGTCATGTGCTTAATGAAATACCGGTAATGTATTTTAGAAAACTATGAAAATATTCTATCAATACCCGAGAAATTCAATTTTGTTTGACAGAAAACATTTTGAGATCGGAGTTCAAATAATATTATATAAGTGTCTTCGGCTGATAAGACACTTGTATTATCGGCATAGAAGGCACAATTCAAAGAGCCAATTCTAACACAATTATTGGAATAGAAAAAATTATGTGTAAGTCGGTAGTAACGCTTCGAAAAAATGTGTTTATGTGGCTTTCGAAGCTAACCTTGGCATTTATTGTTGAATAAATCATCTGAAGTAGATGAATATAGTAGATAAGAACTTAATTAACGGGGGACTAGGAGCACCACTTACTTCTTAACAATGAAGAGTAGTACAAGGCAGATGGAGAGCATGAGCGCGGCAATGATGGGCCCGATGACCCAGACCATGCCGGCCTCCTCGGTGTTGCGGTTCATGCTGACGTCAGAGTTCTCGACGGGCACGTACGGGTTGGGGCGGCGGGGCGGCTCGCCCGGGGGCACCTCGCGCATGTCCAGCGCCAGCAGCTCAGAGAACGGGCTCGATGTGAACAGGTGCTGACACAACAAATAAACATAAATTAAGAAAGAATAAAGACAGATTCATCTTTAAATTATTATTGTATATCATAATATTGTAATATATACTTTAAAGCTAAAATTTATAAATCATCGATCCAGTATATTTGTGTCACTTCAGAGCGACTGTCGGCTTAAGTAATTACTTTTTAGCGCTAATCTTGTAATTAATTTTTATATTACCATCTCAAACAGGTCTAGTATTTCGAGCTGCAAATGCTCAATCGGAATTTCATTTTATTATGTAATAGTACCTACCTATTTTCCCATGTTGTCAAATTAGTATTACTTTTATTGTGTATTTTTAAGCTTGTTGTGAATGTTCTATTTCTGTCAATAAAACATTTCAATTTTTTATTTTCGTGAATTATTAATCATTGAACTGGCATAACTTGTATTCATAAAATACATTAGAAAAATGATGAAACATAATAATGTGGATTTTTCATCACAGAACCATTCAATTTAGTGCAGATCAGAAAACGGATTCAATGTGAAAAGTATTACAGATTTACAACAGTTTGATAAACAATAATACAATCTTGATTAACAGAATATTAGATCAGAAATTTATGAAGAGAAGGACTTCTCCAAGTTGGATGAGTTGTGAATTCTAATGATCCAATCAACTTGATAGGGAAAGTAATGGAATTGTTTGAAGTAAAGGAATAGAAGTGTTTAAACTTTACAGTTGAAAGAAAACATAAATGATAAAAGAGATTTTTTTGCTGGTGATGATGTGATGTGATGATGATGATGATGATGATATGATAGTTTTGTTATAAATACAGTATTAAAAATTTAATAGTGATCATTAGATTACCTATTAATTGGAAAAACTGTTAAAGCAAAATGTGAACCAACCTTTTGTGGTGTGTCAACGATAGCTCTAACGAATATTCTATAACGTATTGTACGATTCAGCTTCCTATTAACAAAGCCCTCATATGTATCACCAGAGCCCAAGTCGAAAGTATATGGAATGTTTCGTTGTGGAAATTTAGCAGCGATGTAGGGAGCTCGTTCCCTTTCATTTTTGTTTCCTTTATTGGCAATCATCTGCAAAAGATAGTAATCACAATTGAAAATCAGTACTCATCAAACACTTCGTACCATCATTCTTGAAGGACAGATTCTATTTACTTTAATACTTTCTGAATCAATGCATAGTTAGTTATATTAGTATAATTGTAAATATATCAATTAATTATAGCAATATTATAAATACTCAGAAGTTCGAGAGCTACGTCTGATGTTCAGCTATGAGGTGGATAACAAACACTGACATACTATCAATAACTAACAAAATAGCAGATATAGCTCGATAAGACGTATCGAGCGATTTTTCGATAACACCGCCCAATTTCAAGATGCTAATATTAAATTTATAACAGATTGATTGAAAGAGTTGTATTTTGTTCAAAATTATTGTCAGTATAAAATCAATACATTTCGATACATGATAGATAACGCTTTCATAAATGCATGTGTATTGGACTAAACATACTGTGAATTGTTTAGTAAACAAAAGTAGTTTTGAAAATATTGTAATTTTCCGATCATTTATTACTAGTAAACACACATACCTCTTCTGTAGAAAACTGGTCGGGATTTTTGTGCATTGTTAACTTGTCCTCAGGAACAACGATCAGGTAGTAGTGACTGATTGGTCCATATTCTTCAGAAGCTTGAGGTAAAATAACCTGGAAAAATGAGACAGAATTTACAATTGAATTATTTATTATAATGATCATTTATTTTAATAATGATAATAATTTATTTAAAATAATGAAATTTAGAAAATCTGATAAGCTGGTTTTAGTTCTTGTTTCAATCCCAGCAGGGATAATAATGATTGTAATGATAGGAAAGTTGAGAAGATTCCTAGTACAATACATCCCTTTTTTCACTACACTTTCAATAATTCTGACTATGAATTTATTTTATTACAAATTCACATCTCATACAATATTATACGATGGATGATCAACTTAATTTTTTTTCAAATACAAGTTTTGTTAAATTGTCAAGCAGAGAAGACATTCTTTCAAAAAGGCCGATTAAAGCGAAAGTGTAACTACACATGCGAATATCAGAAAATTTTAGTGTAATATCACTTCTGCCAAAATGCCGCTGGTGAGATGTGATAAGAGACAGATGGTAAGAGTGGGAATATTTTCATTTCGACAGCTGACAGCATTGGACAGAAGCCATTTTGAAGGAATGTCTTCTTTGCTTGACAAGACTGTACTAATTGCGGTGCGTGACACTTATAGTCGTCCACAGATCATTGGAATAACCAAGGACGACCAATTCTTCCGACTCCCTGTTTCTTCCTCCGGTGATGCCGCTTCGTACTTAGGGGTAGCTAGTAAGAGAGTGTGTGTGAGAGAGGAGTGATGTTTTGTTTGGGTGAGGGTGGACAACAGTGGCAACAGAGCTCAGCAATCCCGTGACCTTGGTTATTCCAATGATATGTGGGCGACTATAGAATATATACTGCTGCTTTTTACCTTGAGTTTTTTTTACTTGAGATTGATAATGGTGTAGCAACCGAAACCGGAATCTCAATTTTTAATAAATAAATAAATAGTTTATTAATGGAAGCAACAGGCTTATAAGCCCATTTTGCCTCCTATACACAATACAATAATAATCAAAAATCATAAAGTAGAGATGAAAAAAAAGTAAAACCAAACATAAGTCATACAAGCAAACTTTTGACTAATTGCTAGTGAAAAAAAACATTTTGAATAATTATAAACGTATGAAAATAAAATGGAGTCTGATCAATAATTATTAAGAAATAAGATTAAATTAGATCATCAAAAATTGTAACAACTACGATGTATTATGATAGAACAATGGAAAATAATAAATACGAAGGAGTAAAAGACAAAAAAGAGAGAAAAGAATGAAAATGTCTGTGTAATTTACTACCACTTAATCATACTGGAATGCAGGCAAAAACCCCGAAATGATAGATCGACCGCTACTCTACCAAACCATTTGCAACTCAGCGGAATCTGAATGGGGAGAACCAAAAGACATCTAAGTGCTGAGAATAATTATTGAAGATTCTCTGAGCTCTAATCAAAGGAGAGTTATTATTAAATCGATACTGTTTATTTGCCAATGGCTCAACAGCCCATGAAGGATTCATATTCACTCCTCTATACAGTCAGTACAAGCAAAGAGTGCACCCCAGCAAGATACTGTGGTTTGTCAATATCTTGTTGTCTTGACTTTCAGTTTTAGTTTACCAAAGATAGATAATGGTGTAGCAAACCAAAACCGGTATCTCGATTTTTAATAAATCTGTAGTTTGACAATGTCGTTTTTCATTAAATACGGATCACTACCAAAATATCACTATGGCCATTTCAACCACTCAACAATCATCATGTATATCCATTCCATATACCTGTATCTCCTCGCCGTTGACGACCCCGTAGAAGTCAGGCTTGACCATGGGCTGTGGCGCGGCCATTTGCGTGGTGACGGTGATGCGCGTGGGCGGCCGGTAGCGGTGGTCGCCGGGGATGGCACTCACGTTCACGTTGTACGTGGTGAACGGAGACAGCTCGTTGATTGTGTTGGTGCGTGCGTGTGCCTCCAGTAGGATGGTGCGTCGCGGCACTATCTGCGTCTGCGTCATGCCTTGCGAGTCCAGAAACTCCTTCACTGCGTCGAACGATATCTAGAACAGAGCAATTATTAATCATTCATGTGAGTGCAATTATTACGGTAATCACTCAACGAAATTTAAAACAAAGCGAATAGGTAGACGTAGATCAAGAGTGAGGTAATTATTCAATCATTTTTACAATAATGGTTTAATCAATTTTCTTTGAATTTTATTGTTAACTTTATCCAGGTATGGCTAAGTTAGTAGGCGGTATAGTAAGTAACTTAAGGCGTCTGTTATAGGTCATGAGTATATCGCTTCAATTCTAGATGATTATTTCTAGAAATATCAGTAAAAATTCATACAATAATTGGTACAATTACACTGTAGATTGCTACGAGCTCCAAATCAGGAATTACAAAAAATATCAGTATGTATGAATTCTTATGCCGTATTCGGTGGGGAGTTCCAAAAGGAAGTTCCACCGGTACCATAGCCTTAATTTCAGTCGAAGGGAAATTAGTATGAGATATGATACTCGATGGGTGTTTCAGAACTTCTAGAACGTTGAGTATTCATTTGAAACGATAATATACGTTTATAGATAATAATTTATAACTATTATAAATTTAAAAAAACGCTTTGTGTTGGAGGTGTGAGTAAGAGAATAAATCTACTAATCATAATTGAATAATATTGCGAGTTAGTGGTAAATTTTCAGAAATCCACAGTTGTGAGAATGAACATGGCTGGCAGAATTGAAGGGCTTATCTGTAAGATATTCTTTATACTAGAATACACGAATTTGTTCCGATTCAATGAAAACCGCGAATTAATTATTACATTATAGAACTATTTCAAATTTTAGTTTTGCAAGCCTTCACCACAAAAATAGACCCACTGTCCACTAATATTCCACTAATAATCAAATTAAAAAAGTATTGTTGTACCTCAATGTGGCAAACTAAAATCTGCTTGCAGGCTATTTAGAAATTTATTCGGGCTCTTCAATCTTCCAAACAATTCTCTTTTCAATTCAACTAGAATTTAACTAAAGTTCAATAAGAAATTATCAGAATAAAACTTCTAATCGAGATTAGTCCAATCCATCAACTTACCTTATAATTAATCGGATTAAGGCGAATGGGTGGTGACCAGGAGAGTGTCATACTATGAGTGCTAACGTCGTGTGCTCTTAAATTTAGAGGCACATCTTCCGGCTTCACTTTCACCGTCACTTTCTCCGAAAGTCTACCAAGGCCCTGAAAATTACAATCACAAATCAAATTAGAATAACTTATTTTTTTTGGTCAACTATTTTTTGTGGGACAAGAAAGTAAGAAAATTAGGAAGAGAGTGTAACTCTAAGTAGATTTTGTAAAAGCAATCAATTAACGAATGATTATAACCTTTATATAATTTTACTAAAAAAATTCTTGAATTATAGGCTATTTCAAATTTAGATATATGGAGTAAAGATTTTACTTACAGTCTTTGTGCGTGCTGCCACAGCAATGGCATACTGAGCGTACTTTTCTAAGCTGAGCAAATCTGCAGATTCAGTCAGAGGAACAATTTTCTGCTGCCATTCGTCCAAATCTTCAACGGCAGTCGTTGTGTAGAATAACTGGGAACAAAATAAAATATTTCAATTTCTTTTTTCAATTTATTCTTGTATGATAAAAGTTCCATTGGACATGAGTCCATAAATACTTAGTTAAGGTATCATTCCCAGCTTTATCTGCGCTGCTCGAGCTGCCCGGCTCAAGCTGTAATGTCTAACCATCTCAACTCTATTCATATAACTATGTTATAAATGTTCTCTTTGTTATTAGGGCTTCCATGTATAACAAATTAGTGAAATTCACACTTTTTAAGTCATTTTCAAGTGATTTTGAAAAAGCCGCGCGGCTCGAGCTGCCTCTTGGGAATGATATCTTTACCCAGGAGGTAATGACGGATGATTGCAAATTTTTCATTAAATCTTCATTATTTGGATTTTTGGTGCCTTCATGGTGTGCTAAAATTCTCATTCCAACTGCAAACTTGTTCGAGAAATTTAATAGAACCAGTTGAAAGTTGAAACTTCAATGGTTCTTGAAATATTGGACAAAATATGTTAATAAAAGAGAAAAGTTTAAGAGATATAACTGGATGTTTAATCGTAAACTAGTACTTCAGATAAATAGAAACTGTAGAAAACTTGAATCTGACGGAGGACAACACCAATGGTCATGACTCTATAGAAACTCATCTAAACCTCATAAAACGCGATTAGAGGGAGACAAAACACAATTTCCCATTGTTATGTCGGCTGTGGAATGCCTTCGGAACTCCCCTCTAATGAGGCATACGCTAATAATAATAAAACACTGATTTTTTAAATAAGCGTTATTTATTCTATGATGTCTTATTCCAAAAGTCCTGATACATCCTGTATATCTTTAGAGTTAAACCATTCAATGTGAAACCACAGTCTTGAAAAATGTATTATCTATATTCATTTTATGTATCATGTTGGGAAATAAATTGATTTGATTCGATAAAAATTAGATACTATAAATGTTGAGTGACAGTTACCTGGTAGCCGACAATTTTTCCGCGACTGGGCACCGGCTCCCACCAGACCTCGACACTCTGATCGGAGGTGGCGACCGCCTTGACGCCCATGGGCGCCCTCACAATGTCACGGTCGGTGGCAATAGGCACTGTCTCACTCCACGGCCCCTCGCCCGCACCCGTGTGCGCCCGCACCTTGAACACATAGTCGGCACTCTCCTCCAGGTTTGAGAACACCGCCTGAAATTAACAATAGAATTGATGAATAAGACAATTGAAGGTGGCAAATGAGAGTTATATCATGTAATAGAATATTTATAATAATATAATATACTTCTAATAAAATAGTATATCATGGAAAAAATACAATATACGTGAATGTTAATAAACCTCTTTGGAAATTCTATGATGAAAGAAAATGAAATGAAAAAGTTCACTACTAGGGTCAACATCCACTGACAGTTTGGACTGTGACAGGCAAAGATATATTATTTTATACGACGAAAAAAATGAACTAAAAAAGTACACTATTAGGATCCACCTCCACTGACAGTTCGGGCTGTAACAGTCAAAGACTGTAAATGGATGAGGAATCGGCAGTCCAGAATAGCTGCAAACCAACAGGCCGATCATTGAACAATCAGCTTTGTACGATTGAATTGTCAGTACAATCTGAAAGTGGATGTGGACCCTTAGAAATCTAAAAACTTCAAAAGAACTTCTTATAGAAAATATACAATAGTCATCATGATAGATTTAGATTTTTCTTAAATACTTTAATAGTAGAAAATCATTTACTTTGAGAAGAACTTCTTATAGAAAATATGCAAATACTATAGTCATCATGATAGATTTTGAAAATTTTTCAAAAACACTCTCATAGTAAAAAATCACTTACTTAAGTTATCTAGTAAGTTATCTTAGGTAAGTTATTAAGTAGGAGTAAGTGATCTAGTAGGAAAGTGTCATTAGTAGGAAGCGTTGCGTCTACTCAAAGTAAGCGTTTTTCTACAATAAAAGTGTTTTTAAAAATAAGTGTTGTATTAAATTACTTCTTATGTTAATCTCAAACTTCAGGTTCATAGTTCGAAGAAGTTTATAATACTTCCATGTTTCCTTTTTGTCTAAGGCTAAGATAGTATATTAAAATTGCAACACAGTACCATTTTGTTTAGTGAAAAAAATATAAAAAGCTATTGATTAATTGCAATCTTTAATTTACTAACATGAGTTCATATTACCTTTGTTTGAGTAGTATTCCTATCAGTGATAGTGGACTGATCAGACTTCTTCTGGAACTGTACATCGTAGTGCGTGACCTGGCCGTTGCGATGCTTTCTCTCGGGCAGTGCCCACGTGACGCAGACCACGTCAGGCGTCTGGAAGTGATGCGTCAGGTTGGTGGGTGGCCCCGTCGGAGCGCCCTCTGGCGTTTTCAAATACTTAATCGCCTCCTGTCCAAATCCGATGTTATTCTTGCCTGATACCCTGAATTCGTACTCTACTCCACTCTCTGAAACAATACATTATAGAAATCATCAGAGTGAAGGATTTCAGAGTTAGAGTATAACAACTTAATTAAATTACAGAAATAATATAAGAATAAATATTATTATAATCAGGGCTCAATTTATGATGATACGCCCAGAGTTTTGAAGAGTTACAATTTCAATTTTTCGGGGGAGGGGGGGCCTTGGGCCCCTCAACAGCTCCACCCCTAGATTTTCCCCTCCGTACCTGAACCTTGAATTAAGCATTGATTATAGAAAAATATTATTAATATAAGATAAGATTTCTTCTTTAGTCTTCATCCTACTTGAACAGTTGATGATAATAAGCTTAGAACTTAGTTATACTAATAACTTTCACTTTTACAACAATATCTTGTTGCTTATCGGATGCGTTTCGTGACACTGAGTCTCATCTTCAGCGCGCAAGGAGTAACTAGATACTCAGTACTGTTACAAAATCGATACAGATACAGAAAAAATCGTGAGTACTCTTGTAAAAGTGAAAGTTATTAGTATTTATCAAGTTGAGCTTGATAAAATAAGAATTAACAAAATCAGAATATATGGACTTGATTTACTGATAAATTCATGCAGGTGCCCTTTCAAAAACGGTCAGAGAATACCGTACTGATATAATAATGCATTATCTATGATATTGAAAACCATGCATTATCGAAGGATATTTGAAAATGGGAAGAATTTTCCTCTTCAAATATCGATCAAGGACAAGAGACTGTATTGAATTGTATTTTTCAGCGCTGAATTGTATTTATAAAGCAATTTCCTCTACCAGTGCTAAATTTCCAGCTGTAGCCTACTTATCGTACCGTAACCATAATTGCTGTAGACTCAAGGAGGTTCTCCTAGTATAGGCTATATTAATTGACAAAATACTGGGAAGCAGTGAATAGCACTGGATACTTGGCAAGTTATTATATCAAGACTGTATGGATTCTAATCTTTTATACAAAAAGCATCTAACTAATGACAAAAAGAGAATCAATTACATAATTTTTTTTGCCAATCCAACATTCTACATTTTTTAACACCTGCTCATAGTGTGGTCTACACTTTCTAAATCAACACAAATATTTCTACAATCCAGGAACCTTGAAAGTTTCTTTAACCCAATGTAATAAATGAAATAATCGTAGACTACTACAATCTTCCATTCGATGAACTCACCAAGAGATGATATTTTATGAGAAGTTGTCTGCAGCATAACTTCCATGAGGGGTGTTTCTCTCACGCCGTATCTCAGTCTATAGCCTTGCAGTTCTCCATAGGTTTGTGTCGGCTTATTCCATTCCAGTTCTATACTTACCTCTGGTTCTCTTTCCAGTATTCTGAAATTGGAATTAAAAAAATTAGAAAACTAAAAATTACAATTTTGAAACTTATTGAAAATTTTATTGGTGAAACTATTTGTGTAATTGGTGGTTTTCATAATAATGACTATGGTTTTGATATATTCTCGTCCTTCAACCAGAAATAATGTTTCTCATTAACCAGATATTATTGAAGGGTCAATAATTTCAATTAGTGCATTCACAGAACCAACAAAGTAGCAGGAGTTAATTTAATTGGATAAAATGATCTTATTAATTATTACACTATGCTTGATTTAACTCGAATTACACTATACAAATTAATAATGAACATTACACTACAATTTCTTTTGCTCTTGTGACGATAATAATTCTGATAATTTTTTAAAAGTAATAAGTAATTGCTGAAATTAATAAATTATTGCTTTTGATAATTATTAATGAACCAAAGTATCATTTCAACAAGAATAGTGCAATAATAATTCAACAAGATTCAATACTAAATTTATTGTAACTTACAATTTATTATTTTAAACAATTCCGTTGGAACGCAGTTAGAAGTATATTTTTCTGGTATCCCATTTGCCCAAGGAGGTTCCTTGTATTTGAACCTCCTTGTATTTGCCATTTCCAAACATAACCTAGTTGTCATTGATTTTTGACAGAAAACAGATGATCTAGCTTAAAGGCTAGTCGCAATGGCAATGAACTGATTGTGTAATCAAGCAAGAATGATAAAACTTACAATAAATATAACTAAAACAACAATACTGAATTCAACTTTATTATTTTTATTCATGATGCCATGATGAATAATTATCAAGTAATTCGACGTATTAGTTATGTTTCTACTTTTATTACACTTGAAATTTGATAAAAGACAAGTACGACTTACAATAGTAAATTTGTTTGTTCTCTTTTTACTTCATCCTACTTGAACTGTTAATAAAAATTTTGATAAATTACGTAATTTTTACTTTAAATAACAACAATTTTGTTGCTTCATTGCGTTTCGGAGCACTGAATCATATCTTCAGCGTACTAGGAATACCTGGATTCTGGATACCCATCAGTAGCAGAACAGAAACGCGTCCAACAAGCAACAAAATGAAAGTTAATAACGTAATTTACTATGATTAGTTATGATGAAGAATGATTTATAAAAAAAATTGACTGAATTTTTGACTTTGGGATTTTTATAAGTCTTGTTCCATCACCAGATGGAATAGCAGACGAATGACTGTTTGTTAATGCAAATGACTGACAATTCTCAGCTCAGTCAGGGAAGTTGGTGTGCGATCTGCAAGAGCATATCGAGTAACCACAGAAAACCAGTTTCGTTATCGTATACTACTTTTAGATAGTTACACGGCCACTTTCGTTGGCGTCTGCTGCCAGCAGTCGGAATGAAAATAGTCCACTCTTACCATCTGTCTCATCACCATGGTTATGAGTAGGGATATCTCTGAACATCCCACTCCAAGATAGGACCTTTATATGTATAATCTCTGCCATTTTATGTAGATACATCACAAGTTTATATTATTGTTGGCTAATTAAATCCCATATCTGAGTCATTTTACAAGTTTCCACTTAGTTAACTCAAGCAAACTGTAATAAATTAGTCTCATTTTCTATTTTCATAGCATAGGATTTGAAACGATAGCTGGTATTATGTGATCTACTTGAACAAAGTAATTGAATCTTAATCTGAATTACATTTGAACAGTGGAATGTTGGCAGAAGTGATTTTACACTAAAATTTCAGACGTGCGCATGCGTAGCTACAATCCCACTTCAATCGGCCATTTGAAGGAATGTCTTTTCTGCTCGAAAAGGCTATACAAATACTAGTTAGTGTAATCATCAATTTAAAACCAGTTTTCTTAAAATTATCATCTTGTATGCTTTTTGTTTAAAGGAAATGAAAGTTGATAATAGCCTACTGACTTGAGATTAACAGTGGGTCTGTTGGGCACTCCTCCCGGGGTCTTGATCATGACGGGCAGACTGCGCGTGCCGTCGCCCTTGCGCGTGAGTGCGGCCACCTGAATAGAATACTTGGTGTCCGGCTGCAGCCCTGTCACGTTTGTTTCCAGCACGCCTCCGTCCAGCACGTCGAACCGCATCGGCTCGTTTAGCAGGCTCTTACCCTACACAACAAATTAATAGAAACATTTAACAAAACTATTTTTAATCATTACTCCTACCACTAGCGGTTTGCCGGGAGAATCAAGTACTGCCCGGCTGTACCAAATCATTCTAATATGAAATAATGCATTATTTGTGATAAGGATGGGTAAATATAGTTCCCAAAATATTCATAAGCTAACGAATATTTATATTGTTCAATTGAATACGTTTATCATATTAGCTGTATAATACTGGTTGTGCGAGTGAAATGTGAGTATTTTATCGCTGGCGAGTTCTATTGTTGTCACACATTACCGAGTAATTCGTTCAACAGCTGCATTCGTCCCAGGGGATGCCGTGTTCTATCTTGCAGTACCGACCTTGGTCGCTACAGTACCACTATATACACGCGTTGCCATGTAAACTATACAGTGTGTTTCAGGAGGAATGTGCAATACTTCTCAGGCTGATTCCTTACACCAAGTAGACAAAAAAGTTCCATGGGACCATCCCCCAAAAACGCTTTGTTACCGAGATAACAATGGTGGAAAATTGAGATTTTTCAAAACTTATCAATTTTTTTAATTTTGTAGAGGCTTCACTCGGGCTGTAAAATAATCAATTCCTATGTAAAATTAGCTGAGGAATTCAATGAAACCAGTTCCAAGTTTGTAACTTTAACGGTTATTGAGATAATTGTAAAAATATGCTAAAAACGCCATTTTCCAACAATAAGGGTTATAACCGAATAAGGAATCATAAAATTGTATTTTTATTAATAGAAGTTGAAGAGAGTCGGATTGCAAGCCAAGCTGAGGCAACCCCTTACTACAAACCTTGCAATTTGAAAATGCAGAACTTGACTTGCGTTTTGCAAGGTTTCTAGCAGTTGGGCTGGCACAATCAAGGAGTTGAAGCGCCAAAAAGAGAAAGAGTCAATTTTTTTTTGATGGTGATGCCCACATGGGCTTTTGGGCCTGTGCGTGGGTAATGGCAAGGATGATGATGAGATATGAATGGACCTACTGCTTTAGGTGGGTTCCGAACCACCGGGAAGCGATTTTTGAGGCTCATAAATTGCACCAGGCACCAGTACAATGGTGCTCGCAGAGGCACGTCGCTTATCTAATCTCACCGATTAGACGCTCTCTACCACTGGGACAAACCGCTTCCCAAATATCATCGCACTATATTGATAAATAATTCTTATTGGTTTACGATTCATGAATATAGGCTATCGCTGTAAATAATGTAATTTGTTGTAATAGTGTTAGTAACAGTTAAAGTAGTGTTATAATCCTGTGAATAGTAACTTATTTATGTTATGAAACCATCAATGTGTTTAGTTTGTGCTCTTTCAGAGACAACATTCTTCAAATGAACTGATAGTGATAAGAAATACCTTTTAATTCAAGAAATAAATTTTTGGAGTTTGATGTGAGTAGCCTTCTATGAAAAATTTAAAGTATGCTAGACGTATAGCAAAATACTTCGTCAACTACGTATTTTTAAGTAGTATTTTTAACTAAGTATTTTTAATTTTAAGTAGAGTCGTAGATCAATAGTTTTATATTTTCATTAATATTTTGTTCTGATTAGGTACTTATTTTCCATACCAACCGGAATCATTAAAATGTATCTTTCAATTCCTGGTTCTATATAGACTCTATCATATTTGTCTTTCTATTTTATTTGAGCTTCCCCTATATTATCCTTTGCCACTGACTCCTACTTATACACTGAAGGGGAGAATAGGGAGGATGGAACACTTTTCACAATCCATTTTTCTAAATTTCCTAGAATACATTACCTATGAGAAATGTGTTTTTTGTAGTTGCAAAATAATATAATACTTTAATAACATTTCATTTTTTATTAGGTCTACTAGGATACGCACAGTGGGTATGTTGTTGATGAAAATTCGCATTACAGTACCCTTTTTGATATTTTTCTATTATAACACAACATGTTTCGTGTTCTTTAGAATGCACTTGAAAATGGCTCTAAAGAGCACTAAACATTTTGTGTTGAAATAAAACATTTTTAAAAAGGGTAGGCTACTGTGATAGGATTTTTTTATTAATAACATACATTAATAAAATTTGCTTATCTTTTCTTCTTTTTGTAGAGTGAAGACGATTGGACAAAGTGGAGTCCGTTGTACACTGATGGTTAAGTTACATGATTATGGGCTTTTTAAGGACAGTCAATATAAACCAAACCACTTAATGGGCAGAAAAGGAACATGACTTGTGGTAAATCACTACGCATAGTCATACACGGCAGGAGAGAATAGGTAGAATGGAAAACTTTTCACAATAACAGTATTTTCATTTTTTCTAATTCTCTACAATACATTGTGTGAATATTGCATTGCATTAAAATCTCTGAAACGTCTAAAATCTTATGGTCACCATCTGAGATCAAGTGGTGAAAATAATACACATGTATTTTTGCATCACTTCTCATCAACAAAGGATGAAATTATCCATTTGCTATTTCACGAAATTCAATATTAACATTTGTTACAACGTTTTCATTTAAAAATAAAATGTTGAAAAATGTGTAGTTGATTTAATGATAACTTACATCTTCCTTTGTTTCTTGAACGTGTATGTGATAGCCGCGAATAATTCCATTTCTGTCCTTCTCAGCCGGAGGTTTCCACTGAACATGGATGGCAGTCGAGTTGATCGCTTGGGCTTTCACTTCTTGAGGATCTCCAGGCACTAAATTAAAATAACAAATCCATATGTTATGATGTTGAGTGGCAACACTGCAGTATCAACAATGGTTTTCACTCGATGTTTGGTAAGAATGTACAGAGTTAATCATAGCGTTGCACTATTTACATCATTATTCAGCGCTAATTCACAGCTATTGGAAGATTGAATCTTTGATTGGATTGAAGAAAATAATTATTTGAACTCCAAAGATGTTGAACGAGTGTTTGAAAATATTTCCACCCAGTAATTTTGATCCAATATTATGGATTTCAATACATTGTTATAATGTATAAACTATATCATTCAAAGAAGTAAGAACCAATTACAGTATCAACTATGACTTACATAACTATTGAAATATTTACTTTTAAACCACCCAATCACCAATAATTATCATTTTAACCCAATCACAAAAATGTTACCCATGCAATAAATTTTGGGTCTTCCAGACTTCTTTGATCATGCATTTTCATTATTACTTTATTCAAATATGATACAAATATGAATAATGTTCCATAATTATTCAATTCTATTTACAACAATTGAGTTGTTCCTATATTTCAAATCTGAGAACTGAGAATCTGTACATTCCTATAAACACGAAGTTCAAAGTAGTTCATATCTATGATTTAGTAGTACTATTTAGCAGTACTCTTTTGTAGAAATTTCTTGTGCCATATGTCTATTAGAAAATCTTTGCTATTTGACGTCAAAACTATATTAATACAAGATCAGACTATTGAATTTTAACTTTAACTTACTGTTGACGATATCAATTTAAAGGAATTCGAATATTTTCCTGCTACAGGTAAAACGGTATATTCTTCTGTACTTATTCGTTATAGCATATTCTTGGAATGTTATCAATAAAGCTAGGTTGTTATCAGTTCAAGCTAATATCATTTGAATACCAACACTGACAAAAATACAAATTGGAAAATGGATTTCAATAGTTTACAAGGCAAAATGTCAACTACTCTAGAAAGGTTGATACAAAAATAGATAAAAACCGTGGTCATCCAAGAGGGGCTACTCCCCTAGCTATCACCAAAAAACAAAGCTTGTGCAGAAAATACTCACACTTATCGTTGTTCACTTGTTTTGCAGAACGCCATTGTCAAAAACGCGGGAGAGAGACAGAGAGAGTGAAAACAAAAAAAATGTTGAAATCTTAGTCGGATTTGTCATTTGAAAATTGTGAAAAACATTCATCCGATATTTCAAGTGATTCATTCAAAAACATTAGAATCTTATTCAAAAATCGAAAACATCAAAATCGCAAATTCTCGATCAAAATGTTGGGTCCTCTGCTCTCTCTCTCTCAGTCATGGCTGGAACACTGCTCAAAAATACTAGAAAAACCAAAACGTTTCTCTGTGGGGTGAAAAGAAAAAAGAACACTTAGGCTTGTTGAGGGTATGGGCAAAAAATTTTAAGCTATAAAGAAAAATGGGTCGAAAAGTAGGTATCCAATTTCAAAATTTTTTCACTCAAAATTTGAGAAGAGTAGGCCGTTTTTCTACTGGCTTCCGCGATAGGACACTGACTGAAGAAGAGGAATTCAGTCGAAATTTGGATTTTCTATTAATAGAGAATTTCATGAAAGTGAATCATTTTACAGGCTGGTTCAAAAGACCATTAAAGGGTTGATTCACGAGTACTAGGGTTGGTTCACATACTGGAATACGAGGATTGCTCACTAATATTGTAATTCCAATCTACGTTCAATACGAAAGAACTAGTTGAAATGAGATTTCATCTAACAGTTTGGAAGTTAACAATACCGTACCTTTACCTTTAGTCTTCCTAAATATTCTGATTTGTGATGTTTGAGAATTTTTTATAATGGCTTAATTGAAAGCTTTTTTATTAGATGAGGTGGATTTCCTTCTGTATAGACGTCTACAACTCATCTGATTATTTCAAAACGTTTCACAAAAATGTGAACATTTGAAAAAAGGAGCCTACTCATTTATGATCAGATACTAGAATTTTTCAAATGTCTTTTGATTGATTTCAAGGACAAATACAAAAATGATCTTCTTGTAAAACTAGTTTGAATAAATCAAATGATTTTTATAAATGGGGATTAATTTTCACCTTGGGAAGTCATAATAATTTTAGTAAGTAAGTAATTTTACTCATGTGATTATATTCGTCGTTGCATAATAGCCTGGACGAGCAAATAAGAATAGGCTACTTCCTGGCAAGATGGAAAAATGACTTCAGCTCGGTGAATATTGCTTCAGAAATTATAAATTTAGTCTCAAATTGTATAGCAGAATGTTTCCTGCAATTTGAGACTAAATTTATCATTTTTGAAGCAATATTCACCGAACAGGAGTTATTTTTCCATCTTTCCAGAATGTCTTCTTTGCTCGACCAAACTATAGGCTGTTTGTATAGCAGAGTTTACATTCTATTTAGTATTGGTATTCAAATGGAGTAAATCTTTCATAAAAATAGTAAAATAATTTGTTACCTTCACGAAGCAGTCCTTAGATGGATTATTCACCAAGATTACTTGATTGGGCCATTCCCCATGAAGTGTAGTTTATTGAGGTTATTAAATTTTAGAATGTTCATTCACAATTTAAATCTAGTAATAGGTTTTTCATCTTTATGACAAAAAATTCAATGGAATCTTATGGGATTATTTCATTATGAACATTTATTCAATAAGAGATAATTGTATCTCAAGTCTTGTAAATTCCTATAATTCAATAGTTCTTTAGTACCCGTATTCATAATTTATTTGGAAGTTACTAGAAATGAACACTTTACAGACTTGTTTCAGTTACCATGAATGTTGAATAAAGTTGAGAAAGAAAATTACAGATTTCTTAAGAAAGTATGGGTTTTCATCTTACAATTATTGAGTCTTGAATCTAGTAATTTTCCAAAAATGAATATTTGTTGAGACTGGATACAGTACTTTACTGCAACGTATATTCTTCGAAAACTATCTTGTTGAAGATGATCCAAAGTTCACCTAATCGATTTCAACTTTTTTGGTAAGGAAGAATGTTCAAATATACATTAGAGATTATTCTACAATAATTTTCAATATAGATTGCAGTGTCAGCAATTTTTATAATATTGGTGCCAAAAATAATAGTGAGTGATATTGCATAACAAATTCAACCAGTCAGTGCGTATAGGAGGCCAGTGAAAGTGAGGTACGTGTATGCATGCACTAAAATACAAGTGCAATTGTGAAAAAGATAAAATATTTATAGATAAATAATATTATCTTGTGAAAAACAATATATTTCCAATATACAAAAAAGTGGATATTGAAATATAGTGATAAAAAGTACGGCAACGGAGTGAGTGACACAAAAAACAAGCGTGTTCGTTTTAAAAATTCAAAATAAATTCTGGGAAACCAATCTAGTTTCCAAAAAGTTTTCAAAAAAATGAAAATAAATCAAAATGAAATGAAAATACAAAAATGTCAATTAATTGAAACCCCGGGCGAAAGTTGAGCGACCTCTTCCAAGTTAGTTTGCAGGCGCTGAGAAGCATGCGAAGAAAAATACAAAATTTGTTTGATTAGTCGAGAAAAAATTCATTGGTTAGTTTTGGGCAGCACTGAGTTATTAGGCCCCGCCGTAGACCAGCAAAGCAGCTCGCTTCAAAAAACCAGCGCTTAAAAATCAATGCTGTGTTAAAAGATCGATTACACAAAAACCAAACAAATCATCTCAAAATAGCCACAAAAATCTTAAAAACCAGCTACAACACACAAAAGTACTCCAATAGTACAAAAACCATAAGTCACTTCACTCTTAAAAATTTCTGCTCAAAAAATTCACAAAATCCTTTCCATTAGTTGTTAAAAACACAACGATAAAAACCGATGAATCCTGAAAATTCTATCAATGTAGTGAAACTGAAATTCTTCTCTCTGATCAAATAATTTTATTAACCTACAGGTTGAATAGCAGCGTTACGAAATTTTGTCTAAAAATATAAAACTTTCTATTCAAATTAAAACATTTAAAAAATTACTTTCTTTAGTGTAAATTGATGTATGATATTTGAAAAAAATACATGATAGAGCACTGAAAAACTGTTCTATCAATAATAATTGATGGGTGGATTTGGAATTAGATTGTACAGAATGTGACAATTAGATTATAGTACAGAATGTGAAATTAAATTGAGAACATTTTTTACGACTTTGAAAAAATAACTTTGAAAATCTGTCAATTCAGAATTTGGGATTTGGTTAGAAAACACGCACAAACATTTCATTGGAAAATACGTAAGTGATTTACCTCTTTACAAACTGGATGGCCTACCTTAATATCGCTACAAAACGACAAATTTCTAATTAGCTGAACACTTGCTTACTTAACAATATTATCAAAGTGACTTAAGATTTATGCTAAGAGTAAATATTCCACCACCTAGTACGCGATACATCATATATCTAAGTTTCTGCGAAAAGATTCAGCAAAGAATAATTCATCAATTCATCTCATCTACATGGCCGTACAATTTCATTCAATAAAAAACATAGAATTTCTCATGAATGAATAATTTCTAAATGAATCACAATAATCTAGATTGATGGAGCTGAAATCTCATTATGAAGAAATCTCAGTAAAGAATGAAGCATGATAAATGACTATCGTGGTCTTATTATTTTGGATATAACTCAGAAGCACTTTAAGTTAGCTGTCTGCAGTTTCGAATAATCAAGTAAAGAGTTATTTAAGTCTCAAGTTTAAGGGTGGTGAATCAATACATTGAGATGACGTATCCAAAAATTCAATGATTCAGCCGTGAATTATTATCATTTCTAAAAAAAAAGATAGATTAAAAAACAATTGAAAATCACGGTAAACCATGATTTGTTTGGTCAGTCCGATCAATTATATTAATTTTCTACGTTCAAACAAAGCTACTTCCTGATAAGTGGGAGAACTCCCTAAGAACATTCAAGTTACTGCTAGAGATTCGGTACTTTGTTTTTATTCACACAATTAGAACAATTCATATTATTAAAACATGTTTGGAAGCTCCTAGACATCCCAACCCAAGATTCTTAGACACAGAAGAATCTGGATCCCTGTCTAAGAATCTTGATCCCAATAACCCATCTTGAAATATTATTCTAGAATATAATAGAATGTTACAGTCATTCTGAGTTATACATCCAGCTGGAAATGAAAATATGACAACAATTTCTAAGAGAGTTTTCAATTGCACACCTACAATGGAACAAAATTTTTATTTGAAGTGGTAAATTTATTGACTCATTACCATCTTTGCGCATTAGCGCATTAGCATCTATAGGCATTGTTCTATTCAAAAGATTGATAAAAAATTCTGCAACTGTTCTTTCTCCACTGCTTGATAATTTGAAACACCATCCTACTTTTTTATAATATTAATTCTAATTTTGATTTTTCCACCAACATATGGATGAAGATATGAAAATATTACATCAAACCTAACTCACAGTTGAAGATCAGATGCAGAATTAAATACAAAATGTATATAATGCAATATTCTCTATGATTCAATTTAATCCGGACAAAACTATACTACTTTGACCACCTTCGGTCCGATAAAAATATTATTTTAAACGAATTCTTTATATAATCACTGATTGTCATTTATAAACTTAGGATAATAATCGGGCTCAACAAGAAACCGCAAGCTATAAATTCTGAATACAACCTAGACAAAATAGTTATCATTTGAATAGACACTAAATAGTATTTAAAAATTCAAAGTCAACAGAAATTTGTACGGCCATTGAGATATTCAAAGAGCAGGAAGAGTTAAACCAAAACCAGCCAGCTCCACAGAATTGGTTAAGACACTGCCCAAGCTCGACCAGAGTTCAGGCAATAAAGCGCCATTTTATAAGCAAAAGATTGAGACAGTTGTACAAGTTTCTTTTTATCAATAGTGGAACCTAAAAAACTTTTCTACACCATTTCAATATCATATTCACGAGTTGATCAATAATAGGCTAGGCTACCATATTTCAAAATAATTCTCACAAGTACAATTATTTCATCAAAATTTCAATGAGGCCGTTCAATGAGAAATCCGGCTGAAGTTGGTAAAGCAATCGATTTTATATCAGGATTAAACATTTAAAAATATCTAGATGAATATGAAATTTTTAATCCGATCATCAATTTACTTCAATCACCAATATATAGCTTGAGTTGGGAAAATTGATTGAACGTTAGTATAAATTCAGAAGTTGAAAATGATCACCAAATCGATTGAATTGAATGGTATTTTTTCTTAAGATTGGACATTTGAAAATCTCAATGTTCTTATTCAGCAGCTAGTTGACATAAGGTTTTACAATAATCACCTCTCCAAAAGATTGTAATACTCTAATCAATCATAGAAATGTTACTTCAAAATATGATAAATGATGGTAATAGTGAAATGATGTAGAAAAGTACGTGACATAGAAACCCTGGTTCATGGAATCATGGGAAATAACTGTTTGGCGGGAAATATATTTGGGAGTGAGTATGAAACTCTTTGAGAGTAATTAAGCCAGAAAATTATAGTTTATGGATAAATCAGTGTAGAATCACAATATAATCAGAAAGTTGAGTGAGTGAATCTTGAAAAGGGACATAACCTGAATATGGGAATCACAAATTAATTCGAGAAGGCTAATAGTTCATTATACTAAATACCGGCACTGACATAATAAACTAAATAAGAATAAGTTTTGGGTGAACGGCTGTTTTTTTATTCCTTTTATTGTATTATCGGTATAAAGTGGATAATACATAAATTATTTTGATTGAATATCGATGAAAGTTTGGAGTTGAACCAAGGTTTCTATGATGGAGCGTTGGACGAATAGTGTTGGTAGATAGGCTAATGATTGGAAGATGAGCGTACCATCTTCATGGGTGCGAACAGTGATGGGATAGGAGGGCGGACCATCGCCAACACTGGTTCCAGCCAGCACCCAGATGCGGTACTCGGTCCAGCGTTTCAGTTCGTCGAGCAGGAACGAGGTGCTGTTGAGGATAGTGACCACCGCCTCCGAGTCGGATCGCCCGGCCTCCACCACCTGCAGCTTGTAGTAGACGATCCGGCCGTTGCTCTTGTCGGACGGGGGCGGCTGCCACGACACCCGGATCGCCGTCGGACCCTCCGCCACTCCAGACACGTTCTGCGGCGGCGCACCAGGCACTACATGCACTCAACTCATTAGTCACACGCCCTAGCACACCCTAGTCTCGTTTCCTCTTCAATTCCAGCTGCACTTTGCGTGCATTCAAAGTTGATTCAAGATCAAACTAAATTAAATTTATATTCGAGGAAACAATGCATTGAGGAATTTATTAGGAGAATTTTGTGGTTATCGAGTTCAACCATTTGTTATTTCAAATTCAATCTATGAGAAAACTGGATCAAGTTTATATTCAAAGAAACAATATATAAAGGAATTTACGAGGAGCATTTTATGGTTATCGAGTTGAGCTGGTTATTTTAAGATAAATATAAGATTATATTATATTAAGATAAAACTGGATAAAATTTATAATCGAGGAAACAATGTATGAAGGGATTTATTAGGAGCATTTTGTGGTTATCGAGTTCAACCATATAGCGTGATTATGCGGGAAATTATTTTGCGTGAAAATAGAATGACAAAAACAAATGGATCTAGTAAAGTTAAGGAGGATAGGAGAAGAGCAATTACACAAATTTTGAGGGACGAATGAATGGACACAACTTTGTAACATCGAAAACTTCTATTGGTTCTTGTAGTATAAACTAATAATTTCAATGGATTCAACTTTGAGAATCCCTCTCAATAAGTATTGAAACCAACTCTAACAATACTGTAATAATTACAGTATTCCTCGACTGTTGAGCAAGAATTTCACCGTCATGAATAAGAAAATTATTCCAGAAAGCAATAGTTACTATATTGACAGTGATGATGATAAAAATACAATTTAATGAAGAGGAAACAAGACATCATAAATAATAAATCACTGCAAATAACAAAACACAAAACTTTCAAAATATTAGAAAATCCTGTCAATTTCAAAAATAAAATTGGAGTTAATTGCACATCGTAAAAAATTGATATTTGCACACAGAACGGCACTCAACTGTTCGCTGGAATTTCGACCACCATTCCTCGACTGGACAGAAAACTCGTAATGAAATCAAAAATAAATAAAATAACAAATCAATGAACTGAGAATTATTTTCAAATAATCAATTAATCGATAATGGTGCATCACAATGCAGAACAGAAAACGACAAACTGATTATCGCTTTTCTTACTAAACGTTGAGTGTGTGGTGCAAGTAAGTGTTCTCAAAGGGTGGTGCGATAGAACTTAGCTGTGCAGTTTAGAAAAATCACAGTTTTACAAAAATAAAATAACTGCTCAAAGCATTCAGTCGACTGTTTGGGTTTCAATAAGAAAGCCAAAGCCGTTGAATGCTTCTTTGAAATTAATTGAAAGACAAAATCCACTTCAAAACGCTTTACAAATTCTTAATAAATGTACATAGTTGTCAAGTACTGTACAATGCCATTAACTAGGGAAAACTAGTAGGCAGATCCAAAATTCAAATCCAAATTATTTGGATAGGATTAGTTTCAATAATATTCTAGAGGGGCCTTCCCTTACTTACATTGAGTTTGGTGGTGAGTTCTTATGAATCTTCTGGTTATGAGTAGTCATGAACCAATCATGTTCACCTTAAACCGAACCCTACATTAAGTTTAATGAGATTAGATAGTAGGTTTCAAGTTGAAAATCGTTTGAAATCGTTGGAAATCATCATGTAAATTGGTAGTTATATTAATATTCAATATTCATAATGCTCAACTGTTTAGCGAAATCGAAATGCATTGAATGTCTCTTAATTTTAATCGCATGAGCCACACTGGCGGCTCGTGCCCACGAAACAGGTGAAGTGCCCGTATCTTTTACTGTACATCACTTCACCTATTTCGTGGGCACGAGCCGCCAGTGATGAGCCATCTATTTTGATGAGAAAGACTCATAAGAATTGTCTTTATATTTCATATAATCTATCAAGTAAGCTCAGCAGTTTCAATTTCTGTATCCATCTCATCAATGTGATATTTATTTCTTGTGATGATTCCGAAAATTATAGTAGATCCCTTCTTGAATAAACAAATTACTCCAATACGGTAAGTATTCATTCTTATCATGATAAAACAATATTTTTTAATGGAATATTGAGTTAACCAACCTGAATCTAACAAATTTTCTACTATAAGACTTTGATTGCTTCAATAGTTATATAGTATAATATAGGCTCTATTCCTTATCATAGTCTGTGATATGATCATTTAGTTGTCTTGTTTAGCTGTAAGTTGTCTCATTTTGTGAGTTTCGAAAAAACATACTTATGAGAATGACAAGATTCCAAGGATTCCACTGCAGAAATTTCATGGAATTGTAAAACAATCATAATGTACAAGACTCCGTGCTCTACATGTAAAAATGGAATAGCAGTAACTTATAAAGAAAATCCTCAATAATAGGAGTCTTTAAGACACTTTATCTTTTGGAAAGAATTCAGTAGGGCCTAATAGGTTGATGGCATTGTACAGTATAGTCATTGTATAGTCAGATAAACCTCACCATATCTATACAGTGAGGCTCGATATTCGTCTAAGAATTACAAACCATGCATCAATGCTGTACACATTTAGAGTAGTGATGGAGAGGTCCTACCTCTTTGGGAAGCTTACCGTACTGTTTGGTGCGAATCGGGATGGGAGATGTGGTGGCCCCCTCCCCGCGCTGCGACCTCGCCGCCAGCCACACGTAGAAAAGTGTGTTCGGGTAGAGGCCGGTCAGCGTGTACGTTTCTGTGATAGGAATGCGCCGATGGAACTTCTCCTGAAAATTGCAATGCAAATCGTTGTCTCAGTTTCAGTTCAGTTTCGGTTCAATTTCAGTTCGAATTGGTTTCAGTTCAGTTTCAGTTTCATAGGTCTTCGCCGCAGTTAATACCCCGGGGAGTTGTCAAACTCGTCGTTTGAATTTTAGTTGATGAGTTTTTGATGAATAGGTTTAAAAATCATTTTATACTGATAGAAGTAGGCCAGCTCATGATTGAACAAGTGTTAAAAAATATGATTAGAATATGTCCTGCGCATTACAATATATACTAATTCATTCGTTTGAGTTGGTACAAATACGAATACTGAATTTAGGAGATAAAAAACAGGCAATTGCCCAGACGTTTCTCCAATTCCTAAATTAAGGTTCTCAGATTATGTTCGAGTTACCGTTTTCGTCATGAAAACAATGATGATTCTATATGAAACGTAATTCACTATTTGATTATAGTGATCAATTTGCATTATTTGATTATTTTCAACATGATTGCCCAATAAATACAATGAATAAACAAATAATAATTACAAATACTAAAATAACTGTTTCGAAGAAGGCTACAGGAGCATAGTTGTTACTCAACAATAGTGTTTTGTTACCTTGGCATAAGTATCATTCCAGTAGAGTTCATAGCTGACAATATTTTCTCCGGCGTGAGACGGCTTACTCCACTGCAGAGTCACTGATGTCTCTCCAATATCAGTTGCACGTAGATTGCTAGGCTGACTGGGTACTACAAATTCAACAAACGAGTTATTCGATATACAGAGTTATTCAATTTTTCAATTATGCAGAGAAACTAGTAAACATGATTGTAACTTATATAAAAATCAAAAATAGAGTCCAGGAAACTCATTCATTTATTGACAACAAAATATAAAGGCTTACATATCTATATTATAGGCTTCTGATCTACAATAAAAAAAACTGATTTAAATTCAGATTGAACAGTTCAATTCTTTTAATACTTCGATTACGAAAAAGTCGAGTAATAAACATAAAATAGAAGCATTACCATTACGCCAGGATATCACTGGCGGCTCGAGCCCACGAAACAGGTAAAGTGTTGTACAGTAAAAGATACAGGGACTTAACCACTTGACCTGTTTCGTGGGTACAAGCCGCCAGTGCAGAATATTAGTATCATTCAATTCCCAACAGAAGATAAAATCTGTTTCTAAAAATCTGCCTGACTCTTCACAATTCTCATCGTCTTATTCTGGACTTGAAAAACATTTAACAGAGAATCAATAACAATTAAGACTACCTACGAATTATAATACTAGATTTAGAACCCTGTAAACTGAATATCAAAAAGTTGAAGGTATAGCTGACGCCACGAAGCTAGGCGAATGGCTGCGTTATCAATTCTAAGCTCTGACAGGACAGTTGCGGCGAGCTGTTTGCAAGTGAACATCGGAACGAGAGGATCCTCATTTATAGTATACTAATTTGTTTTCGAAGACAGATTCAGACTGTCAGCTGAGAATTGATATAACAGTCATTTTCCAACTTCCTAAATTCGTGGCATCAGCTAGGCCTATAGATGATACAGAGCTTCAGTGAAAATATTTTGTAAGGTCGTTAAACCAATTATTAAATTTAATAAATTCATTGAAGTCAGTTCAATTCAATCCAATTGATATATGGAATTGAATAAAACGATTAGTGATAACTTTTCCTACAAAGGGGCCATGAGCTTCGGTTGACGGGTGAGGATCCTTCAATTCGTCCCTTCATAAACATAATAGTAGTTTATGCAACAGTTGTATAATGGGAGCCTTTATAGCATGAGGTGAGATGTAAGTTAGAGCCACGAGCGAAGCGAGTGCTCTAAATATCTCACGAATGCTATAAAGGCCTAATACAACCGTTGCATACACTATTTTATCTACGACCACCAGTGTAGTTATCAGTATCAAGCTATAGACCACCAGTATCAAGCTATCTGTAAGCTATTATAAAAATCAACATACCGCCGTTTATTTAACTTCTTTTGTCTTCATCCTATTTGAACTGTTATGATAATCAACTTATTACTTGTTAAATATGTTAAAAATAACATATCAGTCAGAACCACAAAACGCATTCGACAAGCAACAAAATCGTGAGTGTTGTTGTAAAAGTGAAAGTTATTAACATATTCACTAACAAAGTTATAAGTATATTTAAGTATTTAAACTTTGGACTATTTGAATTAGTTAAATATTCAAATACATAAATTGAAATATTGAAAGACAAAAAAATACTGGTAGGCTACTCAATCCCAGTCGCAGTTTTGATCTTGAGGTTAGTTCAACACTGTTTACTTTTAATCACCTGATTTCAAAACGAAACAAGGAATGAATTATAAAGTTGAATTTGGACTGTATCGTAAAGTTCCCCCTGTATCGAAAAACGTTCATTACGACACGGTTCTAAGATTCCGTTTTGAAATGGTAGTCATTTCAATTTCAATTGTAAAACTGAAATAGTAATTTTTCAATACGCCCGTGGATAAAATATCATAATATAACATCCAGCAAACAGATTCAAGTACTTAGGAGTAGTACTTCAAGTGGAGGAAGTAAAGAAGAGATGAAGTCAAGAATGGGTCGAGCAAGAGCAGCAATCAGACAATTAAACAGTACACTCTGGAGTTCTAAAATAACAAAAGAAAATAAGATAAGATTGTATAAGACAGTGGTTGAAAGCATAGCCATTTATGGAGCAGAGATATGGGAAATAAATAAAAAATTTGGAGCTAAGCTCAAAGCAATGGAAATGGACTTTTGGAGACGGTGCTGCAGATACACAAGGTTGGACAAAATGCGAAATACAGATATACGAAGAGAAATGGGTGTGAATATTGACGTGATAGATACTATTAGGGCAAAGGGATTGAAATGGTATGGGCATGTGAGGAGAATGACGGATGAGAGATGGCCAAAGAGACTTTGAGACTGGACCCCGGAAACAAGGAGAAAAAGAGGGAGACCCAAGCATTCCTGGAAGAATGATATCGAAATGGCGATGCAGGCAAGAGGTCTCACGGATGTGGACTGTTTTGATCGAGGAAAATGGAGGCAAGGCAACACTTGTAAAAAATCGCTACATATATATATCAAATATATATATATATATATATATATATATATATATATATATATATATATATATATATATAAAACATCCTCTACAAATAAACATCAATTTCACTTGTGACCAGATCAATTTGATCAACCTCTACTTACCTCCTTGTTGAGTTTTGACAAGTACGGGCTCAGAAAGTGGACCGGGTCCTACACTGGTGAATGCCTGCACTCTGATCGTGTAAATAGTGTGCGGCGTCAAATCGCTGATTGTCGTCAGCATGTTGTTGTCAACCATTTGCGAGTCCCACGAAGCCATCGACTGTTGTGGATTTTCCGTGTAGTACACTTTGTAGCCCTGCAAAACAGATTAATGAAATTATAAAATGTCAATAAACGTTGAAATTATAAATGTCTAAATAACGTTCGAAAATGCTGATTTATTAAACATTTTATTAAGAATAAAATATAAGGATCTAGGTCAACAGACTGTCGGTAGCCTATAGTTGTCTGCATTCTATCAACCATAGGGCAGCTGAAGCGCGCGCAGTGTACGAAAAGTGTAACTTACTGTATTGGTAATGCTATAAAGCGTTTTATTCTACTTTATTCTTGATTGCTAACTTAGTCAATCACAAATAAACGTTGGAATTTTTGTTTCAATTTTTCAACTTTTGGTAGGCTACCTCTATCATTGTTAACATGGAATGAAAGGGTTACGTTTAGTTCATATTACTACAGTAATATTAGAGAGCGCAAATATCCATCCAACTTCTGCTGCCCTATATGGTACCGGTATTGGAAATACTAAAAAACTGAAACTTATAATGGGCCTTACTGAATTTATAAATGTTTATTATCATCTATTTGACGAATTAACAATGTTTATGGAAAAAATGAGATATTGGTTAGAAATTATTATTATTATTATTCATTCAGACATTGAGATATTTGATGTAGTTGACAACTCAAGACTCATTTTGTTCATAGAATGAGTATGAAACGACTTGTATGTTCTCAAATCACTAGGTAGTTCATATTATAATACTTTTGTACTTATATTTTTGAATCCTGAATTTTTCAATATAGCTACTCATGTGAATAAATTTAAAAATTGAAGAGATAGGCCTGAACTTACAATAATGCAATATTCAAACTTACAGTGACTTGACCATTGGGAGTCTCTGGTTCTTCCCACTGGATTACCATGGTACTTGAGCTGAGCGGCCTCACTTGGACGTTTTTCGGGGCAGATCCAGGCTCTGTGAAAAAGAAAAAAGAGATTGTCATCAATCAATGGAAAGCTTAGTCAGTCTTTTTGTAAAATTGTATGTCAATTGCCATCTTAATTCAACATCCTCTGCTACTCTTTCTATCCCCATCGCCATCTATAGGCTATTGATAAGATGATTTGAAATAGAATATTGGTCAATCGACAATGATTTATTTTTTATAACGGCCTGATGAAATATGAAATATGCTGTTCTCAACAATCAACGAACAAAATTAATTGTAAGTGGATAATAACAAACTTCATAAGAATAGGTTATAAAATGTCAACTAACTTCTTGTGTAGGCCTAATATGCGATTTTCTGCGAAATAAGAAAATCAATTTCTAACTAAGAAACTAATTAGAATTTAAGCTAGACTGATACTCTATCGGTTTAAGAAATGTCATAATACGGATGATATTGTTCAATATAGGCCTACAATATTATATGGGTAGGGATCAAGGTTATTACAGAGTTATTCACAGGTTATTTGCAATAACCTGTAGGTTGCAATAGGGATGACATACATTTCTGTACAAAATTAATAAAAGTGTAAATGCTTTTGATAATTTTTTCAACAACATTATCTCTAGTTTGTGTTGTTTGTGTTATTTTAATCTATTAAATCAAATCAAAGTAACCTTTTACTGCTTTTTATTTCAACACATGTTCCGCTCTCCTTAGAGGCATTCTTAAAAATACTAAAAGCTTACTGTGTTCTCTATTCATATTAGAGGGTAAATTGTACTTATATTATCTATCAACATTATAGCGATAGTAGCCCGAGACAACAAAGCAAATACTATATTTTTTATATTATATTAATGACCAAGCAAAGAAGTCATTATTTTATATATATTATACAAAATACATTACAAAAACTAGAATAGGCTTTCATACAGGAACAAAAAGGTTCAGCTAACTACAAAAATTAAACTTAAGGAAAATAATTTATTAGTCAAATCATAAAACACAAAAAGGAATGCGAATTAATTGAGAATCAAATATAAAACACCATAATCTAGATTAGATCTAGATAATAGCAACATACTGAGGATATCATTTGATATCTACATCGAAATAAACAATCTAAATAAATAACACTGTTCTTGCCGCTCTATGATAGAAACAATACATAATTCTAAAAAAAACTTTCAAGAGAATAAATAATACGTCACAATAACACAAATTCACGTAAATAGTTTTCAATGTAAAACCACATTCAAATACTTGAATTTTTTAAAATCAGTAAAAGAGGGAAATATATACCAACTGTATACTGTATTATAATAATTATAGGCTACAAATAAAGTGAGAGTAATAATAAAAACCGCCAAACAAAACACGAGATCCAATACCTCTGAGAAAATCAACAAGAAAAGTTTCAACATGCTGGAAAAATGGAAAACAGAGTTAAGACTTGATTAAAATTATGTTTCTCTCATTCGAGAAAAATTTTTCATCATTAATGGAGTAAGATGAGAATTTGAAGAAAGGATGGTAATTATATAAATTTGAAAAAAAGCAAAAATAAATATACAAGACTATGAGGTCGGGATAAGATTATTAGAACAAATAGTAGCATTTAAGCCACATATCCTTCAGGGAAGGTAACGCTTTAAAAAATGAGTAAGTGTGTAAAAAACATTAGGGATGAGGAAAAAACTCGCATCTAGAAAAAAAATTGTTAAAAAAAGGGAAATTACTTATCATGCAACTTTTCTCCTTCCTACTCACTTGAACCTCCATGTGACGAATCAGCTGCAGAAAAAATGGAATACAATGATAGAATAATGAACTCTCAACTTGAAAATTTTCAAATAATCAAAGAATAGTTAGTGTAAAGCAGAAAATTCACTCCATTACCTATTTCAAAACTCCCAAACTTATACCTAATATGAATTACATTCTAAACCCTATCCAATTATAAAATATTGGTGAAATTTCTTGAGATATGTGTCCAAGTTCTGTCCAAGTAAAGAAGACGTTCTGACAAGATGGGGAAATGATACAGCTCAGTCAATATTGATTCAAAAATTATTAATTTAGTCTCAAATTGTAGATCAGAATGCTTCCTACAATTTCAGGCCAAATGTTTTATTTTTGAACCAATATTGACCGAGCTGAAGTCATTTCCCATCTTGCCAGAATGTATCCTTTGCTTGGACACACTATATCTGAAAACTGTAAGTGTAAAAGAGTCCAACAACATGAGAATGCTTCACAACAAACCTACTCACAGATAAGAGAGTAACTTAAAGCTGTAAATTTTTCTTAAAGCTTTGTGGTGCACTTCGATCATTGAAATAAATAGAATCATTAATACCTTCAATATAATAGAATAGGAACATTATACCTTCAGGAAGAAAATCAGAAAACTAATGTTTGAAAAAAATAACTTGAAAATATGTTGAAGTAGGCTACATTGATATGATCACTGCCAACTTTTTTAAAACAACTATATTCTTAATTTAAAATTATTAGGCTAGACTGGTAGCTTAGCATGAATTTATAATATTATCTCATATGATATATTGATCAATAATTTTAATAAATTGTTGATATTTATTATAATTGATTATTGAAGGTAGGATATTCTTATTGAATAATATTATGTATGTCTGGCTCAACAGCCCATGAAGGGCCTAGACCTGGTAGGAATAATATGATATTGTAGTATTCTAACTACAGTGAGAATAAATGAAGTCCATTGAGTAAAATTATTGTCTTCAGTTAATATTACTACATTTTAAATTTCACACGAATTTAGATTTTATAACAATAGTAATTAATTTTAACAATACTAAATGAAATATTTTTGAGATAATTCCAAGGTGCACAATAGCTAACAATGTTTTAAAGATAGGTTTATTTTATGCAATGAATATTTGAATGCATTATACCTTTGAGTATGGATATATTTTATCCATACTCAATGATTATATCAAACTTTAAACAATGGGAATAACAAAATACTGTTCGAAAGATAACAACACACTATAGAGTAAGACTTATCGACTTTCATATTATTGCAGTAACCTATTATTACATTAGCAATGTCAATTTGTAATAAATAGCTTATAACTATATAAATATGACAATTCACATGAAAATACATTATTATAAACTATTCACATAGAAACTTTTGGTGCACAATAGAGAGGCGTGTCAAACCCAGCATTCGTGTTCAAGTGGAAAAGACAGCTAGAAAACAAGAAGTAGAAACTGAAGAATTACTGAATTATGATCTGGATTCAATTCTCAATTTCTAAAAAAATCAAGTGCAATAATAATAGAAATTGATAATGAATAAGGTTTGATAGATTTTCGTTATTTTTATTCATCATGTACTATAACTTATTATGATTAACAAAATAATTTTTAAAACATCGATATATTGCTGTTGTACTTCAATTTTAATACAGTTGATGCATGAAAAATGAATAATATGTCACAGCAATTGTAGGAAATAATTGATTACAGTACTATAATCGTTTGAGAATACTTGGCATACTACATAATATTTATACAAAGTTTTTTTAGAGGAGCCAGAAAAAAAGAAAAAGTAGCGATTTATGTATAAGGAGCGTAATGCACGACTTTATTGCTTGCTCAAAACAGTTATCAGAGCGTGATAATTTTGCAAGAGCGATAAAGAAGCATTACACGCGAATAACATACAAAAATTTTTCTACAACTGCACATGAATAACCTGTTGAACTAATTTGATTTGTCAAATAGCCTACTGTGAACTATTATTAAATTTCTCTGCCAATTATTGTAATAATAAAATGAATCGATCCAGTTAAACTCGAAAATTATAATATATTTTTTAATATGATTATACGTTTTAATTATACTAAAGAGAAAAACAATTTTATGAACTGCAAAAAAATCAGCCGCGCATCAGATTCAAACCTGATACCGTCCCAGCCAAAGGTAACAAACGCCGCCTTAGCTACCGCGGCCATTGGATCCTT
Source organism: Sogatella furcifera (assembly GCA_017141385.1). Classification (NCBI taxonomy): domain Eukaryota; kingdom Metazoa; phylum Arthropoda; class Insecta; order Hemiptera; family Delphacidae; genus Sogatella; species Sogatella furcifera. The sequence goes on from CM029549.1 coordinate 14,851,503, forward strand.
ACCGAAGAAGGCGGAAATTTAGCTACATGAATTTGCATCTTTTTTGTTTCACTGACTGAAGCTTATCACAACACAGCTGATTAGCAAGCGTAAAGTAAATCTCCTGCTCATGCGCAGTTGCTTAGCAAGCATAAAGTAATTCAACTGCGCATGGGCAGATGGTTAGCGAGCGAAAAAGTAGATTCTCCTCAGAAATGGGCGATTTTACGAGGAGAATTCAGTATGTAAAATCTTGTTTTACGCACAGTTGTAAAAAAATTATCTTATTGAATAATTATCAGCAGAAACTTATACTTATTTACTTATAATTGATTCCTAGTTTACTCTTGCCTTCCCAAGCAGTAACCAATAATAAAATATATTGGTTTCAAGCCTTTCACGTGAAACTCTCATGTATACCAAGATAAACATGTTTGATTTGGTACTAAATATTTTTCTGATAATCAACTTCAGATATCAAGTAACATTCATATTAAGTTTCAAAATTGAGGTCGGAGTTGGAGAAAAAATTGAGCTAAGACTGAATCCAGATCAAGTGTAGAACATGTCTTGTACAGATCACACAATCATATTAGCAGAGACACAGTGATAGAAATCAAAATACAGAGCCATATACATCGATTGACAGTGTTGTGAGCCCATGAACAGCAACAATGCTTGAAATATTAATCCAATGAGATGTCAAGACAACGGGAGATTCAAGTCATTCCAAGCCAGTGCACGCGAGTGCAAATTTAGATATTTCAAATGCTGTATTCTGATTTGCATAGTATTGTATTGTTTCAGATATAATGCTATCATATATGGGACAGTATGTCATTGAGGAACATCTCGGCTCATTTAAATATCTCACTCCCCTATAAACTTTGAATTCAAGTGGCAAAATTCGATACTTCAATATATTCCTTGAAATTATACACCGTATTTTCCCCCTACACACAGAAGTAAAGTCTTGTAGGGGGATACGGGGATTCTTCTATTATCAAATTTGGATGTAAGTGTAATTTAATTTGTAATTTTTTGGGAATAAATAATTGATTTTTTACTTTGAAAAAAAATTTGGAATCGGTAAAATGATTTATAGCCTAGGCAAATTAGACTTTTGCCTCCAAAAAAATAAGGTAAGGCTGGAAATCGTCTTAATCAAATTTGGGCATCCTGAATAAGTTTACTGTGCGTTTGCGACGGATTCCGAGGTGTGCATAATACAGGGTGACTAGAAAACCAGCGACTTTCGGTTCTGTTTTTAGTTTTTTGCAATTTACGCCAAAACGAAGCGTCTGACAGAAAATATCATTGTCATACTTTTTTAGATAATAAAATTGCCAAGAGATTGGTATCAAATCCAACCTTCTATCTCAAACAAGGACCGAGGAATAAGGTTTCAAAAAAGTGGTATTTTTTGAGAAAAATGAAAATTTTACCTTATTCAGTATTTTATTGTTCATATCTTCCATCTGATGAGTATTTCAAAATTATATTTCCACTATTAACCTCCAAAATAAGTCTATATATTCTTTTATTGGAGTTTAATCACTAGAATGTTTCTTCTTACATCATGTTTTGATTTTATAATCACTATGCCGCCCTGAATTCAGGTTATTACCAGTAGGAAGGACTCTCCAAGGATAATAAAATAAGGACCTCCATAACTTTCATAAAATGTTCTACAATTTGAGCCCAAATGCGACCATTTCCCAACAATGGTTTCCAAGATAGACGCATTTGAACACAATTAGTAGCCTTTTTCTCGCTACCATGAGAAATAACTCACTTTACAAAAGTTACGGAGATCCTTATTTTATTATCCTTGGAGAGTCCTTCCTACTGGTAATAACCTGAATTCAGGGCGGTATAGTGATTATAAAATCAAAACATGATGTAAGAAGAAATATTCTAGTGATAAAACTCCAATAAAAGAATATATAGACTAATTTTGGAGGTTAATAGTGGAAATATGGTATTTTTGGCTGTGCAAGGAAACATGTTGAAAGCCCTAAAACAAAAATATAAAAGATAGGAAGTCTTCCTTGGTCTAAAATTGTAGAGAACAAAATTATACCCAGAGGAATTTTGAAATACACCTTTCTAACTCATCAGATGGAAGATATGAACAATAAAATACTGAATAAGGTAAAATTTTCATTTTTCTCAAAAAATACCACTTTTTTGAAACCTTATTCCTCGGTCCTTGTTTGAGATAGAAGGTTGCATTTGATACCAATCTCTTGGCAATTTTATTATCTAAAAAAGTATGACAATGATATTTTCTGTCAGACGCTTCGTTTTGGCGTAAATTGCGAAAAACTAAAAACAGAACCGAAAGTCACTGGTTTTCTAGTCACTCTGTATTATGCACACCTCGGAATCCGTCGCAAACTCATAGTAAACTTATTCAGGATGCCCAAAGTCGATTAAGACGATTTCCAGCCTTACCTTATTTTTTTGGAGGCACAGCCTTTTTTGATCTAATTTGTCTGGGCTATTATAGTTTTAGTTAAATTTGAAGTAATATAATTTACATTATAACAAAAATTGAAATATTAATGCTTTTTGATAGATTGAAGGTATCCAATTGTACAATTGATATGATTTAGCAAAAAATTATTTTCTATACTGTGATTGAATTCTTTTAATAACTAGTGATACTGGAACATGACTGGATTTCTTCCACTATACAGACATTTCTGTTCGGATTTTGTTACACAAATAAAATAATTTAGTGACCTTTCTGGAGGAATTAATTTTCCAGATTCTGAACCAAAATTTTTCAAAAAATGAGTAATTAATTTTCCAGATTCCGAACCAAAATTTAAAATCTACTCCAAAGCATTCTTTTCTAAACCAAAGCTTGACATTTATTAGACCAAATTGCTTCCCCACTGTCAACCAATGTTGTGTCACGTATTTTGAAATCCGCATTGCAACAACAAAAACCAATATTGTGCATGGTGCTTTCAATCCAATAGCAGAACATGTTGTGTGATGCGGTGCAACCTACTAAAGATAATGGCCTACAATTCAGAGTGGTAAAGAGTGTTTGTGAATGTTGGTCCAAAATCAGTTTCATTATGCACAAACTAAACTCCAGTTTGGATAAAATAGTGAGAGAGCCATAATAAATAAGCAGCAACTGCCAAAAACAGTTTATCAAATTTTGAATCAAATTAAGTCAACCTTGTAATACGCTTGAAATATTTTCGAATGTTGATAATGGAGGTTGAATTTGTTTTGCTTGGATGTGTTTGAAATTGATTTTCTGGAGAGTTTGCTCAGGTTATGTAATTAATAGAGATGTATATATTCCATGAAGCGATCCAGTAAATTCGAAATTTAGAGGTATTATCCATCAAGATCAACACATAGAATCATGCAGTAATAATTTTACTATAGGGTATTCAAGTTCATGTAAGTTTTATAATCCACTGATATAGATCAGTTCCTACTGTTTAGGTGAAGCAATTTTAATAAGAAAAAACATTAATTCAAGACCATAACTGTATAGTAGTGAATAAGAATTGGATTCTTGCACATACATGTCGACTGGAACTCAGTGGAGAGGTAGGCTACATTATTTAAGTTCTTTTCTAATGACCTCCAAACTCCAATTCCAGTCTTTCCAAGTTGTTCATTCAAGCTCAGGATTGTTTGGAAAAAGTGTACATTGAATGCATTGAAGGATAAAAATTTATTTTCAATTTTCAACTGGGATTTTCAACTTTTTCAAGAAGGATTTTTAACTGATTATCTGGGATTTTTGTGCTTAATGAATCAGATTTTGAAAACATTAGAAATAGAAATGAAAGAACTAAACAAGAAACGACAAAACTGCAACAAATAACACAGCACAGCATTACTTAAGGAGTCAGTTTTTAACTTACATTAACATCATTCACCATATTATATTGTGATCGGTAGTAATGCGGTGATAAAACCCATTTTTTTATAAACCATCACCAAGAGAAAGTGGCAAATACCACATGATCGATCAAACATGGAAAAAGAAACCAGAAGAATACGCTTAGAAAATCAATCAACAATAACCATGAACAATGTCACACTGAATTCCTCAACTGAAATAAGATTATTAATAATTGGAATTCACATACATACCATCGTATATAATAAATATGATAAAAAATATATACATGTTATCAACGCATGGATTAAAATATAAAATTATTTGTTTTTGAACATCCAATTGGATTGGCATTGTTAGAACAATTCATGATTTTCAAATACTCTACAGTCTACATAGTCAACATATTTATTTCTATACGGTAACTTTTTTAAAAATTTTATTGACTAATATATAAAAAGTATTGATTCATTCCATATATGCAATTGAAATTGCAGCTAGTAGCCTATAATTCTGAGATCAAAATTGTACGTTGTAGCCTAATTTCAACAACTATGAACAATTGCAAATTTATACTAGTTTAATTCTCAATAATTAATAACTAGCAATCATACGTTAGAAATTCATTTGAGAGATGAATTATTATTCAATCTTCACATTGATAAATTCATATCTCATAGATTATTATTTGTCACTTAGTGCAGATCAGAACTCTATATTTGAATACACAGAATAAGCAAATCATCACAAATTAGTGCACTTACAGTAATAGAACAAAAAACATATCCTGAAAATTTCACATAAAATAATTATTAAATGTATTTTAAGACAAATTTAAATCTCATAAATAATTCTATTACTGATTGGAAAGCAATACTTGATAGTTAAATTCACAATGTACCAGGTACTGTCTCAGAGTTGCCAAATGGACCCAAACAGCTGGGGCTAGCTTCATAATCAATTGGCCTCATTAGTATTCAGTAGTTGCAGGTGAATAATTGCATCCATGCACACCAATGACACCATATGAATAAACGAGCAAGTGCCTCTCTCTACCCTCTCATTTGCACTTGGCCATCACACCACTGCGAATTACAGGTGTGCAAGAGAGATCGCCCATGTTAATGAATGGAGACGTGCGTGCGTACCCCTATAAACAACAGTGTTACAACCACCAATTCACAATAGAAGTACCTAATTCACTGGACTAGGGACATTGAGTCATAATTACATTGGCCCTGCCTGAGTGGCCAATAATAATTATAGTTCAATGAATATTTAGTAAGTTAACATTGTACAGTATTTTCCATACACTTAAAATAGAAGTATTTATTGTAGAATAGATTAAATTATTTTGTGAAATTTTAATAATTTTGTTACGGTTTCTGATTTTAAATTACGGTATCCAAATATAGAAGAAAATCTCTATCATTAGATTTGATTCCAATATAACCTTGAGATAATGGAAATGTGAAAATAGATTTATGAAGTGTATTTGAAAAAGAGATGGATCTGGGGCGGTTGCAATAAGAAAAAATAAGTGAGATCTTACTGAGCAGCAAGACTCATCTGCTGTTCACTCATCGGCTTCTGAACACTCATCAATTTTGTCGGATTATAGAGAAACAAAATTTGTAAATAAGTTGATGAGAATGTGATTTGAAAGTTTCACAGGCAACAAATTATTCAATATTATTTGAAACCCTTTTTTCCGATAGTTGCACTCAATAAATTGATAGATATTTGAAGTCTTATAACATTGATTGAAATTCGAATGTTGATCCATTTTAAATGCTGTATAAATAATAATCTTGTTTTGAAGAAGGTAGCCCAAATTATTTTTTTGGGGAACAAAATAATAATAAATATTCCCCAAAATTTCCATATCTAACGTATGGAGTTTCAATTAAGAGAAGATCCACCGCCACGGAATGTGAATTATTCCTTTGTTCGATGAGTAATCTTTAAAAAAAAAACAGAAAATATAACCAGCAACAAGCATAAAAATAATGCAACCAGCAACAAGCATAAAAGCCCCCATCGCATCAAAATGGAAACCACGGGGAAAACTACAGCACTTTTAGTAAGTTTCAAATATGCATGTGCATATTTTTCCACTAGTCATAACTTTTGACATTCACACACTGAAATAACCCCCTCAATATATCAAGCCAACACAAATCCTGAGGTAGCGAACCCTTTACAGCGCACTGGCAATCCCTCAGACCATTATATCTGACGTATGACCTCATATCTCATTCCCCAGCATCCGTCCTCCTATGCTATGATACAACACAAAACGACCTTTTACCAAACCCCCACCTCCCCCCCCGCACAACCTAACCAGATTCGATGATTACTTCAGCGACACCACAGTCAATGCCCATGCGAGGTTACAAAAATCATCTGCACAAATATATTTCTTCATTAATTGGAGTGAATTGATTCATGACTTTCAATTGGAAGAATAGAATATAATGGAACCGTAATAGAGTGTTACCTAGCAGAAACTAAAGCTTGAATTCCTAGTAAGTAAATTTAGTTGAAAAAGCTGATTTTTTATCTTAATATTCCTTATCGGAGTATCACTACTTCCCTACCATTATGATGATGGCTGCTTCAATCAATCTTTCTCCACTCGATCACTTTCTTTAATTTTTACCATTGATGACTTGAGTACTTCTCAACAGCATCTCCACCGCTGTTGAATTTATATCACTTGGATAAAATTTAGATTCCCAAAGCCCAATACTTAGACACAGAAGAAATGGAAAATCATTAGAAAGTAAGAATATTCAGGGTTTTCTAGGAGGAATGTGCAATGTATGCTAATTTTACATAAGAATTGATCATTTTAGAACCTGAATGAAGCCTCTAAAAATTTATTTTTATGTCACTTTTCCGCCATTGTTACTTCGGTAACAGCGTTTTTGTTCCATGAAACGTTTTCTCTACCTGGTGTGAGGAAACAGCCTGAGAAGTATTGCACATTCCTCCTGAATACACAAGAACGGAATAGCTGATACAATAGATGTTTCTGGAATGTAATTTTGATTCCATAACCTAATATACAGTGGAAAATACCTAATTAAGGTGGATAATACAAAATTCCTGTGAAAAAAAACCTTGGTTATAACTGATTATTCATTGACTAGAAACAGTATTGAGCGAATATAATATTCAACTGACCAGTTTCGCCCGTGGTAACAATGGCGGAGGCACTGGGAGGTCCGCGACCAATGTTGTTCACAGCAATGACAAACATCTCGTACTCGGTGTAGGGACTGAGCGATCGCACCGCGTAGTGCATCGTGATTATGCCTGAGATTTCGCTGTAAGCCTGGTTCACATTCTTCGGCTTGTACTGGATCACATAGTAGAGCAGGTCCTCTGTGTTCGGGTAGGACCACGTCAAACGCACCGATGTCGCTGTTATTTCAGATATTTGCACGTTGGTCGGCGCGCTCGGCAGGGCTGCAACAGACAAAGCGTAACTATCACACTAATCCATTTTAATTAGTAGGTTATCAACCTTATCCAATTACTGAAATAATCAGTATGAATTCTAGATAAAGTCTAGAGCTAATCTTATTTGAATTCATAGACGTAATAATAAATTGATAAATATTACTCGACAGGAGATACAATACAATACAATACGAATTTGATAAACAAAGAACAAAAATCGTATATAATAATAATAATACTTGAATACGAAACCATACACACAGACCAATATATTACAGAATTCTGTGAAGAAATTAGTAAGGCAACTTCCGAGGCACACCTATTAGATTGATTGATTGCAGGCTATATTTGATTTGAATTAGTACAATATTACAAATTCTGATCAACTTCAAATATCTTTTCTGAGGACATCTTTTATGAATTCAATTATTTTCCTCTCTATCGCATTCAAACATTATGAAATTTAAATATGAATTTGATCGACTGCCATGCACTATTCAAAATTTTCTCTTTAATCGTTCATTTCTCATTCTCAACATCCTACCAAGATTTAAATGTTTGAAAGTTTTACAAACAGAGCATGATCAAATAGATTCCTATCGACCACAAATCTAGTAGCTTCCATACAAATACAATTCTTCAAAGTTCCATACTTCCATCCAAGCTTCATTAGTGGTTTAACTATTAAATTTATTTGAAGTTTCAAGAACTTAATATTGGTACAAAAATTCTAATTTTGTTTGAAATTCTAATTGTAGAACAGAATTTTTTCTAATTAATAATTTTTGAACCAATATTAACCGAGTTGCAGTCATTTTCCCATCTTTCCAGAATGTCTTCTTTGCTTGGACAGACTATTACTCACATTGCACTTTTACAGTGGTCATGGCCTCGATGACGCCTAGGGCGCTGGCGGCGACACACGTGTAGTTAGCTGACTCCTGGATATTGGCCAGTTCGAGCACGTTGCGTCCGATGGGCAGCTTGTCCTCGGGAGTGAGGTCCTGGGCGGGGCCGCGGCGCCATTTCACAAACGGCATTGGAGACCCCACTGCCACGCACGTCAGGTTCAGGTCCTGGCCAAGCATCACCTCGTACATGGGCTGCGGTTTGATTGTGAACTGCGGAGGCACTCGTCTCACTGGAAAACAACATCACCATTCAGAATCAAGATAGAAAAAAGTTTACATAATAAGATACAAAATACTTATTTATACTATTTTTAAAAATACAGCTTTCAAGGCAGGAACATATTCAATTCAGGTTGATGTTATACGAGCGTGAAACCAAGGAGATTCATGGAGAAGGGAATTTTTGGGCAATCTTGCACACTCTTGTCCCTAGAATTTTCTAGCTGAATCCATCTGAGGTATACAGAATTGCACAAAGCCTTTGAGGTGAATACTTCCAGAAAGTTACACCAAGTGGTTGGTCAGAAGAGCTCAAATTTTGAATATCAAAGAACAAGTTTACAATCTGGTCAGGTACAGAATTTATCAGAAGAATAAAATAGGAAAATCAATGTATTTCTATCTACTTGAATTGAGATCATTACATTGTTGATTACAAAATGTCATATTGATAACATTGATAACATTGATAACGAATTTGAGTATAATTTCAAATATCCAGATTTTGAATACTCAAGTACCGTACAAGTTTACAATCCGGTCAGGTACAGACGAATAAATTTGAAAAATCATTATACGTCCAACAACTTATACAGTATTTAGATTTATTAAAGCCTATTAAAATAATCTAATTCAAAGAATTACTGATGATTAATCGTATAATGAATTTGATATGGAAGCAATGCTGCAGTTAACATCATATTGTATTTTGAATTTATAAAGATTTCTCTCAATTTCCATGTCACTATTTATTTTAATTTCAATTTGTAGCCATGATGTTATTATTATTATTATCGTCATCATCAACTCTATTCAATTAATTGATTACCAAATTAGGAAACTCTGAGTGGATAATATTGTTGATAGGACTGTAAAGCCTGTACTTTATTTAAGCCCATAGCCTATACAGTACTGAGTAATATACTAATATGGTATTTTCATTTTAGTCTCCCTAGCTAACCAGATGCACGTTGCTGCTCTTATTCAGTTGATTTGAAATGAATAGTGTACAGCACGTGCGATCGAATCTTTTGTTGAAAAATGCTTCGCACGTTGATCGTACAAATGGAAAACGTGTGTGTTGATGATTGATCAACAGCAGTCAGTCAGTTTGTTGTTTGTGGCACCACGTGCAAGCACGGAGAGATCAGCGTGCAATTTCCAGAGAAAAAAATCGTCCATTAAAAGAAGAATGGAAAGTTAAGAGCAAAGGTGACACAAGTTTTGAACAGTTGATTTTTCATTAAGTAGAGTGCATGTCGTTTGCTTTTTGACATAGTTCAGTCACGACTCCTCTAGCCCCGTCTGCCATCATTACTCACACTTCTGCATCAACCACTAGCTACCTTTTTTTATCGAAACGTCCTTCTCCCCTGCCACCCACAACTTGACGGCGCAAAATTCTGCACCAATTCCCAACTTAAATAGAAAATGATCGATCGGCATCAAGCTTACATTGAAGTGAGGAGAGAATATCAAGCGTACTAATCAAATTACAATCAGGTATAATTCGAGAACCTGTCCTGAAAATAAGTTTTTGATTATGATTCTTGCAATTTTATATCACAGGGCAGAATTAAGGGCACTTGGTTTCTAGGAGTATTGGTCTCGTACTATTCATGTAGTTTCATTCTCTCGTACTACAACGATGATCAGACTATTTTTCATTTGACGAATAACAATGACCAAATTATCTTACCAAAATTAGTTTTCTAACCATATTATAGGAAACATGTGAAGCAAGATTCTATTCCTTGGAATTTCAACAAGATTCATGATAATTGCATGGTTTTTCGATAATTAGTGGTTAATTTTCAAACTTTCAAATGTAATCAGAATGCATAAGTTATCAATCAAAAGTGGAAGCATGCCTATGCTTATATATGTATATGCCTATTATCATGTTCAATTGCAAATAGGGGGGTTTCAAAAATATTAATGCAGTTTTTCACATTACGTACATTCCAACTTCAACTCAAAACGCCAAGTAGCCTATAGGATACTAGTAGGATATCAGGATACTTGGATATATATCATACACGGATATCCTATAGATATAGGATACTTAGTACATCTTAGTAGCCGATAACTAAAATTACTAATAATTTCACGGAAATAGAGACATTATAGTACTGTAATGTCTATTTGAATTGACGATTTGTTTTGGATAATGATAGTACAGTCCATGGCTTGACACAGATACCGAAATCAGATATTATAAATTAATAACTTCATTTGTAATTTCCAGTTGAAAAGTTATGCATTTCCAATCAAAAGTTTTAAATTATTCAGCATTTTGCTAGAGCAAGAAAATTTCTCAATTAATAGTTTTAGATGCCGTTGTTCGAATTGGATCATCTTAGTTAGTTGATTATTTTCAGATTCAAAACAAATTATAAGAGCAGTTTAGCTTTAGAAATGAACTTCATGAACAGTTGCAACCTTAATTTTTCAATAACTCAGTTACTGACGTGATTTCATAATAATTCTACTCGTAATTTCCTGTAGACGCCAGTTCACCTGATATCATGGATTAACATGGTTAACTGGGTTAACATTTCACAATATAAGTTAGATCGCAGAGTAAGATTAGAAGAAGTTAAGAGGGAGTTTGCCATGAAATCCATGTTTCAGATTGTAATCTACATCCGCTTATAAAACACTGTAAAAGCTTGATATTCCTGAATAATATTCCTCACCATTAAAACTTTAAATAATTGAAATCTAAGTACCCTTTTTTAAAAAAATATTTTTATTTCAACAACATGTTTCGGCGATAGGCCTATAGCCATTTTCAAGTGTAAATTTACATTTGAAGTCAATTTACACTTGAAAATTGCTATATCGGCGATAAGTGTAAATGTAAATTTACACTTGAAAATGGCTATAGGCCTATCGCCGAAACATGTTGTGTGAAATAAAAATATTTTTTAAAAAAGGGTACTTGAACTTGGATTTCAATTATTTAAAGTTTTAAAGAATACGGTAGGTTTAAATAGGCCTAAGTATTCCTAACCATACTTAAACTCAGACAAAGAAGATAATAAGTTTACCCCTATGAATACCTCATTACAATACTCTTTGTCAAGACAAAGAAAGTTGGAGGCCTGATGCGTTAAAAATTATTAAATATTATTTACATGCCTATAAAGAGTCACTAGAAACTTTCGGCGTGAGATATTTCCAAGATTACTCGCCACCGACTTTTTACAAAATAAAAACTTGAATAAGGATGCAGTATGGTATGTATAAGTAGGTACCAAAGTGAAGTAGGCAATGAAATTGAATAATGAAAGCGGTTTATCGCCTAATAAACGAAGTGCAGGTTCATTTATCACTCATCATTGACCCTCCATTACAAACATTACCAAAGAACTATGCATCAACAAACTTCTATTCGTAACATCTTTCATCATTTACTACCATATAAACATAATTATCTTCTTCTGTCATATATTTAACAGAGTGATTGCCCACTCATCTCTAATTATTGGCCATCCTCCACATACCAATAGCATCAGATGAATCGTATCAAGAATCTTACTGTACTACCTAGACTAGGCCTAACCAAAGATTATGATTAAGGACCTAATACGAATTTACCACCTTATCATCAACTAATAATCAAAATTAGAGATTATTCATAATAATTATCACCACCATATACCATATACATAATACCACGATACCGAATATTTGGGCTAATGTATAGTAAAGGCTAAAAGATTATATTCCTTATGACTATGTATGACCATCTGATTTGACACTGTCCATAATTTTGATGTCAAAAAAATCTATTATTACTTTTTACCAGGAGTGTATATAGGACTCATATAGGCATCATCCTTACAAGAAAATGAGAAAAATTACGAGTTGAAAGTGTAAAAAATGCCCTGAGAAAAGAATACGAGTGTGGCCCGCCGGCATATCTGATCAAGGCAACAATTTCAAGACTCCAGGTATACGCTACATAGAGTGAGCGCTAATACGGTGGCAAAGTTTGGTCCATTTGCACCCACAGAGATGTATAAGCGAACAGCGGGGAGAAAGCAAACTAATAAACGACGACGCATCCTCATCCGCGCGGTTTTCTAAGTTTTATTCCATTACTTGGCGGCCAAATGGCGGCTCCCATTAAACTTAATGCTCCATGATAAACGACCGTAAAATAAACCAAGACAACACGTTACAACCACTATACTGACTGGCCAGCCCACAACAAAGTGCTGCTTTCGCCTTGTTTTTCAACTCGTAAAAACTAATCATTGTCTTTCCTACAGGGGTGCTCACTCCATAGTCTGTACAGCAACCAAGTTATCACTGAGACATCAACACCAAGAAACAAGTGAGGCTGGCCGCACACTAGCGATTTTTTCTCACCAGAAAATGTTTGCCAATGACCGTGAAATTATGGTCATCGCTTTTGGTCCGCACACTTGGCGATTGTGAAACCAGCAACGTTTCCAAACAATGAAATTCTGAGAATGGATTCCTTTCAGAATCCTCTTTCTGTCTATTGTTTCACAAGTCACCACACCTGTGAGCTGGGTAGTACCTCACCAGTTCCAGTTTGAAGATGGATCTCGTTGAGAGAGTTGTGTGACTGCACTTATTTTAATACAAACTACTATATTTTTTTTAAATGTATTATAATTTACCTAAAAAAATGACTTTTTTTCTGGCTACACTACTGTTTCCTATCAATTAAGTTTCACGATTTGATAATATTCTAGGCAATACCGCAGATCTATTTTTCTCTAATATATTCTAAGGTAGCGGTGGAGTTATACAAGAATATTCATTCACTGTTTGTATCTTTCTCCTTATCGGTCATCTCCATCCAGTTCAACACAACTTCCTTGCAAATCTCCCCCCATAAAATATTCTTCACATTACGATCAGAATATTCTTTCAGCAGTCGATTATTATAGATTACTGGATACTGGCCTCTTCTCCACCGCCGCGATAAATTTGTCTATGTCTACCTCCAATGGCATTTTTTATATTCAATGGCATGATGATTCAATATGCAGAGCAGAGAGCACTTTGGAAGACGAGTAACCAGAAGCAACTGAAGCTAAATGCAGGACTACAGGTTCACCATTATGAATAGAAACTAAATTTACCTGACAAACACTCCCTGATAGACAATTGTGGGCCTGTGCGTCATTTTGAAAAATTTCCATAGTAATTTAGTCTATTATTTTATAGACTTGGAATACCCCATACGATAACTGGAAATTCCCGAGGGTTTGCTTCTGCTATTCTATACCTTCTTTGTTCCGAGTGACATATTTCTGATTCCACTAGCCTATTGTCTTCTAAATAACTTATAGTTACTTCCCTAAACCATTTCTAATTGTTCAGTTGAAAATTATAAATGTTTGAATGATAATAACTTCAGAATTAATATTACTTTTTACGGCACAGCTATTTTTGAAATTATTATGACTGCATGGTTGTTGATTGTTATTTGATATTTTTCCAAAACTATAATGTTTATCCTAGAAAGCATAAATCATTGTTCCTATACCAACAATAAATATCCTTGTATTTGATCAATTAGAATCATTTGAAATATACTAACAAATGTGTATGAAATTGTATTATATAGCTAAACTATAGGCTACAAAGTAGAAATCTAATAAAAATATCACTTCACTACAAAACAAAATCTTAATTTTGGTCATAGAAAAAAAATTCAAACTTCTATAGAGTCAGTAAGGCGAATAGATTATTATAGTTTTGGAAAAAATAGGAATATCTCGAAATATACGATTGGAATTTTTTGATATGAGGAAACAATACGCAGGCAAACAATGGCTCGTGACCCTCCCCCATCACTAACTAGGCGTGACGAATGGGCTCTGGTGATTTTTCTCAGCCAGTCTGCGGGGTTGTATGCAAAAGCCTATGTTCCATTTTAATCGTCCACCTCTGAAAATAGGACAGGTTCTATTTTCTAGGGCGATTTTTCTGCAACCCAGTCTAGTCTGCGCGTCTACATTTAAAAAGCACATGTTCCATCCTTTTGGGTGAAATAGGGTGGAGAAAAATCGCCGAATGTGCGGCCAGCCTGAGAGTTCTACAATTCAGGTTGCCTAATTCTGAGTTTTCAATAGAATCTATTGAAGTTTCAATGGAATCCATTGGTTTCAATAAAATCTTGGATTATCTTGAAAGAATTAACATTTGATAAGGTATTTAGAATAAGAGAGAATATATTTAAGGACTTATAAGGATCAGCGATTTTAAATGGGAATGACTCAAGAGAAGCTTGATAAATAGGATAGAATTTTTTGACAAAGTAGACAATAATAAAATTAGTTTCGAAGACTACAATCAATCACCTTCAATAAGATGATACACCAATATCAATAGGAAAAACCAATTGAAATCGCCAACAAGAAAAATGTCCTCCAATTAGTGAAAGGGAGCTTGCATTGTTCTAATTTAAGAATTATGAAGTTCCAATGATACTGAACATTCACAAAAAAATCAATCAACATTTTTCAAGTCATTGAAACACTTGTACATTTTTTTAACTGTCCGCCTTTCTTCTGTTTCCTGTAATACTATTTAATATTGAATACTTATATTTAATTTCTGCTTATACTGTCTTTCTAACATAGTATTGATAACCTTTTGTCCTTCAAGTATTTTGAAAATGAAAGATTATGGAAAACCTACGAACCACGAAGTTAAACAAACCAAAACTCTTTATTGAACTTGCGATCATATCACTTCAAAGTTAAACTTGAGAACAAATTTAATATTGTTTGTCATAAAAATATCATAATTAATTTTCATAAAAAGTTATTAAAAATTTGTTTTTCAGCTTCCTACAAAAAATATCATCAGGTTGATCCCTACTATTTCTATACTACAGTACAATACAATGAGTTCCAGCTTGTATCGTATAATATATTTGATTCGATCACTTGAACAGCAGAAGCAGCACGCAACCTCACAACAAAAAGATGGCACGTGCACACACCAGCACGAGCCGGACGAAATGAAAAATGGAAACAAAGCACCACCTCGGAAAATACAATAAGATGGCGATGCTATTATCACAACGAAGAGAAGAAGGGAAAGACTAGGAATGAGTGGGAGAAAAGAAGAAGAAGAGGAAGAAGAAGAAGAGGAAGAAGAAGACGAAGAAGAAGAAATAAAAGAAAAATGAGAAAAAGAAGAAGAAGACGAAGATGAAGCCGAAGATGAAGAAAAAAGGAGGAGATTGGGAATAATAATAAGGGTAGGACGGAGAAGAAAGCGAAGGGTGGCGAGATAACGAAGAAGAAGAATTAGAAGAAGAAATGAGAAGAGTGAGAATAAAAAGAGGAATAGGAAGGATAAGTAAGCAAAGGGTGGCGAAATTGCATTGAAACTGAACGAGAGACCGTGCAGAAAAAAATAATACACACACCGAGAGTGGAGAAAAACTGTGTTGCCGAGATTTGTTATGAGAGGAGCTAGACTTTGTGAATGAAAACACAAGACGGTGGTGACAGCGCTAAAGAAACAAAAATAATAAAGAAGGGCAAAAACGTTTATTTACACTGTAGAAACCGAGCCACCGCCTCTCGAATAAGAATGACAGCTGCTGCTGCTGCTGCTGATCCAATGCCTGCTGCCTACACCAACTGCTGCAGGTATCAGCGGCTGCATGTTTCCATCAAAACACAAATAAAAGGTGGCCGGATAAACGGCTTACTGCCACAACACTCATAACGAACAGGATAATAATTTATAATGAAATTGAATTCCATCAAATAATCTGAAGGCTTCGATCGATTCCTTTTTTATTATATTGTTATTGAAAACTAACATGATAATAGAAAGGTGAAGGATGATCGATGGATTATTAAAATTATTAAGCCATTTAATGTGAATACAAAAATTCGCTCAAGGGTAACTGTGACAATAGGAATGTGAATTTAAATTGTTTTCAATCTAAACGACACCCGTTTAATTTACGTGCCTATTACCTCTTGCCTTGCCTTGCCTATTCAATTACCAGCCTACTTGCCTATGGTTGAGGATCATGATCAAATATTTAATCCAAGTTGATGAACTTTTCAAGCTTGAGATAACATGATGCTATTATTAAAAAGAAGGCAATCGAATTATTATCAAACATATTCTTTTAGCAAAGTAGTAGGCATCACCAGTATAATTCAAAGGAATCAATGAGCATTTCCAAGTCACTCATAAGTCTAAGAAGCATTTGTAGAGGAGTGTCACAGCTATCCGTTATTAAGTACAGTTCCCTCAAAGGCGAAAAATTTGATGGTGTTTTTCTTCCAACATCAAATCCATCTTTATAATGATTCTCATCTGCGGAAAAGGTTCTCCATGCTCCTCTGCCTCTTGGAGCTTTTACAACAGGAGCATCAAGTCGAACGAAACTTTTTTGCCAGCGGCTGGGAGCAGCGCAGCGCAGCGTAGCCAGTCCTTTAAAAACGAACAACGCCAAAGTTGTCCGCGTCTCAGTGAACAAGATGAGGGGGGAGGGGTAAGGAAGGAAAGTTGCATTTGACGTAAATGAGGGAAGCTCGTAACAAGACACTGGAGATTCGTTGTTCATGAACTAAAGGCTTGATGATGATAATTATTATAAAAACTGGTATGAAAGAAGTGAAGGTGGGGAATTTTTATACATTTCGGAAAGAAATCCTTCTCTCTATGGGATTCTTTTGTTTAATTATAATCAACACAATGTAAAGAGGATTTCTTATTAGTGGTTTTTATATCTAAATGGAAAATTTATCATGATAGAGAAAGGTTAGATCATTCAAGTACTCAAGATCATCCATAACTGCTCCTCATCCTCAAAACTTAAATTGAAAGTAAGACTCCTACTTAAATATTGAATACCAACTCAACATTATATCCTATCATGGAGTTTCTTGACCTGATTTGAGCGTACTCTTTTTCTATTGATATCATAATATAAATTTATTGCAAGACTCAAACTAGCGAAATTTTTGTCTTTTTAGATAAAATTTGAATTTTTTCCGGGTTTGACTAACAAGATTTTTTTAACGCCAGCTTGCAATTTTTTAAAAATAAGTTTCAAATCGAGTAGAATTTTTCTCTCTTCTAAACGACAATTTCAATTGGCCTAGAAAGTTTTCACTTTCACAATTTCTGAATTGAAACTCTCAAGAACATAAGTTGATCCAAATCGGGTACAAATTTGAAAGCTTAGCATTACCGAGAGCGGAACGTAATTCGGTCTCTATTTGGAAAATAACAAATACTCGAGGGAAATGTCGAAAAATGAGGAAATAGTGAAACATGAGAAGCAGGAAAGACAAACTAGCTTGTGCATAATGCAGTCTAATCAGGTTTGCCTCTCTTTTCAGTTTGGCTTTAAACTGCGGGGTTGGATTGCAAGTTCATAAGAAAAAGCTTGAAAATTGGGGAAAAGTCAAAATGAAACAAGAGTGGAGGTTAGAAAAACCCGTAATAGTGGAAGAGCAAGGATACCCGCCGCCTGTGAGGTCTGAGCAAACTTTCATCAAGATATTTCAGAAGTGCTTTTAACTTGTCTCATTTTTTATTCGGCTCTGAAAAAAGCAAACCCTGGCCGGAGCTTGCAACGTGCGAAAGAAATTCACTTTAAAAGGATGAGGAACGGAGTAGCTTACACGACCAAAGTGGATTTTGTCATATGACATGCGAGGAGATAATTTGCCAAACATAATTCAACCATCAAACAGACTAGTTGAGAAATGCTGGGAGCAATTTTGGTGGAACTGAATCATAGAAGTAGAAATTTCAAGTGATCTTAATTTTTGTAGAAACCAACTTTGCTTCTATTAGCCGCTCAATTCTTTTCAAATAATAATGCAGGGTTAGGATAGTTTTATGTTCATCAGACCTATTCGTGGTTGATGTTTCAGGTAATATGAATCATAACTATCTTGAATTAAGTTCTAAATCTTCACAAAGATTAGTTTTCCCATAGTTGTTATCCTTATGAGTTTTGCTTCAATCACAGCTTTTGAATACTAAAGTTCTGATCTTATCTGTTTCACGAAAAATTCACTATTCATCAAACCAGAGAATTATTGAACCATCTCTTTAATTCTCAGTTTATGATCTTGTTAAGGTGGATATTAAATTGAAATAAAAAACTATCGAATAGTATTTTTTTTAATATGCTCTCAATTCGAGTATAATAATACTTGCGCGGCCGGGTTTCAATAAAAATAATGTCTCGAACATACGTCAGCAAACAATTACTTTTTAAATAAATGTAGATATAGTCTCATTGAAAGGAACTATTTGTGGTTCAACTGATCAAACATTTCTAAGAATAAGGAAATCTAACTCTATTCATCAGAGCACTGGAGCTCAGAATTTTCCCGGAAACTTGAAGCCCTGGATAATGACTGAAAACTGGTTTAATGATTTCCCCAAAAACTGAAAGCCCTGCATAATAAAACAGACAACGACAATTAAATTTGGTTCAATATTAAATTATCAATTTGGGAAATAATACTAAGCGAATGCGTCTATAATTTCCAGGAACCTAGGTTACAGTTCATCTCTCAAACGAACCGCGTCGTCTATACTTCAGAAGTGATTCCTACAACATCAACTCAATATAAAGGGGAACATGAACACAATAGAGTTTAGATAAGAAACTATCAGGATAATGTGAGCGGAACTAGGGTTGTTCAATGCAGAAGACACGACAATAAGATTACCAGAAGCCATATAACTATATTATGCAGCATCAGCGAATCGCTAATATCATTGGCTTCTCTTACCCCTCATAAATAAGCTGAATGAAGTTCCTACACATCAAATGGTGAAGCTGAACAAGGCTGATTCATGCTGTAGTACTAACATAAATCCGAAATCGAATACCCGATTCCCAGAATGTATTGGTCTAGATTGGAGTCAATTGGAATGTAGATAGATTGAATAATCTATAATAATTATTCCTCGGTCTTTCCTTTATCATGTACAAGCCTTTTTCCATGTGAGTATCACCCTCGGGAAAAAATAATTGAAGAAACGGCAATTTAATATTGATAGTTGATTGGTACGTTATCCTCAAATATAAAAATCTAGATTCTTGGGATTTATCGGTATGTATTGATACTAGCGTATTCTAATCAGTTCAAATTCATCATAGACTAAAATTCTGAAAGAATACCGGCGTTCCGTTATAATTTTATATTATAATATCTTACAATACAAAATTGAACTACAATACTTGAAGATTCCATTAAAGAAACTCTTGGATAAAGCATAGGCTTACTTCTGAAAGGAAACTTAGTCTATTATCTTATGGGTGATACGCCAAAAGCCTTTGAAAATGAATCGGATTGCAACTCTTACCTTTGACATACAATGTAGTCGAATGAGAGTACTCGGTTCCAATTTCGTTTTCTGCCATACATTCATATTTTCCTTGGTCTTCTTCTACACTGTTAGTTATCTGAAGGGCTCCTGAAAATAAAATAAAAATACCTTTAGTTATCTGATTTTTTAAATATTATTCAATGTAAATATATATTCATTCAATGTAGATATCATTCAATGTTATTAATCATCGGACGTAATTTACAAACTAATATTATTAAATAATTAAAATAATATAATAATGAAATATTTCAGATTAATCTAATAAAAATACGAATTGTATTGGATGGAACATTTTGTGGTTCCTCAATGGTATCACTGAGGGAAGATCGCCTCCATAGAAATAAGAGTAGAGTATAGAGATGGTTCGTCTACAGTATTGTAGGACTTCTATATTCTATATTCTTCTACAGTATTGTAGGACTTCTATTCCCTGCATAGCAACGCATACAAAATTTCCTTGATACGCAACACATTTCGAAGTGCGTAGAAAATACCAATCTATCATTCCATCAATGTGATCGCGCATGGAATCTGGAATGTACCGCTCAGTGGAGACGGCCAACAAACCACCAGTTCTATCCACCAATAAGCACCGCCATTATTCGAACGTCATGGTTTGCAAAGCTATCCAACCATCATTTCTCAACCACAACTCACCCATTTCACCTCCTTCCCTCCTCCACCTCCTCCTCCAACACCTCCTCTTCCTCACCTTTCTCCCCCTCCTCTACATCCTCATCCTTCTCTTCCTTCTCCCCCACCCTTGAAAGCCTCCTCACCACCGTCAAACATGTGATAGGCACTCAACGGAAATAATCGCGGCGGTATCCAGGTACCACACGGGGGTTATTGGTTTAGTTCGGGATCGTAGCGCTAGAACTGCATCGGTACAAGCTGGAGCGGCATATGGAAATGCAGCGGACTTATATTCGACTGGATGAGTTTTCGGCTCTGCCGGCGAGAGGCCTGTCGACGAATTTTGTTTCCGTGGAGAGGGATTTGGAGAGAGTGGTGAGAGAAAGTGAGAGGGAAAGGAAGAGAGTGTGGAGTGTACGGAGCGAAAAAGTATGATGAGAGTGATGAAAGTAAAAGTTGGAGGGAGAGAGTTGCAGGAAGGTAGTAGGTTTGGCATGCTCCATAAATAGATATAAAGAAATTGTGCTGCGAAAGGGATGCATGAGAAAAAGTTTACAGTGAAAAGTGCATAGAGTGAGAGAGTAAGTAGTGATATGAAGAATTAATACGACAATGAAATATTGAAATAGGAGAAACAAAATCTACGTTAGGTTGATAATATTCATTAGGAAGAGATTGCACGAGTGTTTATGAATCTTTTATAGTATTTTCAATTTTTTATTCTCTATTTTAAAATTTTATACAAACATTTTCAACTCAAATAAATTGAAAAAAGATAAATAAAATGAGAGAGAGAGAGAGAGAGAGAGAGAGAGAGAGTGAGTGGTCATTGATTCTAGTTGGTTAAGGAAAATAAAGAGTTACAACGAGACTGAGAATAGAAAAAGACTTATAGTGTAATGGTGGGAGGGTAAAGAGAGAGAGAGTGAGAAAGAGATAGATAGATAGATAAAATGTCTTTATTTTCCACTTTGTACAATACATAAGTGATGTGGGCGAAATTGAGGCACAAGAGCCCCCTCTTCCACTTAACCCACAAGAGAGAGAGAGAGATTCAGATTCAGATTCAATCACTTTATTCATGTTATTCATGTTGATTACATAATACAGTAATTCAAATCCTATGCTGTGAGAATAAAAATAAATGAAAATTACACTAATTACAATCGAGAGATTAGATTAGATTAGATTATTCACTTTATTCAAGTATGGTACAGCATTTACGATCTTAAATCCTAGATTCAAAAAATTAAACATAAATCTAATTACACGATTGGTTCAAATAAGAAATACATATGCAAGGAACGTACTAAATTACAGATATATAGGATCTAATATTCTTACTGTTATAATATGATTGTGGTGTATCTACATGAAATGGCGGAGTTTGGACAAAGATGCCCATTCTTGGAGAAGGATATGCAAGGATATCCCTCCCATTAACACTCAACCTATCTCAGAGAGATAGAGAGAGTGAGAGTGTGTGTATTACATTGGGGAAAAACAAACAGAAGATATAGAGAATAGAGCTCACTTTTTTGTACACTATTGCAATCACATAACGTTGCGGCCAGAAACATTCTACTACAGTATAACTGTAAATGAGAACAAGAAAAGCACTTCTACTTAGCAATGGTTCAAGAACTTTCCACACCTTCCACAGAAACGTTCACAAACACTATAGCTTCTTCATATCCCATCTACATACCTACAAACCACATGTGATTGCTGATTTTACCATAATGAATTTGATTACATTCAGTAACTCCCCATTTATATTGTTCATAAGTTTGATATTTGATGGTTTTCATAGTTTTGATCAATCGTCCACTGAAATTTGATCAAACTTCTTAGTTCCTTAGAAAACAAACATTAACTTCCCGAACACACCTATACACTTCATAATAAATTTGATTGAAAATGATGGAATTCGACAAGTGCGAGTTGCTGTAGTTGTGCTCTTCACCCATATTGCAGGATTGTTTTCATCGATTGTCTGCTACAATTTTTAGGTCATAAAAAAATCAGGTCCAATTCTCCATTGTTCGGAATTCGTTTGAAAGTTGGAATTCGACTCAATGGTTGTTAACTAAAGTTTTTATTTAACTTTGTAGTGCGTTCAAAAACAAGCATCACCATCCAAATACAACTAGACTACACTCTTTGATTACGTTGAACAGAAAAATGATGGAGTCTGCAAGTAGATTTCATGGTTCCAGTGATTGGTTTCATTGGTTGTCGACTGAACTAGTATTGAAACTCACTTTCTAGTGCATTTGAAAACAAGCACCAACTCCCAAAATTCAACTACACTCTTTTTTACTTCGAACAGAAGAATTACAAAACCCAGCAGTTAGTAGGTACTCTTCACTCAGATTTCGGGTTGTCGGGGAACATACAAGAGAGCATTTGAAATATTGACATGCAACATGTGAGTGAGAAGGTGGGTATGAGTGAGATCTAAAAAGAGAGGTGAAGAGAGGGAGAGACGGAGAAAGAGATTTTGGAAATCGGAGAGTGAGCCAGTGGGCAGTGGGTGTGTGGGCTAGTAGAGTGGCAGCACTTGAGCTAGCCTCATCTGTTTACACACGGAACTCTGCTTCCACTATACGGCCGGGGTCAAAAAGCGACCAACCATTGTTGAGGCAAACTACCACCACCACTACAACAAGCTCCTTGACGCATAATAAAGCTCTTCCAACCCCGCCCCCTCCGTTTCCTCCTACCAATGATCGTTTTCCGTCTCCTTTAACACAAATTGCGACGTCAATAGGAACGCAGATAAACATGGTCTCCTTTGTTGAGAGCCAAAGCCGAAAGACCACTTGCCTTTCTCATCACCCTCAAACTGCTGGGTTCAAGACGTAGACCATTTCAATGTTTGGCTTGGGATTTTTTTACCGTCAAAGATAATCAAATCATCCGCAGAGAAGAGATTCTTAGGATTTGATTACATCTTTCTCAGGACGACCGAAATTCAGGACAAGTACCGTAGTGATACGATAGTAGTAAATAATGATAATACTGAATTCTCAGTGTGCGTTTGGGTATTGGGAAACAAATTTATACATCATGTAATACTTTTCTTCATTGATATGCTATTTATTCTCACTAAAAAAGTTGAGATTTTACTCCTTAATTTCGTATTTCACACGATAAAATTTTCTTCAATGAAAGTAGTTACAACAGGAAGTTCAATATCACAAACTAAACAATTGTGATTTAAATCAACAATTGATCAAAATCCCATCGATCAAACAATTTTGAGTTGCAGAAAAATGGTATCGTGTTCAAATTCATACAGTGCATTTGTTTGACAGTGTCTGACTTCTGATAGTTTGCTGAATTGTAATTAGTATTAATTATGTAGAGCTTCCTTGATACCATCAACATCAGTTGAACAAGCATTGAAAGGTGGGTGAAAAGAGACATGATCAATTCCATGGTATGTTGGTTATCTGATTATTGTATTTACTGCAAAACAACGTAAGATCATCCAACAAAATTGAATGTAATTTAAAAGTGAGTGATGTATTCAACTGAGCTGTGGTTGAAATTGTAGAGACGTTCCACGATGAAATAAAAACAAACAGATTTTGTCAATTTTCTACTCTATTGGTACACGACCATGGTTTCATGACCACACAGGTCACAGTAAGCTTGGAAATGTGACCTGTGTGGTCATGAAACCATGGTCGTGTACCAATAAATAGAGTAGAAAATCTGTGTGTTTTTATTTCATGAGTGATGTTTTTTTTTTTTTTTTTTGAGGGTGATGGCTCTTGGGCCTGTGCGTGGGTAATGGGAAGGATGATGATGAGAGATGAATGGACCTACTGCTTTAGGTGGGTTCCGAACCACCGGGAAGCGATTTTTGAGGCTCATGAATTGAATTCAGAGCCGTCACCGGTCACCGTTACAACAGTGGTGGTAGAGGCACGTCGCTTATCTAATCTCACCGATTAGACGCTCTCTACCACTGGGACAAACCGCTTCCCCAAAACCGCAAAGATGTATCTTTGAAAGCCTAAGTTGATTGCACATTACGTTGATTAATACTATTTCCATAGATCGACTACAACTTAATCAACCAAACTTTCCTCTCCAATAAATGAACATAACAGGACAAGTGGATAGGAGCGAACAGTGGGTGCAAACAAGGAAAGAGGATGTTTGAAAGACGAACGAGCTGACCGATAAGGGTTGGTTGGTTCTCCATCTCTACCCCTCAACATAAAAGCAGCATAGCGTAAAAAGCGTTGCTTGGAGCAGCATTTGCTTGCCTTGCTCAACAGACGAATGATGATGCTTCGGCATTATTCAGTTATTCAGTCGCTAATAGAGTTATCCGCTTGCATATATATGTATTTAATAGGGAAAGACACGTAAGGTGGACTGAGGGGGGACGAGGTAGGGTAGAGTTTTGTGGAAACCCTCTGGTGGTCCATTCCAGGCACTTCCCCCTCATCTTTTCCCCCAGGGGTGTGATGTTAGTGCCTTCATTAAGCCTGTTTGCTGCTCCCCCCACGCCTCCACTCCTTTCATAAACGAAATTACTGTTCCTGAGAGTGTAGACTATGCAACCCGGCTCACTCCCCCTCTTCTCACCCCCTTGTTCATTTACCAAGACTTCCTGGACCCGGATCCCCTTCACAATAAACCGGCCTTGGTCGTGTCCAGTCTCTTTCCGCCAGATTCATATTACTGCCCATCATACTTACTTTACATTTATAGGCTCACCACCAAACTAGCCTACCAACTCACATTCACAAAATAATTATCGCATTACACAATAAAGCCCAACTTTGTGCATAAGCCGTCGACCGGTGTAGCTTGTAACCAAGTATGATACCTTCGTAACAACCTCATAATTAAAAATCTTCTGATATCGATTCCTAGATGAAACAGATATAGGCCTTAAAATGAATTGAAGATTAAAAATCCTTGCCTTGTTTAAACATTGTCAATAGCATATTCCAGTTTGGCTCAAATCATATGACTTATTATGAGGCTATTCAGGGTATGAATTCAAAGGTGCCGTTTTCAAAAAACCCACGAAAATTACAATTTTTGGCATATTATTTGCTATTTTCTACGCTATTTTTGATTAGATTTTTCTCGTTGATAGCTCAAATTTTAGGGGATAATAAGGGTATTTTACACACCAATTTTCAGAGAGTTATCGTGCTCACAAGAATCTGTACATATATAAATCAGATTCATGTTCTAGGGGCTCGAAAACGTGTAAAAAATATATCACATCATAAATTTTCGATTGTCGATTTCAATTATTTTTTATTAATACATTATATTTATGTTTCGACTATTTACAGTCATTTGCAATTGAAAATGACTATAAATCGTCAAAATATGTAATGCATTAATAAAAAAAATAATTGAAAAGGGTACTGTGATTATTATTTGAAATAAATCTATCTTAATGTATACCTTCCAATCAAGACATCTTCAAAATTGAAGAAAATTAGGTGCAGGATTGGAATCAATATTTTTACACTAGAATTTTCAATATTTTTTAATATTGCTTTACTGATGTGGAAATTAATTTCCTATCAGTGCAAGAAGTTATTTGAATAGATATGAGTCAATTGCAATCAGGGTAAATGCAAAGTTGAGATGAATGTGCCTTTAATTAGGAGTGTTGGTTGGAAGCGATATGCTGGGATGCTCTATATCTGTTGAAGATAAGTGAATATGAAGTTGATTAGTAGAATAACATCTCCTTACAGCAGAGAAATTTCAAATGAGAATGTGGTTTGAAGATGTAGGCTGAGGATAAGTACAGTTACACTCAGGTAAAAAGGGTTGAAAACCGAATTCTATGGAATAATCTTGAAATGTAGACAAGATGAGAAGCTAATTAGTTAATAAGCCTCTCATGATGTTTCATGGTTGTAGTAACCGGGGGAAAAAATTGGTGGAGTTTCTATTAGGCTTTCGAACTGATGGAGAAAATTATACACACAAGAGTATCACACAATGCCAAAATGCTGTTGAAAGATACTACAGAATATGAAGTACCAGCCTACGGATTCCTAAGAGGAAGTACTAGAGCGAAGCATAGAGCCTCCCGTACTGGGAAGTGGAACCCATAATTAATGGGAGAATAACTACTTCATCTACACTTCTTCATTCCTTTGCATATTGAATAATATTTATGAGTGATTTTTTTTGTTGAAGTGAATTGATATACGAATTTTACGTTGAAAAATCAACAGAATTTGATAGTTCAACCACATTCAGTACTGGGTACTCCTAAGTAACTATTATTATGCACTTGTAGATAAACTTGAGACATTATTTTTTTCTTGACAATAGAGGATGCAGAAAAACATAGAAAATATTATAATACTAGAAATAAAAGGATTAAAATTTAATTGTCAAATAGCTCAGTTTAAGATTAATTGTGAAAAAATAATTCTGTCACAACCTTCAAAGGTAAACGCACTTTACAATCTTCGAGTGTAGTTGAATGCACCATTGAAAACATCAATATAAGTGAGTGGTGCTCGTGGTTCTCATTTTTATCCTTCGCACATGTTATCAACCTGACATACCGGTATAGAAGAATATGTATACAAGCATAATTATTTACATCAATTTTGGATAAGCATTATTCAAACTCATGATATTTATTTTATATCGTGAAAAAGTGTTGCAAAGTGAAATTTGATTGTCTGTTCTTTCATCCAAGAAATTGGACTGTTCTCAACTATTAACCTAAACTATATTCTTCATGATAAGAAATTGAAAAAGAAATGTGAAACCAAAAACAGAAATGACATTACAAGGAAATTCAAATGTTGTAAAGTGAAAATCGATTATTCTTCCACCACAAGAAATTGAACCATTTCCAACTATATTTCTGTTTTCAATTATGACAAATTGAGGAAAAGTGAGACAAAACAAAACAAGGGAACAAGGACGGAAGTCGGGAGGCAAGTTTATTCGAGTCGATCTTGAACAGACTAATAGCGAGGAAGAAATCAAGTTGATCGCCATTTTTGTTACTATGGCAAGGGGACAAGTTTTATTGAGAGTTACCAGAGCGACAAGCATTTCCCCCACCGACTATCTTCCATCCCACGATGGCAAATTGATATTTTATAGTGCGGAGCGCTATACTTTAAAACGGAGCGGTCGGCACAACTTCTTTCGCTCACCTCTTCTTCGAATCCTGTCGGAGTCGGGTCCGTTTTATGAAGAACCACTTCTCCGAATCTTGTCCAAGTCGCCTCCTCCGTTTTATGGAGGAAGTAGAGGGTGCATTCAATCTGGGCGAACGTGTTTCCGTCGACCAACTTGCTTAAACCACTTCCCTGCGTCCACTTAGACCACTTCGACCGATAACACGGAAATGACAAAACCAAGGATAAACTCCCAGCTTCCTTCCCGGCAAACTTTGAGTTTGAGACTTGCCGTAAATTGCGATCGGCCGCCGCCACTGTCGCTCGCCCTCCTAGTTTTATGTCTTCGCAACCAACTCACAACAAACATATGCGCTGCACTGCTCTTGCAGCTACAGTAACCGCAGCTCAAGTTTCAACAGAGTTTCAGTGGCATCAATATTGATTTGATTTACATAATGGATCTTTGATTATAAAATGGCTGTGGATTAATTGACTTTTGAGGCCCTTGAGTTCAACAACGTTTTAAACTAACATACTCGTAGTATCAAGTAAGGATATCAAATTCTACACAGGGAGAGAAGGGAGGAAAAATCACAGCTGAAGGAAGAAGATAAAGATGATGAGTAAGAGAAGGGTGAGCGAAAAAAAAATAAGAAAAGATATTAGAAATAGAAATAAGAAATTGTAAAGAGGAATGAGAGAGAAAAAAGAAAGAAATAGCAAAGAGAGGAGAGAGGTTAGATCATGAATGTGGAAAGAGTAGAGCAAATAAGAACAATTAGAATGAGATAAATAGCAAAGAGTAGAGAGGAAAGATAACGTGTGGGAAAAGGATAGAAAGAATGAGTGTAACGGGAGGAAGAAAGAGATAAATTGTGTTTCGACATTGGAGGTGCTTTTGGTTTGGATTTGGAGCTGGTAACCAGACTCGTCCGCAAACAGACACAGACTCTCCTCGACGGTACAATTGCATTTCGAGTCCCTCAAGACATTAGCGGCGTCCCCAGGGATTGGTGAGCGCGGTTCTTTCGCTCCATTCCCACAGCCAAAGTGCATTGCTCTGTAGGCCGACTAGTCTACTAGCCACTCACAAACTTCTGCTTTTGCCTGACAGATCACGGCTGACGACGAACAGTCCCATCACACGAAATTGCTTTCGACCGACAATGATCGACTGCATCCATACTCAGCCCACGCTATCTGTCTCAAACCCAATTTGCTATCCTTTGCTCACTGCTTTATGGACTAGACCGAACACAATCATACAACTTCAACTATAGATACTGTCAACTTCATTTATGAATACTGTTACTTTTCTATCCATTTCAATTGTTCTCTATTTCTCCATCTTGGACATTTTTTACATAAAATTTGAATTGGAGCATGCTTCCAAGTATTGAATTGATTTAATTAACAATACGAATGCGATGAACTATTGTTTGTCTATAATCACAAAATGATGTTTTTCAGCCTAATTTATGATTTCAAAACCCTGATGTAGACATTCTGCCTACGTCACAATTTAGATTTAGATTATTACTAGTTATATAAGAGGTTTATTAACTCACCAGGCATGTTGTTCTTCAGTATGGTGTATCGTGAGTTAGTGGCAGGGTCTATGGGAAGCATTTCCCTAACCCAGGAAATCTTGGGAGGCGGAGTACCCATGGCAGTGCACGTGAGCACGGCGTTGTGTCCAATTTCTATCACCTTCGTACTCGGTGCTTGTGTGATCTGCGGAAATCCCGATGGCAGTTTATCAGCTGTAAGCAAAAAAATCAATTATTACAATTATTGAATAAAACGATTATACATCCATAAAATCAATTCAATTTGAATATATTAAAGGATTAGAAAAATGAATTGTATAATAAATTTATCACAATGATTAGCGTTTTGAGATGCACATTCACAAATATTATCAAAGAGCTGAAACCAACCTCGAGGTTTTCAATCAACCTCAATTCTCATCTTGAACTAGGTGCTATAGTTGGCGCAATCTAAGTTGACGAAAACCCCCTCCACCCGAGAAATAGCTACGTTGCCAGATTGTGTGAAATTGGAACATCTTCAAATTCGCGATTAAACCCCATATCTACACGTAGAATTTTATCCTTGATATTCCAGTAGTATTAAAAAAGTTCCTGGGTAGAAGGATTCAAAGGAAATTTGATTTTTCTGAAAAAATTGAAAAATCGCGAAAATATTACTTTCTTTGGTATATCACTTCTCTCACAATCATGGGTTGTAGTAAAAATAAAGTTTTTTATATCAAAATGACAAGGAGAATTCGAGCTTTCTAATGGTTTTTGAATTTTCTATATCCGACCAATAATTATGTTTCAATTAATGAATATGTTTGCCAATGTCGAGTCTACTCGAACAGAAAACATGAAATTTTCGATGATCTAGAAACTTTTTTCGTTGAGAAGATAAGTGGGTGGTGAAAGCGAGAAAGTTGTTCAAAAACAATTGAAATTATTTTCCCAAGTGTCGAAAATAGTCGGAAGATCGTAATTTGGCCTCTCAAGATTTTCAAAGTGAGGAGAGCGGTATATGCATGAATCATTGTATGTTAAAGATTGAAGCTAATCGACTTAGATATTCGAGCTGCGAACAGCTGGTTTATCATGAAAATAGTGAGTTTTACAACACAGCGTGATTTTTCCGAAGCTACGCTGTCACTTTTAATATTCAGTTGAATGTGTTTGCGTTGGGAGAAGTTTCAATTTCACGCAAAATGACAACGTAGCTATTTCTCGGATGGAGGGGGGTTTTCAACTTAGATTGCGCCGACTATAGTTTGTAGAGCTGAAAATTGATTGATATCAACTCTGTATTAGGCTAAAAGTAAGCCTACACAACGTTTTACCATTTTCCTCCAATGGAGAATAGCAATAGATTTAAATAAATTTCTAGGCAGAAAGGTGTATAGAAAGAACATTCTTAACCTCATAATATTCTATTAACAACGATTTGACCTTTAAAATTGGACGATTCAGATTTTTTTGGAAATTTCAATTTTAATAAACTGAACAAGCTGGAATTTTTTGAGAGCTCATATTTGGTCCTGAAATTTAGAACTTCTACAAAAAGTGATCATCAGAATAGATCTCAGTTGTATTTATATAATTCTGCTGCGCTATTTTAATCTCGTCCCAACGTCTGCGGTTAATTAGAGACCAGCACTAGCACTGATTTGCTGCCTGCAGTTTGTTGAAATTTGAGTCGGTCGAAGCGTGTTGAATAAATATCTAGTGTGGGTGCGGTCGCTTGATGAACCAAGATGGCGGCGGCCGGTGCACCGATGTCCTCGATCCATCACCGCACCGCACCGTTCCGGTTCAGCGTTTCATATCGCAATCGTCTATCTCATTAAGATAATTGGCAATAGTGGCGCTGTCTCCCCGATAAGCTGATCACCCTCGAGCCGGCTCTTCACCAATTCCACCAACTTTAAGCCTCTCTCCTTCCACCTTCTCTCACCCACCACTATCTTCATCTATTTCTCTCGCTCTCTGCCTCTAGTACTCCCAATCTTTCTCTCCATGTATTTTCGTAGTTAGTGGAAAATCGGCAGATCAACCATAACCATGTTCATCTACTCGTAATTTGAATTCAGTGCTTGTATAATATATTGAGAAACCGTACTTATTTATAACTAGAACTGATAGGTCTACACTATATTTTGAATATATTTCAATTTTCATCACCGTTATTCTTTTCAACACTTCTTCTCTTTCTCATCACTTTATTTCATTATATTGTGTTTGAGCCTGGAATCGCAAAAATTATCACATTCTTCATATTAATCTAATTGATTGATCTAACTTTGTTACTATTTCAACCGATGTATATCAAATCAACGTAATTTGAAGTGGAAATTCGACGTAAATTCAAGTCGTGTAGGCTATATTAAAGTAATTTTCAAGTGCGATCGTAGGCTACACAAACATTGTTGGAATAATAGTCTCTGATTGGCTAGTCTCTAAATCATGAGTGACATACATTTTCTATTTATGTTTTCATAGTAATCAGGGATCACACGTTCTTCACGTCCTGATGAATTATTCAAGTATTGTAAATGCTATCGTGGTTGAGAAAATCAATGTATTCCCTCTCTTACCTCCTACACCGACCAATTAAGTCTCTCCTCTACTGGCGGCTCGTACCCACGAAACAGGTGAAGTGCCCATATCTTTTACTGTATAACACTTCACCTGTTTCTTGGGCACGAGCCGCCAGAGCTCTCCTCAACACATATGTCAACTCTATTCTGGTTCACAATAATTCACCCAGTTTAGTAGATAATTGACTAGTATATCAAGATATGGGGTAACCGGCTTAGCTAAGCATAATTATATGGTTGAGGGATTCAAATGTGCTAGTGCCCTATTCCATTAATGGACTAAATGCATAACAGCTTCAGAACAGTGGCGTAGAAACATCATCCATTTCAAGGGTAAATATTACATTTTAGAATGTAATATTATAATAATAAAATAATTTTTCTATTCATAGACTATATTAAAATTGGACAAGTAATGATAATCTGATATTTGAAATGTTATACGACTTTTATAATGCATTGGAAATTCATACCACTCTCATTCTTATATACTATCAACTTTCAAATAAATTTCTTGAGGATAAACCTAATTCATATTTTATAAAGGAAAACGTTTTGTCTGGATTAAATCTTCGGTCTGAATTGCTCAAAAATCAAACAAGAATTGCTGGATCCAGCCCGACGCCCCGACCAATTTGAAAACAATAAAATATGATCGATGTCAATTAAATATTAATATTATTAATATTAGTTCATAGAACTTTACGAGATAAAGTAGAAGACACAGTTACATTTTTTAATGTGCGAATACACGATAAACTCTGAATAAGATTTGGAAGTGGAGTTCAATTCAACTCGTACGCACCTAATATTCAGAGCTAGTAAGATTTCTGTCAAGCTCATTATATTGGACAAAGCAAAGGGTGAAATGAGTTTGGGACAACTTTCAGGAGCTCAAACGAGATGACAATCATTACGGTTGTTGTTGCTATTATACTCCGACCATCTAGGCGATTATAAAGACAGATAACGAGCTGATGAATCCTGGGGGTGGAGAAACTCCGAGAATTGACAAAGGATCTAGATGAGAAGAGGAGGGGGGCTGAGTGACTACTTAGATTAGTGGAAGGTCGGAGGTAGAGTGAAGCGGGAAGTTAATAAACATTTAGAATTTAATTAAGTTGTGTGAATATGAGTAATGAAATAAGCCTTTAGGCGCTCGCGTACACTGTGGCGTGCGTGAGCCAGAGGAAGAGTTAAAGCCAGTTTGATACAGGCTTCGACCATAAAGCTAGCGCGCCAAATTCATTCCTGTTAACCCCTCCCCCTCACCGCCACCGACAACTATCACCATCTCTCTCACACGTCGTCGCGTTCAAGTTGAAACGGAGCGAGTAAAGCAACCTTCATCGTACTTAGGAGGCTGACGCAGGGTAAATGCTCGGTGATAAACGATCTTTATCAAGGTAATCCCCGAAAAGTCATCAGAAGACATCCTGCTGCCTCTCGCCATAACTTGGCCGACCACCTCTTATTGGTCTACCTCTTACCCCCTTTCATCCCTCCCAACCTCCAAAACGACCACACACAACACACTTTCTCCCCAGTAAATATTAATAAAGCCACAACGCGGCCTCTGCTGTTGTGTACAAGCAGCTCCCTGGTAGCTCCCCCACCTGCCACCTATTTTCTAGGCTCACTCACCAGGTAAACCCAAGACCATCCCCCGCCCCGCAAACCTACGCATAGATTTATTGTTCTTGGTCCGCCTTGGTTTGGCTCATTCTGCTTCTTTGTTTCACATCAATCTCACTCTCACTCATATATCCCTTCTCCCCCCTATCCTTTTCACACTATTTTGACTTCCAGGACGGTTCGAAGTAGCCTGGGTTACCGTACATACCAAAGATACATGGATACCTTTTGTGCCAAACTGAAATATCGTTTGGAAATTCCATAAATTGAATGATATTGGATTGGTAAGATCAATAACAGCCAATATCAACAAAATAATTATTAGGCCAAATAGTAATCCAATTCGAGCCAATTTATATTCATATTAGCCGTATCAATATTAAGCCAATCATTTTTGCTCACTTCATTTTTTTATTTTAAAGCTTATCCAAGTCAACTGCCCTACTGGAAAATCAATAGTTATAGGCCTACTCGTATTTCAGAACACTGTCATGGATCGAATAAAATGTTTATTCAACTCTGGTTTTTTATCTCATTTCTACTTTCACTCTCATCGCCATTTACTCTCTTCTCTCTTTTTTCAATAGTTGATAAATCCTTTATAAAGATTATACTGTACATCACTCAGTACAAACCTCTTGGTATTTCTCTCAATATAGCTAAACTAAGCCAATTTCTTTTCTTCTATATTTCCTCTACAAATTGTTCTTCCACTCTCATGTCACTCTCTCTCACTCACTTCCTTTCTTCTATAATTTTCTCTTCCCCACTCTCTAATTCACCATCCTCACCCATCATATAAAACCTTCCACCTAGTTCTCCCCCACGTCATGAATCTTCCCAGCCATCCACTATGTCATAATTCACAACACCATTAGAAGCTTTCAACCTCGAAATTACAACTTAGCACAAAAAATATGACCGACGTCTGGTATGATTTCTCCAACAATGCACAAAATAACTCCATAACTTGGTTCATGATTAACACACTCGTCAGGGACGTTTTCCGAAAAACCATGAGTAAGAAAAATTTGAAAATGCTGAAACAATCTACTAAAATCATGAACTAGAGTAGGAATTAAATGTCTCATTCAGATTTTTGTAATTAATAGTAGAAAAAATTATATTTGAATAAGATGTAATAATGTGAAGGACAATTAATGGTATTTAATTTATTAGATCGTAGTAGAAGTAGGTCAATGTAATTTTAAATTTTGAATAGGGAATTAATTCGAAAGAAGATTAGTCCACTGTAGTTGGGCTAAACTGGGCCACGGCGCTGGAATGTGCTGCCGCAGCAGCCAGTGTTTTGATTCTTGTATTTGTTGGTTATCACCAATGTAAATTGTCACTTGGGAAGAAAATTAATATTCTTATTATTGTTTACTTTTTGAGTGATTGTTTCTTTGGTGAATCGTCAGAGTGCAGCACCGTACGGACAGGTTGACAGAGAATTTTTGAAAAAAAGAATTGTTGAAAAAATTCGGAAGGTCTCTTGGTCAGTCGGTGGTTGTGACTCATAAGATCAGGACGGGATCCAGGAATGAGTTGCGTGAAGATAGTGTTAATAATTGTGCTCGGTGAGTGAGACCAGATGTCAAGTTTCTTCCTTAAGACATGAAGCAACCCATTTTTTTCTGAAACTTTCTCTAAATGTGTAACCCTGAGATACCCCAGCTACAGTAGACTAACATTCCTAGAGGAGAGCAGGATAATAATTTAGATAATTTAATTTTGGAATAGGCCAAGCTTGAGAATATTTTTCACTTTGAGTTAATTTGTACGACCGTTGCTCTGCTGATTTTGCCTATATTATTATTTTGAGTATATGATTTGAATTGAATAACGGAACTCTCCTTAACCTGTGGGTTCTTTTTTTAAATCGTTCTTCTTTAAAAAGTTTTTACCGTCATATTTTGCTAACTTTAGGGCTGCCATGCAAATTTTAATGAATAATTAACTATAACGAATTACTAGAATTAATTATTCTTAATTATTGATTTATACTTTTATTAATAAATATGAAAAACTTGGAGAAGCATAATTGTATTTAATTTTTATTATAATTATTGATTTATAATCTTATTTATAAATATGAAAAACTTAGGGGAGCATAATTTTATTTATCTGTTTTTTTTTTTGTTTCAAGTTGATGAATTTTTTTTTATGAATGAATAGAGATGGAATCAAAACAGCGATTGAAATTATAATGGCTATAGCAGGATCATGAAAATAAACTAGCTGTTCTTTTGCATTGTTTTTACCTGAAATAATTTCTATTTATTAATTCCATTTGCCCTGGATAGTTGATGAATATTTAATTTTAATACTGTTCTTAATGAAGATTTGATATATTTGAAGATTTCATCCTTAGGTAGGTTCTTTTGGAAGTTTAGTGATATTTTCCACTCATCTTTGTTAGATAGCTAGTTAGGAAGTTCATTGTAACCCTAGCTTGTTGGGAATTTATCTAACTATGTAACTTCCTAACTAGCTATCTAACTAAGATAAGTGGTATATATATAATTTTTTTTATTTTTTACTTATTCAATTTTAAATTATTCAAAAGAACTTATCAAACATTTCCAAAGATATTGATAGGATAACACCACCTCTAATGGTAATCCTGTTCACGAACAGCAGAGAAGTCTTTAGTAAGAGTTACAGTACTTTCACCAGACTATCACACTGTTAGGCCTACTTGTTCAAATATTTCTACAACTTTTATGCCAATAAAGATTGATTCATAGTATTAGAATTGATGTTTTTGACACAGATCGATTCCGGTTTGAAAGCATTGTCTGAGAATGTTTGAGTTCTAACAACGATTTCGACTCTCACATCAAGTTCAAATGAGATAAGTATTATCAGTTAATTGAGACTCCTAGAACAATCTTTTAAACTATTATTTTGCTCATTAGCCTCATATACTACCCAATCGCTACCTCTACTACCACTCTACACTACAAATCAAGATAACCAACTTACTACCTTGACTATTACTCTACAACCATGAAAATAACAGAACAATCAATATTTATAACTAAAATTCCAGCACACATTTGTTTTCAATCAAGCGTGCCAATAGTATAACGATTCAATATTGATAGAACCGAATGGTTCTGTGAGCAGTACTTTTTGCACAATGAATATTCATCTCAATATTCAATTGCAAACGAAGGGCTTTCGCTGCATAATATTGCCGTTCAGCGAAAAGCCAACTGAATTGAAATTAATTTATTTGGGAAAGGAAACGGATGGATGGAGACTGATTATATTGGTCTGCTTAGAATGAGAACTGATTTGGTACCTTCTATGTCAAAAGATTTCGGTCGGGTGGCGGGTTAATAAAAGGATGTCCATGTCAGTTGGTGGTGGGTTGATGGTGTTTGGGGGGGGGGGGTTGTTTGGGGGGGACGATCGGTATCTGAGGGCAAACAGACATGGTGGCTAGCTGATTGAAGTGGCCGGCGCATAGCCTGAATATTCATCATTCTCAAACTGCATATTATACATTTACTCTTTGACGCTATCTACAGCTTACGTCGGTGCCTGTTAATTACGGGCCCTGTCCGAGTGAGGCCTATCTGTGTGCTCACTCACACCATCTATCATCATTGATAGCATTCAAGCTGATTCCATTATCAGCGAATCATTATCAACACTAATCAATAATAACTCAAGAAATAATTCTTTTTTTGCTTAGTAAGAATACAGATTTCAATTCCAAAGTTTCTTAGGAGGAAGAAGAAGAAGAAGTTGAAGTTGGAAAGAAGTTGAATCAGGTATTTCGCTGTGGAGTTGTTTCCTGCTTGTTGTAGTATAGTTGTGTCAAGCACAGAAGAGCCTCTTGGCAACATGGTTGCCATTCACTGCTGCAAGTAGTCGAAATGAAAATTGTTCTAGTATAACCAAATTTAGAAAGGAAAAATTCTCTCCGGCAGCTGGCGGTCGGAAAGAGTGCATTTCAAATAATGCAATTCTATGATGGCTCAAATCATATGACTTATAATGAGCTATTCAGGGTATGAATTCGAAGGTGCTGTTTTCGAAAAACACCATTTTTGGCGTATTACTCGCCATTTTCTCCGCCATTTTTGATTGGATTTTTTCCGTTGATGGCTCATATTGTAGGGCATAATAAGGGTAATATACACACCAATTTTCAAAACGATCAAGTTATTGGTCGATTTGTAGTGATTTTTCCAAATTTTCATCCCCTAATTTCACCCCTGCCCTTGGACCAATTTGGCTGGTTAACGAACTTGACGGAGATATTAGCACTAATGATTTTTGTGCAAAATTTGGTCGCTCTCCGACAAGCCCTTCGGGAGTTATCGTGTTAACAAGAATCTGTACATATATATATATATATATATATATATATATATATATATATATATCTATCTATATAGATATAGATCGATAGATAGATATAGATATATGCATTCGACGGACATCAGATTCGTGTTCTAGGGGCTTGGAAACGTGTGAAAAATATATCACATCATAAATTTTCGATTGTCAGGGCAAGACCAATAGTGCATTTTTTCAAATAGTAAATGCACTAATAGTATAGGCTTAGACTATTTTTTCTGCCTCAGTTCATAATTATGTTATGATTTGTGGTAGCATATGTCAATAATTAAATAAATTAATGAATATGAAAATGAAACATATGAATATGAATTCGTGAAATCAACATGATTACGATTACTGTAAAAACGAGAGGTTGGCTGAAGTGATTTTACCCTATAAATTCTGTGCATGCGTAGTTACACTCTCACTTCCCTCCGCAATCTTGCAACAGGCTCTTCTGTTCTTGACACAACTATACTTGACAGGAGTAGTAGAGTTATTTAAAGACATGATTTTCTTCGGCTTACAATATTGCACTTGATGTCATATTCAATTATTTTGTTTGTTTTTTAAATATTTATTATGTATTGTAACGTCTCCAAAACCAGACTGTTATTAATTATTAAAGATCTTAGATACTCACAATAATGTAACTGTACTTGCTGCTTATCAATGGTCGGTTATCATAGGAGATAAGGTTTTATACTGGCGTCTAATTAGCAAATACTCTATTTAGGAATTTGGAGGCTCATCTTGTTTCAAATTACTTTATAAATTGAATAGGTATCATAACCTATTTCCTAGAAATTCATTGAACTGTCAAAGTCAGCTGTTGAGCAATTTCCATGGGCCTACCTAATTACCTATTTGTTTGAACACTCGTTGAACGTTAAGCCATTGAATTATTCATTCGAACTCAATATAATAAACTGCCTCTTGAAAACTTTACTGGGAATTTAAAACACTCAGCCAATTGGAGCTAAACTGTAAAAAATAGACTGACAGTATCTGTATAATTTATATAATATTATATTATTGTGAACATGCCAACTCCTGTATGTTAAGTTGTTTTCCTATTTTATTTGCGTTTCTCACTTAAATTATGTATTCTATGTATTTTTGTAATATTCTTGGTGCATAGGCACATATTTAAAATCATAAATATATTATTAAATATTGTATTCAAACATATCTAGTCAGCTCTTAGAGGCTCTATATTCAACGTTGTCATACTAATTTGTAGGTTGTAAGGAAAATTAATTAACTATATTTGTTATAATTAGGCTTATTGAAACGTAGGGTGGCGTTATTACTATTATTCAAACATAAGAGAACTATAATTCACTCAATTTAACTGATTTTTCGACGTGGTTAAGACTGTTATTTCGAACTTCCCGCTGCATACAGTCAATATTAAATCCCCTAGGCTGTGTTCAAGTCTATTTCCTGGGTCACTAGAAGGTCAGAAAGAGGAAACGACCACACTCTGCTCGGGACCATCATCACAGCGCCATGCTGAACTGACCTATTAGAAATTTGAACATGGCATTAGTCGCCTCTAAT
The DNA here is from genome assembly GCA_017141385.1 of Sogatella furcifera. Taxonomy (NCBI): domain Eukaryota; kingdom Metazoa; phylum Arthropoda; class Insecta; order Hemiptera; family Delphacidae; genus Sogatella; species Sogatella furcifera. The sequence goes on from CM029549.1 coordinate 14,890,818, forward strand.
TTTCAATTTGACTTATAAACTTTTATCCAGTGTTAATTTAATAATCCCTTCTTCGAGATGGCTGATACCGACCACTGGGCAATCTAAGGGACCAGCAACCGTTTCCTTGAAGCAAGGGGCTTCACCACGCCAACATACGTCGTACACGTAAGTGAATTTATAAAAATGAATTTGCGTCGATCCTAAGTGCGAGAAAAAACCCAGAGCTCTGGTCCAAGTGCGACCGAATACAAAAATTACTAGTGTGGGGTTTTTTCATCGATATGCGCATTAGTATTAAGAACAATTTTATTAGCATGTAGAATTCTTGTCATAAAATTCCTGAGCAAACACGCACCCACGAACTTTGAGAATCATTCACTATTTGAAATTTGTATACTACTTTATATTTGATATTATTGCATTTTCTATTAATTTTCTTCTATTATCTAGCTTACTGAAAAATCTTTTGCTCTGTAGCCTGAAATTTGAAGAATATAGTTTCCATATATATTCAATTCTAAATTGCTTAACTCATTGTCTTCTGCACCTCTGGGCTAATTCATGAAAGGTTAAATCTCTGATTTAGCGTTTCAAGGATTAATTATAGTATTTATCATAGCTTTTTGGTGATCATCACCATTAGTCAATTAAGTCAATTTTTAAGCATTCACCTGGTTACTGCCTGCATAAATTTCTACTTAACTTACTTGTTTGAGCTGGATGTGTCGGTGTACATGTCTTCTAAATTATTAATTAATTTATTAGACGTTGCGCATCCCACATCTGACTCAGTAATTTGTTCAATTATACATTGCACTACTGCAAACCATAGTACAATAGATATTGGGATTCTATACCGTTACAGCCTCTCACATCGCCGGAGCTACTATTTAAAATTATATTATTAATTGTACACTGTGCACCCCGCTGATAGAATTGGGCAATATACCACTTATAGCTCGAGTCCAACCTAGAATAGGTTCTTCGACCGGGAGTTGGTACAATAAACACCGGTGAGAGCCGTATTTATGCCTGCCAGTCATTATCGAACCAGTATATATACTGACAAGCATATATATGTTGGATATAGCATTCCACTGAGTTGCCTAATTTTTATCTGGTGAAAGAGAGTTTCTGCACTTGTGTCTGGACACCAACTGGTGGCTGATGCCCAATCCAAGGATATTCTGAGAGCGCTGAGGAATAATCAAATTAATAGGATTCCCATATCTGATAAATTTATTATTTTTAAATATATGAATGATCTCATTGAAAAAACATACCCTGAGAGAAAGACGTCACAAGCTTTATGGCTCACCAACGTAGGGCTTATAGTCCGATGGAGGTGACCATCACAGTATTAATGTAGAAGATTGAGTCATTGTTGAATGCAACATGATTGTTTGAATAGATTTGATAACCCATTATACACTAATCTTATGTGGAAGAATCCTCAAATAGTTCATAATCAGTTTCATAACTAGTTTTATATGAAAATTTTCAACCTGTGCTTCCAAGCTTTGAATGTGAAAGGAAAATAGTGAAATGGAACTTTTTAGTTATTCAAGAATTACAAACAAAAATTCTCGAACAGAATAGTGCTTTCCTCTGCAGAACACTTGAAAACTTATCGGGAATTCAAGAATTTCATTCAATAAATTCTCATACCGGCACGTCCTTAGTCTAGATCACGTGTAAAACTTCTCTTAGTTGGAATGGGACACCCTAATAAACTGAGTGAAGAATAAACAAAATCAGAAGTCATCGGGCAAACATTGGTAAGTTGAAGAAGCGTGGCGGTGGTGCTCACTTGGAAGGCTTACCAGTTTGAAACTAGTCTCGGCGACGGAGATTTGCGGAGAAAAATTGTTGGATTAGATGTCGGTCGGCGGCCTTAGTTCAGCCGATTCATCCCCCACTTTCCAACTTTCCAACCAAGTCAGGCACAACTTTCAAAGTTAGTCGATTGTTCGCTGCAAATTCTCAATCCTCTCTTGATTCTTGCCGAGTTCCTGCCCTCGGCCCGAAAAGGTCCACCCCACATGACGGCGCCTGAGATTCCAACGGTAATCTCCAGCGGTTACTATGCTACATCTTCATTGAAAGCATTTTCTTTCGTTCCGTTCTGATTGAGAAACTATACTTTGCCTCAAAGTAGTTTTAGTAATATTAAAGGAGGATATTGAAGCGAGAAGCAGGAGAAAAGCAGTAGACGACACAGGCAGCTCGTGCCCACGAAACAGGTGAAGTGCTGTACAGTAAAAGATACGGGCACTTCACCTTTTACGGTACGAGCCGCCAGTGGTACTGGGAGAGAAGAAAAAGGAGAAGCATAATGGTGATCTTGGACACGGAAAGTGAAATACAAATTTTATTTTACGTTATGTTGTTCCTTGTTTGTTCACCACCAAGGTCTATCAGATATTCTAACGTCTCATAATTCTCATGGATCGTTTTACATCAATTTTTATGAGTTTGATGTGTTGGTTGATGCACACAGTGGCTTTTGATGGTCATGTTAATTGTTTGATCCTAATATATTGCGAGAGAAAAAATAATACTCATAGTTGCTTTTACAAATTTTCAATTTATAATTTAAATGATAATATTTCAATTGATTCCATATTTATAATAGTCATGATATTTCACTATCAAATCATTCAAATTGAATTTTTCTTATAATTCCTCAATTTTTTAATAATTTTTTGAAACCATTCATTCAATTTTTTATATGATAGTTGATATTTAAATTTATAATTAAACTGATAAATTATAATATCTAATATCTATAATGATTATGATATTCTCCTCTAAAATCATTCAATTTAATTTTGTGCACGATCAACTGATGAATCAAAACATATTATACATTCACAATTGAAAACCCCACTTTTTAAACTACTACGTCTAGTAGTTTTATGAATGTCAACAGAAAATGAAGATCTGCAACAAACAAAGCATCAGGTGTAGGCGGATGTGAACGAATGAAAACAGGCAGATATTTGGATGAAAATATGACGCTAGTCAAAGAGCAGCAGCCTACGTGCGTAGTGTTGTTTTGGTGAACGATGCTCATAAAATATTCGCCGGTGTTTCCGTTACAATAATATTGATGGGTGAGCTGTCGCCCTGCTGTCCAAATTAGCAGTCCAACTCACCGCGACACTTATTAATATTTAAATGAGGGGGAATGTTGGGGTATGCAGGGGCGAAGGGAGGGGGGCGTTCGTGCTCCTGCAATATTGAATGATTGCTAATTAGAGCATTTCGTTGTTCTCTGCACTCAGCCCGATACTCGCTGTCCAAACCTACTTCCTGTGAAGTGCGAATTATCAAAAACAAAATTTTTCCTGCCTATTATCTTGAAAATTTAATTCAATTATAACTAGAAAATAGTACAAGTAATGGAAATCTATATCTATATAAGCGAAATGGCACGGACTGACTGACTGACTGATTCATCACCAGAACTAAAAATCCACAAAACCGAATGCGTTCAAATTTGGCAGGCATGTTCAGTTGGACGTTTAGACGCGCACTAAGAACGGATTTTAAAAACTTTTCAGGGATACGCTAAATATTTGAGTTTTTCTATAGTTTTTCGGCGTTTTCTCAATTTTTTCGAGAACCAATCGGTAGAAAATGTTGATATTTGGTGGGCAGGTTCATATAAGGTCTAGAAATGTTGTGTTAAAATATTTTTGAAATCCGTTCAAGACTACGCCAATAATCAGGTTTTCAAAATTGTAGATGTATTGCGGGTTGCATATCTTCCGCCTTGATACGACCAATCCTTAGTGTAAATTCAATGGTTCAGCGAGATTATAGATGGAGTAATCAAGTTTCAAACAATGTTACAAGTTTCAAACAATTCCCAAGTTTACGATCAATATTAGCGTTTTACTATTTTTCGGAATTTTTCTTAGATTTTCCGAGAACAAATTGGCAGAAAATGTTGAAATTTGGTGAACAGGTCTAGATTAGGTCAATAAATGCTGTGTTCAATAAATTTCGAACCCCTTCTGAACGGAATTTGCAGGCGAGCGAAGCGAGCCTGTTTGTCTCAGCTGACACTGGCAGAGGTTTTGCAGGCGAGGGAAGCGAGCCTGTTTGACTCACTTACACTGCCGTTACTGGCGGGGGTCCAGGGGGCTGAGCCCCCTGGCTAGGCGGAGAAGGCGAGCGAAGCGAGCCTGCCGGCTAGTGTGGGATAAACTCCGTGTAATCATCTCACACCCATTGAGTTAGAGTCGAATTTCACATACAAATAGCAAACGGTCCAATGGTTTTCGAGTTCATTAAGTTTGGTCTTGGCTCAATTTATTGATTTTATGTGATCAAAATGATACTTAATACGCTGAAGAAATTGAATTTTAATTGTTTTTTTCAAGCAAATAATTTGCCTCAATGGGGTGTGATAATAATTATTTTCGTTCAACAATAGCCTAAAGTGTTGTACAGGCAACCTTCCAAAGATATAAGTTGCTTTAGGACGATAATTCATTCCAAATGAGACTTTTTCAAGCGATTCTCATTCTGAGTGAAATCGAACGAACAGATTAGTAGACTATTGAATTAATTTTGTTAATATACAGGGTGTTTCAGGAGGAATGTGCAATACTTCTCAGGCTTATTCCTTACAACAAGTAGACAAAAAAGTTCCAAGGGACCAACCCCCAAAAAAGCTTTGTTACCGAGATAACAATGGCGGAAAATTGAGATTTTACAAAATATATTGATTTTTCTAATTTTTTAGAGGCTTTAGTGAGGTTCTAAAATATTCAAATCTTAAGTAAAATTAGCTGAGGAATTCAATGAAACCAGTTCCAAGTTTGTAACTTCATCAGTTATTGAGATAATTGGAAAAATATGCTAGAAAACGCGATTTTTCAACAATAAGGGTTATAACTGGATAAGGAATCATAAATTTGTATTTTTTATTAATGGAAGTTGAAGAGAGTCGGATTCTAAAGAAAAAGTTAAATGGCGGCGATAGTGTAAATCTCACCCAAATCTCAGAAATAGCGATCAAAAATTTCAAAATTGACAAAACATAGCACAATTGATGAATTTGTGTTTAGTAGCGATTTTTCAATTTTTGATCGCCATTTCTGAGATTTTGGTAAGATTTACACAATCGCCGCCATTCAACTTTTTCTTTAGAATCCGACTCTCTTCAACTTCCATTAATAAAAAATACAATTTTATCATTCCTTATCCAGTTATAACCCTTATTGTTGAAAAAATGGCGTTTTCTAGCATATTTTTCCAATTATCTCAATAACCGTTTAAGTTACAAACTTGGAACTGGTTTCATTGAATTCCTCAGCTTATTTTATATAGAAATTAATTATTTTAGAACCTCACTAAAGCATCTAGAAAATTAGAAAAATTAATATATTTTGAAAAATCTCAATTTTCCGCCATTGTTATCTCGGTAACAAAGCTTTTCTGGGGGTTGGTCCCATGGAACTTTTTCGTCTTCTTGGTGTAAGGAATCAGCCTGAGAAGTATTGCACATTCCTCCTGAAACACCCTGTATACATTTTTTGAGAATAAGGTTGAAAGTTTATATTTCTGGTTGAAGCGGGAGATTAATCTGCTCATCCGCATATGAATACGAGATGAAAGTTGTTGGCCTTTGGAAATTCACCTGGTTTGGAGTTTAACGTATCCTCCCACCAACCTACAAGTCATATCGCATGCTACATCTCAGACTGAAGCCGTCGACTGTGGATTAATGAATGGTGAGCAAGAAGGAGAAGAAGAGGAATGAGAGAAAGTAAAAGCTGGGGAGAGAAAGGAAAGAGGAGAAAATGAAAAGGAGAAGTAGAAGTAGAAGGAGAAGGAGAAGTAGAAGGAGAAGGAGAAGGAGAAGAAGGGAGAGGAGGAGAAGAAGGAAAAGGAGGAGGAGGAGGAGGAGGAGGAGGAGGAGGAGGAGGAGGAGGAGGAGGAGGAGGAGAAGGAGGAGGAGGAGGAGGAGGAGGAGGAGGAGGAGGAGGAGGAGGAGGAGGAGGAGGAGGAGGAGGAGGGGGGAAAGGAGGAGAAGGAAGAAGAGGAGGAGAAAGAGGAGAAAAGCGAAGAAGAAAAAGAAGAATAAAGAGGAGTACGAAAAAGTGGCGTAAAAGAATAGAACAATAGCCCATCTTTGATGAATTTAGATAAAAAGAAATGAGCAAAGATATGGAAAGGGAATATTGAAAGGACGAAGCGAGAAGCAGAAGAAGAGGAGTAGACGATGAGCAGAAACAGTTAAAGCAGAAGATGAACATGTAGGAGATAAAGAAGAGCACATAGTATCAGTTGAAAGAAAAATAATAAATAATTATGAGAAAAGAAGTAAATCAAGAAGATCTTATTCTTTTTCTTCTCCCTTTCTGCTATTGCGGCGTTGGGGTGAGATCGTTGAGCAATGAAATCAAGAAGATATTTTGTAAAAAGTGGGAGATACCTGAAAAAGAGAATGAAGAGGAAGATATTTTGAATAAAAGAAGAAAAATTTGAAGAGGAACATAATTTGAGTGGAATATAGAACAGAGCATGAAAAAAATCAAAAAGAAGCGGGAAAAAGGTTTGATAATATAGAAGTAGAAAAGAAAAAGAAGTCAAGTTGAAGAGAATATGGGGGAAAAAGAGAAAGAATAAACGTTGATGTTAAAAAGAAAAGTGGAAGAAAAAAGAAGTAGGAAAAGGATGAAGATTGAGAGCTAGATAAGAACGAAGAAAACTCTACTGTGACTCTATGACCTGCGCTCACAATCATATAAAGGGCTGCTTTCACAGACATATCAACTTGCCAGCCAGATTTGGCATTAATTTTGCGGGCTGCTTTTAGCGGAGCTGCACTGCTCATGAATGCCATGCCACAAAGTGTTCTCAACTCAACTCTTCTCTATTTTATAACCTAAGATTTTACCACATCTAGCTAGCAGAGAGCGTTTCCTTAACAAGTCTTCTCCACTTCTTTTTCACTTCTCTCACCTCCACTTTATTCTTCTTTTCCTCTCTTCCATCTTTTCTCTCATCTGTTCTACCTTTTATCTCAATTTCTCACTTTTCCCTCTGCATTTTAAAGTCTAAACTCCTCCTTCTTGCGTCTTCCCAATCTTACTACATGTTCCGTATTACCTCTACATGCATCTTACTCTGTTTCATATTTTACTGACATTTTGTGTATGACTCAAGTAAACTTTTGGTAGTCAAGCTGATTTGATCAAGCCAAATTGACTCAGAAACTACCTCACGTGGTCACGCCATAAAATTCTTTGTAGCCTACTCCACAATAATGCAGTTTTTGTTTAACATGAGTTGATCTTCAATCTGAAAGGACTAAATGACGAACAATCAATCAATCAATCAATCATGATTTATTATAAAATAAATCTGGGTGAGTATTTCCATTCAAATCTTGTAGTAAAGGTTCAGTTGTTCTTAGATGCGAGGAAATTATCATTATTTCCGATCATTTTGAATTTGGTAAAGAACCTAACAATATTTAAGCTGGACTGGAAGAACGCTTCTAGGAATTTGAATCTGAAGCTCGAAGTGATTTCAAACATCACAGTTCCCAATTCTAGTTATCGCTCAAAAGACATTCTAATGGTAGGAAATCGAGATCGCTCTGTTGGAATTGAAACAGGTGCAGGCTCGTGTATGAACGATGGACGGAAAATGGCAATGGAGAAAATGGATGTGGAAGTGGAATGAGAGGGGAATAAAAGAGGTGGATAAGTGTAAGAGGAGGAGGAGGAGGAGGAGGAGGAGGGGGAAAGGAAATGGAATGAATAAGGAGGAAGGAAGTGAAGCTGTGTTGCAGAACGAACCAAGTCCATTACCGGACACATAAATCAGAGTAGCAGCCAATAAATAGGAGTCTCTTAGACAGGAGGCACGTTTACACTGTTGAAAAGAACGCGTTTGCACTCATTTCTGGCTTCAAGAATAGCTTCACACCATGAGACACACACACACACACACACACACAGCTCCTTCTCAGCCTCGCCAAACTCCCAAAAACTCAAAACTCCAATGAATGGCTTAGTGATTGTACTTGACGACCCCAAATCGGAAAAAGTCTAAGTTCTGATTTCAACCACTTTCCACCAGAAGTCTTTCAACTGTACGCATTTTCACGTCTGTTGCCAATTCCAGTATAATATGAATCGGTGGGGACTGAGTACCATTTATCACAGCATTGATGGAGAATGGTCTAGTCGTCTAGTCCACTAGATCAATGGAGATTTGGTCCCATTTATTATAACATATAGAGAGTGATGTATAGAGAGAATTAAATTGCAATTAGATGAGATGAAAACTGAAGTATATGACAATTAGACTATGTGATGTTTAATTTTACATATATTGATTTTACATAGTACAAATCATGCAAAGTGAAGTCATGCGAGAAATAGTACAGTGAAGTTCAATGAATTCACTCTGAGTACCGTTCACTTATTGAGAAAATATCTGGTAACGAGCTTTGCTCTGAAGCTGCGGCCGAACTGTTGAATTACATAGGCTAAATATGATATTGTAAAAAAAAATCAAAATTGATAATATCAAATATCTGGTACCGAGCTTCGCTCTGAAGCTGCGGCCGAACTGTTGAATTACATAAATATGTTATTGTAAAAAATCAAAGAACCTCCTTGTAAAAAATAGATTAAAAATTGATATGATCACCTCTCACAATTTTTTGACAGTCATGAACATGTGTTATAGACTTGAATGTAACTCCATTCACTCCAGCTGGATAGCGTTTGTCAGCTAACAGCCATTGTACGCAGTACTTAGGATTATACCTGAATAAGGAATATTTTATTCTTTTATTAATCCTGCCAGAGAGTTTCCCCAGACATGAGACCTGGTGCAATCCTATTTTCCCATCACGGTTATATTACATTTCAAATTTCGAGGAAATCGCTAGAGCCGTTTTCTAGATCCGTGGTTCCACAAACATACATACATACATACTCGCTTAATATAAAAAGATAGAGGAATGATTGCGGCACACTTGATCACTTTTTCGCAACAAACCTTGAAGAAAGATAAGGTTTTGAAAATATTCTTTTAGAATAATAGTAGTAAGAGAGAAGGGTTTTACTCACTCTCGGCAACAACTAACGTTCTATAAGTATACACGATAGCTTACAAGAAAAAATCATGAATAGTAGTGGGTGAATACATGGATATCATGAATCATGGTAATCATGTATTACGAGTAATTGATACTACTGTGTATCGTATTTCTCGTGGAGCAAATATCCAATGTTGAATTGTTTTTCAGGTGGAGTCGTGAGTTCAATGAAACGTCTTATATACGGTAATTTCACAACATTGTAAATGAGAAATGTAGCATCTCCATGCATATACATTACATCAGAGCACGACAGTATAGTTGAGTAGTAATGTAGTAGAGAGTAGCATATAGTTGATACATCAATCTAACTTCTCTAAAACGTTACATTGCACCTTCCACTGGTGTGTAGGCTCGTGAAATGTACCATTTCGACGCATGACACATTATCATTTCGACAGAGTGTTACCGGTACATCCAACGATGAACTGATATGGTGGCAGGCATTAGGCGCCAAAATTAGGCAAATGAAGGGAGCAACTCAGTGCAGTGCAGTAGGCCTTCAAAAGCGCATTTGCACCAGTCCGGTGCATAACTATAAGCTGTCATGCGCTAGGCTGGACACACACAACGTTAATGGCTGGCCGTCAATGCATGACCGTTTTATTCCCATTTTGCACCGTCACTACTCCCCCGGGAGTGGATTCCACTCAGACGAGCTTCATCAAACCTCGCAACAATGCGCCATAAATGAGCTGAAAAAATATACCCCGATTCATGAGCCGATCAGTCCAGCTTATTTGAAGGATTAAAATTTGGACAAATAATTTTATAATGAAAGAACAAAGATTTTGTCTTAAATCCACTTTATTTCTAATACAATTGAATGTATTAAAAATAAAGTGGATTTGAGACATCTTAGTTCTTTCATTATGGAAAAATTCCACCACATCAATATTCAATCAACAAATTTTATTAAATAATGTTATTGTTTGTGGTGTTGTTTAGAAAATAAGACCCGAGGAGTTATAAAATCATTCACAAGGTTGACATTGAATTCCTACTACATGGAGCTATATGCTAATATCCTCCTACATTGAGAGAACCAAGGGAATAATCTCCCACATTAAGAGAAGAAAGACTTCAATTGAATTTATTTATTTAGCTTATGGCTTTCAATAGTGGGCAGATCCACTTTTCCATATAAACTAGTTCAAGAGTAATAAATTAATACGGAATAAATATGGAAAATTCAGTGAAATTATTATTTTATCGGCTAGTAAAAATGAATTTGTAAAGGCAATTTGAAAACTGACGATCAATAGCAATTTGATAGAATACAAAGGAAACTTCTTATAATGGAGCTCTTAGGATGTGAGATAGCGAACAACAGGTTGGAGGAGGGGGAGTGAAAGGGGGGGTGACAACACACTCATCGAGGAGCAACGGGCTAAAAGGACATCCGTTTTTCATGTTGTCCTCCTCCTCCTCCTCCTCCTCCTTCCTCTTCCTCTTCCTCTTCCTCTTCCTCTTCCTCTTCTTCTTCTTCTTCTTCTTCTTCTTCTTCTTCTTCTTCTTCTTCTTCTTCTTCTTCTTCTTCTTCTTCTTCTTCTTCTTCTTCTTCTTCTTCTTCTTCTTCTTCTTCTTCTTCTTCTTCCTCTCCTCATTATTCTCCCTCCTTCCTATATTCTTCTTCCTCATCCTCTATCTTTTAGAGGGGGAGTCTTCCTCGAATATCGCTTTCCATCACATCCATTCAGCCATGTCCAAGAGTTTCCCGCTTAGCTCACAATCCTCTCTCTCACTCACTCTCTTTCTCTCTTTCCTTCTCTCTAGGTCCAGTTCTTCGCCTGTTAGCTGATTATTCCAAGCACGTAGTACTTTTCCGGCATTCATTGTTCACTCATACTTGAATAGCAATGCGACCGTGCGAACAGAATGGCTTTCTTGTATCCAAGATGCTCCTCAATTACTCGCTCACTCGCCACTCACAAGACCAATATCTCTCTTGCTTATTCCTCGCACACTTTTCGCTACTTTTACCAAAAAAGGTGAAAAAATGAAAGTTATGAATAGAAAATTAGAACATGGAAACTACAGTATGTCCAACAAAGAAGAAATTCTGGCAAGATGAGAAAATGACTCTATCTCGGTCAAAATTGGTTCAAAAATTGAAATTTCAACTCAAATTGGAGGAAACATTCTGATGTACAATTTCACACCAAATTAATAAATTTTGAACCAATATTGACCGTGCTGGAGTCATTTTCCCATCTTGACTGAATCTCTTGTTTGCTTGGACTGACTAAACTACGCCATCATCAATGGTGTTCTCATATTATTCATATATGATGAGTTGGTCATCAAAGAGAAATAACAAATTCACATCATAGTTTGAAAATAACCCTGAGTCTTAAAATATTGAAATTTTTCCTTATCTCAAAAATTCAAAATCAAGATAAAATTTATTTCCTAAATAATACATACATTTTATGCAATATCATATCATCTGAGTAAATAAACAACTATGTCGATGAAATCTTATCTGGATCTTTTCTGTAATCTGTATGACAGCACTGCTATTATTCTTATAGAGTTTCCTCTCTGTCACTCATACTTTTTAATGATTTTTCCGTGACAAAACATTGGATTCATGTTTCCTCAAGGAATTGAGAGGATGTCTGAAGCGGGTTTCCTACAGATCAGCAGAGCGGAAATTTGAAAGCCAGACGTTGGTATAAGAATGACTCATTGTTCGGGGCCAATGAAGAGTGTTGCCATTGTCTAAGAACATTCCAACTTGGAACTTGGCTTTTCGTTTGAGCACAAGTCGCTATGCAGATTCACCGGCAAGATGTTTAACATTGCTTGGTATAGTCAGTCTGTCCAAGCAAAGAAGACATTCTGCAAAGATACTAAAATGACTCCAGCACGGTCAATATTGGTTGAGAAATTATAAAATTGGTTATTAAATTGTAGATAAGAATGTTTTCTACAATTTGGGACCAAATTTATAATTTCTGAACCAGGTTTGACAGAGTTGGAGTTATTTCCCCATCTTGCCAGAGGGTTTTCTTGACTTGGACAGACTATAATATTGCTTGGTAGAATATAAAAGGGAGCATAGCAGTGGATAGAAGGGATGTCAAGAGAAAAACACGAGGGCAAAAGAATGAGTGAGGAGGGAATAAGATCAGAGTGAGGAACAATCTACAAACTTCTAGGTTTGTCCTTTTTGATTCAGTCAATAATGGTAGAGAAACGTTGAATATTTTGAGGGATTTGATGAAATTTCGAACACCTCATTAAGTATCACAACTATTGATATATCAAAGATGGAGCTAAACTATTCAGAACTACAAAAATGTTACGAGAAAATTGAAACCAACATCAATAGCAACAATGCATCAATTCTTGTTATAATCGTCTCTAAATTCGATGCAATCACTCTACTATCCGCGAAAGCACTCTACAATAGATCTTATTTTTAACAACCACTCTATTGATAAATGATCAAAATAGCTACCGAAATCATACTTTGATTCTCGAGATGACTGTGAAAGAAGAAAAAATACTACTCAACTATTATCAGTGTGTTTTTTAACAAAGTAACATCTGCTGAAGACGAAAAAGGGCAGAGAGGATTCCAAACAGTGAACAGCCTGGAAAAATCGATTCCAACTTTCTCAGACAAAACCGCATAGTTTAATGGATTTCATGCCTGCGCCAAGTTGAGAGTTTGGATTGAATTCAGTGATTAATCGATTAATTAATCTAGACTGGAAAGAGAATGAATTTGTAAGAGCAGCCAGCTTTGCTACGATTAACATTTGGAAGCTGAAAGTAGAAAGTTTGCGGCGGCAAGGCAGATGGCAGGATTCAAGAAAATGAAGATTCGAAAGAAAAAAAGACAATTTGGGGTTCAAGAAGTAGAAGGAAGGCAGAAGGGGTTGCTCGGGATCATCAACATTATTCACGGAGGGATGAGATGAGCACAAGGGGGAAAAAGTTGAGAAAGAGAAAAAAGTTTCTCATGGTGTTGATGACAGTTTGCGAGTACATGCACTTACAAGGAGGCTGTGGAACAAGTTGCTATCGACGATGACCGAGTACGTTGTATGAGGGGGAGAGTCAAGTAATTCAAAAGATAAAAGTTGAAGATTAGGGACGATGATGGAGAACACTAAAATGAGTTCCAGTCTGGTAAAATGAAAGACAAACTTCAATTTGGTCTTTAAAAAAAATCGAGTGCTAGAAGGAGGTCGTCGCGGGTGGACGGGGGGCGTAGCAGAGTTGAAGTACTGAAACAGCAGAGCTGGAGCTCACACTAACAGAATATTGTTGTCAACGTTCGTAGAAAAAGTTCGCAGCTACAAACTCATTTGAACGAGTTGCAAGATTAGAGCGTCGAGCAACAACTTTGTGGCGGTCATTCCAATCTATACAGTTTTCAATGCTGAAACAGGAGGCGAGCATAAGGGTGGGAAGGGAGGCGAGGAAATTCGTTACCGGAATGCTCTTCAACTTTTCGTCTCAACTTTTCTTCGCTCATCATAAATCATAAGAAAAAGGACGTTAATTCGATCCTTCCACTTGATCCGAACAAACTCGTGTAAAAATTTGTGTCGAGTTTTTCGGCTTGAAGGATACAAATGAGAGTGCTCCTTTTACATAATAAATATCTCATGAATAACGCTCAACTTTCCAACTGCTTCAAACTCAATGACAACTTCGCAAAGCGACTACAAATGCTTAGCAATCATCAATAGACAGTATTCAGATTTTAAAAACACGTTTACTATATTCAGGATTCTATTTTTTAATAACAATTTAAATTATTTTATTCCATTAGTTTGGTTTTTGAGAGGAGCAAACAATGTTTACTTTTTGAATTTAATCAACAACTCTTTAATTGAGGGTACTCAATCTGTTTCAAATATCCATATTTTATACTCTATATCCAATCAAACATTCCATCTTTTCAAATCAACAACGCAATATTCATGAATAATTGATAGCTATTTTTTGAGACTTTCTAGTATAGAACTTGATGAAAAAAGGGCTCAATGACGATTGAAAAATGAACATTCAAAACAGTTCAAATGTTAATACGATAACATAATAAATTAATTATCCATGATTAAAATTGAACAACAAATGCTCAAAATTTCAAATACAAATATAGTTACAAATAATGGTCAAGAATACTTCATATAGTCGTATTCAGCTAATAATGCATATTGTCTAGCAGCTCAGAACAAATTTTCTAGATTATGAATTATTACCGAGTAAGCTCAAAGTAGTCGAACACGAATAAATTTCTTGCGGCGAAATTTTCAGGTTCACTAATAATTAATTAGGCTCTAGCGGCAGATTTATTAGCGGGGCTGAGCTCTTTACGAGAGTGGCTTGAATTCGCTCGGCTGGCGTAGCAGACTGTTGAAAGCATTATTTCTAGTGTAGATTATAATTATTATCAATGATTTTAGTATTCGATTACAACATTGAACGCCGAAATCGATACGCCAGATGTGAAATCAGTCGAAGTGTGCGCTAGTAAATGCGGCGATTGAACCGATCTCATTTTAGATTAGCGATCCTACATCGGCAGGAAATTAATTTCCAAAAGTTGCTCCCATTTTACTACAGTGATAAATGTAGTCTAATACTCATGTTGCGAACTATATGTTGGCTGAATAAGCGCTTACTCTGGCAATTCAAAGGGTAAATTACAGGCTGCGACAGGGCATGATTTATATGAAATGAGCCATCACAATGATTCGGCTTTGTGAGCTAGGCCGGTACAGCCTATTACAGCCTACTACATGCAATCATCCACCATATCACTTCAATTCAACTAATTACTTCCATTTACAATTACCGCTTCGACTATTCTGTTGAATTTCCGCAATAAATTTCAATTAAAAACTATCTAATTTGAGTTTGAAATTTCGTACTTTGAAATATTATTAAACACTAAAAAGTAATGCAGGATAAAATCATTCCTTTAACCTAATTATTCCATTCACAACATGCTTTCAACTATTGTACAAAATATCTGGAAAAAATTTGAAAGATAAAATTTTTTTCGAGAGAAATACTTTAATATCAGAATACAATAATTCAAATTTTTGATACGATATATTATACTCTATTGAAGATCCCTTTGTTATAAAAATTGAAAATCATAGCACTCTTCTTAAATTTTCTTCACTCTTTTCATACCGTAGTCAATTCCAAGTGTGATTTTTGTGAGAATGTTCACCCAAGAAAACTTTTATGAAAATGAATCTGAAGAGGAATAAATTTTTGATAAAAATTGAAAATCTCAGCATCCTTACTAACATTTCTTTCCACACAACGTGCTACTTACTCTTCAAGTAGCATGTTGTAAGAAAAGAAATATTTAAAAAAAAATTAAATTTTCATTATAAATTTCTTACTCTTTCTAAACCTATAGTATTATAAAAAATAAATGAATCCTAAATGAAATGTTTCAATAAATACATTAATATTAACATAAATATTTTCATTGTGGAA
Source organism: Sogatella furcifera (assembly GCA_017141385.1). Taxonomy (NCBI): domain Eukaryota; kingdom Metazoa; phylum Arthropoda; class Insecta; order Hemiptera; family Delphacidae; genus Sogatella; species Sogatella furcifera. Next base: position 14,906,416 of record CM029549.1, read on the forward strand.
AAATACACAATAAAGGCAAAGTGCCGTCTGGAGGAATTATTAGTATTATAGGAAGTATTACGTACTATCCAATCAATGCAATGCCTGGTTTAGTGCAATACACTTTCTATGAGAACTTGGAGAAAAGTGTGAACTGTCCATTTAAACCATAAGAGACATCAAACTCTTCTTATTTCAAACGTCACTCATATTACAAAAGCCGTACAAGACAAATTAAAGTGAGAGGCGGGCGGCCGGACATCTCATTTCGCGACACATTTGTTCCGACTGTCATAAATGTATCGTTGTCGTATTTCAGCCAGTTTTTGGCTTGTTTTCTGATGAAACAGGCGCAACAAAACGTCGTGAAAACAGAAGACGCCAAAACCACAACCGACGTACGCACATCCACCCTCACCCATCTATCAACTCAGCTCAGACCCATTAATTCAGGAAGGCACTCCTTGGCTGGACTGGCCTATACTGTACTTGGTGGAACTTGGACATGGAATACATTGCATTCTCTATCTTATACGCGTTAAGACGAGTCGGAAGTTACATCAAATAGGGTATAATAGCTGCCTGGACGCTGTCTTGCCTTCAGAAGCGCGTCTCGTCAGTCGAGAACTGTAAGCTGACCCACACAACCATCATCACTCACTGTCAATTATGACGGCCGCATACGAGATATACGAATTATCCTCGTATGTTACAACCCATAGCAGCAAGACAAGAGTGAAGTCTCCAACGATGTCTACAAGAGGGAGGAATAGGCCTATCCCAATTGTGAGCAGTCAGATTTTTTTGTAGGTGATGAACACGAGATCAAAAAACTTGAGCGTGAACAATTTCTGAACAGTGTAATCAGTGAAGGTGATGACGAAGGATATGGTCTGATTCAATATCTGTTCAAATAAAATTCTTTACATGTAGGCTTTAGAAGACTCAGGAATCCTAAGTCTTCAGGGTTTGATCCCAGGAATTGATAAGAAAGTGTTGATTCTAAGGAAATGGTTGCTAAGATACCTTATCAGTTTTAGGTTTGATAAGAACAAAGTAATATCAAAAGATTGTACTTGTATATAATGAGCATATCCCTATCATAATTGTTAATGGGATGATACATAATTGAAGGGAGGGCTTGTTCAATGAGCCAAGAGCCAACTATTTCACAAAATTCGAACTTGTACATTATCATTTCAAATAATTATCTTCTTCATCATCTCTCCCCTGATGCCTCACAGCGTCGTGTAACGTATATTTCAATAAATTATAGAAAGCATAAATCAGTTATGATCAAGGTAAACTGAATGGATGAGTATTGGAAAAAAATATGAAAAATAATTCACATCGATGAAGTTGAAATTATTGTTGATTCTCAAAGGAGCATGAGCTCAAGCACTACTTGAGTCAAAGATTCTACATGAACTTGTTCTGCTCGCTTTTAAACTGGAGATCAGTTGAAAAGTTGAGTGAAAAGAGAGGTAGAGCAGCTGAAGGAGATTTAATTGTTGGAAAGTTTGGAGAATTTGTAACAGAAGGATGGTAGTTCTCGACATCCGGAGAACTCTTTGCGCCCTCTGCTTTGTTCAGTTGTTAGGAGCAGTCAGACATCCCGTTTCCATAACATAAATTCTTCCACTTCAACAACTCAACTTTGTATTGACCGCCAGTCTACATTATATTATACTTGATTTGCTGATCTTTACTATTGAATTATACTAATGTTATCGTAGAGTTATGACAATGACAGCGGAATTAATTCACACATTTCTCGTGAAAATGCCAATTGATTAGATGGCGGTATTTCCCGCCAAACTGGAAACTTGAGCTAAAACAGCCATTTGTCCAGTAAATGAGTGTTTTTTAGAGAAAAAAAAACATATGAGGCTAATTTTTTCCCCATCGATTACCATCACATAGACAAGTGTTCTGCCAAAAGTCCTGACCCTTACCCCTCTTGCTTCCCCCCGAGCACCACCTCGAAGTTTTCATTTGCAAGGGATTTTTAAATTGAATGTATCTCAGCAACCATTGAAGATAGGGAAGTCAAATTTTCTCTCATTAAAATAATAGAGAATAGAATTTTCTTCATTACATTCCATTATCATTATACTCTAGCTCTTGTGGTTGAAAAGTTATGAATCGAAGAATGAGAAAGCCCCTCAATTTCTGTCTAAAATTTCTATTATTTTTCGAATAAAGGTTTACAAGATTGTTCTGCTGAAAAATGTCACATATAAAACTTTTAAAAATTTACAACTCCGTATGAGAGGAGAGAATGGAACACTGCAAAATAAACACTTCTAAGCGTTCCTGTATCGAGCAATTTCTTCAAGGTTCTAAGAACAAATACTGCGGAGTTAAGTTTGCTTTTAGCTGGTCTAAATGAGGTCGCCAGGAGAGTTCAGAGTCCAGTACCACTCCAAGTACCTTTGCTTCGTTCGCTGAACCTATGTTACCATCTCTCGTCTCCAATACTGCTTCCCGAGCCGTCCTGAATGGAATCTGCATCGTCTTATTATAATTGAGAACTAACATATTTGAGACCAGCCATTCTTCTAGTTTTCTAAGAGCTCTTCTAATTTCAGACTCCATGTCATGCTGACTGTTACTTTTCAATAAAATACTTACGTTATCAGCGTACAAAACACAGTGTGCTGGTTCAAGGTGTGATGGCAAGTCATTAGTATATCAATGGAAAGGAAAGGACCAAGGACTGATCCCTGAGTGATCCCACTCCTTGCCTGTAACCATTCTGACTGATACACAAAAAGGTGAGACCTGCCGGTATTTCTACCTGCTGATATCGCTCATCAAAGTACGAAAGTACAAACCACCTGAGAACCGTGCCCTCAAAACCATATAATTTCTTTTTTTTCAGTGAAATTTCAATGTTTACAAGATCGAACGCTTTGTATAGATCGGCAATCAGGCCACATACCCTGGATCCTCCAACCACAGAATTCAGCACTTCATCTATTAAAGAAAAAAGCGCATCACCCGTAGAAGTGCCAGGCCTAAATCCAAACTGTTTAGGGGACAGCAATTTCAACTTGTTCAAGTACTTTCTTAATCTATGGAGCACTACGTATTCGAATATCTTTAGAAATACAGGTGGATTTGCAATCGGTCTGTGATTCTCAGGAAGCTTGTGGTTACCTTTCTTATAAATGACCTTGGAATATTTCAACTTTGACGGTACACAGCTGGCCTGCATCGATTTATTAAATACATAAGTGAGAGGTTCAGTTATATGTTCGGCTGTTTGTCTAAATAAATAATTCAAAATATTGTAGTGATCATAGGATTTCTTATTTTTTAGTGATTTAATTATATTTTTGAGTTCTGTACTACTTATTGGATCAAATTCCTTCAAGTGAAAAGTGCGTGACTGTTGATGTACATTGCTAAAAAGCGTTAAAAAATTATCCACTTCAGTATATCTACAGATAGCTTGTTGTATTTTCAGAGGAGTGTTTATAAAATATTTATTTAGTAAATCTGCAGCTTCTTTGCCTCCTTTTATAATTCCTTTATCATTGGCTATGTTTGTTTCTAATGTTGAAATGGTACTTTTACCTGTCTCTGTCTTGACTAGTTTCCATATTGCTCTTGTTTGATTTGTAGAATATGTTATGATTATCAGATTTCATTCACAATAATTAATTTTCAACTAAATTAAATTCTATTTTGGAAATCAATTCAAGTTGTTTTGGTAGTTTTCTCGACCAAGATTAGATATCAAAGTCTTCTCTGGCATATAAAGCCTTCTCTAATGTATTACTATTTTTATTGAAAATATAGTCTGTTATGAATTGTCAGACAGAGACAGAAACTTTTTCATCCCATTCTAATTATCAATTGTGAATTATTAGTCGGACAGACGATTCATTCTGCTTCTAGTCCTGGTCTCGTCAAAAACTTTCTTGTTGCATTGTTGCAAAATTTTCTCTTTTAAATTTGAATTTCCATTAAGGATGTAATTCCAATAGTTTCATTTTCTGAAATGTAAATAGTTGAAATCTAAATTTTATTTTAGTAGTCGAGTTTACCTTTTTTAAAAGATGATATTATGAGAGACCTTTGCAGTTTATTTTATTCTTTAAATGTGCAAATCCGCTTCAAAAGGTAACTAAATTTTACTACTTCTATTAACATATTTTTTATAAATATTTTTATATTTTTTTATATTTTTGTTTGGTAAAACCTCAATGATTATTCTTGAATTATTTATACAGTTTCTTTTGAGATTCATTACACCAGGTGCGCCCCTGGTCTTTCAATCAATTCCATCGTATCATCGCAAACTGGTATAAATGAATAAGGTAAAAAGTGTTGGGCCCACACTACCTACGTACAAGGTATTTTCTGAATATATTTTTGTAAAGATTTTTATTTGATTTTGTTTTAATACATGAATCTCGACTACTAATTATGGATTTTATTGTTTTCCTCCTGCTCCCTTTTCAATCAGATGAGAGTTCAAAATTAATTAATTACTTTAAAATTTAACTTTCCTTTCTTTTCTTGAGCAAACCTTCGGTGTGTCTATTTATTTTCAAAATGTCTATTTTATCTTTTTGTTTCACAAGAAGCGTTTCAAATTTTCTATAAATGAACTATTTTTTATAATTGTAGGCTATTCAAGGTCAGGTACCTAGAAATAACCATGGAGTTTTTGTTTTTTCTCAATAATTTCAAGAGAAATCTTGTTTCGATTATAAGACATTTTAGGATTAGAAGAATGAGGATTTCGAAGGTATTGATTTGGAAACAACAAACCTATTTCCTATAACTCGTTTACTCAGATCTTCATAATATAAACATTCTTATTCAACGGCCTTAACTAACAGAAATTGGGAATGAGAAAAAATACCTTTACTTCTTTCTTTCCCCCAGCTCAATTTCTTAAACAATAAGTAATTCATTTTGGAAAAGCATTTTGGTATATTTCAATTTGAAATTAACTATAATAAGCTTGGCGCGTCAGAATACTTAATAACCCCTTGAACGATTCACTTGGTTAAACTTGAAAAACTATGCAATGGACTAAAGTGACGGAAATACTTGAAAAACCCCAGTAAAAAAGTAACTTTGAGCTATCTGCCAGTTGCATTATGGCACTAAGAACTATGTGAAAAGCTATCAGCCAATTAGCGAATGAAAATTACAGCTGGAGTAAAAGGTGTGACAGGTCGCTGGGTGCACAACTAAATAGGGTATTTTAATGTAACACTCGACTTTGTATACATTGTATTCTCTATCTTATACATGTTACGTAGAGTGGAAAGTTACGTCAAATCGAGTAGTCTATCGTGAAACAGAGCTGGTGATTTCTTCATTGCCATGCAACTTACTCAACCCATGAGTAAGAGGGGAAGCCCATGAGCAAGAAGGGAGGGAAACGGATTTTACAGCCCATCAAAAAGCAGTTGCTGCGGTAATAAGAATTGCAGTCGAGCAGATTAGTACGGCCGGTTGATGAAGGGGTTCGTTGGTGGGGGTGAAGTGTTGTAGCGGGGAGGGGTGGTTCTACTTCGACGTCGAAGTGATAAGAAGAAAGAACGTAATCTTGACACGGATCGTTAGCCTCATGCAGTGAAAAGAGAGGTGGATGAGAGGAGGAGAGAGGAGAGATGGAGGGAGGGGGTAAGGAGGCCGGCAAGAAGAACTACTTTGCATTCAGGAAGCGTGGCATGCTGTCGACTAGAAAAACGTACACTCCATTTGCATATTATTCCATCGAATGCTCTTTCCATTAAAGGGGCTCTTTGTATATACACATAATAACTGCTTAACTCCTCTTTTCTATCACACTGTCTTCTCGCTGAATAGCGACGCCCAACTAGAGCAACGATGTCACATTGTCTCCTTCTACATCACACAATAATCGAAACGTATCACAAAAGCAAAGCAACAATCCACCTTTGAGCAGTCAGCCAATGTTCTCTTCATTGTGACAACTACTGACGAACGCCGGTGTATCATGACAGATTACAATTCTCCTCTGTCTAATTGTAGAGCTATTCTCTCTAAATAGCTTTTAGGAAGCTTCGCATAGGGACAAAGGTGCATGTTGCTTTTATTTTCTCTGGTTCTTCTTGAATAGAACGAGGAGAATTTGTAAGGAAACTTTTTTCAACTGGAATGCAAAAGAGAAGAGAACAGTATTGGAAATATTGAGAAGAGACTTGGATTATTTCGAGATATCACAAGAAAACATTAATATCCAACATAAGATTATATATATTACAAGATAATATCGGTGCGTAGGAAGAAACAAAAAATACAATTCATGAATGGACTCTTGAATATAGTGCAACTAAAAATACTGCAAAGTCTGTATACTGAGGATATTGAGTCTCTGTAGAAATATCATCAACAGAGAGCATGCTCTAGTCAATTCATAGTTGGGCTTTGCAATGCATGTGGGAATAACTCGATCAAGAGTATCTGAGGTGGAATAGACGTTGTGTACTTTTAGGCTGAGGCCACACTGCCGGTGGGTAGAGCGTGGAGGGTAGAGGGTAGATGGTAAATCTATAGAACATACACACCATCCACAGTAATACATCGTATGAAAGGTATGTCTTCAGCCGCCATCTTGAAATTCTTAAATATGGACAACATAACCTCAAAAAACAGTATGACGTCATACTATTCATACGATGTATTACTGTGGATGGTGTGTATGTTCTATAGATTTACCATCTACCCTCCACGCTCTACCCACCGGCAGTGCGGCCTCAGCCTTACAGTGTGCATTCTTATATCAGCAATTCAAGTAAAACGTTCAATCACTTTTATGTGGTTTCAGCACAATAAGTTGGAATCCTTAACGTCTTCAGCCAACTTAATTGATAAAACTGATGCCAAAAAGTTTGGCAGTTTCGTCTGCTCCTTGTGCGTTCAAACAGCTGATGTCAAATAAAGTAATCATTCAGCTAAGCCGATGAAAACAAAAGAGACAATACTTATTTTCTCTTAGTGCTACTGTATTTGTTAAAATTTGAAATGATTAAAATCAAAAATTACACTTGAAAATGGCTACATCACCGAAACATGTTGTGTTAAAAAAAAAATACTTTTAAAAGAAACAATACATGCTTTAAAATCAGCTTAGTAGGTTAAATCACGAACAAGAGATAAAAGAACCACGTAAAATTAGGCGTCAGCTTCACAACCCTGGATAGAAAAATTCATATCAACAACCATACTACTACACTGCACACACCAAACTATCGATCCAATGTTAATGAAGATCTGTTGGGCAAAGTTAGCCGCAGCTAAGTAGACGGGGACTTCCTGATGCTTCCAGAAAACCAGAACTTCGGTGGCCGAGCTTTGACTAATCCCACTACCGGGCAATTAAACCGCAATAATCATGCCATAATTAAAGCAGAAACCCCAGCGTGGGTCGATGCAACGTTAGAGTGTGTGGGAGAGAGTGAGATAAAGAAAAGCTGTGAGATGGTTAGAGGGTACGAGAAACAGTAGATACGAGAGAGTAAGAGTAACATTCGATACATGAGTGTGGAAGAGTAGAGAAAGAGAGAGAAAGCCGGTGGGGGAAGGATAGCGCAGTTGAGTATGAAAGGGTAGAATGAGTGGTATGAGAATTTATGCAGTGGTAACACACAAGTGCGGGCAGGGAGCGTCGTTTTCATATGTGTCACTGCCATGGGAAATCAGCTCGACTACGTTTATTCGGCCATATAATGCACTCCCCATACGCTTATTATATGCCCACTCGATTTTATAGTTGGCTACCACATCCAAAACTCGAATCATCATGCACGATTTTGTTATACACTGTTTATGTTTCTGAACAAAATATCCTTACAAAAGTTTATTATCGAACACTCAAATTGGACTTATTGTAAGGAAGTTCGGATAAATTTATAGTACAATATATGGAAAACCAAGATAGTGATAGTCATGTGTAATATATCACACGTGGAATGACAACGGAGAGCAGGAGTACATTTTACTGTCTGAAAATTGAGAGAAATTTGAGGAATAATGTAATAATATGGATGAAATGTTCAAAGGTGATTGTCAGGATATCCAAACAAGTTCCTATAACCATCATCTAGATATTTGAAGAATTTATGAAAGAAGAGCTTGAAGTGAAAATATAAGAATTGTAATTTTAAAAACGCCAAGGAAGCAAAAACAAAGCTTTCATAGTACTTTACAAACCAGGAAATTTATTGTCAAAACAATGCTGCAGAATTTATATTCTTGATGTTCGGACAGATATTTCTCATCAACTGCGTATTTGACATGATTCTAGAAAAACACACAGTAATTCTCACACGAAATTTATTGTCTAAACCTGAAGAAGAGATATTAACAGATCTCAGAGTATTCACTTACCAACACCTTTCTTTACCACAGTAATGGCAACGTACATTCAAGTAGGATATATTCCCACACAGATTGAAGATGTTTATTTGGGATAATGGAATAATAATAAAAAAGAATAAAAATTTTCAACAGGATGAAATATTGCATTCAATTATGTAGTTTGTAGTGGGCAAATTGTTAATATATAGTGAACTTCTAAGTTGATTCAACAATACTGACAAAGAAAGCTTGATTGGAAATTAAAATTCATGGGAATTACATAATTGCTTCAAAACAACTGGAAACACAAAAGAATAGAAGATTACTTGGAGATTACTCCAAGTGAAAAAGTGCTCGATAGAAATTATAGGAATATTAGGCATAGTAAAATGGAAAGTGTATATGAAAGTGTAATGAACAGGAAGGCCAAAGAAGGAGGTGGGAGCTGTTAAAAAATCCAGAAAACAAGGATGTGATAGAGGCAGAATATAAGCGGAAAATAGTGAGGAGCGAATGAAAAGATTTTTCCACAGTGAAAAATATGAAAATTGAATTTAACCACCCACCTACATCATAATAAGTGCTGGGAAAAAAGGGGTGAAAAACTTGACCTCCGACTTTATCGCTACAATCAATTCACCAGATGCCGTGAATCTGCGTGAGCGCTGAAACCTGAAAAACTCTCTACACATCGTTAAATAATTGCCGGTTATGTTTAGGTAGCCAAGCACAAGTTTAACGGTAATTGCAATTTACATAATAATAAAAACCGCCGAACGCTGGAAATTAGTGGTTGAGATTTGCTGTTAATGCACGGCACAAAGATGGCCGCCGATGGCTGTATTGTGTCCTAGTTGCGGCTAAACTGTTGATTGTGATAAGAATTCAAATTCTGATCTACGACATGTATTAGTGTAGGTGGTCTGGCGAGGGGTGGCCTACACGCACTTTCGGTATTTCAAGAACGGAGGCTTTTTATGTTTGGTGATCAGAGAATTGGAACTGGTCGTCAAAAGCACACGAGAGCCAACGCCGTTCAACACGCAAGTCGACACACGTACCAATCAAGCAATGTGCCATGCTCTGCATATTATGTATGTATTAGTCCGTGTTTTCATTACTCTATGATAATTGACCCCATTTCAGTGGAGCTTAAAGAATTTTTAAAAGAAAACTGTCATTTTTTCACGGTAGGTATTATTCATCAATAGGCCTAAACGCATTATAATTTATCAAATGTATTTGGGATTTTTAATTTAAAATATTTTTTGTTCATATTAATAAAAAATATTTATTATGTTCACAAATATGCACATGAAGTCTTCAATTCTTCAATTCAAAGTTGTTAAGTTGGAGCATTGTTTTATTTTTGAGCTCAGTCGAACCAAACTACAAAGTTATTTAGTTTAAAATTATTTTTATTTCTAGTTATGAAGGTCTAGTTCCATTTAACTCTATTGTGAGTAATTCATACGTAAGGTACCAAGGCAGAGAGTAGACATTTTGTTGAAGTGATAATGTTCTCCTGGTAGGGTTATATACATTTTGTTTTGTTCTTTATAGAATAAGAAGTACTAAGGTTTTGAAAAATATAACATTCCAACTTCTAGTTTCAACTGTTAACCTTGTCTGGTGTATTCCAAGCAAAATCAAAATCCAAGTTTAAAAGTACTCTTCAATATTTCACATTTACAGTGTATTGCAAATGACTACATTTTTTAAAAATCCAGTTCGATGAGTGGGGTATAGTTGGCAACATAAAAAAACCCCCATCCCATACCTGAATTGGGATGAGTTCTGGACTACTTTGTAGTCAGAATCAGTTCAGTTAAGTCCGACTCTGTTGGAACGGACAACGAAGAAGTGCATAATCTACTTAAAACAGGAGCGCCCTGAATAATGGTAGATATTTAGCATATTTCCCTTTGAATCAAAAATGCGTATGTGGCTGGAAACAATACTTTTCCGTTAATGAAAAAGTTGGCGAGCTTTCCAGTTGCTGGCTGACACAAAAAGAAAAGCCGGCCGGTCGGTTCTACCGGTTCTTTGTTCCCGGTTTCCCTCTTGACTGGTATCCTTTTCCGGCTGCAAAGCTGTATTTCCGTTAGTTTTCCACGAACTCAAATCACGACGGCCAGACAGGTAAGCGGGGAAAATAATAAATGCTCCAACGGCTTTAATGGCATCGTGAGTGTTGGTGAGAGTGTGGGGGAGGGGTTGGTGGAAGAGCGATGAGCGAAAAGGATATCGAGGGCGTGGGATTCAATGAAACAAATCCCGACGTATAAATCCACAGCCCCCATCCTCCACCGCCCCCAGGGGGGTGATAAGGGCGGCGCATATAAGATAGGTGCTTTAAAACAATGGCCCATGTAATAAAAGGGCAGATTGGGGAGGAATTTATGCAAAGGGTCGCGAAACAATGGAGAGAGCGGTGGCCGATATATATTATTGAGCAACCCTGCCACCGACCACGCGACACCCCTAAACCCTACCTTTAGACTAATGGCTATTTTTATTAAAACACGTTATCAACTGTTAACTCTTTAAAAATACACAGCAGTTCCGCTGCACAAACACCAGTTTCACAGTCTTCCCTTGTGATCCATTACCGTTTGCGGCGGCTCCATCTTTTTCCATAACTTGGACTGGTTATCTCGTTCTTTATGTGCGTACTCTTGCGAATGGAGGGATTATCGCCATTCAGCATCACAACGGAAATTGCATCACAAGAACATGATCTGGATAAACTTTCAACTTTCAATTTCCGAGTTGTTCAAAACAATTTTTTGTGTTTATGGTTATAACCAGTTTTCAACATGAGTGAATATCTTCAACAGTTCAGAATTATTAAACTAATAAGAAGAATCTGATTTCATACTAATATCCTCTATTTCGAACATCATGAGCGAACTGAGGGATTGAATTTCTTGGTATAGCAGATACGACAAACCAATACTATTTGGGGCATGTCAGTAGTCAGACGTCGAATTAATTAACCGTAGTCAAGAAAGCTTTGCTCTGAGTGTTCTACTTGGATTTACAGATACCCGTTGTGATCGTCAGAGTTCTGTCAATGAACTGCATGTTAACTTGGAATGCAAATCAGAACAGTCAAAGTATTACACCTGGAGCCTTCGCAGGGATATTTTCCTTCATTTTTAGTTTATAATATTTTCTGTGCATAATTATTTTCAAGATAATTAATCAGAACAAATTGATTGAAATATTATATCTATCATGGCCTACTAGTGTACCAAACAAATTAGTTTTCTTGAAATTGTAATTTGGGAAAATGAATTATTATTTTGATAAGATTTTTTAGATATAATGATAGATCAATTTATATCATGTAAAGTAGGTTATATAGACGCTTTTTTAAATTGTCACTAATGAAAAATGATTCATCAATAGGCTATATGAATTCAATAGCTTTGAACTTGCTGAAAACAAAAATTGTGTAAGCTAAAGATTTATCCAGTTTGCGTATTTTTTCTCACGTGAAGCCATGATTAGAAGTGACACCCAGGTTGTTGATATTTTTCTCACCAATCTCGACAAACAAACTCAACCAATGTTGAGAGTAGCATAAAGCTAGAAATTTTCTGGTTCAATCATCATGGGTTGGGCATCAGACTCGTCGTCTCATGTTAATAAAATTCCTACGTGACCGACACACTCTCAACTCATTTCTTTCGCGAATCATTCTGATTCGGCGCTGATTTCTTAGTAACAATGAAGCAGTCATGTTGGCCATGCCAGACACGTACTCAATCCTATTCCATTTACCCAGACTTCAGCTTTTTGCCTTCTGATATACCTATCGAGTTCTGTGATTATTCTAACAAGGTCACATATTAGAATCAGATACACCCTTTTGTTGTAATGAATTACAAACATGTACAATTATTTATGAGATATGGAGTTTGAAGTGAATTGTGAATGCAGAATATTACAATGAAAATATTCACAATTTGATAAATTCAAAATATCTGGGACCTGTTCCACACAGGTTTATAAATCTTGTAATACAGGACAGTTCACTACAAAACACCTTCATGGTATACGGGCGAGAAGGGCATGTAGTAAATATAGATAAAGTATGTGAATGTGATGAAGAACTGATAAATTGATCATTTATTGCCGTATAAATTTTGTTTTTCTGAATTGATATGTTGTAGCAATATGAGACAGATTGTGGGAGCCTACTGTCAAACAAAAATGTTTGTGGGGATATTGTATGAAAAATTGATATTTTTTACTTATTGTTAAGTATGAGTGCCATGTAGAAAAACCGTTTTTGCACGCATGGTTTTGTAACATTGATATAGATAGGTTACTATTTATTCAAACCTTAATAATATTTTTGAGTTTTCCCTTCATATAATATTTTCAATAAAATCCATCAACTCCAGAATACTGATATCAATGAATTTTAATAATGGGAATAATAATGCAGATGACAGCTTTGTTGATGTACCAAAAGCTATAAAGGTGCAGTCATCGAAGGTTCAACGAGAAATAAAAGTCTAGCGCCTGTCATTTATAAAAAAAGAATGCTGCTTCTGGAAACACATGAAAGTTATATTGGGAAAGGGATCACAGATCAATGGCCACTCATGGGTTGAGGTCATCGAATGTTTTATAAACGGCAGTAACATCCAGAGAGGAGGTTTGGAGAATAAATAAATGAGAGAGATGGAGAAGATTGAGAAGATTGGATTAGATTATTCACTTTATTCAAGTAGAGTACAGCATTCATGATCGATCTTAAATCCTAGATTCCGAATATCAAACAAAAAGTCAATAAAATTGTCAAACAAAAATTGATAAAAATAATAATAATAAAAATAAAAAATAAATATACAAGGATATGTAGTAGACTTACTAAATTACAGATATAGGATTCAATATTCTTACTGTTTTAATATGATTATGATGTATCTACATGAAATGGAGGAGTTTGGACATAGATGTCCAAGATGAACAAGGAGAGAGAGAGAGAGAGAGAGAGAGATTAGATTAGATTACTTTATTCAAATAGATAACAAAATTATACATTGTAATATAAATGAGTAAAACAAAATTATCCTATAAATTTCACAAAATAAAGACTTCTGGTAAAAATACGAAAAACGGTGATGAGATGAATGCAAAATTTATACAGATTTCAAATTGGAGGTTCTGCAAAATGAATAAGGAGTGTAAGTTATCTAAGTGAAAAGGCGAAGTTTAGACATATATATGTCCATTCTTGGAAAAGGATAATAAGGATATCCTTTCCATTAACACTTGGCCTTAATAGTGTGAGAGAGAGTGAGAGAGAAAGAGATTAGATTAGATTAGATTAGATTACTTTATTCAAATAGATAACAAAATTCGGCTTAGATTATACATTGTAATATGAATGAGTGAAACAAAATTATCCTATAAATTTCACAAAATAGAGACTTCAAGTAAAAATACGGAAACGGTGATGTAATGAATGCAAAATTTATACAAATTTTAAATTGGAGGTTCTGCAAAATGAATAAGGAGTGTAAGTTATCTGATTGAAAAGGCGAAGTTTAGACATATATATGTCCATTCTTGGGAAAGGATAATAAGGATATCCTTTCCATTAACACTTGGCCTTGGGTTGAAAATCAATAACGAGCTATTAAGATTACTAAAGATTATTATACAATTTAAACTAGATTTAAATGGATCAATACTTAATCGTATTCGAATTATATTATAAGATGAGTAACAATAAAAATGATAATGATAAATGGTACTATTGATTGACTTAAAGTAAAATAAATTAAAGTAAAATTATTTACAAGTATATGGTAGTGAATGAAAATGTGCGATGAATGACACGAGTGGGTTAATATTATAATAACGGTTTGGATGATGAATGTGTGATGATAGTGTAAGATGGAAGTTCAAATTATAATTAAGAGTATTAAGAGAAAGTGATGATGGTGTGTGATGATAGTGGATTTATTCAAGTATGTAAGTAATAATGAGGGGAATAGTGGAATTTGTCATGTTGCTCTAGGTTTGGACATATTCGATCATTTTATCAACAAGATGTTTTCTAAACTTCAAGATGAAGCTCGCTCGGCTCTCAATAGACCTAATAGATTCAGGGATGGCATTCCATTCACGGCAGCCTGAGACTAGAAAGGACTTAGTATAGATTGTAGTTCGGTGAACTGGAATCCTCAAAGTATTTTCTCCAGTTCTCGTGCGTGAAACGTCTATTCTCCTACCCTCAGAAACAAATTTGAAATCGTTTTTAAAATAATTAGGTTTACCATATTTTAAAATATCCCTGACAAGCTTGACAATTCGAAGAAGTCTCTGATCGGGTAACTTTAAGGTTGAGCTTAAAATATGTGCTTGGGTGATTCTTTCATGACGTTGGAGAGAGTAAACAAATCTTAAGCAATAGTTTTGACAGCGCTGTAGTTTATCATTGAGTGTTACTGTCATGTCATTGAGTACAGAGTTACAGTACATAAAGTGTGGGAAGATAAGTGATTTAACCAGCAGCAATCTGATATTTCTTGGTAGGATGTCTTGCAACTTCTTCAGTGAATGCATGGCTGAAAAGACTTTATTACATGTTTTATTAACATGTTCTGACCAATCTAAATTCTTATTCATGATGATACCTAAGTTTTTAACAGAGCTACAGTAAGGAATTTCGTTACCATCGATTGTTATTTTCTGGATTGTGTTGAAGTTAATATTATTGATGAGGCGTGAGTAACCGATAATTATTGGCTGTGTTTTAGTAGGATTCAGTTTGAGGCCATTTTTATTTGTCCATTCAAAAATCGATCTTACATCTTCATTAATTTTATCTATAGTTTCATTGATTTCAGTGATAGGGCAGCTAGCATAAATTTGAAGGTCGTCAGCATAGGTATGGAATTTGGAAAACTTGATAACAGTAGGGAGGTCATTTGCATACAGAGTAAATAAGAGGGGACCTAAAATGGAGCCTTGAGGAACGCCTTGTTTAACATTTTTCCAATTTGATTTGTTATCACCAACAGTTACACATTGTTTTCTATTTTTCAGGTAAGAATTGAACCATCCTAGTGTTTGATTACTAAATCCCAGTATAGCTAGTTTGTTAAGCATAATTTCATGGTCAACAGTGTCAAAAGCTTTGGAGAAATCAAACAAGGTCAAAACAGTACATTTCTTATGGTCCATAGCTAGCCTGATATCGTCAGTTACACGTAGAAGAGCTGTTTCAGTAGAATGAGATTTACGAAAACCAGATTGAAAGTCATGAAGTTTGGTATTTTGTTCAAGAAATGCTACAACTTGGCCATGAATGAGTCTTTCAAGTACTTTAGAAAGGGCGGGGAGAATGCTAATTGGCCTGAAATCATCAACTTTAATAGGTGAGGCAACTTTGTTCAAGGGACGAACTAATGCAAGCTTCCAATTATCAGGGAATTTCCCATTTACAAGAGACTTATTGAAAATCAAAGTGATGGTTGGAAGAGCTACACATAACATTTTCTTTATTAGATTGATTGAAATTGTATCTGCTCCAGTAGCATTGCTGTGCATGTGTTGAATTGCTTTAAGTGTACTTTCTTCTGAAATAGGATTAAAGTGGAATTGATTAGCAACAGGAATATTCAAATTAGTTACTAATTAGAGAGAGAGAGAGAGAGAGAGAGTGTGAGTGAGAATGGGGATAAAGGAGTGACAGTGATTGGAAAGCATTTGGAACAATAAGGAACTGATATAGATTAGATTAGATTATTGACTTTATTCAAGTAGATTACAAAATTTATCGTCGACTCTAATCCTGGATTACGATAATATTTGAATAAAATGAAGCATGCTTTTGGCTATTGGATGAAATAAACAATATTTAGAGTAGAAAAACTTAATAATTGCACAGGTATAGGAATAAATATAGTGATCTGTGACAAAATAAAATAAAAAAAGGTGAAACCTTATTATTCAACGTAAAGGGTTACACATGAACGCGAAAATTATGAAAATGTTATCCTAACGATATGTTAATGGCTTGCAATCCTACTTATATTGTATTAGATTATCTGAATGAAACGGCGAATTTTTTACATGGAAATTCTTGGGAGAGAGAGAGTGTGTGTGTGTGTGTGTGTGTTTGTGTGAGAGTGGTTGTGAGATGGAATATGATGAAGAGACTGATAGAACATTGGACACGATGTGAGGAAATAAAGGGAACTAGATCGAAGTTTCTGAGCATAGTAACGTTCGAAGCCCGGCAGATTGGCAATTAAGACCATTCGATAGCGGTAATAATAATCATACCGAGCCCGTGTGATGGGTCATCCCTCCTGATCAGTGATCATTTGTCATTTAATAGCCTCCAAAAAGCCATGAAAGAAGTTATTGATAACGGAAAATCACTTATTACGAACGAAGTATTCATCAGACTTGAATTTGAAAATCCTACGAATAACTTTTAACGGTTCATTGGAAATCTAAGTTTCAACGACGATAATTGCAGAAACATTTATTGTAGTAGAGACAGACTTAGTCTCGACTGCAGTTAAATTAGAAGAATAAGTACTTCAAGTGCTATTAGAAGAATGAGTACGGAAATATTGAAATAAAAAATCTCATAAAAATTTATCGGAACATTCGAATACTCACGAATCGACCTTTACAAGGTGATATAGGATAGAGATTGGAAATCTTACCTGTAACAAGAAATTAACATATCAGGATAGGAAATAGGGAATACAGCAAATCAGTTCATGCCACACCGCAATATCAACTTATCGAAAAACTTTATTGTTCGATTTTAGGAGTGAAATATTAGTTGAGTAGTTAAAATTCAAAGCTAACGAAATAGCCTAGAAGCAATTAAGTTAACAAAAACAATATGGAATTTCAATATAACTAATATTTGCTAAATGAGGACGACGCTAACACCAAGTATTCATTCATCATGACAGTAACATTGTTATATAGTGAAACATCATCTACGTTTGCTGTGATTAAATCATATTGTTACTGCTACTATCTTTTGGCAGTGAGTTGACTGTATTAATTAAACAGCGACGCTATTTCAGCGTTCATTCAATTATGCTTCCAAGATAGTACATAGAATAATACATAGTGTTTGAATAGAGACGAATAAATTAAATTATATTATAATCATATTTAATAAAAACGCTTCTATTTTTCACTAATGTAAGATTCCGTTGCTCTCATCATCTAATCGGCAGGCAAAGATCTAAACGAGACTTGAAGAGCTCAACCGATCCAGGTTAACAAATCCAGGTTACTCAATACTATACCGGTAAACTGAATCCAAGTTAATCACAGATACAATACCCGTAGGCTATGATCTTACAAAAGTGCGGGGATCATTTTAGGAGGCTGAACGCGCGGATGACCACTTGCCAGCAAATATTTTGTTATGAAGTCGTGTGTTATTGGCCGGCACACTATCATGCATGAGCAGTTGAGCACTACTCGGAAGCGGAAAGCTTGCATTAACATAATGCACACACGAGCCTAGAAGGGAGGTATGGTTGAATTTGGAGACTAATGCACAAACATTTATTCGTTCACAATCCGTCATAGTAGAAGGTTCAGTGTTGGCGTGGCTTTGGCCATAAACAATGTAAACGCGCCACACATATTGGGACTGGCTGACCACACAACGAGCCTCTGTATATATTTACGCGAACCTACCCCTCCCACCCCCTCACACCACTCACGAACCAACGCATATGCCTGAGATAATAATAATTATATTGCCGTATCTCGTAGCCAGCGAATCTCTCGACACAATTAAACTTGTTGATCTCTGTTTGTGCGCTGCGCTGGCATTGCATGGCGTATGAGTTCAGTGTAATCACCCCGACCGACCCCCGCACGCACACTTTTAAGCCGATCGCTGTTGATCTTCAATTATTACAACGTTAATTATCTTCCAGCCAGCGTTATTTGTAATCCAACTCGGTCGAGGATTTGTGTCAGTCACAAGTTTTCCGTCGTTAACCAGTTTGCAGTTAAATTGTTATGTGGGGATTTGTACTAGTTCGTAATTGAATTCTATACTTCTTCAAGGGTAATAACATACATAATCAACAGAACATACATAATTGAATTTGTAAAAGGCTCCTCATATGGAAAACGGCCTATGTATGAGAAAAGTTTCCTTTCCTTGCAACAAACTCTTATGCACGCACGTATTATTCAACAACAGTGTCATAATACACACACAGTTGTCTATGAAATTCTTTCAAGCTATACTAAATTTATGTGTAGCTGGTGCAGGAAATTAAGGCGTTTGGCAAATCACTGTTATCAATTCTTTGCTCTGTCAGTATAGTCAGCGAGCTGTCTGCGAGAGAACAACTTAAAATGATAGAGATCCCAGCTTTTCATTCAAATCGCTCTCCAAGAAAGCTTCATGCTTTCCTGAAAGAGCTGAGCAAGAGCGGTCATTCGCCAATTTCTTTTTTTGAAACAAAATTTCAACTTGCTATTATACAACATAGAACTTTGGAAATCTTCATCTATAATAGGATGGAATCAGATAAATTCATTGAATTAAACCATGAAATAACCAATTCAATAGCCCCAAAAAACAAATTGTTTGAAAATTTAATATTAAATAAATGCTGATAATACTCTTGAAATATGATGGATTCATTGATTTCTATGCAGGAAAAAAATAAAAGTAAAACTTCTAGTGGTATACTGCCAAAAGTTGCGCTTTTTTCATTTTCTCCCTGAACACATTCTATTTTCAAATTATTAATTTAGAAAGGCAATAAACAATTATTCAATTAATTTCATAAATATTTATAATAACTGTACCATCTATCACCATAAACACTGCACTCAGAACAGTCTTATAAGTCTGGTTATTAAATTTAACAAGATTTACAACAAAAGGACTAGGAAAGCGCTTAGTAATGAAGAATAACTGAGCCAATAAATTTTTGTAATAACAGGCTCTGTCAGAAAAGCAAAGTTTCTGATCATAACTAGATTTAATCTGCGGGTCATTTATTCGTCGGACACGAAAGCCACCTGTAGAAGTTGACAGGGTGACATGAGAAGAAAGACAAGAGAAGAGAGAGAGAGAGAGAGAGAGAGACAAAAAAGGGAGAGAGAGAATGTGAGAGTATGAGTGAGAGAAAGGCGAAGAGGAGAGAGGGTGAGAAAGAGAAGAGTTAAAGAGAGTGTAAGATACGAGAGAGGAGAAAAGAGTGATAGGAAAACCGTAAGAGTTATAGAGAGAAGGGAAGAGTGAGAGAGGGACAGAGTTGAAGTATGGACAAAAAATGTCGATACTGAAAAAGGCACGTGACAAGGGGCCGTCGCGTGACCTTGGCTAGATGGGTAGATGACATTAAAAGGCGAATGTAAATGACTACTTGAGCCATAGAGGAGAGGAAGGGGCAGCAGGGGTCGCATTCGTAATGACTATGACCACCACTGAAACAAGGG
Source organism: Sogatella furcifera (assembly GCA_017141385.1). Lineage (NCBI taxonomy): Eukaryota > Metazoa > Arthropoda > Insecta > Hemiptera > Delphacidae > Sogatella > Sogatella furcifera. The sequence goes on from CM029549.1 coordinate 14,926,228, forward strand.
TTTGATGACCGACAAAATTAAATGTGTTCCTCGACGTTGAAAAATATTATCGTGCTACATGCTTATGGTATTATTATTTTTTCTCAATATCGCAGAATCATAGAACGCCATTGAATCAAATAAAACTCCTATTATCCATAATTTTACTGAAATTCCCCGCAGCCCTGTTCAGAATAAATTTTCTCAAATTTTTCCAAGGTTGAAGAATTTGAAGTTCACGAAAACAACAACTTTAAAATCGATGGAGTAGCTCTTTAAAAAAAACATAAAACTCTAAAAAATAAGTATAATAATAAGTTTTTGGTAAATAACCTGAATGTACAAACGGATTCTAGTTTTATCACTACGCAGACGGTATGATGGTGTAGAGACTGGTATGGAGGTTTCCAGCTAATTTAGCGAGATAACATAATAATAATTAGAAGCTCTGTCAGAACAGACTAGAAGCGGTCTGACGGTTCAACTGCGCTTGCTCTCAACACGATAGCCTATTCTCCGACGATAAAGCCTACTTGCCGACTGTCTTGGGCCTGCTAAACTGATAAATTAATATCAGTTAAGCGAATAAATAACTTTTGATTCATTTTAGAAGAGATTAGATGTTGCCGCCATATTACAATTTAAACGATAGGAAGTTGAGAGGACCATGGCTCGGTCAGATACTGCGATTCAATTAGACAATTGAGGAACTAACAGCCTACCCTAATAAGCCTGATGGCTCAATTGGTCGACGGCTGGCCAATAAGGAAGAAGCTACGAATAACTCCACTAGCCTATTAGGCGACAATTCTCCTTAAATGGTGGCCATTTCCAAAATGAGCATAGAGCATCGCCATTCAATCTAAATGTATAACTTATTGATTACAGTCTCAATTCTGAGTAATTTATCAAAATAAAGGACATATTTCGTACTGAATGTAGAACATCACCATTCAATCCAATTATGTATAAGTCTTTGGCTTCACTTACATGTGACCACTTATAAATAGTAATTTATCGCAATATACAGTAGGACGAATGAGAGCTAATAATACTGCCTCAATTAATATTATTTAAGATATTCAATAAATTGGCAGAGAAGTTTTGGGCATAACCCTATGTAATTAATGAATAATGAATAATGATTAGATAATAATATAATAGGCTATAAATGATGGAGGAGATCTACAGGAGGAAGATAAATCCTTAATTTTATTTGAAAGAAATGTTTTCACGGATTATGGAAGTGCAAATAAAATAAGTACCTAAGAGTACTGATCCATGTCCCCGAGTTTCATAAATTTTGTAGTGGCCCAAAAAAGATAAACTTCATCTGAGCAGGTGTGTGAGTGATACAGGTCAGGAATTGAGGTATTTAAAAAGGAATTCCAATACACTGTAGAATATCTTGAATATTTCTTATCCTTACAGGTATGTGTGATAGCATTTGGAATTCTGGAAGAATATATTCTGCTCGGAATAAGTCAATCATTGATAGGTAGTGTCATTACGGTTATCGACAACTTGATACATCACAAAACTTTGGAAGGAGGTCAAAACCGTTTTAAAACCAAATTGTTATAATCACACATCCAGAGTGTAACGAAAAATAGTTAATAAGTTCTGTTTTCTTTGCACAAATACAATTTAGTAATTGAAACTTCGAAAATTGCCGAATCAAAAATTGAGCTTATAGTGAAGCTGCATCACTAAACGATTAACTAATTTGTGTTTGATCCAAGAGCGATTAGTAACGAGGAAAGAGGACAGACGAAGTTACCTGGAAACGACTTGATCCTGAGACGGTTAATTAATCAACTAATTGATGAATCACTCAACTAAGTCCGTCAGCAGTTACTGATTCCATCTCCCACGTATAACGGATATTCGTGATTATCAGAAGATTACTTGATATGTCATAACCACTGAGCATATGAGAGAAGTTCAAGATATTCGATAATGATATCCAATTTGAGTGATTACTCAAATTCGACGAGATGTAGTACCTATCTCAAAATAGCAATTTGTGTTGAGATTAATCAAAGATAAACCCTACTTGTAATTATAAACTAGACCTCAGACCAGTTTTCCACTGATGATGTTGCCCTGAGCATTGAAACTCAAGTAGGTATGGTATTTCAAATAAACTTTCTAGATTAGACAACCTTTGTTTTCACTCACCTTAGAGATGAGTGATTTCAACTATAATACGGTGCAATTAGTTCAAAAAAAGGCCGAACCTCAACATCCAAAGAGAAAGGACGATTCCTACGCCAACTTGTTCTATACAACCCCTTTATTGTTTGGTAAAAAGTTACACCCCTATGAGCGTCGGGTTTTTGGGGGAGGGGAGGTGAAAGGTGCAAAATTTCAGTTTTTTGTGAATTGTAGCCATGTTTTCTCTAGAGAACAAGATTTTGGAGAGATTGAGACCAATCACAACTCTGTATAATCAACCGTTTCCAAGTTACAATTTTTTTGAAAACTCCATATTTTTTCACAGGCATTATTCCGTTACTTTAAAATTTTGTAACTTTGAATTGGAAACTCTTGCATCCGTATTTCAAAAACCCTCTCGGTGAAATTCATTTCTCTTTAATTTGAGACCAAATTCACCCTTCTATGTTTAGTGGTTCATGTGCTACAGCGATTTAAAAAACTACAGCAATTAATTACATTTTATCGTACAAAAAAATATTAAAAACTTTCATAGATATGAGCATTCGAATGCAAAAAATAGCCCATACTCATTTCACAAAGATAAAACAAGAAAGTCACCACAGGAATGAAATGTTCCAATTTTTACCGAATTTGACTTGTGATATATGCATTTAAACCGCCTTGATGAGCTGAGAAGAATGATTTTTTAAGATTCGTCCACTTCCACTAAAGTTAGAGGCGTACTTAGCGTATGATCCTCAAGGATCATTAATTAAGGACTCTTTATGCTAGAAAATGACCTCGATTGAGTGTGGTTGGTGGGTCATTCGAAGTAAAATGATCCAATTCAAAATATTCTGACAGGAAACTTCAATATAGGTACGTAAAGATTGATTTTCGAATAAATTACAAGAGAAAGTGGATTTCTGGAAATGCAAGGATATTTGTTTACAGGTGTAGCTTGAAAACTATTCAAGATAGAGAGGCCACTTTGGTCTCAAATTGTAGTGAGTAAAATTACCCCCAGAGGGATTTTGAATTCCAAAACATTAGGCGAAAGTTATAAACAATAAAAATCTGAGAAGTATCAAATTTTTATTTTCCAGTTTTTAAGGTTGAATTTGATACCAATCGCTTGAGAATTTTATAACCTAAAAGAATTATATGATTTATATGATTCTGTCCGACGCTTCATTTCCGCGTAAATCGCAGAAAACTAGAAGCGGAACCGAAATTTAGTGGTTTTTGGTGCACCCTGTATTAAGCATAAGGTTTAGAAGGTTAACCGTTTGAATATAAGTTGTCCAAGGACCAAGGAACATTACACGAAAATATGGCAGCGTCCTGAATTTTTTCTCGTGTGAAACCTAAAATGACTGGACTAACTCGCGGCTTGTGCCCACGAATCAAGTAAAGTGCTGTACAGTAAAAGATACGGGCAGTGTAATGGTGTAACAACCAAAACCGGTGTCTCGAAATTTTTTATACTCGTGGATCAGTGGTTTGACAACATCTTGTCTTTTCATTTGATAGGAGGAAGCCTACATTTCAACGGATGTGATTTCTTATAACGAGAGATCATAAATAATAGAAATGAATCCAAATAATAGAAATGTAGAGAAGATTACTGGATGCAAAGCACTCAGTTCACATGAAAGAATGTAACTAATGCCTGCAAATTCATAAACCGTAACAGAAGCACAGAAGCAAGCCTACACAGTACATAGGAAGCAGTAGGTTAGAGCATTGCGGGCCAAAAGCGAAACACGTAACCGAAGTTTGTCATGTTCGAAGAGATCGAACTTCGGAACAAAACTTTACCAAAGTTATGTCATACATTAAGCTAATTTCCAGTGAATCCTTGGTGGAAATATCAATAGACTCGAAACTCTTCTCTTTGAGTGCACCATCAGCATTTCAGAAGGGGGGGGGTTGAAAGCCCTTGAAGGTAGACTGTACAACACGTATCACACGACTATTGATATCGGAGTTTCGGGTATTATAATATTACATTGGAGACTCGCACTAGAACGAGTGAGATGTCACGCGAGGTTACTGGGAAAATAGAGACAGCTGGTGGATTTTGAGAGTTGGAAGGGTTGACTGTGAATGCACCTGTTACAAATTCGGTCGTCGTATTCATACGTAAAGCAAACAACGCTAAATATAAACACTTGAACACGCCGACAAGCGTATTTGGACAGTCTTTGGGAACATGGAACCACCTACCTAGTTTACCAAAGGCGGGGCATCACTTTTAACCGGTTATACAAAACTGTCAGACCTTCTCACCACACCACCCAACCAGGGAACACAAGGTGAGTGGAACGGGGAGGTGAAATAGCTTTACGGCACCATTTCTACATTCACGGCAGACTTTTCCCAGAACAGACATTAGAGAGCTCGACACACCATCATACGGTTTCTGCCAGGCATATAAGGCTGAAATTAGATGAGGCTCAACTGCATACACGCTTACAACTGATATCATATTTTGCATGTATCTAGTAGTCATACAAGTGAAAATGTTAAGTCTCTTCATAGAATAGGACAAAGCTCTTGAACTTCTATCGGTTATGTAGTTTAAAGTTCTTCGAGTACAGGTTACGTTTGCAAACCATATATAAAATAAATACTAATATTTCATAGAGTTGAGAATAAAGTGTTACAGTGCCTCGTTTTGCTCTTTCAACACAAATCCTGAAAAAAATGTAAAAAATCACAAATCTACAAAATAATCATCCAGTGGATAACGCATGCCATAGCCTAAACCTCGATGTCATATAAAATTTAGAATCACTAGCCTTCTCAGACTTGTTCATAATGATTTGAAACCTTCGAAATGATTGGTTCTCATTCCATGTTGAAATAATCTTTTATTATTTTTTTTCTTAGAATGAAGTGCGAAAACAACAACTGAGTTATGACAATGAATGGTCATTGCATAATGAATTGTATGGTACGTAGATTCATTTGATAATTCTTGAATGTATGAAATCCGATCAAAGTGGAATCAAATCAAACCAGACAAATTTTCAACTCGAATTGAAGAATTGATAAAAATCCATTTAAACTGAATCATTGCCTCCATCAACAAAACATAGTAAGTAAAATTCTCTTCTGATCAATACGATGACATTGAACGTTGAAGTAGCAGTCTCGTGCTTTTCTCACGATTAGCGAGGGTGGCCCTTCTTTCAAGATCAAGCCTCGATTCGCCGGATGGCTGCTCCGTAACTCACTCGAGGTTTGCAACGAGCTCTCCATTCACTCGTGAATATAAATGATCTGAAGAGATACAACACGAGGCCCATGGATTGCTTCCATGGCGAGGCATTGTGGCTTTAGTCCAAAACACTAAAGAAACGCTGCCAGAGAACTGAAAATGGGTGAAGAATCCCGAATGAAGGAGGACAAAGTAAGGAGAAAAGAAGAATGAGAGGAGGAAAATAAATAAAAAGAGGAAGAGAAGGGAGAGGAGAGAGAAGAGGAGGAAATAGGAAGAGGTGATGGAAGGCGACGAGAAGGGTAGGGAGAGAAAAAAGAGAGGAGTAGGAGGAGGAGGAGGAGGAGGAGGAGGAGGAGGAGAAGGAAGAGGAGGTGAAGGAGAAGAAGAAGATGATGAAGAAGAAGGGGGTGGAGAAGGAAAAGAAGAAGAGGTGGAGGAGTAGGAGGGCGGCGACGAAGATGAGGAGAAAAGGAAAAGAGAAAAATGAGGAGTAGAAGGAGAAGGAGGAGGAATTGACAAAGTTGGAGGAGCATTCCCCACAGGGCATCTGGAATAGAGGCGGCAGTAAATTCAAAGCACTTGAGAAGGTTGCAAGGTGAAGGACCGAAGAAAGGTTTGGAAGTCTGTACGGGACTGGACTGGTTTCTTTGGGGCCGTTAGCTGGAAAAGCGTTGGCGCATTCAAATACAATGATTGATGTCCTTCATACCACCACACACCGTCCAAAGTCGAAAGGGGATCGGCTTCGATTTCGTACATGAGAGGGCTCTCATGATAATGTTTCATGTTTTTTATCCATGCGTTTAGCGGAAAAAATGGTGCGATAAAGTGCGGCTTGTACACAATGAGGAAGAAAAAAGAATTTCCTGTTTGGTGGGTAAGGGTAGCATGTTTTTGTAGGCATGGGATAGTTTGAATCGAACAGTCTCCAGAAGTATTGACAAGAATTAAACTACAAAACGACCCCATTAGAGTTTGTTTGTTTGTTTGTTTATGAGCGTGAAGCCCACATGAGCTCGTAGGCTTGTGCGTGGGTAATGAAATGGATGATAGATGACGACTGCTTTTTAGGTAGTCGGGACCGACGGCTTATCGTCTCCTCCGAAAGACGGGGTGGCCGTATCTATGTGATTGTGCTGTGGTAAAAAATTGTTATCCGCTTGGGATTTGAACCAGGGTCCACCTGGTTATCAGACCGACGCTTTATCACTCCTCCAACGAGCCACTACTACGGGCCAATGAAATAATCATAGTGGATGGAACAAGCATTATAAATTATTTTGTTGTGTTAATAATATTCCATAGAAAGTTTTTGACGAAAGCTGCATCTCTTACTTTTACTTGGATCAAATAATATTAATGAACTTTCTTCTGGCATTAGTTCTTAGATGGCTTTAATTCAAAGCATTATTCATGATCCACTACTTTTGAGTAAGAATTGAAGCATTGTATAGTTAAATAGATGTGTTCAAAGTTATAGATTATGTCATAAACTAAAACTGAAATAGTATGTCTAAGATTATGTTGATGCAGTTGAATATAAGTTTATCTGAGGTTTTACGAGAAAATAAGTGACCATCATCATGATAATTCAACTACATCGAAAAGTACTTGAAATTCGTAAAATGTCATTATATTTCGTGTAGACGTAGGCCTACTGAGAAATCTGTATCATGCCTAGAAGCTATAAAACATATATTGCAATAAGATATAAAGCAAGTCTGATGAATAATTCAAAAAAAGGAAAACTAGAGTCAAAAAGACTCGTTTTCTATGACACTACTGAATTTCCATACTGAAATGACCAAACTGATCATTTCATCAATACTTGCAATTGCGAATTACAACCATAATTGTCTTCAACTCTACATTTTAGGAAGTGAAGATAATTATTTTGAAAAGCTAAAGGGCTGAGAGCACGGTAAAAACGTGCAGAATGTAGTAAGTTCTTGTACTGCCACCTCTCAGTAATATCCTGCAGGCTACCAGGTGACACTAAGTGTAATACAATAAACCTTAGCTTCCGCTGAAGCGTTTTTAGCATGTAAGCGACCGTACATCTGAATTTCGGAGCAAAACCGTGTGTAGCACCCATCCTTCCCGAGTTGGGGCTCTAGCACACGCACACGCGTACGCACAAACGCACATGAGAGCAAGGCCGTTGGGATTTACACATCTCGGAGAAAATACACCTGAAGTAGAGCAAAAAAATTTGCAAAGCTGGTAAATTATTTATTCACGCAGATATAGGAAAGCTAGGGATGAAAGGAAAATAGTATCTTATATTAGTTCGAAAAGATTGAAACTTTATTTATGTAAAATGTCATAAAAATAGACTGAGCATTACTTTTTCTCTCCTGAATTCAAATAAAAATGAATGTTGAGCAAAATAAGGTCATTTTATCACAATAATCCACAGAACTACACACAATATTGGTTTGCTATATCCAAGATCATTGAGACAACCCTTTCATTAGCAATGCAACAGGATAACCTTGAATTGATCATGAATCAACTTACTGTGATAGCTAACTATCAAAATTGTGGTATATATGGAAAGTATGAAGAATGAGAGGGGTGATCTTCAATGTGGAACCACTCATTGGAAAGAGTCAGGATCAATGATCGATTAAACAAGAATCAAGAGTGAGTAAATAACAGAATGAAGCGACTGGAGCTGTTTCCAAATACTCAGTTCATTATCTACTCAAGTTTTCCCGCCGAAAACTCATTGACGATGCACATCAACTGCGAGAAATGGCGAGATGAATGGGAATCGAGGGGAAAAGAAGATAGAGGAATAAAAAGAGAATAAGGATGAGGAAGAAGGAAGGCAGAGTGAGATTACGTAAGTTGAAAGGATAAGGATGGGGAAAGAGACAACTCTTAGAATTTTCTGTGCCGCACTCCACTACAAAATGAAGTAGGCTACTATGTATAGCGAAAAGCTACTTTTCAACGGCGAATTACGAATGGGGGTTGTAAAGAGCAGCCATTCTTCCAACACCACTACCCTCCCTCCCAAAAAGCAAGAACACAGAAATGGCACACTAAAAGTAATTTTTCAACTTCCTTGGAGCGCCAATGTTTAAGAAATAAAATAATCGGTCAAAGCCACTTTAAAGAGTGAACTGAGTTAACTCAGTTTGAACAGCGAAATCAAAGAGCATTTGATAAATATCGACCTACCACTTAAATCCGCTTTATAATACATTGTGCAATAATGGAGAAATTAATTTACTGTACCATAGACTTTGTAAAAAATCTGAGATAGACTGAACAGATTTATGACTCATCTGTATTACAAAGTAATTCAATTTAATATTTCTGATTTAGAAATACACAAAGCGAAAAATCTCAAGATGTACTATTTACTAGTGATTATAAAACCTTGGCAATTAAGTTAGTTAATGGAGTTGAAGTACTAACGAGTTGAGTCTTATTATTTTGGAGTTTCTTATTTTCTTTACATTATGAGTATGGAGTATGAAAACTATTAGTCAACGCATTATTAAATTATATTGAATAAAAATCATTATCAGTATATAATACCAGATTACATTATAAACTGACAAACAGCATAAACACGATAATTGAACGTATTCAATCTGTTTATCATCTGTTTCCAAAGTACGATAAAACTACAAAAAATTGATTTTCTTGTAGAAGAGTTGAAATTTCATGTAGCCCAATATCGTTTTCAATAGTTCTAATAACAGTTAAAAATTTTTGAACTTCCAGTTCATTATTTAAGTTTGGATGAGAATCCACAAAACGATTTTGTGTCTTATTGTCGGCAGATTTCAAAACTCATGCCAAATCTGATCCAGTTCTCACAATTCCTTCAATTTCAAAGTTGCGGCGGGTGAAACAAAATTGTATTTTATAACGTGGCAAGATGTGCGCCTTGAACGATGAATGTAAGCCGACAGTAAATTTGTTGAGCGATGAAAAGGTCGAGCGTAGAACAATAAACGATTCAGGTTGAATTAATTCGTGATTTACAACCGACGCCGAAGCGCAGCGGTGCAGAGAACAGATGAAGAAACATCTCTAGTCTGTCCAAGCAAAGAAGACATTCTGGCAAAATGGGATAATGACTCCATCTCGGTCAATATTGGTTCAGAAATTATAGATGTAGTCTTAAATTGGAGATCAGAATGTTTCCTACAATTTGAGACCAAATTAATAATTTTTCAACCAATATTGACTGAGATGGAGTCATTTCTCATCTTGCCAGAATTTCTTCCCAGCTTGGACAGACTATAAGAGCAGTGGGGGGAGAGGATTAAAAAGGGTATCCTCGTAAAGCAGATGGATGTAAAACGACGATGGGAGGATAAGGAGGGGTAAGGAAGTGAAAGAGGAAAAAACTAAAAGAGGCGGGCAGAGGATTAAGACGAATAAGAGTCTTTGTTAGTACAAGACAAGATGGCGGAGAAGAATATAAAGAGAATTGGTGGGCCGTCACCACTTGCGGCGGCGGTCGTGTTCTCATCAAAGGCGGCTCGTAAAAACAAATGAACTGTGTTTTATACGGCTGCATTCTTTGCCAGCGGCTGAAAAGTTATATAGGAAAAGGAGAAGGTGGCAGCCGCCCCAAAGGGCTGTATTATACGTGCTCGAGCTAAGCACTGGCTGCAAATATGCAACAAGATATTGAACCAGAAATGGTGCTTCAACTCCCCCCACATCTACTTTAATGTTGTTCAGGGCCCCAAGCGCCGCCGCACCACTTCCAAATTTACTCAAGGCTTCATTCGCTCCACTGGTTTCTGACTTAATTACAATTGACACTGGATGTTTCAATGGTAGACGGCAGTTGGTAACTTTCAAGTTTCAATTGCCATCGAAATCGATCAATTCATGTGGATTATCACCGTAAAATTATGTACTTGATAATGACCAGTAGCTTTCCAGTATTATTCAACAGATTTTTTATTATTACTGGAAAATTCAATACACATCCCATATGAAGTATTCTTTATTGGCCAAAACGGGGGAAATTTTACAATTTAATCCGGGTCTGATTTTGAGCAGCGCTTCCTTTAGCCTAATATATTCCTCCTATTGGAGAAAGCTATGCTATGAATCATATCTCTTGTAATTTTCGAGTACTGTTAGTTTTAAAGAGTATTACTTCAAGGATCTGAAAGTAATGTTATTCGAGAAATTAAATAGTTGAAAGCAATTTATTGTTCCCAAATTTATAATTAACGGAATGAGGAGATTACTGAATTAAAGGGCTGACAAAATTTTGAAATGTATGGAGAGTTGTGCTCCATCATTCAATTTGAAAAAAAAACATTAATTCAAGAAGTTCGAATCCAACTCAAAACTGATTTGAAACTCTGTAAAAAACTGAAATACTTGTACCTTTAAAATCCAACTCGTAAAATTGGTTGGTAGAGAAAGGTATAAATAGTCAACTACAGTACTACAAACTCTTTGATGGCGAGAACGAATCCTTTACAGGGAACTTCCGTAAATTCACCAGGAACGTTCAGTTTTCTAAACAGAACAACACAAGGTTTTTTACAGTACAATACAACGTAATAGATTTTACAATGGATGCAAAAGAAAAGACAGTAGCAAACAACCACACAGGCAGTTTGAGATAAGAGTTGTACGAATGGGTTGAGTTAAGAAGAGGGGGGAGTAGTTTAAAACGAGGCGTGATACCGTTGCACAATTACAGAGGGTGGCTACAACAGTTTGGCGCGAATTCAGTACAGTATTTAGAAAACAAGGGTGAGAAGGAAATTCACTCCACGTCGGTTTTAGTTGTGCATAATGGTCGGCAGATATAGTCTGTCCAAGCAAAGAAGACATTCTGGAAAAATAGGTAAGACACTCCAGTCCGATAAATATTGTTAAAAAAATTATCAATCTGGTCACAAGTTGTAAAAAGATTCTACTCTAAAATTCAAGACCAAATTGATTATTTTTGAAACAATATTGACCGAGCTGGAGTAATTTTCCCATCTTGCCAGAATGCCTTCTTTGCTTGAACAGACTGCGTTGTCCGTTTGAAGGATACGGAGCGGTTGGCGGTCGCAGTCGCATAACTTACCGACAAAAACGTTTCAATTATTAAACGCGGAGCGCTGTAAGCAGGAGAACACGTGCTCCGAACACCAATTACCGGATTTATGCGGTGCCGGAGTCCGGAAGAAACCTGGAGACTGAAGGGTTGCCCGTTTTTCCGTCCCGGGAGCCCCGGAAGCGACTCCTAATATCATCAGAGTGTCACCGGGAAAGTGAGACAAATATAATAAGCTGCGCTCCATCTTCCTACTAAATTGCAACACGAGGTGTATTTGAAGCAAATTTATGCATTATACACACAAGTGCATCAACTGACATTATTGGTTCGTTTCTATGGAATTCCAAGGTATTACTTCAAGGATTACTTCAACCAGTTTTCTCAATGGGAATCAAAGCATGGAATTTCTATGGAGCTCAAAAAGATATCAATATACCTTCTACAGATTTTTAAAAGAAGCTTCAACATTAAAAATTGGTGGTGGAAAAAGGAAACGCTGTGGAATTCACAGTAAATGAAAGACATCAAGCAACTTATATTTTATATACAATACACGTGCCAGTGAACCGACCGAAATCGTCTCTATAAAATTCAAAGAAATTGACATTTCTTCATGAGTTTCTTCATAAAATGAACTGCATACAAATATTTAAATGAGGTTGGAGAGAGAACGTAGAATTAATTGCTAATCTATTTCATAGATTTTTCCCATCAGTAACCAAGTCATCTGCAACCCAGCCACCTTCTGTTTCCCAGTAGAATGTCGAAACTAGATTGATTCATGATTCTTTTTAGTTAAATGAAAATACAAGATGTTGTCAAACCACTAATTTATTAGATAATTTTATATGGATAACTAACTACCACAATATCACCTTCACAATTACTCAAAAAGTATTTTTTTTTTAGTATTAGACGATCACAGTTAGAAAAAAGGTTTATTCAACCAATCAGAACTCTCAAATATTCAGAGAATCCTTGTGAAAATGTTATTCCTCACAAAACCATTTTAGTCTTTTGTATTTCTAGAGTTTCTCATTAACTTACGAATTTGGAAAGAAAACTATTAAATTACCAAAGGGAACTGTAAGTACCGTTAAAACACCATCTACCATGCTTGTAGATGTAGAGGTCGAGTATATTTCATTTCTGATTAAAATTATAAACGTCTCAGCTTCTAAGTGCTCGTATAACGTGACAAGCGAGCGTCTTATACTGGCTCGAATGAATTCCACGTCTAAATCAACAGAAAAGCGAATGCGTATTCCCCGAAGGCAAACTTTTAATTAAAAATGATCCTCTAGGAAATATTCTCCCCTTGGATAACAGAGATCCGCGATAAAATGGTCATTGCTCCTTCTCGAGAAGAATTGAAACCTCAGGGAATTCAATTCACTTCATTAAAAATCTTATTTCATGGGATCATCCCATTTGAAAATTATCCAAGGGCTCGATCTACACTCTACAAAAATAGATCGTAATTAGTGTTGGAATATAAAATTACAATAACTTGATTCTTGTGGAAATTCATTGCATTTCCACCATATTTTAGAATTAAATAAAACACACTGATATTGTCAATTCTGCTGCTTATTTTTGGTACAGGACCATGGTTTCGTGGCCACACAGTTATAATTTTAGAAGTTGAAGAATAATATAGAAATGTTATTTAACAGAACTTTGTTAGTGATAATATGTTAATTCATTCATATATTCAAGTACAAATAGAGACAATGATATGAAATAGAAACGAAAAAACATGAAATCGCCATAACTTATCCAATTCCTGGTTGAAGCAAACAATAAATAGTACAATTTGGAAGATTTATGTATAAATCTTAGTTTATGCCAATGATTTCTAATCCGAGATATCCGATTAAAGATCTTTACATAGGCTACAGTCTCTACAGTACAGCTTAATACAGCAAATAAAATTTTTCAAATCGGATCAAATACAATGACCGATTCTCACTTGAGTTCTCTCTTCTTTAAATAACAGAATATCATATTAAAACTAAACATTCTACTACAAATGAAAATCACTCAAATTCATAATAATGCTATATTTATCGATCTTGTACTCGTGTTTCTGTGTTTTATTTCAAGCAAAATTGCTTTGAGCCTTTTGAATATAAATTACTCTTTTCCCATTTATATGACAGTTTTAAGAGTAGAATTAATCTACTCACTCCCATATTGTCGAGCTCATTCTCTTTGCGAGCGAACTATAGCTGGCATTCCACTTCTACCATCTCTTCTTTCCTAACAATTCGCTGAGCTGGTTGAAAAGAAACGCGCAACGTTTGAAGCAGCCACACTGAACGATGACAGAGCTCTATGTAATCTATGCAGGGAATACATACACACTTGACACTGTCGGCGTCTCACAAAGCTCATAAGATAACATCTCAGTTCATCGATAGCGTCGCTTTGAATACAGAGTATGCTTTTGCCGTAACGAAGGGTGGAGGCCTCTTTCTTCATACATGCAGATTCAGAGACAGAAGCCTCATAGATATAGTCTGTTCAAGCAAAGAAGAAGACCCTATGGCAAGATGAGAAAATTACTCCACTTCGGTTAATATTGGTTCAAAAATTATCGATTCAGTCTCAATCGTTGGAAACATTCTGCTCTCCAATTTGAGACTAAATTTATAATTTTCGAATAAACATTGACCGAGCTGGAGTCATTTTCTCAGCTCGCTAGAGGGTCTTCTTTGCTTGGACAGACTATACTCTACTAGCATCCAGATGCAGCCAAAGGTTTGGAGAGGAGAAACAGTAGTGCCACAAGTATAGTCTGTCCAACCAACCAACACATTCTGGCAAGATGAGGTTCAAAAATTATTAATTAAAAAAGTTTGGTCTCAAATTGTAGGAAACATTCTGATCTACAAATCAAGGTCAAATTTATAATATTTGAACCAATATTGACCGTGCTGGAGTGATTTCCACATCTTGCTAGAATGTCTTCTTTGCTTATACAGACTATATAAACAAAGCTCTAAACACCAACGCTCTTATCAGCTTCCTATCTCGGCTCATCCCTTTGGCTAAGGGAGTTCGACTCTCCTCTTCACCCTCTCTTTCTCAAACCCCATCCCGCTCACTCTTACTCACCGACTTACTCCTTAGAAAACATTCGGCAGCTGAGTCTACTGCTGAGTGATTGGCTTAAGAGCTTTACCAGCCGTTTATCTCAACTAGTGAAAAGCTCTCTCCAATGCATTCTTGCTCTGTCGAAGCCATCAGCTCTTTACAGACTGGTTTGCTCTTTCAACAGTAAACAAACGCAACAGTTGTCAACCGAAGCGAAACTTTTGTCGGACTGGGACCGAATGCCTTTTGTCCGGCTACAATAAGGATCGACAGAAGCTATCTGCTTCTTCTTTGGTAGAGGGAAGCCAGTTTGGTCCACGGATCTCTTGCACTGATCGATTTAATGAATAAGGAAAATCAATATTTTGTTCAATTTCAATTCCATTAGCATTCAATACTCAAATATTGTAAAATCAAGTTAGAATAATAGACACATCGAGACATCTATAAAAATTCACAGTAGAAAGATTTTTGTAGTCTTTGAATAATAAATAGGGTGAGATAAATATATTTAATACTTATTCATACTTTATAACATTTTATAAAATCATTTATCTTAATTTATATCATATCTTCATTTCATAAAATAGAAATTATAAAATCATTATTCCAAGTGTAAGTCAAGTAGATTTGAAAACATTTTTGTTTATCATTAAATCATTGAATGCCTCTGGCTTGTTCAATATTGAAATTAAATCACAGTAAAAAGAATATAAAATAACGATTACAATACACACTAAACTCATAACATACTAAAGTCTACCCTATCGAGTCATCATGAAGGCTTTTTAATAGCCTTATGTCGCAGATGAGGCAATAATCTAGTTATTCTACTCAATGAAGGAATTAGAAATATTGCAGTCTAGACATATTGCAGTTCTCAGAGCACAAAATCTCCATAGTATCCACGAGCCTAATGATGAACTGACAATAATTCAATTCGACTAGAAGACTTACTTTGTATTCAACAAGAAAATCGATTGAAATGAATCGAGTCTCTTGCTGATTGAAACATCGAGAAGTCCAAGTGAGTGAGAAAAAAGGAAGACTTTTCGACATCCTAGGTCAAAAATCAAACGTCGACTAAAGAGGTGCGAATCACTTGCTGAGTTCAGGGTGCAGGTTTAATCTTCAAGAAAATCTTGACAGCCGTAAGCGATGAGGCCAGACTCTACCCTACTCCCCAACCCTCAACAACCTACAGCTCTCCAACAAATTGATAACTTCTTCATTCAAATAGATTCTAATACGCTCTTCTCACACTTTTTATTCAACCGATTTTATCGGCCATCTTCCATTCAATCCCTCCACTTGTCACAAGCACTATCGGCCGACAGACGTCTTCAAATTCCACCAATTACGTTTAAAAGAATTGGATTTAACAATTCCCAAGAAACTCAAGGTCAGCGTCTTTCTTTTTTATGACAAAACTTGGAAAATAATTCATTAGGTAAGAAGAGCAGTTGATAGTGACGATTGGACGATTTCATTAAGTCCTGTTAAACAAGATTGATTATATTTACTAAAGCCTTACTCATATAAGAAGTATTAAATTACTATATTTTTATAATATAGTGAATATTTTAATTAATTTCAATCAATTGAAATCAAAAGAATTTTGTACTTCGATAACACTTTATAATATACAACAAACTCATTATTCTTGTGATTGATTCTCATCCTGTGATATTGTTCTTACCAAAAATATGTAGGCCTATAATAATTATTGTAAAAAGTTTAAGAGCATTGTACTCTTTAAACATCTTCTGAAAATATTTAATCATCCTCTATAAACTGAGGTCCAGAATCATGAAGTGCAAATGTTAACTTACAACATATACAGTATGCGAGCCCAAGTGGCCAAGTAGGTACTTGACCAATCGTTTTCATCACATAACACTCTTGAACGGACAATAAATCCTTCAAACCTATTTCCTATTTCATATTCAATATTCTCACTCTCAAATTCAAAAGGCGAAAGAAACTCTCGATTATCTTCAATAATTTCATTTTAAATTCAGAAGGCAAACGACTCTTGAACGCATTCGAAAGGTCAAGAAAGACATGAAACCCACATTACTTACAATATATTAATCCAAGTTCTTACTTTGGAAGTGGTGCGTTATTGTCTATAAAGCTCTTTATACTATCTTCGCTCTCCTGTTCCCACCCATTTCATGTTCGTTCCGGTCAAAAACGACGTGAAACTCACATTATTTTGATATTTTCAATCTTGAATCATTTTTCTGGTCGTGCATCAGCGTTATTGTCGATGATTCTCTCGATACTTTTCTTCTCTTTGCGGTTCGCTTACATCTTATCATCGGTCTCATTGGTATGAAATGTGCCATATGGGTTGGTAATTCCACAGGCTGGGTCTTGGATAAGAGAGACGACATTGGCCTCTTAGCATCAAGGACCCACCGATATGCCTCACCTCTCCAGTAAGGAAAGCAGCTCTCCTTTTTCCTCCTTCGCTTTTCTGATTCTTTTCCTCTTCTCTTCTCTTATTGGAGCTCATAACTCGCCGCAGTTTTTACTCGAGTACTGTCTGAACGGTGCGCGCACTTTGGACTCGATCCAGATAGCTCTCGACTGGCCTGAGTTACGACAAATTCAGTTCGCCGTTTTACCAGCTTGGCGCATCCGCTAGCTATTGGCCAATCCATTCAATTAAAGGACTCTCATATCTTTGTTAGCGCTCGAAAAATTTACATTGAGTGTTCATGGAAAAAAATGAGATCAGAAATTACTTGAAGAAATCATAATTTGTGTCTAAATTCTGGAAGATATGGGGGTAGAGAATGAGGAAAGATTGAATAGGGAATCATTAAAATCAACAATCTAATATTATTTTCAAATCAACATAGTGGAAATTACAAATAACGAATCTGTGATTCCAGTATTCCTTTGTTTATGGAAGACGAGCAATGTTCAAAACGAGAGAAAAGGCTAATTTTCAATAAAATAACACAGAAACGTTAATTGAAATCCAAGAAGTAGTCAAAATATCGAGAAATTAGAATTAAAACAAGAAGATTAACTGAAATTTGATTAAGATTAACTAATTTAACCATCATGGAATGATTTTCTAAAAGTTTATTAAAAGTGATTTCAAATTTTGAATAATAGTAGAAGAACAAGGACGAATGCCGTTAGATGAAAATAGACGATTTCACCAGCAATTAAGTGAAGCATCAGAGCTCAGACCATCAGAGAAGAATGGTGAGGTGTGAGAGGGGAGAAAAGCAGCTTGAAGGGAGAGAAAAATAGCATGGCAAGCTTTGGCATAGCAGGAAGGGAACTAGTAGATTTACAACCTGACCGGCTAAAAGCCAGGAACACTTTGCACGCTATACGTTTCAAATTGCGCTATATGTATAGATCACACGTTACCGCACCGGCTCATTCAGCTGGAGGAACGAACTGAAGAGTAAACTATTCATAAATTCCCTTATCAGCAATTAAAAATCACATACGCTAACTAAAAAAGAAACGCTAAAAGAGGAACGTTTCATTGCGAAACAGATGAAAGCCACAGTCCACCCCAATAATACAAACAAAACTTGGGAAAATCAAACAAAAAGCGAGCAGGAAAAATGCATGTCATCTTGTACACAATGCGTCAATTGTTAAGATGAAATAGAGCTGTTTTCCTATTTTTTGCATTAGAAAATAATCAATCCTTTTTTCGAAACTTATTGTTATAGAGAATAATTTACAACCAGTTAGATAGTGAAAGATTATTCAAACTATACTATAAAAAAACCGTTGAGTTGAATAAAGCTTTAGGTTATTAGATGGTAAGGTTATATCACATTAATTTGTACTGTGATGTACTGGGAATGAAATGTGTTGAGTGGATCATTAATTTGAGTGAAGAACACTTTTTCATCGGTAACAATCTGAATTCTGAT
This sequence comes from Sogatella furcifera, assembly GCA_017141385.1. Classification (NCBI taxonomy): domain Eukaryota; kingdom Metazoa; phylum Arthropoda; class Insecta; order Hemiptera; family Delphacidae; genus Sogatella; species Sogatella furcifera. The sequence continues at coordinate 14,944,658 of CM029549.1, forward strand.
GGAAACTGCTATGAAATCGTTTTTGCTAACGTATGAAGTAGAGAAAAAATGTATGTATCATAATTAGAGAAGAAAACTACCAATAAAACTCATTTCCATCCCAATGAGAGCTTTTGAACAACGTACAGGTCATAGAAAACGTTTTGGAAATCGAATCATGTCAATGGTGAAAGCTTACAATGGATCACGAGTGTAGAATGAAGTAAACATGTATTAAGATAACATTACTCTGGCGAAAAATTAAGACGATTGTATTCTCTTAAGAAGTTATTGGAAAATAAATTCATAGATTAGAAGACAGCATTTTCAAGAGTGAAGACATTTTCTAAGAATAGCATAAACTCCACAACCACTATCAAATTGGAAATAAATGTGTAATAGAATTTATTTACCTCGAATGTGCCTAAACTTACACGTTACATAAAACAGTCAACTTAGTTCCAAGTCAATTTATTCAAACCAGATGAATAAATGGCATCCATTGAATGAAAATTTTACTATACAAAATCCATACCCACAATCAGACATTCCCACATTCATCTCGGAAAAGTTAGAAATAGTCTGAGGTTCTGTGTGACAATGAAGCTATTGATTGTACAGGGGAAGAAGAAGTCGGATTTAGAGATAAAGTGGAGTAAAGAGAAGATAACTTGAGAAAGGAAGCTTCAACAACTCATGTGGAACATTATCTTGTTTCGGTGTGGAAGGGAAGACAATCTGCCGGGGAAATAAGGGCGATCCTAGGTCCCGGAATTCGACTGCTGTCACTACACGAGGACCACTATTGGAAAACTCTCGATAAAGCCATCCACAATTGCACTGAAGAATAGGGGCGGTTGTTTGATAGTTGAAAACTTAGTTCGAACTTTGGATTTCTTTTTCGCCCACCCGTAACGACCAAATGAAAAGAAAATTGTCTAACCGAAGAGAAAGCTTCTTGGGAGTCTTATCTGATAACCTACTCGTCTATCTGCAATTTAGAGATTGCAAGGTTGGAAGTGTAGGAGAGTATATTTGGTGTGGGTCTCAATCAATGAAGCTTAGATGCTTAGCTTCAACAAACTTAATGACATAGTCATCATATTAAATGAATAAAAGAAATAAAAACTCACTATGATAAATATAAGAATACTAGTAAGCCCCATGGGCTGAAGAACTCGCGGGCAAACTCTTGAAGTTGACTTATGGATTTAATAACTTGATGATAAATTTTGCAGTCAAGTCCACGTGATCAAGTTCTCTGATGCGTTGGATGCCGTGAATTGTCAAAATAGGAACCACAAATCTTGCCAATACCTATATTAATACAATTCTGAATGAATCCTTTTTGTGAGGATAAAGTTATGTACGATATATTTTGATATAGGCTACCATTTTCATTTGTTCCTATTCCAACTATCCGCAAATCCGCTGCAGCCAATGCACCAAGCCAATGCACGTACTTGTTCAAGATGACTTGATCATAAAAAATCACAAAGAATAACACTGAACAATTCTAACAAATTTGAATATATGGATGTAATAAAATTTTATTATATTTTTTGGCGGAAACTTATTCATACTATATTTAAACTAAGAGTATAGAGTTATATTGATCGCATTTTGTATTGAATTCAATAGCCTTAGTAAGTGTATAATAATAATAATATTCGTGTAACCTGGCTGGCTCAGGTCTGGTGTCAGAGTTTCCAGGTCGCTCCTGAACAGTTTCAGGGCCTCTGACATGACTTAACGACTGTTTTTAGGCAGCCGGGACCGACGGCTTAACGTGTCCATCCGAAACACGGGGAAGTGGCTTGAGAAAAATTTCTGGTCTAACCTGGGTTTGAACCCGGGACCTTTGGGTTGCAACGCCAGCACTCAACCCACTCAGCTACGCCACCCCCAGTTATGAAGTGTAACAAATTGGAAACAGTTGAGCCATTGACAAACGTTGTAGAGCTTTGTTCAAGAATGGGATTTTCCAATATTTTAGTATTTTCATTCGGATAAATCGAATATATTATTAATCAAAGATCCATTCAATATAGCATTCCTCAAACCCCATAGTGAATGAAGCACAGGTGACATTATTATCAGTTTGACCTCACAAAGCATGTAATGGGAATTAGATGGAACAAAAATTTGTTTTAATGAAGATTGGGGATAAATGTCTAATGGTAAAATAATTCAAATTGCCGCCTCTTGTCAGTTGTTCTAATAAATAGACGCCTATAATTTAAAACAACTCCGTATAATCAGCTGATCATAGCTATAAGAGGATTATATATTTTTTTTTAGTGACTGCGGCCAGCTGCTGTCGATCGCGGTTGTCAACAATAGCTGAATGCTCCATTATTGAAGCATTCGTCTTCCTCAAACGAATCCAGTCGCGGCCGCATCAAGCAAAACGAATAAAATGTATGCTCTCAACCATTGTTGTACAGTCGCTACTGCCCGCCGCGGTACGTTCTATCAACTAAAACCTACCTCAAGAGTGATACAGTAAATAATGGTGTTACACGAGATTATAGCAGACGCCAACGAAAAAGGCGATTGAAGAGCTGTTAGTGATAAGGAACTTTACCAGGAAAGACAGTCGGCAAGCGATCTGCAAGAACTTATTATAGAGTCAAGAGCAAGCGGAACTAAACAGTTTTGCTCATTTAGACAACTTACAGACTGTCCTGAGAGAGAGCTGTGTATTCGCCAACCTCAATTTCTGTTACATTGAAAACATCGTGTGATAATAACAATCAGATGTGTATTGAAAAATTTGTTAGCTCTGAAGAGATTCTTGTTTCTTGGATAATTATTGTATTTTTATTTTCAATTTTTGTCTTCTATCAGTTGCTTGCTAAATTTGAACCGGATAATTATGATTGAAAAAATCCATAATCATGATTTCTCATCACATTTTTTACTGTGATGGCTGCCCAAGAGCAAATAGAAGCCCTTCTCTACCAAAAAAATACTGGAAAAATGTCTTGTGATAAAATAATTCAATTTTGCCGCCTCTTGTCAGCTGTTTAAGTAAATAGACTCCAATCGCATGTTTAAACTTTGAGATAAATATTCAACATATGACTTGAATTTAACATGAAAGTATTTTTCATTTGAGAACATTATTTTCGCCACACTGGTATGAAATGGACTGTTTTACATGCTTTATACGGAGGCCGAAAACGCTCGTTTTCAGGCGAGGTCGCCAGCAACTCGCCGGGAAAATGCGTTTTTCGGCCCTAGGGCGGTAAAATAACCTTGAATGTCAGCTGACTGAAGGTTGTTGTCGATTTAAGGGTTAGTCGATCAATAGGTAGCATTCCGGTTTGATTGCATTAAATCTCAGCTGTTTTAGGAGTCAATGTCGACTTATTGGTATTTCGAAGTAAAGGTAGTCTCTCATCTGTTATTTTGATTGTCAAGATCCCTTGTCAAGAGAACTGAACGTTGAAAGTTTTCAAATTAATCAGTAGTTGAATAATAAAGGAAAACTGCTTCAATAACTAATACTTCAACTTTGATAAGATTAAAAATGTTTGTATTGATTAACTGTTGAATAATGATGAACGTGAAATCCATGTTTGAACAAAATTATTGTTGTCAGACTCTGTGTTACTTAGTCTAGCAGGTAAGCCAGCGCCAACTAGCGGCTGATAATGCAACTAGACAAAGCTTCTCTGTTAGCCAATATCTGTCGAAAATCAACAACTTTGACTTGATATTGTACAATTTAGGATGATCGTACAAAAATTATCTTGGGCTTAAACGTTTCTGAACTAATAAAATCGAATACACTGATAGTTATAAAGTAATATTCAGTCACTAAATCAATAAACTTTTGACGCGAAGTTCCAATAGCAAGCAGATGGCACCTACTCCAAATTCAGCATAGGGGAAGATAGCATAATAAGGCTACTGGTCTAGCTGTTCTTGGAACTGATTAACTGATAATTTATTTTGTTTTGTTTTCATTGATGTTGTGTGCCGAAAAATAAAGTTCGACACCACGGGTCGAAAATGTAATATTCCGTCTCTCAATCTTTTCTAGTCCTCGGCCTACGGCCTCGGACTTGAAAACCGATTTCGAGCCGGAAAACGCACATTTTCGGCCCTAGGTACGAAATATACTATTTTATGATAGTTCTTTCAAATTTGCCGCTAATAAATCAGCTGTTTTATTGAAATCAGATGGATTATCCAAAAAATTATTTATTCAAATTCCATATGACATTTTTTCTAGCCGTGATTATTTTTTTGAAATATAATAGATGCCGGAGTATATATAGATAAATTGTTGCTGAGAGCTTATCCTTTTTTTGCCTGAAAAAGGATGAAAGAGTCGGTCAATTTCATTGTCCAACGAACTTGACCTGTATAAAAGTATGAAGAATATATGTTATGAATTTGAAGTTGATAATTTGAGGCGTTCAAAAGTTATTGTCGAACATACAGACAAACAGACAAACAAACGAACAGACGGACAAAGACTTCGGGCTTGAGTCAAAAGAAGGAACTCACTAACGCTCGTTCAAATACAAATATTAATAGTAATAATTGGAGCAAAAAAACTTTGAAGGCTGAATCAAAGTTTCAGACGTTGAAGATGAGCAACATGCAATTAAAGATTGAGAAATGGATTATTATTTAATGTCTGGAAAATTAATACACAATTTTATGAATTAAAATGAATTATGTAGTCATTTTATCACGAGAACAGGATTGAAACATTTCGAGGTAGAAATAAATAAACCACAATTTAGATGTTACATATTTCACATACTAAGATCAGACACTAATTCCTCCGCAGACCATGTCGAAGCAAACGTACTGGCCTTAAAATCTTGTATTTTGAAATTCTAACAATATAAGCAAACGCTTTTCAAAACGTTTTACAACAACACATAGTGTTTTACATTTACTTTATTATCAGGGATACTAATGAATAATAAATCAATAATCACAATACCCTTGAAATGACTTTATGAGGAAGAATATATTCATTTGAAGGGTATTATGATTATTTATTTATTTATTATAGTGATTCACGCTACAATACAATTAAATATACAAATAGTGGACATTTTGCATTGTGAAGATTCGATAGAAGAGTTTCAAACTACCATCCACAAAATAATTCCCCAAGACCTAACGTTGTAAAATTACCACCCTCATTCGCTGTGATTTGAAAATAATTACGGCATTTGTTGCCGTAGAGGGAGGGAGGCATTGAACCCCCTTACCCCCGCCTCGGTAAGACGATGGTGATTCCCCTGCTGCAGCCGATTGAGCATCGAATCGATACTATTTGTGTTTGCTAGTGGCTTGGGAGGTCGATAAGAGCAAATCTTTACTGCGGCTATCCGCAGGGTTTAGAAGAGTTAGCGCGGGTGCCACAGCCAATTTCAACGAGCAGCCTCTTTCTATGCTAATGCCGGGGCGACAAAGCTCTCTCCCTCCCGGCCAATTAACACTTTATTTCCTCCACACCGGCTTTATCGCTCTCAGACAATTTCCTTCTCTTCCGTCTTACTTATCCCAACGATTTTTTCCCCAAGATATTCTTCGCCTACTTGCGGCTGGCTTACGTAGAAAAAATCCGGCTACATTCTGTGAATAACTGAGTTGGGCCACCTTAAAAATCCACCTCTAGATCACCATCTTTGTGATATGAAGATAAACGTATGAGACGGATCAGCATTCTATACACATATAAATTTTTTCTACCATTTTCCGTTCTATACAGATTGGTTGAATTTTCCGATTCCACAAGGGCTACAATTACGTAACTGGAACACTCAATTTCGTTCCTTTACGTCCCAAGTGCACAAATATATAAGGAAATGATAATTCTTTGGATTATCATTGTTCAACCTTTTGTGAACCGACCCGAAATGTTGAACAAAAATCGCATATTTTATATCATGTAGTTAATCAATATTTATGTAAGAATCGATAATAAGGATTCCTGATGAGATTTTGTTGAACAATGTCAGAATCAGATGATGAGTTTAGTATCAGATTGAATTAATTCTTCATATTCAAATTGATTGCTTTCTTTATTAATTGTCAAAGGTTTTCCTATAATGACAGGTCAGACTACATTCAACTGAGAAGGAATATGTAAAAACATTTTTACTTTGTTACTTTGCACCAAACCTATTCATGCTGAACTTGCAATCAAGTATTGCATTATCAATACTTGATTGCAAGTTCAGCATGAATAAGTTTGGTGCAAAGTAACAAAGTAAAAATGTTTTTACATATTCCTTCTCAGTTGAATGTAGTCTGACCTGTCATTATAGGAAAACCTTTGACAAATAAAGAAAGCAATCAATTTGAATATGAAGAATTAATTCAATCTGATACTAAACTCATCATCTGATTCTGACATTGTTCAACAAAATCTCATCAGGAATCCTTATTATCGATTTTTACATAAAAAGAATCCGACATCTCGAAAAACCATTGAATGCATCAAGCACTGCCTTGAAACGCATTGTGAAGTGACTGTCATTGTCAAAGCAAGCCATTCCACTACAGTACTTCGTGAATAAATCACTTACGACAATGAGATGGACTGACGTCGATTCCGATCGGGAGTTTTACAGGGTGCCCCCGGAACGAACAAATACTACTAACGGAAAACAGAGAATTAAATAAAGTGAAAAAGGGAATGTTTTCGACTACTTGCAGACAGTGCAGTGCGATGCTGCTGGTTCCATTTCGTTGTGCCGAACAATCGAATCAGTTCAAGAGACGTCTGCTGCCATTCTGATTCAGAAATGCATTAAGAGCGCACTCACGAATGACGACGAGGACGAAGACTCAAACTCAAATCGATTCAAAAGGACTGCACACTGAGAAGTGTCTTTGCCTATCTATCATCTCTTCCCTAAGTTTTTCTTGTTCATCTTCTTCTAGATCTGTTGCATCATCCATCATCTTCCAAGTTTATTACCTAAGTTATTCTTATCCTGCTTGGAAATGAGTATTGTTGAGTGAAGGCGCAGATGATCTTGCAGAGCTATTCTATAAATAGGTATTTTTGAGAAGGTGACACAAGAAATGACCTCCCAGTTGATCTGTCATTGAAAACATCAACTCGTGAATAACATTTCTGGTTGAGATCAACAAAAAGTTTTTTAAAATTTTTATTCAATTCTCATGGTAGGCTATTCCATTTCAATCGAAGAAGCATTGGAGGGGTATGTACACATCCATCCTGAATAGAGTTGGGAACTAACTCTATTAGAATTAGTCCAACTCATAGAGCGCTATCTTGCTATCTTGTCACTCTCACTTTCACTCAACACAAATATTAGAGACAAGGTACTGCTTTAAGAACAGCTATTAGTTCGTTCAGAACTAAGTGGTTGAAGTAATTTTTCCTGACTCCGGCCCCGTCTTGATGTCAATAATCAATAATTTCTGAAATGATTAAATTCAATAAATCGAAAAGTGAGTATAATCGTATTCAACAACCGGTATAGCTTACATAATATTTCAATTATTTTGGTGAATCAACTCAATGGTCAATCACGGTGAGTCCGCTTTTCACTTATTTTAGATTACTTTTGAATTGTCATAAAACAGGTTAAACAGGGAAAGAGGAACAGGTAGGCTACTAGATTGAAATTTTCAATAATTTTATTCCCATTTCTGGGACATTCATCAAGAAAATAGGGGAAAACATATAATTCATGAAAAATATCAACTCCAGTTGTTCTGCAAAAAGCATATCATTTCTTCAAAGAAAAATCTGATGACCTTAAAAATATGAAGTCGAGAGTAACATTTCATTACCCAGATAGCATGGAAAATAATGGAGATAAGTGAGGATGTTAATGTGTTTCACAAGAGAGTGGTTCCCAAATGGATAGCGATGGGGGAGAGGAATTAATCAAAGGAAATGCACAATTAATTTCACCTGTTCTAAATTCATCATTCTATTGTTGCCAAGCTGGCTGAAAAATATATTATTCAGTTAACAACATCCCTGAGCGTTCCAGGAATTTCTGCTTTTGAAGAGGAATGAAAAATTCGCGAGACAAATCCGGGCAGAGATCAGGCTTACTCGACTCCGGTCCAGTATCAGCACCTACACACGTTTCAAAACCGTATCATCCCCCATTTGAAATTGGCGCTTTTCAACGTTTCGCCTCTTTTGAACATGTGCGATCTCTATCTTTGCCAGTCGGACGAGCGACGATTACTGGATGCTATTCGCAAAATTAATGCCAAACAAAGAGCTACCCTATCCTTTCTCTCTTCTTTGCTCGCTCGCTTGTTGCTTTGAAGTTTTCATGCAAAATTTCCGTTCTAACATCACAAATAATGAACCAGTCGAGGCCTCACAAACAAAGCTGGAAGCTAAGCTTCTACAAACACAAATTACGAGTAAAATATTTTTTTAGAATGCCTGATAATACTGTCTTTATAATCTACTGTTAGGCCTACTAGATACAATATAAAAATTCGACGAACAAGGTTTCATAAAATTTATTAGGAATTCCTCAAACTATTATTTTCCCCCCTTCAAATATTGCCAATTTTTTAATTACGTTAAATTGAAAAAAAAAATTTTTGGGACTGGGAAGAATGAAGAATATGAGTTCTACGGAGAATATATCCATAAATATCATAGTTCTATGGAGAACTAGTAGACTAGTGACAATATTATAATAAATAAAAAAATATTTCATTTAATATTTCAAACCATTACGATTAATTAATTTGATAGAATGGTCTATTTGGTTTCTCATCTTATTACTCTGAATTCAAAATTTCTCCCAAAAGTACTTAACCCTATTCTGAACTGAATCATATTCATAAGGAATGAAAAACTACAAGCTGTGCCTATGTAGTTTTTAATCCTAAATCCATAATAAAGGCTATTAGGATTTCTATAATGTTGATTTCAATGATTAAATAATGAATAAAAATCTCAATTCTTCATTATGAGTTAGTTTCATTAGTTTGTTGGAAGCAGAAAATCTTTGTTCTCATAAATCTCAACTCCATGATTTCAAATATTCATAATTTCTCTATCAATCACATTTATGTCTTTAGATAGAATAACAGTACGTGAATCAGCTATAAACATTATGCCATTCAATTATATAGGAATCATGTTGTAAAATCTCTCTTAAATTACTTTGGATTCATAAGTTTGTTCCTGAAAAAATTTCAATATTAAAAAGCCTAAAATTCATTATACTGGTTCTACAGTTGTAATGCAGTAGCCCTGGTACTGCTATATTATATAGCTTGATTTCCGAACCTGAAACGCTACAGAAAAATGAAGATGTTTCTTTCAAGAATGAATTACTATTGAACAGGTTAAGGGTTGGGGTTGTGGTACGTCACTTTACATGAGGCGATACGTTTTCTCTCGATCGGCCTATTTTCACAGGATGTGGCAGCGAGCTATACGAGCAGGCCTTGAGTTGTAGCGTGCAACAACATTCATAAGCCTCCGGCTCCTCCAGCCATTTCAATATGATTGATGATCTTTGTTTTCGACCTTAGCGCAACAGTTCCAAATGGTCCGGACCTGTTCCGGTTAATCCGTACAAATCGTTGCACTGTGTAGCGGAACGGAACCAACTCTACTTGTTCTTTTCGTCATTATTTATGCCTTGGAGTCTGCCGTTTTTGCGCTCAATTCTGCACATAATCGTTTCCAAAAGAAATCGATTCCACTCGCTCAATGTAACGAAGAACAAGGGTTACTTTTTGAACCAGCTTCGAGACCTCTTTTATTTCAACACACTCCACAAGTATTGAAAACTGTTCGATATTTGAACAAGTAGGCTAACTTATATAAATGTTCTATTACTCAACTGATATTACTGTGATTTCTACAAGTTCTAAAAATTAAATAATCTTTCAATTTTCTATAATGTGGAAAAGCGTGGATATAATAATTTAATGATTGCAAGTTGAAGAAATTGAACTTCATAACAAAGGTACTACTAGAAAGAAAAGTTTTTCTCTACTTCTTTCATCTTTTAAAACTTCAACGAGTCTCTTGAAACTTTTCTCGACATTCACAGAATGAGAGGTGCTTCAGAAAATGAAACATAGGGAAGGAAGATTGATCAGTAGCAGTATTTTTTCTTCTCATCAAATCGCAATCAGCAGCTGAATAATGTTACAAAAAATCACAAACCAGTAATTTTGAATTCGATATTACTGAAAATAAACCAATAATCTAAGCTTTGATAAACTGCATTGACGAAAAAATAGTAACTAAAAAAATTCTAAGTTTGTTGTTTGAGTGCCATGCAAGAGTCCGAATTTTGCACTGAATTTCTGAAATGTTCCAATTGTTTATTCTTTCCTACTGAAATAATTATGATAGGTAACTTCGTGTTTGAAAAATGACTAATAATAATCGGAACAACTAAGAAATTCAGCACAAAATTATGACTTTTGAATGGAACTTGAACAACTAACTGAGCTTGCAGCGAAAAAAATAGGAGAACCAGTGTCCTAACAACCACGGCATCATCCAATTTGTGAGGCAGCAGTGGACGGACTTTTATGTTTTGCCAACAAAGGCCGAAATCTGAGAGCAAGAGCAGAACAGAAGAGACTTTTATAAAGTTTGAGAGAGCTCTGCCGAAAAGCCAGGTCAGGCTTCACGCTGGAAATTGAGCTTATGAACTGTCTTGTAGGCGAAAACGTGAGATGAGGAAAAATAGAAATAAGTTGAGGAAAAAATTCATCATTTATTATAATTGTCTAGAATGGTTGATATACTAAGCTAATTGAATGAAAACTACAGTCTAATTATATAGTATCAACATTACCCTAATCCTGTTAAGTTGTTGTGGCCTACAAAAACCGCTCGCCTGCATGTATTTTTCTTCCTGGTTTTCTCTTGTCTTCCTCCCTGTTTTTCCTCACTTTAACTATTCATTTCTCAATTTCTTGCTCTCTATCTGCCTCTTACATGGGAAGTTGTCTAGGAATGAGATGATTTGTCCATGTAGGCCCAAGGTTCATATATATAGTAACTTTGATGTAGGCCTACAATGACATATGATACTGCTCTGTTTTCTTTGTTTCAACTATACTTTTGGAGAGATTGAATGAACTGACAATTAAATTGGATCCCATGTGAGGTTTGTATATCTAACTTATTTCAAAAGCTATATATTTTTCAACCTTGTTATAGGCTTCATTATTCATTCATCCTATTAAGCATAGCTATATATTTATCAAAGTACTGTTGATGAGTCAAGGTGATTCTATTTTCTTCTTTAATGAAGTCTATGAAATTTTTTGATCCTACTAGAATTTCGGTTAGGTTTAGTAATAATAATAATAATGATAAAGTAATTGAAATTAAGAGTTGATTAAGATTGATTCCGTTTCTCCTACAAAAATATTGTTTCTTGATAGAGGTTTTTGAGAGATACCTTATATGGAGGAGACTGAAGAAATAAGGTTTGAGAATGCTTCTAAACTCAACATAATTTTTGAAAGACAATTCAGATCTATTCAGTACTCAGCATCTATCATTTAATTATGCCTTCACATCCAATACTCTTAAAATATGAATATTATCTGAGATACATCAAGTACAACTTTCTCTACCGTTCAAGTCACTTTACAAAAATACAGAAAAATCCCTTGCCTACAAATATGTATTATGCATTGATAATCCAATGTTAAATGAATATATAATAGAGATCGATGAGTCAAATGATCCTGTTCCGATGTCTCAGGTGACATGAAGGATTATTATAATTATTATGGCATGGTCACATATCTCGCAGCCTGTCTTGAATATTGCCTATTGCGATGAGTCAGCAAAGCAGAGCGTAGCAAAGGGTGCATTCAGCAACAGACTCAGACTGCGGTCTATTCTGTCTGACCGGTCCATAACGAGATGCCGCCCGGTTCCAGGAACCCCTCAGGGGGCGCCGAAGCGGGAAAAGGGGGACGGAGCAATGGGGTTTGATGGATGGTCGAGCCAAGACAAGTTTCACTTGTTAATTAAGGTCTCCGAGGAGACCGGTGTGGTCGGGTCCCGTGTGTCCTCATCATAACCCCCCCCCTTCTTCAACACCCCCCTATTTACCCTACCTACCCCTTATACCCCCTCGAAATCCCTATCCTTCCCTCATAACCCCACAATCCACTTTAGAATAGACTGGAGCCAAAGACTGTCTGTCTCTCACACCCACGACATGCTACTAAAACGAACGTTATGCTGTCAGCAATGTTGTAAGGAGTAAGGACACGTAATTTAGACACCCTACCAAACCTTCTATTCAATCTAGCTGAATCGAATGGAGAATACGATGGATTAATTGAGTCGAGAATTTTTGCAGACTTTTAATAGTCTGTTCTCTTTCCAGTAGAAAATATCAGGTCAATGCGTTTCAAAACATAAATGAAATGATTTGTCTCCTCTTCCTTTCCCAATAAGAAATCTGTAGCAATTATTGATCATTCAGCATCAAATTTCAATAAATCAATCAGTCCACAGCATTGCTATTTAGGAGAAAATTTCATACTTCTTCTTGTTAATAATGTAAAGTCAGAAAATTTTATAGTGGAGTCACATTGATGAATAATACTCACGATTCGATGGAGTAAACAGAATTTCACACGGCTTTCTTACCTGGAAATGAAAAAACTATTGAGTTTCAACAATAGTAATTGATCATAAAAATTGAATTACACTTCAAAAATTTCTCTATTTATATAATAATAGACTATAATTATCCATCTTAATAAATATTACAAAATTCAAGATTTAACATGTCATTATTGTCATTTTTTCATTATGTCATTGATTACCATCAGCTAACAAACATTCCATTTTCCTAATTTCTAATACATACATCATGTCTATAAAAAGACAAACACATTAAAAATCTACATTGAATAGTTCCTTGAATATTAAAAAAAAATTTAAGAACAATAATTATCAGTATCAATTGATATAATTCTGCTCTCTAGCTCTTCGAACTCTAGCTTTCTATCATAATAATACATATACCACAATACTCATCATAATAATAACAATCCATAGAGAACAAGGATGACAAAGGTGGATAGGACGAGAGTGAGAGAGACACGATGAAAGAGGGAGTAATTGAGTGGGTGGAGGGTAGAGTAATGTGACGCAGAGTAAATAGTTGGTTATATTGATTGGAAGGGATGGGACGCGGGGTTGCGATTAATTATATTTACACATGGGAATGTAGGCTGTGGTTGCGATTGCCATTACCACAGTTTACCTCTTTGACTAGGTCAATAGATATGCCAGCTCATTACACCGATTCAATATCAAATTGGCATTTGGTGAACGTGGGTTTCATTACTTGTTGACCGAGATAATTTGAATGATTATTATCAACCATAGCACATAATTAATTTCCAACAAAAATATCACGAAAATAGCACTCGAGACGCTCGATATTGTAAAGACAGTTTATACGAATTGATTCATCGAATTATGAAGTTTGAGTGAGACAGGAGTTATACGGTATTAGATTATGAAGCAATAATATTATTATAATTATATAACTATCATAGTGGTAGTATTAATGTTAATAGTGTAGTTAATAATATATATAGTGCTATCATAGTGAATGCATTTATATTATTGTTGTCCTGAATTACTGAAAAAATTCGTTATTAGCATTATTGCTGTGAAGTTCTTTTCTACAGTTCGAAGAAAAATTGGTTTATCAACAACCCCCCCAGGGAAAAATAAAGGTTCGCCCCTCATATTCAAAAGCATGCTAGTAAAATATATAAATCCAGATTATTTGTAACTGCGAACTCTTCTTAGTAACATGGAATGAAATCTACGACCAGTATTGACGAGCACAGAAATTCGTTGCATTCTGAATCAAATCGAATTGAACGCTGAAATTTTCTGCTGTACTGTGTGGTGAAATTTCTGCGCGTTTGGAACGCTAGCTGCCTCGACTAGCTTTTGGCGCTGAGAATAGCGGCTCACAAATTCTATACTTTTCGTGGACAATCCATTGTATTTTTCATTTCCCGCAGAAATTCTCTCTAGAGATGAATTATTGGCGGTCAAAGCATGTCTTTTACAACGTTTCCATTCTACTCCTCCTACATCCATCCGTAAAAAATTGAACAAAAAGTATCTTCACCTTCAATAGGAAACAAATTCCGAGAGCTAAGCACAGAAATTCTTCCCCTCTCCCCTTCTTCTCTCTCACACTTTTCTCCTCTCAATCCATCTCTTTCACTCTCCGAATACGTTTGCGATCACAACTGATGATGGAGCTTTGGCCACCCAACCTCTTTTTATTAAAATGTTTGATTTTTTCATGGGAAAAGTCGCAATTCAATGCATACTTAATTTTGCGGTATTGGCGAGGATTCAATATTCATCTCTATTCAGCCATGACACAGCCCCTGTACAAACCGAAAAAATATAACCACAGCATCTATAATCCGAATTTGAATTTCTGATACAGACTGACAGAAATAGGTATCCACAATGAATTTTTTGTTATCTACACAACTCAAACATACAATGTGATTTGGGTCCTGATGGAATCACGGTTCATGGAAGCAATACCCAATTTTGTATTTAGTATATTATCATTCGCGCCAAGAAAATGCTTCATTGAGGCAATGCCGCTGTGATTTTTTTTCTATCTATATCTCTACCTACCAAAATTGCTAGTCGGACGAAACCAGTTCACTAGGGGTGAATTGGAGAGAATTCAATACGTTAATTTTCATTGTGATTTCAACCTCAATTTTCAATGCTCTACGTCTATATTTCTTTTAAAACAAAATTCCCAATAGTAAACATTGATTTAGAATTTTAGATTATGGAACTATTCGTATTCACAAGTTTGTAGACCTGGAAATCATTCCTACCACACACATTATTCATAAGATAATCTTCATCCATTAACGATTAATAATTTGAAATTATCAGAAGAAATGAAATGGCCGATTGCAGGAAAAAATGGAGAATATGGCATTTTGGATTTCGTTTTAGCATGAAGAATGACGTGTTGATAATGAAATCGGTTCCTCTTGGGCACTAGTTAAAATTGCAACAAAACTGAGCTTCAAAATGGAGAGACCTCATTATAACTTTTTCCGTTACTGAAATACTCTTCAAATGAATTTTTATCCGTCAACTATTTGCCTACAATTTTTTCATGATTATACTAAACCAAATTTATCTATAGCTACTAGCGAGAATAACATCTTTGAATAACTGATTATAATTATAGCTGTTAGAGCACGATGGCAACGTACATCATCAGGATGAGGCTAATAACGAAGAGTTAATCCACTTTTCGAATCCCGTGACAGTTGGTTAAAGCCGAAAATGAGCAGTAGCCTGCGATATGAACGTCATACTGAACAATGACTAGTGACAGTGAACGTTATAAATTTCAAAATTCAGCCTCGGTGGCGAAACATGTTTTGTTAATATTAATAATCAGATCAGGCATTAAAACAAGAATTATCTACTGTAACTATAGAACACTATAGTCACTGTAGGATTCAGTGTAGTTAGGCGTACTATTCAGACCGCAAACAGCTGAAAAGATATTAGGCCATGTACTAGGGATCAGGCAGAGCGTATTTTTCGTCGCTACGCCCCTTAAATTACTCGGGCAGCTGTAAATTTCGCCGTTTATCTCACAGCCACTATCAACGAAAAGTTAGCCAGCCGCCTACCGATTCAGCCTCAAGAAATTTATTGCCCGAATAACAGCCAACCATCAGTGTGCTTCAAAGTACTATTATGTCTAGGGAGCTATCGATTTGACATCAAATACAAAGCAGGTGTGAACTGTACACTTTTTATAAACTATCTTCACATTTGATTGGAAGAACGATTAAGTTCGTGAATAAAAGGATAAGAACTGAGAGAATTGTGCTATTTATCGGGAAAGGAGACAATCTCGGAGAATATTTGCTAGGAGTTAACATGTTAATGTGTGATGGAAGTAATCATAAAATTTATCAAGGACTGTTAATTTTTATGTCACATGATAGATGTTTCCGATCAATAGAAAGTAGGCAACAAAATCTATATTATATCATTTATTCATAATAATACACTAGCATTATAATGATAGGGATTGAAAGAACAGGTATAGTCCTCACTATTTCGATATGAAAACTATAAAATTATCTTCGTAACTAGATTCTAGGAGTAAGTTGAGATGCGATGAATTATACAATTTTACGTATTTTTTAAGGCATCTTTCAAATCAGTAACATCTTGAATTTCATAAATATTTTTGTGAGCGTTGCGGAGAGATGAATATTGTTCACAGCAGATGATGCGGACAAATTTATTCTCGAGAAAATAGTAGCCTACATCAGCAAAAGTATCGCCAATAAATAGGGGCAACCCATGTTAATACCGCCAGCTGCTGCAAGGCTTGTGTTTATTTCGAAGATAGAGGAAACAGCTATTATGTTCTGATCCAAGAGGAGTACAGAAGTAGATTACAAAGGGAAGAGTAAAGGTGAATTGGAAGAGGAGCGAAAATGTTGAGAAACGAAGGAATGCTAAGAATTGGAAATGAAGGAGAGAATGGAAAATGTAAGAAGAAGGGAAAGTGAAAAAGAGGAAGGACGAGAGAAGAAGATAGGACCAAAGAAACAGGTGAAGGGCTGTACAGTAAAACGGGCACTTCACTTGTTTAGTGGGCACGAGCCGCCAGTGGCATAGACGTGATAGAAGCGGAAAATATTGTAAACTCAAGAAAGAGAAGTAGAAGAAGTACAGGGAGAATAGAACGGAGAGAATGAGAATAATGACCTCAATAAGAAGAGAGAACATAAGAGTAGGATGAAGAGGGAATGAAGGAGAAGGAGAATGATGCGAAGAAGACCAAATTGAAAAAAAGAGAGAAAAAAGCTATGATAAAAGGCTAGAAAAATTGGTTGAAGAACAATAGCAAGGTTGAAAAGAAGATGAAAATACAGTGGAAGAATTATTAGTAAGAAAGACGATAAGGTGGAGAAATGATGAAAAAGGAAAACTATGAGGTCAGAAGTAAAAAATATGAGAAAATGGAAGACAAATGAAGAAGTAAAATAGAGGAAAGTGTAAGTGAGAAGAGAACTCTGGCGGCTCATGCCCACGAAACACGTGAAGTGGTGTACAGTAAAAGATACGGGCACTTCACCTGTTTCGTGGGTACGAGCTGCCGGTGGAAGAGAATGAAGCGGAAGGAGACGATCGACTGCACAAAAGATGGAGGAGCAATTGGACCCAGTGACTGCCAAGACCCGAGAGAAGAATCTATTTCCAAGGCAAGAAAAAGGGGGCAAAGAATGAAATAATTGTTATTGTTTCGGGCGGCTGCAGACTGAATATAAGGGAAAGTGAAGGCTTACCCCCCTTCACCCTTTCACAGGAGAGGGTGACAGGAGAGGCAATATTATTCGCGTCTTCCTTCATAAACTTTAATACGCGCGCGTCCCGTCTGCCTTTTCCTTCTAGGCAGTCAAATATCTGGACGTCTATATTCCAGAAAAGGAAGAAAGAGAGATAGATAGAGACAAAGAGGGATTGGGAAAGAGTAAGAGAGCAGGAAATCGGCAGAAAATACGAAGAAGACTTTCGAGCAGCAGCTACTCAAGTTTGCCATCTGCAAATCATAGCATTTGACGGCTATATTAAAACTGCTGTCGCTATTCACTGCAGGGTCTGGTGGTGGATGGCTTTCACACTATACTATCGCTAGCATTCAAAACAGATCTTTCAAACTTTGCTCTTCTTTGGATGGTATCACCGACAACATACATAGATACACCCTCAACCACAGACTACAAAAGTGAGAATCTGCAAATCACTTATTTTTAAATAGTAATTAATTGAAAGTCATGTACAGAACTTCGAAACATAATCTACCCAGATAGCACATAAGCTTATTTCAAGCTTGAAATTTCGTGGATTTTGAATTGAAAGTTACAGTTTGATCAAATCAGCTTGATTCAAACATGTAACAGGCTGTGAGTGATCAAGTTGTAAGTTTCAAACTTGTAAAAAAGCTGTAATTTTCAATCTTAAAATCAACCTTTAATGATCCAAATTAACTATTGACTATCCAGCTGCAGTCCAGCTTGTTTCAAGCTGTCTTTCTGGAGACAAAATCCTTTGCAATATCACGTGACTAACATAGTTCATTTAACTACCACGAGTAGCGCTGTGTCAACTTTCAACTTTAAAGCATATGTTTATCAAATTCATTTTTGCATCATTTATTTTGATAAACCAACTTATGGATTTTCTATTACGAAAACTTTACATTATTTATAAACACGCAAAGGTAAGTGAAATACGTTCATTTGATTTCATTGTACATGGGATATAATTTTAGTATTGTCCAAAAGTAAATGAATTCCAAATTGGGATTTACATCTCAAATAACTTATTAAATTATACAAGTTAGATGTTAACCCTAAATTTTCTTCAGCCTATGCCTATCAATCCATCAGCTATAATGGTTACTATAATAGGCCTATATAGTAAGTTTATTTTAATTTTGCTTCAAAAATTTAAAATATTGATAGATGACAAAGTTGAATACTGAATTATTTCTTCTTGTTCGGTTGTAGTTAGCCTATTTATATTTTGATTTCTATTTACTTTGCTCGCTATATTCCTCTCCTCTTTCTTATCCAAAACTGTGATATTTGAAATGTATAATCATGTACTTTATTATGATTTGTTATTTTTTTCTTTCAGGGCCGTTCGATTAGTGAAACAAGTAATCATTGTTGACGTGGGGGATGCGGCGGTGCTTTATGATCGATTCAAAGAAAAGAAATTAAATTTTGTCATCAAAAAATACATACAGGAATACATCATGTAGCTTTCAAATAACTGTTATGTTCAACAATATGAAATAGGCGGACTGACAGAACAATTCATTTTTGTTTGTTTGATTTGTGAGTGGATTTGTATTTTTCTTCCAATATATATTAACATTTTCTTCACTGTATTCTCTTTTGTATTCTTTTCCTTTTCCATAATTGGTCAATATTTTGTGTTTAATATAATAACAGCTTTTTTCCAACTGGATATATCAAGCTTGGATGATTAGACTTGATTCCAGCTTGAACTTTCAAGCTTTGAAAACAGCTTGAAACGTGGTAACTTCTTAACTTGAATTTAGCTGTATTACAGCTTAAAGACTGTACGTTCCAAGCTTAAATCCAGCTCTTGTTGATTCAACTTGATTCCAGCTTGAACTATCAAGCTTGGATCATTTAACTTAATTCCAGCTTGAGTTCTCAAGCTTGGGTCATTTAACTTGATGCCAGCTTGAACTTCCAAGCTTTTAAACAGCTTGAAACGTGGTAACTTCTTAACTTGAATTCAGCTGTATTACAGCTTAATGGCTGTAAATTTCAAGCTTGCATCCAGTTTGTTAAATTGAAAATTCCAGCAGGAAACCAGCTTGATTCCAGCTTTTTGTGCTATCTGGGTAATAATAAATCGTATAAAAGCTAAGATGAGACAAGATGGATGAGTTACTGAGATGAGATATTAAAAAAAATTGTTGAATCGAGTTTTGTTTACAGAATAAAAAACAGAAGTCAAAGAGGCTTCTCACACCTGGTACACAATGCTTATTATTAAGCAAGTAAAGAGGTACTTTCCGAACATGCGCAATGCACAGAATAGTACTTTCGGAAAACACCTCTGAGGTGAAAGCCGGTTTGAAAACAGAAAATTAAAAAATACTGACATCAAAAAGAATAAGTTATGAAATAAGATATGAAGAAGGGGAGGAAGAAAACGAAAATAAAAAATTGAGCAGGTATTAAAACAAGTAGAAATTGGATTTAACAAATACAAAAACAAAAAATAGAAAGAAAGTAGAAAAAACTGAGAAACACGTTGAGAGCAGCGAAGTGAGGTCGAGTGCCGTAGGAGGAAATTGGGGAAAATCAGAAAACGTTGCTGGAGATAATAAAAGAAAAAAGCAAAAGCAGGTTGGGATTAGCCGTAACCTGGAAAAAGGCCGGAATAAATCCGGTGGGGCTGATCAAGTAATGCAAGCGCACACGTGGAGGATGGGGAGCAAAGGAGACGAAGAAGAATAAGAAGAGGAATGAAAAAAGAAGAAGGATAAAAAAGGAGAAGGGAAAGAGGGTCAGAGAAGGGGTTAACGGTGGGTAGCCTATCTGTCGATTACTTCTTACCGGCAGAAAGTAATTTATTTGTTCAACAGTAACGGAAAAAGGGCAACATTATAAAATTGAGGACAATAAATTTAATCAATGTTACGTTTCCTCGTTTTGTTCGAGCGACACTTTCTGCTTTCCAATGGAATTTCACGAGCAGTGTGCAGTGCAGTCAATACAAATTGCTAAAGGAAAATGACGAGGGGTAAAATAGCTGAGTGAAAAAGTACAGATTTCTTTCATCGATTTTTTAGATTAAATGTTGTGAATTGAAGCATTAAAAAAATAAGGTTATTTTTATTATCTCTAAATTGATTCCAACATCCTCCACTAAACCGGATTATTGATATACAGTTGACATTGTTATGGGATAATTCCCAGCTGATTTCAACCCAATAAAATTGAAATAAATCAGAAAATTGCCAAATTGTTCAAAAGTAGATTATAGTTAAGACCATTTCAAGCTGGAGCATCATACTTCATCAAGCTGCGTCTCTTTTGAAAAGTTTGAACTAGGTCTAATAAAAAGTCAAATCTAAGAAGGATTAAAAAATAGAAGCATTATTAAAATAGAAAACTGTGTAATGTATCACTGAATTCCAGTGTTCACGTAAGACAAGAGATTGAATTGAAACAAATGTTTCCCCCTCATGACTAGGAGGCATTATCGAGACCGATATACTAGGTAACAATCATCCACTTTTTCAACAATAATCTTAATAATTCACCACATTGAATCATTTTAAATCATGAACCAAATTCCTTCGACCATTCCCAATCCAAAAGAAATGGTCTTTAATTAAGCTGGATAAAGAGGAATGGTAATGGGTTCTTAGAGAACTAAGGTAATGGTTTGGAGAGAACGCGCGCATATCATCAGCTTCCATATTTTTTCTAGCCCTCAAAAATAACAAGCTTATAAAGTAAACTGGTGGAGACAGAAGCTTGGAGACAAAGTTTTGCTTCTGACATTATCTACACTGCACATAGCAGTCCCAGCGGTCATTCCTATTTCAACTAGTCCCGTTTCTTCATGGTCTTCTCATTTCTATTATAAAAGTGGCACCTCAATCCCCTTTCAGCTTTCCACAAGCATTTTCTTTAGCTCTCGCGAATTTCAGTTAATTAAATTCTCTTCAAAGAAATTTCTATCAACTCTGGCCCAGATTAAGTCATTCAAAGCTTTGTTCTATTTTACATTTCCCATTTCGTAGCCTTCATTACAAATCAAGAGTCTTTCCATATACCATACTCTCCAGCACATTTAAAATTAATTTCACGTTTTAAAATGAGATTAATTGAGCGAAAAATGCTAGGTATGATTCCGAAAACAAAGAACGGGAGTTAGTTTGTTTATTAGAATCGATAAAATCATTACTTTTATGGATATGCCATAGCTGAATGAAGTCGGAAGATGATTCTTCATATCATATTTATATCACAGCAATACAACTGAATCAAATTTCACTCTAAGTCCACTATTATACGGTACGAATGAAGTTATTAAAATTTGATATATCGTAAGAAAAGAATCGGAATAATACAGGTTAATTCAATTGCAATAAATTAATTTGAATAAAATAATAAAACATTGAATAACTATTTGAAAAACGTTCAAGTTTTGAACTTTGATAAACTCCACAACTTTTTAAAATTAATTTTTTCAAAAATTCGAAATGATTTAAGAAGCGACAAAACCGGAAAGGGTTGAATTTTGAAATGAAGAGCTTCATTTTCAAAATTTTCAATTTAATATTTTTACTAAGCCAATGATAATGATAGAAATGATCAATTTTTCAAAGCTATATTTTGTAAGAATATGTTTATATCTTATATGTTTGAAAAATAATTTTATAGAAGAAGTGTATTCTAAATCATCACACGTATAAAGTAGATGAGTACAGTATAAAATACTTCTACTGACTAGAGAACTCGATGACTCTGTAACTTTGGAATAAAAGAATATTTCTCAAAAATTCTGAGGAATATTTTCGAATAATTAATGTTTCGTGTACCTTGTATTTTTTCAGAAAATAATTTTACAAGTTGCAGGAAAAGTAGGCATGGTTACCCCAGAGAAACGAGGTTGAGAATGAACCGATCTTTTTGACGAGTAGATAAGAAGCTCTCGATTCTTGTTGAATGCTTTCGGCTCGCTGATAAGAATGAAGGCTTATCAGCTAACGCACAAGGGGTCACCCCTTCCCTAAATTCTCCATTCCCAGGAGGCATTGCAACTGCTTGCCAGCGCCATCTATTGGACTCTGTATACCCATAGGTATCAGTTATATACTTGAGATATTTTGAAGATACGCTAGTGATTTATTTTTACAATTCAACTTTTCTCAAGCCTTTTCGTACTGGTGCACGATGCTTGACGATAGATGAAAAACTAATTGTCGGATTGCTCTTTATTAGCTCTCAATTGCTATTTGCTCTTTGAAGCTTTAATGAATAATTAATACAATAATTATCAAAAAATTCAAGATACGAGTACAATGATTTGTGTAAGAAAGAGGAAAATTATAATATTTTCAAACTTGTTTGTAGTTTCTGATATTACTTTAAACCTTGTAGAAGATTTATAAGGCATATAAGTCTTGTGGAATGTTGAATAGGATTTTCAAATTTTTCAACATATTTGATAGATTGGTACAAGAAAATTTAATCAAATTCAACTGCCGTGGAATTATTTTACCTAATAATATTGATCCACGCATTTTACGTCACTGAATTGACACCATTTAACATAACAGTGGTTACAATGAATTGAATTTTCAATTACTCAAAAGTACAGTATTATCAATAATATCGAATAGCATATGAAGCAATTTTATTTTGACTTTGATAAAATATTTGGTTGCCTACAAACTTTTCGGTGGAAAAGGAAAAAATAAGTAATTGGAATAATCGAATAAAGATGTAAAATTAATCGAATGAGTCTAATGCTCAGATCTAATTCAAATCGGTTTCCACTCAATTCACAGATCTGACGCCTAGTGAGACCGTTACCGTACTCCCCAATTATATGCTTCAAATAATGAAAAAAAAAGTGATTCAAAAGTTGCACGTTCTCACATTGGAAGAGGACAGTTGGATGACTGAGTCCGAAAATGCCCGGTCAATATTGGACGACAAACGGAGCTCTGAAGAGTAAATGTGCGAATGTCCAGTGATCACACTCGACCCTATGAACACAACATGAAAGTGGATTCCATCAGCACAACACAAGCTTCGCTCCACAATTAAGTCAATATTTAGGCAAAGCGAACGCAGAATTTAGCCTGTTGGTTACTGTACTACTTGAAATTATAAGAGAAAGCATTCAGCAAATAATACCAACGAGAACACCAACTATGGTATGGTGGTTCGCGCGAGCTGAGAAGAGAAACTAGTGTGGGCAATGTGACTGCTTCTTTACTCTACTCAACTTGCGCTGACTACACAACACTTGATATTCATGGGAACCGGACGTTTTGAAAATCTTAATATTGCATTTAAAAACGTTTTATTGGTACAGGAATACTCGTAGTCCAAAATCTCTAAATTTACACAAATCTCTGAGCATACTTGTCTGTTAACTAGTGCATACAAAATACTATGGTTGAACAAGTTTTTCCGTCTCAAAAATACTAACTTGGAGCAAATGTTACATTTTTTATGATTTTTTCAAAAAGGTACGTCTCCCGTGAATGAACCGATACAAAATTTTTTCTTCATTGGTTTTTGGATCGTTTCATTTATGTCTATCTCTGTTGTTTACAAAAAGTAGAATGGAAGAGAAAGAAGAAGCAGAGTTACAAATTGAGATCATACGAGATATTGTGAATTCCATTTATAAATGTTCACTAAAACATGATAGATCTTTTCAAGTGATGAATTAATTCAGGGATTTATATATTATTAAAATTATTGCAAGAAACAAGAAACATAGAGAATAAAAATACTTTCATATTAATTTTGTCGTAACGCAATGGATTTTCAGTTTTTAATTTTGTAAAATGATGGAATAATTGAGTTGTAATAATGTTATAAATCTCTTCCAACAAATGACCACGTCCGCAAACACCAAAAATGGGAATGTTGAATGAATAAATAATAAATCTGATTACTATTTCTGTCTTACATTTATTTTTGGATAAATAAAAATAATAAAATTTGTTTATCATTTTTATTAATTTATTCATCATATGGGAACGATGAAAGAATAATAACAAGGATTATTGTAGAGTTTTAAAGATTATGAACAAATTAATTTCTATTTCATTTTATATTACAGTATTTCCAATATTTAACAAAGGAGTAACATTAAGCTGGTTTTACATTGTCAAAAAACTATGCCCCGGGTGAGGATCGAACTCACGACCTTAAGATTATGAGACTTACGCGCTGCCTACTGCGCTACCGAGGCTACATGAGAGGGAAAGGGGAGCCCAGCTATAGAACTTGTGAGGGTGAGAACAGCGATACCGTGATTACTTGTTGAATAGTGAGGGTAATGTTGATTGTTACATTATATCCATATCTTACTGGGAACTCACATCGGTAATCCTGGCTGAATTTCAAACTTTATAAATTTGAAGTTGATCAGTTACTATGAATTATATTTTCTAGGAGAGCAAACGTTTTGGTGAAACAAAAATTATACATTATCTGAAAATTTGGTCTGTTTGTGAGTTTTTTAGGAGTTTTCGCTGATTGCATGTTTTTTCTTTCCTGTGTCTTATATTTGGATAAATAAATAGTAGTTATTAAAAAAACCAGTTGAACTTACTCAAGACAAATAATATGAAATGGAGTAAATGGAATTGAATTCATTACCTTATTCCATCACCTCCACATAGTCTATGTGACATAGAAGTTATATTACTTTACTACACATTGAAGTAATATAGTTTCTACTAATACAAATTAATTATCTCCTAATAACGTATCGCCTAAAAATAGATTATATGCCCAACACTATTTGTTCTCTTTTTCATCTTTTTTTTTGAACAGGGATAAGGCTATGGCCTGTTCCAACTCACATTCAGTTTATATTATAAATCATACAATTCAATCTTCTCGATATTAGCAACAAGTATAGGCTACTTAAAAAACGATCTTATTCGAACTGAAAATAGTTCACTTCGGACCAGACAATGGTCAATAAACCAACAATTTCTACGCAGAACTTTCAAGTGAGAAAATTAATAGCAATTAAATTCACTGCATTTGCATTTTAATGTTTAAAGAACTAAAATAAGAATAAAATCTCATGGGAAGCTGGCAGGAAGAGAAACTGAGGCTTAACGGGTCGAACCCGGGACCCCATCACGAGCAGTGAGCAGGACCTGAGGGAGCGAGCAGATCTGCACGAAGACCTCTCCAGGGGAACGGGCTACCACAGAAAAGAGAGAAATATCCGGAAGCACATTTGGAGCAACCATTAGCAGAGAGCCAGACAGACCCTTTCCATGATCTGTAGCCAACTACTGCTCACGATAGTGCACTGCAATCACACAACCGTTCCAAGAACAACTAATGGACTCGACTAAAATCAATACTCCACTCTCAATGAAATGATCGCACAACACCATAAAAGAAAAGAATAAGTGTCCCAGTGAATTATAGGAGAATACGACAACATAGTGCATTAAATTGTTGTAGCCTACAAGATCAGATTGAAATAAATCAATCTATAGTGAATATTTTTGTTATTTTAAGGCTCCATATTTTTTGTAAATGGATTTGAAAAAGGGCCTTTGCCATTATTTCAATTTTTTGGTGGTCTTTGTTCAACAAGTTTACCATGAAACTGTTTGAAATTGTTAATTCAAACCACTTTATTTCATACAAAATGAATTTGCAGAACCGTGATTCAAGTGTAGGGTGGACCAACACTTCCTCAATTAGAGCAGCTACTATTTGATAGCAGAATGAAGCTTTTGATGCAGCTATGGTACCAGAACTATTTGATGGTGAGGAAATCGATCGACTTGTGATAAAAGTTTTCAACCATTGCTTCCTTGAATATATAAAAGGAAGCTATGGTTCAAAGCATAGTATTTGATGGAATAACAATTCAATAACAAGGTACAGAAGAAGGTAGATCTAAAAAGAATCAGAACCATCTTTTGAAGTTTATATTCTTTGCTGGACAACAGTATCATTTTTTTTGAACGGTAGGATTTATCAATGAGACATTGCAGATTCAAACATTATCTATGAATTTTGAAAACTTTAATCAAAATCACAAGTACAAACAAGTACAAAAATCTTAGTTCTATTTCGTTGCATGAAAACCTTATCAGTAGGCCTATTCTAAAATCTTTTACACTAAATCCAACCATGATTTTTCCAACTCTTGCGATTGAACATTTGGAATATAGTCCACTGGCGGCTCGTGCCCAAGAAACAGGTGAAGTGATGTACAGTAAAAGATACGGACACTTCATCTTTTTCATGGGCACGAGCCGCCAGTGGTATATACCACATTACCAAGTTCTATATATAAATACAACTGTGAATACTTTTAATCAAGAGAAAATGAGACTCCCACTGTTTGCCAAAATATATTTTTGGAAGCATCTCTGACAAAAATGGAAAACAACAGGTTATTAGGAGCGAGATGGATTCGTTTATAGCTGCTGGGTCAACCACATTTTGAATACGGTGTTGTTCAACAAAAATCACCACCAATATTATTAAAACCTGTGGAGACTGGATTTATGATGATTATTTTTATAATGAGGAGACTTGTGGTTTGTGTAGTGAATTCATATTTGCGTGGGAGTGGACACGAATGAGGAAGGAGTGAGTTTTGAATGTATGTCAAGGATCCTGCATGAATTCCATGGTTTCTGTCAATACATTCTTGGGAGTTTGTAAATTTTCAATTAGATAGAAAATGTACAGTATCATATTTTTATCACAAGATTTCAGTATCGAATTCCAATCAATTCCATACGTTGTAGCACAAGAGCTTTTCAAACAAAACCAATCAAAATTAATTTACTATATGATGAAACTTGAGATAAGTACTTGAATCACTTTGAACTCGTTCATATTATCCTCGATCACATAAATACATTGATAATTCATACATACATTCATTTTCTGATACATTGTGATTAGGAGATACTTTTTGAATAAACTACTTCGACCTTAATTAATACAGTACCAGTGGCGTAACGTACACCCCCGCAGACCCTGCGGCGCGTTTAAAAAATATCTTTTTCTGAAAAATGAAGTACTTATGCTCCTACGGGGGGGGGGGGCGTGCGTTTGAGCCCGCAATGATATCTTACTCTTACATAATATCTAAAGAGATAAAATTGCAGTAACGATTGATCAAGATAAGCATGATTTCTATTTTGGCAAATACAACCCAAAGCACTTATGTAGAGTCTGAAAAGAAATTATGCATCAACAAAACAATGTTGGTGACTTAGTGTTGTTTAAATCTACTTTTTATCGTTCAATAAAACTTTATTAGCGAGTTAATATTTTTATTATTGCAAAATTAGGAATGTTGTTTGCAAATCATTAAAATTTATACATCTTGTGTCCAGACTCAGACAAGACTGGTCAAACAAAAATCATTGTTTGATTCAGTAATATTGTTAGAGTAGCTCATTATCTTTCCATTCATCTTTCTTTTCATCTTTGACTTATTAGAGGAAATAAAGCACTTTCCCATTGAATTCCTCAGTGTAAAGTGTGGCAGAGTCGACATTATAAATTTAGAAATCAATTATAAAGTAAATAATATAGCCTACTTAATTCATTAGGATTGGGAATTTTAGGTATTTCATTCGCGATTCCAATATTATTCAGTTCCTATCAAATCGCAGTTCTGGATGCACGTGCGTGTCAGAAAAATTTGTCAAATGAATAGTGATTCAACATTTCTTTTCCAAAAGTAAATCTATTTCAAAGTGCATGGGATTATTCTGAAGTATTGCCAGTATGTTGCTATTTCACTAGCTGCAGACGGAATAGCTACAAGCTACTAGTAAGTAGCAAGTGTGATACAGACATAGGCAGTAACTTCGAGTTAGCTACCGTATTATTCTAAGAAGTTACGGTAGGCTACTGCCTTTGTCATACTTGCTACTCCCTATCAATTGTTTCTATTCAGTTAAGTAGCTAGGCTTAATAATGTTTTGAATAATTATATTAATTCAGAATTATAATAAAGCCCTACACCATTTGAGTAGGTTTGGGAAGTACTACCTATTTCTTCTCAAAAAATTTTCTTCATCATTAACTTTTGAATCCCTAAGTTAAATCCTTGATCCTAACTGAAGGCTAGATCCTATTTTCCTCCCTTAGAACATGATTCTTCATTATAAATATTGTGTAATCCAGTGAATTACACAATAGAGTATTTCAATAGATAATTTTTAACATATAGTAGTATGCCTATGTCTTTAAAACATAAAGAATGTAGGTACATTTAGAATATTGTATTTACATGTGAAATATTAATGTTCACAGAGTTAAAATATTGAAATTGAGGGTGAAGAAGGGTTGAGAATAGAGGGGGAGGGTAGGAGAAGGGGTATGATTTCAGACAAAGGGGCCCGGATTTTTTGTTTTTGCGGGGGGCCCGGTTTGGAAACGTTACGCCACTGTACAGTACATTCATAATTCTTTCAACTTTCCTTGCCCTAATATAGTCTGTCCAAGCGAAAAGACATTATTTTAATAATTCTGGTAAAATGGGAAAATCACCCAAGGTCGGTCAATATTGGTTCAGAAATTACAAATTTGTCTGAATTTGAAGGAAACATTCCAATCTACAATTTGAAATCAAATTGACAATTTTTGAACCAATATTGACCGAGCTGGAGTTATTCTCCCATCTTACCAGAATGTATGGGAGGAAAGTATTGCTTTCCAAAAAAATTAAAGTACCTCAATTTTTACCCCAAATAATTTTCAAATCTATCAGTGGATGGTTTTACGCGAGCATTTCGTTAGAATCGCAGCAAAGACCTTTCATGAAAAGCATATCAGGCAATCGGCTTGACCCCATATCAGAGCCGGACTACGATGATAGAAATCCTGTACATGACAACAGAACCGAATCGTAGTAGAATGAAAACGGACGGATGATAGTTAATAAACGAAGTTAATAAAAGCAAAGCCAATTTGATCCGCTCAGAGGGAAAAGTGACAATGAGAGAGAGAGAGAGAGAGAGAAGAGTGCATTGGTCGATGTTCATTTAGGGGTGCCTGCCTATAACACACTCAAAATAAACACGCAATAATAGTCCACTACAACACAACATGGATCATAGCCGGGGCAGCCAGGTTCGCTTCATACTCTGAAATTCTGTCCGACCACACGAGCACTGTTGTTTGACACACACACTCACTTCCATGCTCCCTTTTTTGACTATCATGTTGTCTAACTGACACACCCCAACCAACCTCCACCAATGTTCTCACTTTCCAATAATTTCACACACTGCTACGTTCTTCTTTTCAGATTCTTCTATACTTTCAAACTTTATTTTTAAAACTTCTTTCTCTTTTATTTAATATGTACTCCACCTTCATTTATTCATTAAATGATCTTCTCATTTGGATTATCTTAACCCTATTTCCCGCTTACATCAACGAGAGTAGATATTAGACCATTTATATACTTCCCACTTTCTTCGAAAAAATCAACTCCATTTTACATTATTTTTTGGACTACATTATTTCTCACTGAATCCTCTTGTTATTTTCAGAGAAGCAGAACAGATCTTGACAATACTCCCTGAATTCTTCCATTTTCCCCAACTACTATCTCACTTTAAAATTTTTAATCTATCTTACCAATTCACACACTATTTGTGGCTTAGTCTCCCACCATAATCCTTGATTTTTACCTTTTTTCAGACTTTTACAAACTTTTATCTTTGCAAGCTAGAAATGTTTCTTTGTGCCCAAAAATTATTTCACTTTTTCACTCTATTTCATGTCTTCATGTTCTTTCCCATACCGTATCAAACCAAAACGCCTCATCTCTTTCTGTTCTCTTTCTCCAACTCTGAGCTCTCTAACTTGCTCTTAATCCCAATCATTCTCTCTCTCTGCTTTCACATCACCTTTCCTGCTCTATCTCTTCAAGTTTGAAATCTCTTACTCACTCGCTCTTTCTCTTTTTCGTTGTCTCTCTCAGTATGTGATTACACGGAGAAAAGTAGAGTGAGGGTAGGTTTGTGTTTCGTTGATAATAACTCGATTTCCCGCCGCTGGGACCAGCTATAGCCCCTTCTCCCCCTACCGCACCAGTCCACAACCAAGATTAGCACTAATATCCTCTCTAATACTGGCTCAGTTTTTCGTGCCGCTTTTTCTATTCCCCATGACATTTCCTCAGTTGACTCTCCGGCCTTTGCCTTTGTCATCAGCTACATAAATTCTATTATTTTCCCTCTAAAACCATCAAGCGGACAATACAGCGGGTCAAGCTCGTAAAATAGAAATCACTCTCTAGTACACAACTACTACGTTTAGTTTCATAGTGACATGTCACAATAACACTTAAATTCAAGTTACATAACCAGAACAACAATAAATAGGATACACTACTTGAATAAATATGGGTAAATTTTTATAATCAGTCGGCGAGTAGATTTTCATCATGTTCAGTTCCGTTTTGCAAATCATTACATGATAGTGAAACCTTATCAAAATCTTAACTTTGGATATCGCACATCAATCTCAACTTGTTTACGCACAGCTTACAATTCCTATGTAGACGCTTTTCCTGTAATGATCCAATTATACTATACAGTGTAAAGATATTAGATTAATCAATAACTTTTTTGTAGTTATCTCTATCATGTATTATTGTTTCTTCAAATTCGAACGACAAGAATGTTTCTTTACTGTATTGATATAGCCTATTGATTTTATTTACGGAAATAAATTTTTTTATTTATTTTGATGCAATAGGACTTGATCCTACTTCACACTTGTGATAGATTCTTAAAAGAGGTACCATCAGATATTGTATTCTTAATTTGAATAGATTAGAAAAAATAGCAGCTGAATTGATTTGACAAATACCACAACTCAAGGCTCTATACAGAGGTCTTATAGGTCTTTTAGAGCCATACCACCACTGGTTAAGGGATACCAGGATACACCTGATGATGTAGTTCAGGGTCAACTAGGAAAATATTTCGTAAGAATTCATAATGTGGAGATGATCAGTGATCCTACCTTCATAGACAGTAAGCACCGCTTCGGAGCTGACCGCATCTCCAACTCCATTCTCAGCGAAGCACTCGTAGGTGGCCTCGTCGCGATTGGCTCGCACCGGATCTATTCGTAACAGGCTGCCGCCTTGCGGATAGTCCTGCAAATGGTCAAATATTATAGATAATTATTTAATATTCGATAATTATTACATCGATAATGATATAAAATCGATAACTATTATATCAATAATTATACTATGCAATGTGTAAAATTTGTACAAACTAGCTTCTAATGAAATTGACTTTTATAGTATTTTAAATTGAATAAATATAAATGTATTCTTATGACTCTTTATGGTAGGGGAACCCTTTTAATGGGTAGTTCCACCTCGCCAATGTGTACTTGGTACGAATACTGGTCACCCATAAAAGAGCAGTCCACAGTGGCACAGTGTTCTCGAATGAACATCACAATCACCGATAGATCACCCTCACCAAGTAACCAATACCCAGTACAATCAAGTGAATAAATGGATGTTATCAATGAATATGAATATTTTTGCCGATTTTATTTATTTATTACAAACGTGATACAACAATGAGAGGTTTACAGCTCCAAGCCAAAACATACCTCATTAAGAACAAATGAATTACACAAAATTAGATAATAATAAACAATATGATGAAAGCATATGAAATACAAGTAAAAAAAACAAGAAAAATTTATACAGCAATGGAAAAAATGTCTTAGATAAAACTAAACATACAATATGAGGAAATATAATATTAATTTATAATAGGTAAAGTGAAATAACTATCATATGAAGTAAAGAATAGGTACATTATAGATAGAACTACATTTATATAGATATTTTAGAAAGAAAAGTCAAGATAAGTTGAACCAAAAATTGAAATTATGGTCTACAAACAGTTTGAACCTCTATAAATTAAGAGCTTCATAACATTTTTTACTAAATTTGCGCAAATTATCTGAGAATGGATCCAGGGTCGGATTGAATTTATTATAAAGTCTAA
Organism: Sogatella furcifera; assembly: GCA_017141385.1. Classification (NCBI taxonomy): domain Eukaryota; kingdom Metazoa; phylum Arthropoda; class Insecta; order Hemiptera; family Delphacidae; genus Sogatella; species Sogatella furcifera. The sequence goes on from CM029549.1 coordinate 14,977,045, forward strand.
TTGTTCTCTGAATAAAACAATCAAAATTTGGTATGAAGACGTTTTGGACATTAGTCTGTGTTTTCAACCAATAAGTTATTGTTTCTGCAAAATGAATAAATAAATAAATAAAGATAAAAATGTTCATGATACACCGTGTTTATTCTATTTAGAGCAAAGAGCATAAGTAATCTAGGCCTGTTTAACGGAACAAAGGAATTTAGGAGTTGTATTATATTTGGAATGTCTAAATAGTGATTCAATATTTTATACAATGTGATCAGTGATATGTAATCTCTTCTATTTTTCAATGACATGATTTGGAAGTTTTTCCTAAAAAGGGCATGAGTATCCATACTTTTTATAAAATAAGAATCTTAGGAATTTGTTCTGTATGCGTTCAATACAATTCATGTATGAACTCTGATATGGATTCCAAATAACTGCGCAATATTCCACTCTTTGATATTCCACTCATTCCGCTATTTGATCAATTCAATATCCGTGAAGTCGCGGACATTTCTTATTAAAAAGCCTAACATCTTATTTGAATTATTTACAATGTAATTTATGTGGTCCCTATAGGTGAGTGCTGAGTCTATGTAGGCGCCCAAATCTTTAATTACATTAATTCTCTCAAGATGTTCACCCATCAATGTATAATCTACATCAAACTGTTGCTGCCTTGTGAAAACCATACATTTATTTATATATATTTATTTACATTAAGAGCCAAATTGTTTTTCAAACTCCAATCATGTAATCTATTCAAATCCTCTTGCAGCAGCTGAAATTAAAGAGAATTACCCACTGTACGATACACTTTGACATCATCTGCATAAATTAGACAATTGCTGTTTTTAACACAATCTGGAATGTCATTAATAAGCAATAAGAATAATAAAGGTCCTAGATTACTTCCCTGAGGCACGCCAGAACCACTAGTAAAATACTTTGAACGAATGTTATTGAAAAATACAAAGAACAAACGTTGTCTAAGATAGGAGTGGAAGAAAGCAACTGTTTTGGATCTAAAACCCAGAGTAAACATTTTCTGCAGAAGTATACTGTGATCAACCTTATCAAAAGCTCTTGAAAAATCAAGGTAAATATTTGTAAGGTAAAAATTTTGTCGAATATCGAAAGACTTTTGCCGATATCGAAAAAATTTCGTTCTCAAGTTGTTTTGACATCTAAAATGAGATGAGCTGACTTAGTTGTAGCGTAGATATACTGAGCTATGGTCAGTCTATGGTTGTAGGCTTCTATGCAATAAAATTTTCAATTCTTTAATAAAATTCTTTCAAATCTTCAACAAAAATATACAATTTTCACTAGTATTTGTTTTTTTAATAGCATGTCTTACGATTAATTTAGTTCCGATAATATGATTGTATCGATATTGGAGCTGCATATCGATCTCCATATAGTCTGTACGACCAAAGAAGACATTCTGGCAAGGTGAAATAATGACTCCAACACGATCAATATTGGTTATAAAATTATAAATTTGGTCTCAAATTTTAGAAAACATTCTGCTCTGAGATCAAATTTATAATTTTCGAATCAATATTGACCAAGCTGGAGTCATTCTCCCATCTTGTCAGAATGTAATCTTTGCTTTGCATTATTGAAAGTCAATTTATGCCCATGTGGGTTATTCCTCTTATAAAAGGAGACTAGTACTGTACTGTTTAATAAGATTGTAGTATTACCCATCAATAATTATTTGTTCATTTACTGTATAATAATGGTGGAAAAACAATATTTTTATTTGATTCAAGATTCACGGTATCGGAATAACAAGCCTACCTGTACAATGTAGCGGGTCTGCGTGCCAGAAAGCTTCTTGCCGTTCTTGCGCCACTGGATCTGAGGCTGCGGGTCGCCGCGCGCCGCGCAGAAGAAGGCCGCTATGCCACCCACTTTCACCTGCTGGTTGCGCGGTTTCAACGTGATTTCCGGCGGATCTGTCAAGAGAAACACACAAAAATGGAAAAAATTAGTCAGAGAACACACATGAAATTGTATAATGAAGATACAGTTCAAAATATTAAATTGGAAAAACGTTAAGCAAGAATACACAAACACAGAAAATGAGAGTATTTTTACTTCGAAGAGTGCACCAAATGAAATACGAGTATTTTATCAATTTGAAAAAATATATGGATAAATTAAAGTTGAAAATACTGTATTTGCAGATGGAGCATAGGGATTAGAAATTAGAAATCTTCAACCCAGGATCGGATAAGAAGTGTTAAAAGAATTGATAGGACTCATTAGATAGTACTCTAAGAAGAAAATATAAATACTTCTTCCAGTGTAAAAATAAGGTGTAGGCCTATGTTCAATGTTATCTATCCAATAGAAATGTGTAAAATACTGTTATCAACAGTTCAGCAATAAAAATTTGGATTATCTGAAATTATATTATAGTGACTGATGATGCCTCAAACTATAATTTTTGAAAGTGTGTCTGAGATTCATGTTTATAAGAGATAGTTATACTGTAAATAATACATGGATAGATAAGAGAATATTCATAATGAATTGAGTAAGTAAAAGTTGATCCAGTTCGTTCACTATTTTGTAACAAACTAGTTGTTCTGCAACAAAAACCTTACTTCTACTATAAATCTCCTATACAGTATATTCGAGAGGTCTTGCCTTTTACTAATTAAGCCATTATTTGCAGAATAGGAGTCGTTACGTTGACATAAATTTCATAGAAGATTGCATAAGGTAAGGGTTGGAGCAAGTAACACGTTCCACCCTGTTTTTCAGACAGAATTGACTGCAATTCAATTCCGTGAGGGACCGATAAGAACAAGGAGCTGGTCGGTCTTTGGCAGTGGCGAAATCTGCATATTGCTATGAGCAGAACCGACTGCGTATGACATGTGCTCTGTCTTTGGCCAACACCATAAGAAGTGACCCACGCCTCGAAATGGTCTTGACTAAACCAGCCAGTCACCTCCCTTATCCACAAAAAACCAATGGCTCATTTTTCTGACTGCGAATGTCAACTCCCACTATCCTATGTGGAATATAAAACGGTCTGCTTTGAAGCGACAGAATATATCAGTGACCCTCTATTGCTCAGACACCAATCTTGGTGATTAAATTGTTTATTAGTTGTTTGATAATTTGATTGGGTTCTAATATGATTCGAAAATCTTCAAAGAGAGAAGTTTCAATCCTCAAGAGTTTTGTAACATAGGGAAGGGGATACAAAAACAGTTATGTAAACAGTGAATATTTGAATTCCGTAAGTTTTTATAGAATTGTGATCGAGTAAGAACACTTTAAAGTAAAAATTTAGTCAATTCAAAATCAGATGAACCGAATTCATTCAACACACGAAAAAACATCACCAGAAGTATATTTCATTAACCTTTATTCAATTCATTGTTTATTGTTCAATGCACTGGAATACTGGGATGGAAAACTAGTCCGAGCCTGTACTATGTGCTCATCTCCCATATAAAGTTTAATAGAAATTCAATGTTGGATTCATTATGTAAGAATATTCAATAATCTAAAGCGATTACAAGTTCGAAATGTATTATTCTTGGCCAGAACATTAATCGATTTATTTTAATCAATTGGATACTATAGAATAATATTATTAGTTATATTCACGTTACATGTTTGAAGACATCGGAGTGAACTCTAAAAATTCTTGAGAGCTCTCAAAAGAATCAAACAAGACCGACAAAGATTCTCCAACTTTCATAAAGTAAACAGCAAGAGACCGAGATGTTTGAGACTTTCTTTCCGATTTTCTTTCTTGATTCTGTGTAAATCGAAGAAGTATCGTGAAGAGTGAAATAATTTCTGAAATAAGAATTTTTTCTTCAGAGAAGTTCCGCTTCTCGGTTCTTCATCTCTGTCTTTAATAAATCACACAAGTTTCCGATTATCTTCGAGCGACTCTTTATTGAACAAAGACTTGGTCCATCTGTTTCCTTCCTGCCAGCTCTTGAAAAGTATCTCTCATCATAAGTTTGGCCAAAGAAGATCTTTCTCAAGTGTCGTCTTCTGTCGTTTCACGCTCTTCTCCACGACACAATTCTGTCACGACAATCTTCCAATGTGAAATCAATCGTGCGTTAGATTGTTTTCATTGCTCTTGTTCAAGTTGCACACATTCGAGATTTCTCGATAAATTTTACAAACACTCTTAGTTGGGTGACAGATATTGTCAAATGCCAAATATGATACATTATTTTCTAAGAATTGGAAAGTTTTGGTTTCCTTCAATAATGATTATTCTCAGAAATAGAACGACGATTCTACACAATATTTTTACTCCAAGTTGAATAGGATTTTATTCTTCATTGAATGATTAACTGTAAGTTTATACTTGGTCAAATCTTTACATAGCCTGATAACATTTTTTTTTCTACTGATTAAAGCATAAGTTTATGCAAGATAATTTTCAAGGGTTCAAATCCTGACTTTGATTGTGAGTATCTAAAGAGATGATTCCTTGATGAACTGTCATGTTCATGAAATCAATTCTCAAGATAAAGTTTGGATTATCTTCACATCTTATTAGTCCACCAATACTTGAAGAACGCTTATCAGTGGAAGTTGAATTAGCTGAATCAGAAGAAGGATAAAAAAATAAAACTTATTTATACAGTTGACCTTCTGGTAATGTTTTATCTGTGGTTAACAGTGAATTTGAATTGACGGAATTAATATTATTATGGTTTGTATACCGGTTCAATTTTATTTTAATTGCAGGTTAAACGTATTTATCGTTTCGATTTTCCATTTTCAATTAGATTACCACCATTCTGACCCTCTCATTCTCACATTCACTCCCTCACAACACTCACAGACATACACCTCATTTACTTACGAGTGAGGTATTGGATGTATGAGAAGACGGAGAAGTTGGCTCCTGTAACATTGAAATTGACACAACATTCTCAACACAGGGGAAGAAAAACTGGGAATAACACAGGGGAATGGATAATTGAGAAATTACGATAAGTTTTCGACTCTGACAAATGGTGGAAGCTCTTATAAATTTTCAGGGAGAACTTCAATAAAGAACACTTTTCAATAAAATTTGAATGAAATGTATTTATGGATTCTATTTCAGGATTCGGATTTCATAATATTATATACTTGAATTAAATTGGAATATTTACTGCCGATGCCCTATTTTCCAATATACATTACAAGAATTATATGTTTCAATGAATTATTTTCATCATAATGACTAAAAATTATTAAAATTATCTTATTGACTATGATTATTGCATTATTAATAAGTGAGTTGGAAGTAGTAGGCCTAAGCTGAAATAGAATTGCAATCAGAAAAAAGTTTTTATGGAGAAGCTATACCCTATGCGAAATAGAAACAAACGCATCAGAAAAAAAGTTTGATATATTGATGGATATATTGGAATGTAACAAACCAACTGAAAACATTAAATTTTATAAGAAAAATGTAAAAAACGCCAGTTATTACAATGGATACAACAGTAGGCTACGAGTTCATGCGAGACTACGAGTTAATAAGAGACGATGTTCATTTTTTAGAAATCCATGCATCAGAACAGAGTATTTCCATGCTTAATCGAGTTTTCAGTTTATCACTATTCTATCTCTATTCTATTTCCATTTAATCATGTTGGTATTGTACAATGTAGGCCGGCTTACATGTATCTTACATGTGTGACTATTTTCGAAGACACAATGTTCGCGAAAAATTATGATTGGTGTTCAGGAAGTACGCATCTTGAAAAAGTGGGACACTCAATTTCTCTCTCAAGTCCAATTTTTTCCAATTAACATGATAACTTATTCCTGTTATGTTTGGTGCGTAAAACTACATCATTCCAACCATCGCCTGACAACCAACTATCCTAAAATGCCTTTGTCAAAAGTTGCAACACAAGACGAACATTGTAAAAAGTAGGCGCTTATCATAACCGTAGACCTTGTTCCTTAACTAGTTACGCGACACAACTTTGAAAGATGAACATAGGAGAACGTGGAACACGTAATTTTTGTTTCCCGGCCTTATTCTGCATGCCGTGTAGTGTATGATTATCCGATCAGATGTAGGCCGTGTATATTATAACAAGTTTACTCATGCAAGAAATGAGACAGCATAATGTGACAAGTTTGTCGAGCCTGATTGAATAGAATGCAGGCCGCAGTAGGCTGGTGTTGGTGGTGGGAAGGTGGTGGGGGCGAACATGAAAACGCGAGCATGAAATCGAACGGAGGCAAAACTCTTTCCGATATTGCGGAACATGTAAGCTAAAGAGAGGGTGGGAGGAGGAGAAGAAGGACGAGGTTGAGGAGGAAGTGTAGAGTAGTATTAGAAGGAGGAGGAGGTAGAGAAGGATGTAAGAAGGCGTAGTTGAGAGATAGGCCCAAGAACCGAGCAGGCACGCAGTGTGTACATTATAGCGAGTATTATGTAGTTGGTTACAAGCAGGCTTCTAGACATGATATCGTTGACGTAGTTGCCTTGGGTCGGACAAGAAGTGAGGCTTCAAGTTTTCCAAGGAGTGCGATATTGTAGGAAATAAGGGGAAGTTTTGAAGAGAGAAAGAGAGAGAATCAGGAAGTTCAAACAGAGTTTGAGGAAAGAAGAGAAGTGGTAAGGAGAGGGCAGAAAGTTCTAGGCTAATAGAATAGGCCTGATGTGCATGATTCGCCACACCCTCTGAGCCGGATCTCTTCGTCAATCACACGCAAGATCAGGCACTCACAATCACACTATTTTTCAAATGATAATATGATTTTTCTCTTCCCCTCAATATAGGCCTATATACATTTTAAACGAAGTGAATAACTGACGCAAATAGGTTAAACGGTTTCGTATGTGAAGTAACCTATTGATGTACTCACATAGCATCTATTGTATCTTATTTCTAGGCATAGCTAAATGACAACCCTATCAATTGAAAACATCAGCATCTCTCTTCTTTCTCTTCTTTTTTCTTCTCACTCCAACTTCATCTCCTGGTTTTCTCTCTTATCTCTGCATGTATTTGAGTTCCTCCATCACTCAATCCATCTAATATTCTTATTTCCGATATCTTCACATTTCTCTCTCTTACAAACTCTTTAGAGAGTATCAATCTCTCACTCTCTCTCTCTCTCTCTCTCGTATACACAAACTCCAGCTTTCTCTCCCCTTGCACTCTGTTTCACCAGCTCTCTCTGTCCAGTCGTGTTACGAAAAGTGTTTTCGGGCCGCAGGTGGAAATCGGAGCTTTTTATAGGCACGCCATCGTCTCTACGGCCAGCCATAAAGCCGTGACGGCGCAGTGGTCCCGTCCCGTACTGCATGCAGCCCTTTCGATCCCCATCTACTACACCCCCCGTTCGCCCCTTTTAGTTTCCCAGGGGCAACTCCGGAAAGACCCTTTTAATTGACGCGGGCTTTCGAAAGATACGGAAAAACTACATTGCTTCAATCAGTTTTACAGATCCAGCTCACAACAGCAGCCTCATTTTTATTTCAACTGTGCGCTGTGCGCTCGTCTCCTTTATACAATAAACCGGCTCGTCGCATAAAAGCCAAGTCGCGTAAAACTTGCTCGCTGTCGACATCATCTCGAAGAAGGCGAGCAAGTTAATCGCCGAAATTAAGTTGGGGCTTTTTTGCAACTCGAAAGCCGCCTCATTATTCATAACTCAGCCGGGAGTCATCACGAGGCCCGCCGAGGCTCAGGCTTTAGTGTCATCTGACGAAACAGCCTCTACTTAATTGGATGCGCAGCACTAGGACTTGCACATCAGACAACCTGGCCTAGTCAGTATAAGAACAATCGAAAAGAGAATAGATCTTTCCTAGTCCGGTAGATACTGTCATGGTGCGAGATCATTGGTACAGCCAGATTCCAACTATCAAAATAAATTGAATACGGGCTTGCATGACTCTTTTGAATATTGTTCTTGTCATTTTATTCATCCTTCTTTTCTCATTTAAAGATAATAAAAGTATAAAAGTCATTTCAAAGCCTGTTATATAAATTGTAGAGCCTACAGAACCTTGAGAACTTTTGTTTTAAAAGCTAAATGTTACTATTTCAAACTTAAGTAAAACTGAAAACTGGTGATTCAAATTCTATGCAATATGATTTTTGTTTTTTCAGTGAAGTTCTAAGACCTTCATGTCCTTTCATAAACAAACCTCATAAACCTAAAACAATGGACTAATTAGTATTATATATGATGAGAAGATGGATCACTTTAAAACATGTTGGATATGTGTTTCAATCCTATTTCAATCTCGTTAATAAATTGTAGATGTTGAATATCATCTTGATAATTTTTAAAGGTCATAATAAATTACTAGTCTACAAGGTATGCTGAAACTTAGAATAAAGGAGTAGATCAATTTTATAATACATTCAGTAATACATTTAAGTAACACATTTTTAAGTAATACACGAAAGTAATACATTCGAACAGGAGAAAATTCTCAGCGAAGAAGTATATAAGATGTTATTCTTTTCTGGCTGTTCGGGAGAAACTGAGCGAATCTTTGCTAGTCCATTGCCCAACTAAACGGCACAACAGATCAGAACGATTGATGTCAGCAGCAGCCCTGTCTGCCTGATAATGCGGAAATACTCTGCTTTTGTCCAAATGCATAATTGATAGCCAGTTATTAAGGATGTCTATTAGGGTAGGATGATAAGCGGTTGCTACACTTGACTCCAGGCTTCACAAGGCTGCTGAATTGAATCTATATTTATGTCGAGAGGGTGGCTGGTGTTGAACTGTAGCTCAGAGACAGTAAAAGATGAAGGTGGGGAAGTAGAAGAGGGAGAGAGATAGAAAAAAGATGGTGAACAATTAGAAGATGGAAAAGATTATAGAAGGAAGGGAAATCATGAATAGGGGATAAATTATGAAAGAATCTGTAAGGGAGGTGGATGATAATGGAGATTGAAACTGGAATAAAATAAAAGAGGGAGGAGAAAAACATGTAATAGAAAGGAGAGGAAAAATAATATTAACTGAGGAGGAAAAAGTTGAAGTATTCTAATTGAAGAACGATGACAAGATAAAGAGGAGAGAGGTAGGAAGAGAAGAGAAATATACAAACTAAGAGGAATATAAAATAAATAAATATGACAAAAAAAGTGATAGAAGAGAAACGAGACAAGAGAAAAAAATGAAAGGGAATTGAAAAAAAATTCCAAGGCTAACTAAAAAGTGGGGAAATTCACATTGAATATTAAGAGATAATAAAAAAAAACAGGTGGAAATGAATTATAAATTAACAGAAGAGCTTGAGATAGATAGATTGGAAAGAACCGGGAGTGGAAGAAAAAATGTGGAAAGTGTAAGATGATATCTTGAAAAAATCTAGAGAATTGAAGTGGAACCGAAAAATAGTGAATTTTTTTTCGAAAACCGACAAAATGTTGGAGTTTAGGAATGGTGAGGGGGAGAAGGGATAGAAGGGAGGTGTCAAGGAAAATGAAGAAGAACGAGCAGAAAAGAGCTTTTGTCGGCAGCGTCTTACACAATTTATCATCGGAAAAGCTGAATAATTTATCAAGAAAATATTTTGCTCGGGTGTTCATTTAAGGCGTGGGGGACGACAATGCAGAAAGAATAATAATCATAATAAGGAACAGCCGGTAGGGTGGGACCAACCCTCCACATCATACCTTGCACCCTTTGGAGGCGACTCTTTTTTCGTCGTTGTTTACCTTGTAATTAATGGGGGTGCGCGATCTTCCGGAAGGAGACCCGCTTCCCGCCTATTGTCACCAACTTATTGACGTAGCCGCGGCTCCAGACTTGTCTCCAGAATCTGGAAATTGCTTCAATTACGCCTCATTGTCCTTTGCGACCAAAGTTTCTCTCCACGCCATTTATCAAGATGGGCGAAAGAATTAGGGAACAAAATTGCGAGTATTATGTTCTCGAAGTATTCTATGATAGGAGGAGTCTATTGAGTATCCGTATCCGTAAAAAATAGAGCGCTTCAAGATGACGTCAAATCAAATTTTGACGTTGGCTCATTGCACCTGCTCTGACAATCTACTGAGGTCAAGTTCAAACGAATTTTCAAGTGAGAATATATAGATCGAATATACTAGATCAAATCTATAGACGGAAAGTCAATTATTTTATTGACATACAATATACCATTGAATTACACGGAAAATTTCAGATTTTAGTTTCAACATTGAGAATGGAATTCATATTATGTGTTTGTTTTGATATTCGTTTATCGTTTTTGCTAACTAAGAAGTGGGGATTGGTTTCTCTTTCAATTCTAATAGGTTAGTTATCAATGTGTTTAAATTGAGTTATGGTGTCAAGAAGAAGACCGAGACTTGGGAGGTCAATTACAAGTGATTGTCTAAAAGCGCCTGTAATTCATCAATAACTGATTATCTAGTCAATCATAAGTAATAAACTTCCAAAGTGTTGGTCAACTTGTTCAAAAAAGTTAGAAGAGCAGTTTATAATATTATTAAAAATTATAATCTTATCAAATGTACAACTATTCTGTATGATTGAAATGTTTGAACAAATACAGGAAAGAAGAAGGATGGAATGTCAAGATAACAGCTAAACAAGCACATATATTCCACAACAATTGATAAGGCTAGAGGCAAAAGTAAATCTGGGATGAAATGTTATTATTAGGATGGTAGAGAATAAAATTTCGAAATAATAACTCTCTGACGTACAATACAACACAAAAACAGCGATATAAGCCATAAACTCAATCGAAATGTTTTTCAATTTTTCCCTAATCTAGCATGGAAAAACCTATCCGCAAACTTTACAACGCAAATATCCTATAAACTAATTGCTTTCCGGGATATTCTTGTCGGTATTAGAAAAGTGCACTATATTTTGCAGATTAAGACCGTACGGTGAATCGGGAACTTGATAAATGGAGCAATATTCTCTTTTGAGGGCAGAACGGGCGGGAACTGGGCAGGCAACTTATTCTACAGCCGGTGAACGTAGACTAAACGTATTAGACCACAGCGGCTGCTTGCAAGCCGGAACTTTATCGTTTCCGAACGTATTCTAATTAGAAATTGAATTCATATGTGTTTGTGTGTGAGTTCCGGTGAATATTGAGATAGTAGCCTAGCTTGTGAGCAGCCAGTTGCGGAAATCCGATTTCATTATTTTGTGTTTCTCTAATCTCCCTTTGCACTAATAACACTTGCTACTATACTATTCATTGTGTATGATTACCGGATTTGTACTAAACCACCCGCAGATAATTCAATTGCATTGTTATAAACATTGTTCAATTGTTTCTTGTATTATTTTACTTTATGAGTTCAAAAATTTTATCAAATCCTCTATTATTCAACTAACGAACAAAGCTATGGCTTAACGAAGTGGAATAGGTTCAATATCGTGTATATCTATTACTGTAAGTTTATGTGAAATTGTATTAGACTAGTTACTTAAAGACAATAATGGGATGAACTATTAAATAGGAAACTATGGTCTATGAATGTTTCAGGAATACCTAGATTGTATAAATTTATTCATATGATTTAGGGGTCCCAGCGTTCATACAATTTGAAGAGCATATCGATGGCATAAATGTTAGAATAGGTGTAGGAAATATCTTCTTAAACTGCGAATAATTTGCACTTTTTTTATTTTTAATGCTAACTTGAATGTATTCTCATCAAGAGAAAAGTCGTAATAATGATTTGACCGATTAAATAATCAATTATCATACAGGAAGGAATATCGATTATACTCGTTGAAAGTATCCTATCCATCCTCTACCATCATTCAATCGTCCTACTGTAACTGTCTAGTCTATTTTTTCTTTAGAGCAATTCGATGTTTCAATCGATACAACAATATTTCCCGGCGTGTTTACTTTCGATTAGAAAGGTAAATAGCAGGGAGAAGTTGCAGTTGAAAATCGTTTTCCGACTCGTTTACCCATCTTGCCAGTTGACCGAGGATACAAGTGTAGCAAGACGATGTTTTTTCCGAGATAGAAAAAACTGTCGGAAGAAGAAGAGACTGGTTGGTGCGGTGCGTTGCGGACCGTGTGACGGTGTAATCCCGCCGTGACAGTGTGGCAGCGGGCATCAAAGAAAGATTATCTGTGTGCTATGCGTGGGGGGGGGGAGTGGAGGGGCCCTCCTTGTGTGTACTGCAGGTGGAAAGGACGGAGCAGACCCGAGGGAAAGACTTTTTGCCAGGAGTCCCGTAATTGATACATCGGGCACAGCGGGGGAATCCATTCTAATATCGTGACATGTTAATCCCCCTGCCCCATGCCATTAATTCTCACCCACTGCTACCAGTCGTGGGGAAATTCCATACACAGCTATTTCCCTGCTCGCTGTCTCTACTTTGCAGATCGAGCGTATGTTATTTCGCTAAGCTGCTCTACCAACTCACCCTCTAATCGCATTTATTATAAGAGAAAACCGACCGGGCCAGACTTAGTCGAATGACACAGGTGAATCCACTTCTGTGACGTCTATAATTCATATCCGATACCTTCCATTTCTATTACTGTCTACCCTTACCCAACACGCTGCCTCTTGCTCTCATAGGATCACTAATATTTTTTTGATTCTTTGCAGCGTCCGTCCTTCTCGACTAAGCCGGCGATTATTCTTTTTTTCATCTTGATGCGAAATTGAAACTGCCGGTCGATTAGTTTTTAATGAGACACGGGATTACCACTGACTTTGAAGCTTTTCTCTTTCTGCAATTCTCATGTTTTCCATTTTTCAACGGTGGCAGTTTTGCTCTTGTTACAACAATCTCTTCTAGAATTAACTCAGTATGGAATGAGAGGAATTCAATGTTTTAGTTGTCTAGTTTTACTTGGATAATCACATGGAATTATGTTCGAGAATGCAATTAATGTCAAAATATAATTAATCATTTTTCTTCAAGAAAGTGTTCAATTATCTTTCATTTTCATTATAAATTGATCAGAGGTGTACATTATATTCATACTTCTGCATTGGATTCGTCACGATCCTCATCAATTATTATTGACAGGATTGTCATCCTGGAATTTATGTTGAATAACATTGTTATTTACAGTGATTGGATTCAATTTTTTTTCGTGCCTTGCATTCCCCCTCACTTTTATAATTACTGTAATGAAGAAAAATATTTATTCTAGTCTAATTCTCTGAAAATTTAGCTCTGGTTGATTCAGAATTCCATAAATTCAATTAGTTGATGAAGACTTATTCATTCACAATGAATTCAGCAGACGTATGTATGAATTCATCAGAAATGCTTGTTTTATTTAAAAAATCGATAGAATTTGTAAGAGCTTGCCCTGAATAATATTTCCAAATCGTACGAAGCAACCTTGAAAAGATATCAAATGTGGATGAAAATTTGTGCACTAGTGATGGGAGTGTGGGGAGGAACAGTGGAGTGTACTTTTGGAAACCGCATCCTACTATTGGAATGATTGAGATTGTTGGTGGGAGAGGGTTCAAGGCACAAGTGGCAGGACTCGTCGTTGAGTTTATGAATTTTCATATATTCATGTGAAAATACAAACACGTTCCGTTCTTCAAGAGAGGCTGGCACTGCTGATAATGACACACGATTCGTCCGGCTGTGTGACAGAGAAGGGATGCAAACGATTGTGGATGAGAGAGGGAGAAAGAGATATGTGAGAATGTGTGTGAGGAAGAGAGATTGAGGTGAAAGATAGAGAAAGTTTAGTGTGCCTATTACACTGCCAATCGATACCAACCGTCGCCTGCAACAGCAAAGCAATATTTGTCCAAACATGCACGATGTACTTATATGTAGTTTTGCCAGACAAACATCAACTTAAATTCCGTGCAACATCCTTTTCAGAACGATAGAAACTGAGTACGACTGCTTCAGTCATCGTTCTCACTTGCACTTAATTATTTATCAAATCAGAAAATGTCACTGTCGAGCAAGGACTTTTTCTGAGGCCACCTCAGTTGTGTAAAACTACAATATTATCCTAAATTTCAGTATTATTCGTCCATATCACTATTTTACATCCAAGTCTAAATTCCAGTACTGTCCACTAATTCAAATATTTTTCACCTATTCCTAATTATTTATAGTATCAGTTACTGCTTAGCAAGGATTTCCTGTATTTAAACTTAGTCTCTTAGGCCTCCTCAGTTCTGATTTTGAAATAAGACAATTTTTTCGAAGATCTGGACTTTGGGCTGATACAAATACCCAATTAAATTCACTGCACCTTCCGTATAGTTTTTCAAAACATTTTCATCACTTCCTACTGCGATTTCAATGACCAATATTTATAATATAATATTGTATATAATATATTTATATTATAATATTTATTTAATATATTATATATATAAAATAATCAGATTTTTAATTTTCTGTATAAATTCTATGCAGGAGTTTCACAAATTCGATGTTAAAATTTCATGAATTTCAAATCACTATTTTGAAAAACAAAAAAGGAAGCTGGCAGAATGTCATGCATGGGAGCGTGATTGCATTCTCAACGTACATTAGAAATCTTCAGTTGAGTCTTCCACCATCAGAATTCTCCTTCTTTTGATTGAAGTGTATCCTCAATGTATTGAAGTGAAGCATATACTCTTACATGATACCGGAAATTATTTAATAAACTATTTCCTAAGGACTGTTTAAATGCCATCTTAACCATTACAAGAAATCCTTTTTCATTGATCGCGTTGATCACTGAACAGCCACAACCTTCTGCAAGAGAAACTACGAATTGGAGATAAGAGGAAGAAGAGTAAGACGACCCGCTTAATCTGTCCGGTTATCCGTTGCACCGATATTATTCCGTACGTTTTATATCCATGAGGCTTTCGCTGTTGGGCCTTTCGCTGTAGGGGCGAAGATGGCAGCAAACGTAGCATGACGGGATCGTGGTCCGGGAGGGAGTGGGGTGTGATGGGTTGGGGGAAGTTTTCAGCAATCAGTTCACGTGCGAGCTACGTGCCCAGCACGTGCTCGTGCCGGTGTATGGCCGCCTGGGAGACAGGTGCGCCCTACACGCCTTCGACATGTTGCTCACCTTTCTTACTTATACCTACCCTGACCTCGTCCCCCACCCACCACCATCACATAGAAACAGGGACCAATCGACATTCGATAATCCTCTTCACGTTTTATTGCCACCAAATATAAAGAAAGCTAGAGTACTCCAAGTAAAATTGGGACACACTTGTGATAATATATCTTGGTTTGTTAAGACTGTGGATGAATAGATTGCACCGGATTTGTAGTTTAAAAAAAAGTTTAAATGGATCTACGAATCAAAGGTTGGGTCATTTGTGCACTGAAAAATTGCAAACAATTTTCCCCTTTGATCAACTATTTTCTTCGATAAATGGAAGGGATGGCAACAATATATTGAGTTTTCTAACAAATTAAATCATTCCCAATAAACTAGATCATAAAACACCTAATACACCATAAAAACACCCGATTTTACTATTTTTTGCTTCTTTTGAATAAAATTAAAATTAAAAATATAGATTGTCTTTCCATAACAATAATTTTAATAGAATATTTCCTTGATCAAATTCAATAATGACATATATTTTGAGAAGAATATATAAACTCCAGGATAAACTTTGTTTTTAAAGAAACATAAACCCAACCTGTAATAACACACAATTACTAATGATTGGGTTCCAAGCATTGAATTTTTTGTTGCTTACACAAAAATTTTTTACATTTATTCAACTCCATAACTCATGCAAAAATGATGTAAACAATATTGATTGGAAAATTTGAGCCGAAGCTTGGAACAGGAGCTCTAACTAGATGTTGTAGGATTCAGACCGGAAGCTGTAGCTAATGTCGTGCAGTGTCGATGTTGACACAGTCCCTGCCAAGTTCCGGTCGCAAAGTCGGCGGCCGAATACAGCAGCAGACCTTTCAACTCTCAACCCTCTTCAGCCAGACTCGGAAAGTTGTAGGAACGGGACCGAGCCTAGTTTCCAGACGAGAGGAGAAGCAACTTGCAAAGATGTCGGCTCTGAAAAGCCGTCTGGGAGACGAGACTCGAGTCTGGCAACTTGATTGCGGCTACGGAACAACGCAACGCATGGCTTCCCCTGCAACTGCTATTCCCCAAGGCAACGTTCAACATCTTGGTCCAACAAATAGTCAGGCATTGTTGCTGAATAATCGCCGCTGACTGACGACATGTCCAATTCGTATGTGAAGTCCTGGAGGAAATACAAGTTTCTGTTTCTTCCATCACAGAGGTTCTTGATCTTTGGTCCAGTGTATGTCAACAGTAGAGTTTGTTACTTTTCATCATTGATCATTTATTCTTGGATAAATAATAAGTAGGATTGCATTGGAAAACCCCTCTACTCTTAGAATACTCATTGTCAAGCTTTTAAATAATTTAATCCAATTATAGCTTCAAACTTATATGTTTGTTTTGAGAAAAAGAGGTCCCAGAAGGAAAAACTAGTTCTGGTTCTTGAATCTGGAAACACATAATATATGAATGTCTCGAAGAGATTACAATTTCAGGTCACCTAAAAAATAAATCGGTTGAACCAAAGTTCTAATACAAATACGGTTTTTAATTGGGTCAAGTAATAAGTTACTTCCAATCACATAATGTTCAAATCCTGATGTTTATTTCGCTGCAGAGAAATTGAGTAACAATTTGAGTAACTAAACCAATCTAGCAATTAATGAAAAGATCTAGCAATACTGATGATACCATCAGCGATTCAAATTCGATCAAATAACCAACCGATTAGTCGAAACACCTCTAGCCTACTTCCAAAACTGATAGATACTGTACATAGACTGGATTATCGATTTGAAACTGGTGACAAATCGTAGTGGGCGTTGAATTAGAATGTTCGCCTGGAGTGGATGTGGTTCAGCCCATAACACTAATCCACGATAGTTTGGACTCGGTTTGATTGCAAATGGGATCTCAGTCTCAGAGCACTAACCTCATCACAGTATACCCCTCATTTCATGTATACTTCAAACTGATGTGTATTATACACTATACTGACGTGTATTATTCAAATTAGTGTATATTGTATACAGTTTACGCAAATATTCACCTCAAATCACATTTGCCAGACATTGGAGACCTCATCGGTTATATGATAGCTATAATGCACTGTACAGTTCATTTGGCACTCCAATATTCTTCTAGTTGTTTGGATGAAGCATGATCACATTATCATTACCGCCTGTAGCCAAGTGTTCTTCTAATATGGGAAAACAACATGACTACTATTTTCGTTATCAAACGAGTGATGTGGTTACTATTCAGAATGATCTTTTGGGAAATACAAGTATGAGAGCTCTTGTTTCTGTTTTAGAATTCTGTTCACATAAAGTTTCTTCAAGATTATTGTCAACAGCAATGATGTCCAGTCCTTAGTAAAGCAACTTGATAACGCCTAACCAAAAAGCCTACCAAATACAAAAACAATAGTACTTTATCAGCTTGTGACAAGACAAGTCAGGTTTTACCTAAAAGACGTAGCCTATTGTTAGTAGAATAAGCATGTGTAGCAATAAGACCCACTGTGTGAATAGCGGCGGGAAAGAAAAGCGATTGTTGTCTCCTGGGAGTCTCCCGTTGCCATGGCAACTGAGATTTGACTCAATAATTTAGAAGGCAACGCCATTCCATTCGGCGACAAATCCTCTATAAACAGCGGCACATATGAAAATAGGTCCGCATCCTACCTAACAATTGCTTAATTATACAAACAATTGCTCGTTCACTTGTACCAAAATTTTATATTATTGAATGGAATTTATCCTATCTCAGTAAAGTTGGTAACTTTCACTTACCATAAAGATAATAAATTTATTCTTGTTAACTGCAGTTAGCCAGCATTTCTATAATCAGTGTAATTCAATCAGCATCTTATTAAATTCCTTGTTTCTCACGATCCTTCTTGAAATTATCAATTCTCACGACAGATTTTAGACGCCAGAAGTATGCTGATTTGGTCTAATATCTGTACATTAATCCCGACTTAGCAAGAGGGAAATTACTCTCCTAGTTTCTATCTCCCTTGAATATATCACTTACCTTGTTTACTGAGCAGAAAGAGAGTGGGCAGTGAGAAATTGCAAGTGATCGGGTAAATATTTGTAATTATGCTGGTGAACATGACTAGTCTGGGAGCCTCTAAAGAGTTGAGAGAATTTTGATTCGATCTCCAGCCGTCATAGTGCTAACTATAACTTTGATTTGACTTCGTTCCAGTAAAATGTTTTCTAATGGGGGGAGGGCGGAGATTCTCATTCTCACCAGGAGAAGTCCGTTTAAATCAATTCAATTGATTAACATTATTATTTAGAATCGGATACCTATATTTGAAGTAACTTGGATTTAATTGGGAAAGTACCCCTTAGAAACCTATTATGTTTAGTAACTGGATAGTTTGATCATTTATTATGACGGTTGGTTGTCTCTGTATTGAAGCTGCTCTATTATACCTCCAAAACCCTTAGGGTATGTATATGAATACATTTTTAATGAATAAAATTCTATTATTTGATTGTTTTAAAATTAATTCTCTTCACAGAAAATGGTGAATTGTATTCATTTGATGATTTACCTAGATCATCAAGTGAATACAATCTCTTTAGACATTGTTGATTATTATGTTTCTAATTCTGTTGTAAATTTGTCTCCAGGTTTCTGTATTGGGCTGAGAATTTCCATTGTAAAAGGGCCAGCGACTTCATCCTTCTATGGGCGGAGTCGTGCGACATCGAACGCTGATGTGGAGAGAATAACTCCTTTTGGATCTGTCGTCGCGACGCCTTGATTATTCCTGGAGGAATGATCATCCTCATCCTTCATCCATCTCCGCCAGGAACTGCGGACATCGCGACGGCACTCTCAAGACGAGTAATTTGTCTTTCCCCATCAGAATTCAATGTGCCCCTTAAAGTTTTGGTCTCTTAAAGACATGGATTAACGTTAACTGATTAACTTGGTATCTTAAAGATAGATTGAAGAAAGTTGGAAACACAGTATTGGATATTTTATTTAGATTTAAATATTTGAATATAGAGACAATCAATCGTCAAAAATGCTTATTATTTCGAATTCCTCACCACAAAAGTAGAATTAGAGAATTCACTGATCACCCCACCACCATCGGGGTCTTGCACGATTTCCAAACTTAATTATAGTTGTCTGAGAATCTAGGTTCTCTAAAAGACACTATACACTTTATACAAATAGTAGAATAAATAAGAGGCTTCTGGAGCAGTGGGAATTCTGGCACACAGGTTTTGGCGCCAAACCTAACCTAACCTAAGTTTTTGGCGTCTAACCTTGGCGTCTAAGTTGGGTGGCTCGTTGGAGGAGTGATAAAGCGCGCGGTCTGATAACCAGGTGGACCCTGGTTCGAATCCCAAGCGGAGAACAATTTTTGACCACAGCACAATCACATAGATACGACCACCCCGTCTTTCGGAGGAGACGATGAGCCGTCGGTCCCGACTACCTAAAAAGTAGTCGTCATCTATCATCCATTTCATTACCCACGCACAAGCCTATGAGCTTATGTGGGCTTCACCCTCATAAACAAACAAACCTAACCCTACCCCTCTTCAGCCCCACTCCCCCCGCCACTTCTTCAGCCGCCCCCCCAAAAAAAACTTTAAAAAAACCCCAAGGTCATTTCCCCCAGCCCAAGGTCACCTATGACGTCATAACCTAACCTAACCCAACTTTTTGGATTCTAACCTAAAAAACTTGGAAAAAACCAAGAATAACCCCCAAGGTCATTGCCCCCAGCCCAAGTTCACCGCCCAAGGTCACCTATGACGTCATAACCTAACCTAACCTAACTTTTTGGGTCTAACCTAACTTTTTGGATTCTAACCCAACTTTTTGGATTCTAACCCAACTTTTTGGGTTCTAACCTAACCTAACCTAAGTTTTGAGTATCTAACCAAACCTAAATACCATATGTTTTGATCCCATTCCAGATGACGTCTATCAGCTGTACATGAATACCTTTAATAGTAGACCAATAATCAGATATCCATTGTGGTGTAGTGGTTAGCTACGTCGCTTTCCATGCTGTAGGCCCGGGGTTCAAATCTTTAGGGTTACAGATTTTTGAGGTAAGTGGTATACAGGGTAGTATACCATAAATTTCTATGCTAAGGGTCCTGGGTTCAAATCTCAGTAGGGTCAAGTATGCCATAAATTTCTATGCTAGGGGTCCTGGGTTCAATTTTGTTGTATGGTTTAAGGAACTGTTGTAAGGTTCAAGCACTACTGTAGGTATCTAGGTTGAAGTATACATCATAATGTATATCTTTTGCTATTTTAGTGGATGACAGTTGACAGTTGAATGTTTCTTAACTTTTTTCAAGATTGTTGAACCATAATCAATCAACGATAGAATAGTGAACTTCAAGTGATTGGTTAATTTTATGTTGATAATAAGAATATTTTTTAGAAAGTTAAAATAAGTCCACTTCTATTCAGTATTGTCCCAAGTTGAGTTTCTAAATGCTGGGTCAAATATCATAGGTTAGTGAATACTGACAGATCTGTTTTAAAATAGCCCTTACTAGTTGTCTATTAGCCTAGTAATACCATTCAAAAACATGCCCAAGTTCATCGAGTAGAAATTGCTCGACACTAAAAAAACAGTTCATAGTATCTCTCATTCACTGACATAGATTCTCATTATATTATAATATAAAAAAAGGACACAACAGTAAAGGTTATAAAATGAGTTGGTAGATAAATATGAGAATGGACCACAACGAAATAATTCTTTATTAGAATGAGATGAGACTATAGAGAGATGGGTGATATTAAAAAGTTGAGTTGAAGAGGAAAATGAGAGAAACAGAAGAAATAGACTAAAAAGAGATAATTAGCTTTGGTTCTTCTTAATCACATGTCATTATAGCGTTCCCTCCTGGAGGCGCAATATTAAAGAATTTTAAACAGCCGGCTGTCATCAATCTGTTCAGGGAGTAATAAAGGGTGAGAGAAAGAGATAAAGGAAAATAATGGATGAAGAAAGAGAAAGACAGAGAAGTCCGCAAAAGTTATCAGCAGTAGAATCTACACATAGGAAACCCCTCTGCCTGTGCAAGAGAGAAGATTTTATTTAACCAGAACCGGTAGGGGATTGCGATTATTATTCAGGCCAGGAAAAGCAATGAGATCTATGAAAGCTGTATCTTTTGATGTTGAAAACACAGTTTTCACAGAGTATATTAATTCGTAATGTGCTTCCAAATGAAAAACTGCACAACCATCTATAATAATCAAGTTGAATGAGTACGTTCATATCAAATTTATGAAGCTTCTATGTTCCAAATATAATATGAACTATAAAACCCAGTAAACATGGAATAATCTTAGTAATCTAGAGAGAAATTATGCTGAGGGTAACTTGGGCCTTTAAAATGTACATCAGTCCTGTAATATTACATTTTTCCTGGAAATCGTCCACTTTTTCAGGCGTGGAACTGTATGACTTTTAAACATGGTGAACATTATTTGAAATTGCAAGCGAAGAAGCAGTTCATCATCCAACTTAATAATATCCATACCAATTCAGAGATCCACTTTGTTGTTTTCCATCCAGTTTTTGAAATGATGACAGTGAGTTTCCAAAGTGATTCATTGAAGAAGTTTGAATTGTGCATTAAATTTCAGAGCAAAATTGAGGAAAAAAGGGAAATAAGTGTATACTTCTTATGGCTTTTTATTAGTTGTGGACTCTTACCAGTTAGGTTCCATCTCGCCATTCTCGCCTCATTTTTATGAACTGAAATAATGTATGAATAGAAAAAAAAAGATTACGAATAGTACCAATGTTTTGAATTCCTTAAAAATCATGTATTGACGAGTTTTAAATAAAAACTCATTCCGTATTTGAACAAGATTGTCTCAAAAAATGAACGGAGGTATTTCAGAACCTCGATTAATGAATTCTTGCAAATTAAGTGGCACACGGTGCAAGAAAACGAGTGAGACATTTGAAGAGCCGGCCCAACAGACGTGATTAGAGATTGACTGAACGAGTTGGCCATTTGTATTTATGAGTGGCTGCCGTGATTGTAAACGGAAGAGCCCTGGCGGTCGATGTTTTGTCAGTGGCAAAACAAAACTGAATCGAAGAAGAAAAGGAAGTGTCAGAAAATAAAAGAACAGAAGATTAGGGTGGTAGGGAGAGGGTTTGTAGGCAGCAATATGATGACAAAATGGGGCTTGCAGCAAAGGCCTAGATTAAGTCTAGGATTAAATGCCGGCTCTTGTTGTATAGTATGTTCAAGCAAAAAAGACATTCTGGCAAGAAGGGAAAATTACTCCAGCTCGGCCAACATTGGTTCAACATTTATGAATTTGGTATAAAATTGTACAGAAGAAATATTTCCTATGATTTGAGACTAAATTTATAATTGTTGATCCAATATTGACCGAGCTGGAGTCACTATCCCATCTTGCTAGAATGTCTTCTTTGCTTGGTCAGACTATATTCCGATCATTATTCGTCTGCACAACTAGATCTCGGCCCTTGGCTAGAGACACGCGAGCTAATAATTGCCTCCTCTTCTAATTGCTTTCCGCCAACGGCCAAGGACCCACAGACCGACCTTGCACAATATCCAAAACATGGTCAAGCAACATTTCACCTGCTTTTTATCACCCAGACTTTTCGTATAGGGCCTATTTAAAACCTTGTTCAACTTTTTCAAGTTCCTTTCATTTTCTTTCCTTGCTCCTATACCTCTGCATTTTCTCGTTTATCGTTCTTTTTTCTACACCTCCCTACTTTCTCTTTCCTTTCTCCCATTCTCACCAATCATTGTTTTCGTTTTTTCTTATTCAAAATTGTATTTTCCTGTTCATTTCCGATAATTTATCACTGTTTCTCTTCCTTCTCTAAAATACTCAATGAGATAGATACTAATGCAACCAAATAAATATGTGATCACTTCAAGGGAAACCCCAAGCGATTCATCACCTTTCTAATTTAAATAGTAGGCATTTACATCCAAATGTGGGGAAAACATTCAAACTGTCAATTGTATTTTTGTAAAAAAAACAATGAATTTCAATAAAGAACAATCACATAACAATTGTTATTAAAACTTTCTCGGAAAAGCGAAATAACTTGCTCTAGAGTGAAGCCGAACCAAACATGTTCTATACCCTGCAGGCACCACATATTTGTTTAGGTATTCATAAATGATTTCGAAAACTCACATTATTCTCCAAATGACGAATCATCCACTCTTTTTAGATGGCTTCAAGATAAGCTAAGGTTGTCAAAAACTATTAGAAGCCTCAATACAAGGAACTTTTAATTTAAAAGTGTGAGTTTCAGATTATCTGAGACTTATTCTATTCTGCTATTTCTGTAGTACAGGTCAAAACTGAACAATTTGAAAACGACTTAGCTTAAAATAAATACTATATTATTCCAGACACTATCAGTATCACTGTCATAATTGAGCATGGTCACTATACATGGTTTCAAATAATCATGACTCTATGATTGTTTTTTACTACACTCTTTCCCTCACTCACCCGGTCTCATAGTGAGCGAGAATAGACAGAGAGGATGGATGAGAGTGTGTGAGGCCATGGCACACCGCACACAACGATGCTGGTATAGTCTGTCCAAGCAAACAAGACATTCTGTCAAGATGGGAAAATGACTCTAGCTCGGACAATATTGGTTCAACAATTTTAAATTCAGTCTCAAATAGTAGGAAACATTCTAATCTACAATTTGTGACCGGATTGATAATTTTTTAACCAATAATGAACGAGCTGAAGTCATTTTCCCATCTAGCCAGAATGTCTTCTTTGCTTGGAAAGACTATAGCACAGCAGCAGTCGTCCCTTAATAGGGTATAACAGGTAGACAAGAGAATGCTTTCAGGGCTTGTTCGTGTGACACGATCAGAGGCGGCGCGGCGCGATGAGGCGAGGCGAGGCAAGGCGCTGGGTCACAAGTAAGGAGGAGGCGACGTACTGCATGAGTATCGCCGTTTTATTATTAGTTTTGGACGCCTACCCCCCTCCTCACACAATTCAACCCTCCCAAACCCCTCTCCAACAGCCACCACGTCTTGGAATCAATTTTGGCCTACTGTTTCAGCTACTCGGACTAAATTCGCTGCACACAAGATACGATCCAAACGATCATAGAGAGAGTGGAGAGTCTAGTCATCTGATTTCTTGTAATCAGAAAATATCAGTGGGATGATATTGGTTTCGCCTGGAGTTTTTCTCTCAAATATGTTGTGTGAAAGATCTATTATTTTCCTACTACAGATAGAATAAAACACTAATGATAGATAAAATATAGATATGAAAGATGTATATCCACAATATTCATATCGGCACTTTTGACAGAAATTGAAAATTTGAACATAACCATCTACTCTGAGAATGTGCCTAAAACTAGGAATCAAAACGTTTTGGGCAATTGCATGTTTGTTCATTCCTAATTGTTGTATTTACTCGAATTGATAAATAAATAAAAGGATGAATGAATAATCAATCAAAAGGTTAATCAGGGGGGTAACTATCAATTCAGTGGCTAATGAGTTGTAGTGATATTTTATTCTTTGTATTTTCATGGCGAAACTATTGTTCCTTAAATCCTTTTACAGTAAGTCGAGAATATTTTCTTCTCTTGATTCACATATTTCATTTAATTATGAAAAAAAACTAATGTAAAAGAATAGGCCTAACCGCCTAACTCTCGTCATTGAATGGAAATACTCAGTTCTTAATACTGTATCAATTTTGCTCTAGGTTATCCTAATTTTTATCATGAAAGTTTTGATCGGATAAAGTAACAGTTTATTGTAGCAGGCTCAATCAACCTCTAAACATACTTAAATCTTTAAAATACAATGTAACCGGAACACCAACTCGCAAGTGAATGAAGATTTCAAATCTTTCCCTTATCACAAATCGTTGCAAGAATATAGCTTCAGGGACTTGGTTACTAAACGGGAGATAATACTTTTCTTGTAAGCAGTCGGTAACAACGATCGATGGTTACTGTTACTGTATTGCAGTAATCTCTCTTTGAAATTCAGGTAGAAAAGCTCACCCACGAGCAATAATAAGATTCTTAAAAGCTTTATCGAAGAAAAAGTATTTGCATCTTTGTTGGGAATCAAGACAACAAAGCATTAGAATTTACAAAAGATTGAAACTTTTTATCCACTCAGTAATGCATGCTCTATTGAACGCAGATGTTTACTAGTTTCTTTGGAAGAGATTTTCTAAATCGTTCAATTCTTGAGAGATGGCCCTCTGGATAAAGTATAAGAACATAAAAAAGCTTACTTCATGAATATTCATGTTTCAGAGATGTGTAAGACTCGAAGTTTCTTCATTTCTATATTATATTCAAAAGAAGCACTAGTTTAAAGAAACTCACCAATGAACAATACTGTAAACAATAATAAAAAACAATATTGTATGTAGGCCTATGATACTGTACTTCAATGGGGACATACATCAAATCAAGAAATACGAGAAAGTATCATACAGCAAACTTTTTTCAAAAGTGGAAGCTGATAACACTAAATCTGGAATTCTCAGAGAGAAAATTACAAGTGACAGTAGACGAAATGAAGTGGAACGGCGACATATTCGAAGATAAAATCGAGCCGAGAAGAGACTATCACTCGCATTTTGAAATAACTGCAGAGCGAAGATCAAAATCCTCTTCCCGGTGGAGTAAGTAAGAATGAATCTTTGGCTTAGATGTGATGGAGACTGGATTTGGTGTGTGTTGGTGTGTGAGTATGTGGCGTGGCGTAGGTGCCCATAAATTTCATTTACGTATTGGTATTGGCCACACGGCTTGGGTATCCGCTAAAGTCAGCCATAAAGCCACACAAAAGTTTCTTTCTTCTGGCTTTAGGGACTGTGTTGGAGGTGGAGGGGAGGGGTGGCCACATTTACTGCAGCTCACATAGCAAACAAAGCTATATAGACTGTATTATGGACATGGTGCTGATGTATTTGTATATATTTCATACACTGATTGTCATACGTATATGTAGAAGCTCACTATGAGTCACACCAGTATGAGAAAACAGAAAAAAAGGAAAGATTAAAATCATGGAAGTTAAGAAAAAGAGTTAATATGATAGTGGAGAAGAAAATAAAAATCTGGGTAGAAAACGATTCAGGGAATGAAGAAAATTCCAAGAGTATAGGAATTTGAAAAAAGATAGATTGACAGTATGGGAATTTGAGAAAAAAAAATTGAATAGTGAGAGTTAAAGAAAGAATAATTGATAGACGAGTTTGTAGAAGACGAGAAAAGATTGGGAACCATGAAAAGAGGAGAATAAAAAATGAGGTTCATGTAATATGGAAGAAATAAAACGTTTATAAGAAGAAAAGACAGAATGAAGGAAAAAGCGGGGTTAGGAGAGTGAATTGGGACATGAAACAAGCATATAGTTAGATTAGAACGGTAAATATATATAAGAGTGGAAAAGTTGAGGAAACTATCAGATAAAAAGTTAGAAAGTTAAAGAATCTTCTGTGAGAGTCTGGATAGAGAGTGTGAGAGCCACTCAGTAAATAGAGGAGTATTGCAAATGAATTATAAGAGAATGCATTGAGTATTAACGATATAAATACATTCAAATTTATACAATATAAATATATTCGTATGCCGTATTCGGTGGGGAGTCCAAAAGGAAGTTCCACCGGCACCATAACCTTAATTTACGTCGATGGGAAATCATGGTACTTCTTGATATGATATACTGAGATTTGAATTTTCATTAGCATTAAGCATCTTGGATGACTGGAAAGGAAGAAGAAAATCAAATTTAGAATAAAATTCACGTAGAATGATAACGAAGTAAAAATGGAATGGGAATGGAGGAATTCTAAGAGGAAGAAAGAGAAGAGTGTGAGACGGTTGAGAACGGTATGAGTGAGCAAGCAATGAAACAGAAAATATGTGAGAGAGATAAAAAAGGGAAAGGATTGGGATTGAGAACAACAATGAAATGATGTTTTATAGCGTGGGATGAGCTTCTCACACATAGACAACCTTTTATGTAGCATGAGCCACTTTTAGATTCTCCGTGAATGTATGACTTGGGCTATCGTCCATCTTGGATCATCATCTTTGTTATTAAACTTTTATTGGGGTGCCAGACCAAACTAGAAAACAGAGACCTATAACTCATAGTTCACTAGGGGTGAAAGATGAACAGACCTGAACAATGTTTAGGGTGTAATATTATTATGATTAAGCAAAATGAGTTAATGACACGAATCTTACAAATATCCAAAATTGTTTGTGTTTTTCACTTACAATTTAGAACATTGTAAATTGTACAATTAAGAGCATTAAGAAATTATGTCTGTCCACCTTTCCTCATTTTTCTAAAACATTAATCTATTATTCCTCCTATTATATTATGCCTTCTACATTATTTTCTCAGGACATCAAATTTTTTGTCGTCAGCTATTATAATAATAGTTGATATCATAAGAGCAATACTAGACATTTATTTTTGAAAAGATAAATTTGCTAGTAATATTTTGCTCACCCTGGAAAGAGACGCGGTCACAATGTAAAGTGTATTGTGACGGCGTCTCTTCTCAGCTTCCGCGAACTATAACAGTTGAGTAAAAGCAGATCGAAGGTAACTATGTTGAGCAACGCTATGTTTGGAAGCGCATGGAATCAGAAAAAGTAACAACGAGGGAGAGATCATTGAAGGAATGGAAATAGGACGCAACACACACTGAATAGTTCCATTTTAGTACACCTACAGCAGCAGCAGTAGCATGGGAACCGCTGATAGAAGGACTGTCTGCGAACATAAAACGGCACTGTTTATCAATGAAATTGTGCACGAGTATAAAACTCTCGCGCTTTTTCGTCGAGAAATTCGAGCCCTGGTGGATGGGAAAAGCACTTAAGCCTTATTATTTATTCATAGAGCTCCCGATCATTCTGGTGAATGTTGTCAGGGGACGGACGGACGGACGGCGGCACCAATACAACGGCAGATTTCCAACAGGCGCATGTTATCCTAGTCAAAGTCTGTGAGCTGCTGCTGGTTGTTGGCTGCAAGGATGGGATGAAGATGTACGGGCTGGTTAGTGAAGAGAAGGAGGGAGAGTTCAAGACAAAAAGAAGGAAGAAGATACGAAAGATACGAAAGATTGGAGAAGAGTAGATGACACAAAAACTGGAGGAAAAGAATGAATGATGGAGACAAAAGATGTGTACATGGACGAACAGCTGAGTGCAAAGATGAGAAAAGCGACAAACTTTTTGAAGAGAAGACTAAAAGACACTCAAACGGAAGGAAAATATTGGGAGATAGCTGGATGAGGAAACGAAAACGAGAAGGAAGTGTTACAAAAAAGATGAGAATAAAATGGCAGCAAGATAGAAGTGAGAAGTGGGAGGAGAGAAGGTGGACTACAAGACTTTATGAATGTGAATGAGAGAGATATAAGAAAAGTTTGAAATAAGAATGGAGAAGAGGCGGAGGCTGACGTGGACGAAGAACGAGGTGAAATCGATACAGAGAACGAGATGTAGTCGGATGAGATAAAGTGCTAGGGAAAGTAGGAAGAGTAAGAAGAAGATGAAAAAAGGATCACGAAGGAGAAGGAGGAGGAGGAGAAGGAGAAGTAAAAGAAGGAAAAGAAGGAAGAGGAGAATAATGATAATAGGAAGAAGAACAAGAGAAGAAAAACGACAAGGAGGAGTATAAGAATAAATAAGTAGTCGAAATATACAGGACGAGAAGAAATAAAGAAAGTAATAAACGTGGCAGAAACTTCCAGCCACCACTTCGATTACGAACAACGCGAATCAAAGTTACATTGAAGATCTCTTGACTCAAACAACTCTGCTACTGCGAGCATCAATGCAAGCTAATTTCCCTTTGTAGTACTTATCTATTCGATTATATAACCTATTCTTGGCAACAAAAATATCCAAGTGGATATTTAAATAGTGGAAATATCCAATATCTCCACTATATCTAAATGTATATAGTATTGAGGTAAATGAAACCCCTGGGTCGTTAGGCTACCTGACGTGAAACATTCATTTGATGAACGAACAGAAAATTTGAATGAGGTTTGTCATACGTACCACGTATCTAATAACCACTACTTATGTAGAAAAGTAGAGTTCACGTTATTAGGCACAATAAAAGTGAACACGAAGAGAGGAAAATGTTCGGTTCTGTGGAAAGTTTGAAGGAAAACGAAACACGCCTAAAATAAAATGTGGTTTGGGTCGTAGCGCGCACTGATTCGTAGAATCAAATGGAGTCGACGGCTTTATTTGCATTTCACTTTCACCAAACTTTCGTCTTGAGTCTCTCAACAAGTGAAGGTGCAGATTCCAACCAACCAACCAACAATGTTTTTCTTTGTCACTATGCAGCTGCTAGGAACGACCAACCGCGTTCGTTACCCGGCTAACTTCTCCTTTTTATTATTCTCAATCGCCTTGGTTTCCCCTCCCCCCTTCTTCTTGTTCAAGTTCTTTTTCTTTTTCTTCTTCTTCTTCTTCTTCTTCTACTTCTCCTTCTCCTCCTCCTCCTGTCCTAAACCTCCACATCCAGGCCTACAGACACGGTAACGATCGAAAACAAACGAATCATTCTTTTAACATCTTTGAATTATTTCATTTCAAGTTACAGTATTTCACGCTATGAGATGGATCGCAGCGACTCTCCAGAGTTCAGTCTATCATTTTTTCACGAAACGAGATCTGTGAGAAGTTTGAAAATAAAAATGGATTGAAGATGGAATTTCATTATTATTGATCTATAAATAATTCTCTATCAACTTCCAGCTAAGAACTTTGTGTACAATTCAATTTATATCAGCTTCAATAAGATTAAGATTCACGGAAAATGCACAATTCTTCTCCTACAGTGACTAAAATAGTCAGATGTATACGGATTAAATATTCTATAATAATTCTAAATACGTATGCCACATTTATAAAACATAGTTCATGATTAAAGCTGATTAATTCCAGAAATCTCAAAATTTATTTAACAAGATAAAAATTTGAAAAAATTAACAAGGTATTCTCATTCAACTCAGCTATGTTTTAAGGAAAGAATAGAGAAAAACATGTAAATGACGTAATGCTTTGCCAAGTACAATGTTCCAATGTATTTGGACATCCCAAAGACGTACAATGAATGTGAAGAAAGTCATTTTCACACAAGAAGCAATAACGTCTCCACATAATAAAGCTCCAACAGAAACATGAGTTTCGGTCTCTCAGTGGTTTTATAATAAGTTTTGACATACCACACTCAGTTCAGGGCGTTATTCAACTACTTATTCTAAAGCTTTGTAGAGCTCTGAATCAAACCAAGAAACATGTACCAAATCAGTTTCTAAACTACCACATGGGACAGGGCTTAATTGAAAATTCTTGAAATGATGACAGTAAGAGTGAACAGTTTAGCCGGCGCTTGTGACAATGGTAAGAAGTTCATCATCGCTGCCAACACTTTCCAGTGGTTTGGACGGGACAGCCGACTCTACAAAGGAAACGGACGGACACTTTGAAAACTTGTCATCGCCATCA
Source organism: Sogatella furcifera (assembly GCA_017141385.1). Taxonomy (NCBI): domain Eukaryota; kingdom Metazoa; phylum Arthropoda; class Insecta; order Hemiptera; family Delphacidae; genus Sogatella; species Sogatella furcifera. Next base: position 15,007,641 of record CM029549.1, read on the forward strand.
ACAGTATCAAATACTGAGGAATGTCAATGACGCCACAATCTGGAGGAATTCTGGTTTCTATGCGACAAAACTTTTCCAATATTACCGAATCCACACCAACCTTTACGGCTCTCAATTTCCAAGGATAGAGCAGCACCTTATGATAGAATATTACAGGCCGCATGTTGGAGTTGTGTGATAAAATCATGCCCGCCACTCTAGAAATATGATAATTGGAACACTGTGGTGTCACAATGAGTTTCAAGTGATTTCAATACACTTCGATTCAGTTCAACAAGATATTTGAGTAACATATATGAAGGCACATGATAAATGTAGCAATTGTAAAATTATTTTAGTAATTTCAGTCTAGAGCTGTATATAACTAGTAAGCCCCATGGGCTGAAGAACTCGCGTGCAAACTCTTGAAGTTGACTTATGGACTTAATAACTTTATGATAAATTTTGCAGACGAGTCCACGTGATCAAGTTCTCTGATGCTTTGGATGCCGTGAATTGTCAAAATAGGAACCACAAATCTTGCCAATACTATATTAATACAATTCTGAATGAATCCTTTTTGAGAGTATATAGTTATGTACGATATATTTTGATATAGGCTACCGTTTTCATTTGTTCCTATTCCAAATATCCAGGAATCCGCTGCAGCCGATGCACCAATATAAACATACTTGTTCAAGACGACTTGGCCGTAAAAAATCACAAAGAATAACTGATATGAACAATTCTAACAAATTTTAATATATGGATGTAATAAAATTTTATGCTGAACCTTATGCATGCTATATTTAAACTTAGAGTATAGAGTTATATTGATCGCATTTTGTATTGAATTCAATAGACTTAGTAAGTTATGAAATGTAACAGATTGAAAACAGTTGAACCATTGACAAACGTTGTAGAGCTTTGTTCAAGAATGGGATTTTCCAATATTTTAGTGCAGTATTTCCATTCGGATAAGTCAAATAGATTATTCATCAAAGATCCACTCAATATAGCATTCCTCAAATCCCATAGTGAAGCACGGGGTACATTATTATCAGTTTTACTTATCAAAGCATGGGAATTAGTTTGAGCAAAAATCTGTTTTAATGAAGATTGGGGATAAATGTCTAATGGTGAAATAATTCAAATTTCCGCCTCTTGTCAGTTGTTCTAATAAATAGACACTTATTATTATTATTATTTTTTTTTTTGTTTATGAGGGTGAAGCCCACATGAGCTCATAGGCTTGTGCGTGGGTAATGAAATGGATGATAGATGACGACTACTTTTTTAGGTAGTCGGGACCGACGGCTTATCGTCTCCTCCGAAAGACGGGGTGGCCGTATTTATGTGATTGTGCTGTGGTCAAAAAGTGTTTCCCCGCTTGGGACTTGAACCAGGGTCCACCTGGTTATCAGACCGGCGCTTTATCACTCCTCCAACGAGCCACCCTTATTTAAAACAACTTCGCTGCAGAAATTTACGGAGAATGATATCAATGGAAAAATCATTCAAATTTACCGCCTTTTGTCAGCTGTTCAAATAAATAGACTCCTATCACATGTTTGCAATTAATATCAACATAAAAATTTAAATTCAAATTTCAAATTTTGGAGAAAAACAGCTGTTGCCCTAATATTGCAGACGTTGGAAGTACTTCAATGGCCGACTATTACAATTTGATTAGTAGGTTATGATATTATTTTAGCGACAATAATTATTTCTATTCAAATTTCACAATGGAAATAATAATCGATATTTATATTCATAATAATATATCAATTTATTCATCAAATCATTGCATTGGAAGCGAAGTTTTGGGTTTTCCATGTCATAACAACTAGCGAGCTGAGGTTGTGAAATTTCCGAATTATAAGAAACGTTTATCTATGGGCGTACTGAAAGATTCCTATTTCAGTTTTATAATTGAAATCGAAATGACTACCATTTCAAAACTGAATCTCAGAACCGTGTCGTAATGAACGTTTTTTGATACAGGAGAAACTTTACGATACAGTCCAAATTCCACTTTATGATACATTCCTTGTTTCGTTTCGAAATCAAAAGTAAACAGTGTTCAACTAACCTCAAAATCAAAACTGCGACTGGGATTGAGTAGCCTACCAGTATTTTTTCGTCAATATTTCAATTTATGTATTTGAATATTTAAATAGTCCAAAGTTTAAATAGTTAAATATACTTATAACTTTGTTAGTGAATATGTTAATAACTTTCACTTTTACAACAACACTCACGATTTTGTTGCTTGTTGAATGCGTTTTGTGGTTCTGACTGATATGTTATTTTTAACATATTTAACAAGTAATAAGTTGATTATCATAACAGTTCAATTAGGATGAAGACAAAAGAAGTTAAATAAACGACGGTATGTTGATTTTTATAATAGTGTACACTTACAGATAGCTTGATACTGGTAGTCTATAGCTTGATACTGGTCTGATACTGATAACTACACTGGTGGTCGTAGATAAAATAGTGTATGCAACGGTTGTATTAGGCCTTCATAGCATTCATGAGATATTTAGAGCACTTGCTTCGCTCGTGGCTCTAACTTACATCTCACCTCATGCTATAAAGGCTCCCATTATACAACCGTTGCATAAACTACTATTATGAGACAGAAACACCAATAACATTCACGAATTATGAGTTATGTGGATTGTAAAATGTTTATAAGCCAGGGCCCAGATTTTGAAAAGTTTTCTTGATCTAATTCCATCAGCTGTTCTATTTAAATCAGTTGCATTCTCCAAAAAAAATTTTTTTATTCATAATATGACATTTTTCAAGCCGTGATTATTATTTCAAAATATAGTATATACGATAATACGAGAGTATATAGTGAGTATATATTACTGAGAGTTTATCCTTTTTTCTCCTGTAAAAGGATGGACGAGTCGGTCGATTTTATTGTCCAACGAACTTGACCTGTATAAATGTTCAAGGAATATGTCTTCTGAATTTGAAGCTGATTAATAAAGACGTTCGAAAGTTATTGTCGAACACACAGACGGACAACGACTTCGGCGTTGAGTCAAAAGTAAGAACTCGCTAACGCTCGTTCAAAAAAACAGATTGGAATCAAGATACTATACTTGGATTATTTTAGAGATTTCAAGTTGAAGTTTATGGAAAAGCATTGCAGAGTGAAGCAAAAGCACCAAGAACTTTTGGTTCAGTGGATGAGGTCAACAACTGAGGTAATCAGCTGGAGTCAAGCTGAGGCAAGGGTTGGGCAGGTGCAGATTGCTGAGGGATTTAGCGTAACGAATGAGTGAGGCACCTCAACACTTAACACTCCTCTAGAGACTGGGCACAATGCATTCCAGGTTACAATGAGAATGGCCCGGAAGAGATTTCAAGTGTGAGTGAGAACGAAAGAAATGGTGAAGACAAAGGTATTGCAGCGAGAAAGAAAATTGAAATAGGGGAAAAGTAAATGAGGAGCAAGAGAAGATCAAACAAGAATAAAGTGAAGAAGAGCGAAATGACGGGCACAGAGTCTCTTCTTTTATACCTCTTCTTCTCCAAGTAGTGAAATAGTAGAATTGGAGAGAAATCTGTTGAGAACCTACATAAAATTATAATATGAGGAGAGTAAAAAGAAGTGGAAGGAAAACAAGAGCAAAATTTCCCTGAATCTCTGAACCTGTTGAACTAGATCACTAGATCATCAAAATGGGGATGAACATAGGTTTATCATACGTCTTGTAATAGCAATATCAATGTATGGGAAAAACAACAGACCACCAGAAAAGTAGCATAATAAATAGAACGATCGGATCTTGACTGATAATAGAAAAAGATAATTTATTAGGCAGATTTACATTAAGAAATAAGTTTCAATATAATTCATCCAATGTGATAAATTATTGTAAAGTTTATCCGAAATATGGACCTAACAATACAAGGTCCAGCTGAACAAATCCACTCACATTCTAAAATAACGGCTTATTAAATATTGGAATTGTAAGTGAGAAAATCCTAGAGCTGACAAGGTTCCCTTGAATTCTGAAAAATCTGCTAATTAAATTAGTTTCCCCAACTCTTAACCAAAGTAAACTTATCAGGATAATACGGGATAATGAGAAAATCTATTTTAAATGATAAACTTATGATTCTGAGAATTGGCAGCAGAAAGATAAAGAATTCAATCCAACCAAACTCCAAGCTCCTGTTGATTTAATAAAAATGCTCGGACTATGAAAAATCTATTTTCCAAGCGCGAAACCCCTGACGAGCGAGCTAATGCCAGCTCATTGAGTGTCGCTCATTCAACCAGTTATTTTTCCAAGCAGCAGAGCGCCTTAATCTTTCGCTCTAATACTGTATAAATTGCGCGTTATTTGGGACCAAGCCTGCCGAGGTCCCGTCGATTTTTAAAGCCCTGCGTGACCAAGAGGATAATTGCCAGATTAACAACACGCACGTACACACTCACACGAGCCAACGCTTCTCAACCTCGCTGCTCACAAGAATTCTTTTTATGTTACCTTTTGAAATAACATTGAAATTCACTCACATTTAAGATTAGCGTCGACACTATACCAAAAAATTATGGTCCACCAGGATAATGTAGTTATGATTTTGCAAAATGAAATAATTTTTCTTATCAATGAATGAGACTGTTACACTTCCTAAGTCCCAAAAACGAAATTTGGGAATGAAATCTTTGACTTGACTCAAGAAAACTTACTTGAGGATACTTACTTAAAAAACAATCAAGCCATATATTATGTTTATTGAACAAACATCATTCGCAGTTGGTCATTCGCAGTACTGTTGTTAGGAACTGAATCAGTGAGAATATAGTTTCTGAATGGGGAGTGAGAATTTCAGTTACTCCCCTACATTCGATCTACCTATAGCAATTTTTCACTAAACGTTTTCATGAGCTAAAACAATTGACAATGAAGATGAATTCCTCCCATAGAATGAATAACAACATATTAACTATCTATCATTCAATTTATCTTCTATCATACATAGAATTCAACTATCATAGGCCTACATTTGTTTTCATCTTCAACTATGGAATAACAATATTGAACAATATTAACTCACCAAAATATAATTGAATTTTTGTTAGTGCCAGTTGTAAAAAAATACAAATTTAACGAATACTGACAAATCACACATTTGTTATCATCTTCAACTATGGAGAAACAACACTAATTCACCAAAATATAATTAAATTTTTGGAGAAGACAGTTGTAAACTAAAGAAATTCACCAAAAACTGAATCAGATAGCGATGCCTTGGATGAATGTGAGCACGAGCAGATATGAATCTAAAAGAGCTTAAATGCCCACTTGAGCACGTAGAAAGTGGGAGATTTAGAAGCCGCATACTTTGACACAAAGCGTTGAGCCGTTAATATTTAATTTCCAATTTAAGGGCAACAGAAGACGGTTATGGGTGAAGAGGGAGGGGAGGGAACCTGGCCAAGAAGAGAAGGCGCTCAAAGAAGGAGTCAATTGAATGCGAATGGCGATTCTACCGTTCAATGTACGTTCAAAAGTCTATGGATGCTATGAAAAGCAGCAAACTGTGTTCTCAATTAATTCTCAACTGAGAACTAGCCATTCATCGCAAAGGTCTCTGAAACATTCTAAGAGCGAAACTTTGCAATCAGTGTTTATCGTTCAATTAAATGTAGAGCTACTGATTCATGAAGGACTGTTATTCTTGATTGATAATAATGTACAAGTGAGTCATCAAAAATGGTGATAGGGGAGAACTTTGGGTAATTAAATATACAAAAAATTGGTCTGCAATAGTTAAAATCTTGGAATCGTAAATTTTCGTGGACAGGGCTTTTAAAAAATCCAAAATTTGAAACTTGAAAAACGAATCATTGATTTGTTGAAATAAAATAATACCCTACCCCTACCTCTCAATTAAACATGAAATAAGCAATAACTTTTTTATAACAAGTATTTTTTGCCTTGATGTGAATAATTTGTGATGTTTTGATGACGGAGGAAGAAAAGGTATACTATTGAAAAGACCATTACAATCAGGAATCATCAGAATTTTACCGATAATATTTCTAACTGTTATGAAAAAATATTGCATGAGAAATTGTGATAGGGTGAAAAAAGTTATTCATCGTTGAGACCATCATAAGATTAGGTTGGAGAGATTAGAAATTTATTCTTGAAAAGTGTGATATTATATACTTGACTTGGCTATTAGTATTATTGTTGATTATATTAGATTTATTCTTGATAATATATACGGAATGAGAATGGGGTGTCAATACAAAAATAAATAGGCACGTCTAAACTGATTTATTATTTCATCCATGCAACATAGAGGATAAGAGTGTATTTTAAATACTGAGTTAAATTTTTCTCTGTATTTTTTTATCTTCCAACAAAGCCGAAAATAACGTTTAATTACTCCAAATGGATCTAGATGAGCGGATTCCAACAAAGTGGGTAGCTTGAAATGCATTATCCAAGTCCCAGGTATTGTACTCAGCTCATTCATGCGATTGTTTATTATTTCATCCTTCTATCAGCACTCACAAGTATCAATCTACCATGGAGCACGAAAAAGCGAGAGGGATTTCGACTGGTTTTTAATTAAAACGTTTTAATGGAACAATGTTCGGGCTCTTCATACAGCCACGAAAATTAATGACGGTCGGTCACCCTTCATACTGTACCATGATATTCTGATTAGAGAATGACAGTCACTCGAAATTGTTATCGGATCTGCACAGCTCGTATCAAGTTCATCTAAACAACCACTGAACTGAAATAAATTCTAAACATGATGATACTTTTTTCATGCGAAAGTGGGATCAGCATCAGAATAATTAAGATTAATTCATTTTGAATTGAAATTACTCCCCTCGATCTTGGAACAAGTTCTGAGTAATAAATCAATTAAACAATAATGAATGTTTTAATCGCCATAGTTCTATAAATAGGATCAAAGACTATACTAATAAGAATGTTATGTAATTCTGAGTTATCAGTAGTTGAAAGACATTTTTTCAACAACTTGAGATTTTTGTGTTTTGCTTCTGTGTAGAAATTTTGACGAACTGAATCTTGGTTTTACCAAGATTACATGATGAAATAATACTAATTAATTGGAGGAATGAAAAGTTATTATGATTTGTCATATTCCTAATATTATTAACACAGTTGATATAGAATTATTTCATCATCTTTATCAAGTAATTATACATGGAAGAAATTATTGAAATTAATTATTGAATTTAAAGGTTCCCGATAAACTCGCTTCTTTTGGAGAGAACTCTATTTTCAAATAATTTTGAGTTTATTGACTAGCATTTAGTTTCATTGCAGTGCCTAGGGAACAAGTGAGGCGCCATCACAAGGCAAGGTGTGAGCAGAATATTCCCTTCTGCTCCATATTTCATTAGCGGCACAAGGAAAGGTTCGGCGGAGTGTTGGCTACCTCAACTGGGCACATCATTTTTTACGTCGCTAAACCAGAATTTATCACTCTCCAGCTGCCTGTAACTATTATATTACATTACTAAAAATTCATCAATCAGTCCGACAAACGATATTGCACTCACAATGTGTAGGTGTTAAACTTCCGAAGATAATCAGATGAATATTAATAACATCAAATAAAAGCAAAAAAGGTCTGATACATATTATGTTTATTAAATGAAACCCAAAACTGTTACTAGACTTGTTAAAAACCTTAATAAGAGAAGAGCTTCATAAAAAGTACATGATCCCTTATAATCAGCAAAAAACCCAAGTGCGGAAGATTTAAAACATACGAAGATAAAACATACATATCTTACAGCGGATAACATGATTACTAGTTTCAAGTAGTAGGCCTACCTAAGAAAAATATTACCTATATACAATTATAATCAGACCCAGTTGATTTTTTCGAGTATTCTTGCATACCATGAATTGAATTATTTTTTCCTTACTTGAGACATGTGAGCTGGAGAGCCCTACAAAGGCCTACGAATACACGCCGTTAATTAAATTATTAAGATAAGCGGAAAAATAAATAGGAGGACCCTGCCACCCATAGGATCACGAAGAGGGTGCGAGAAAGAGTACAGCGGAAATAGATAAATTACCAGGGAAGAAGTGGGATGGAGAAGAATGAAGAGGATTGGAAAAATAAAAAAAAGGGGGAAAAAGCAGAGTTGAGTTTTCGTGGAAACGACGAGCAATCGCGCTGGGAAAATTCAAGAGTTGCTCCAACGATGCGCAGATTCCTTGCCGAGTCTTGTCAGAAAACTCTGGCCCGATTTAATTAAAAAATATTATGTGAGAGTCTTTTTTCGAGCAGTCGTCGGTCGCAGTTTTACATCTGCCGTTGACGGAGGCCGGGAAACCGTCGCCCTCATAATTAAGATGTTTATAAGCGGACTTAATTTAGTCTGAGGTATGTATGAACAGATCGAGAATCGTAGGGCATGATTCGCTTCCTAGCAGGAAAGAAAATTCGAAAACCACCAACTACACTTTTGAGGCAACCCACTGATAACATGACTCCCTAATTATATCATTCACCATGATATCAGTGGGGCAGTAAAAGTTTGAAGCCCTCTTTGGTACCATAAGAGTGTAGATACTCTATTCTCAATGTATCCCTCCATTATTGTCACAGTGAAGCTTTATCGAAGTTTGATTTCTTGCACTCGACAGTAGTTTAACTATCTATTTGGGAGTAAAAATTATTCGAACATTATGAAAATTAGAAAGAAATCAATTTTGGAGTCGGACTGGAATATTTCCTAATAAGAGCTGAAATACTTTGACTCAAAATACATCTACGTACATAATAAATTTTGATTGTATCAACTAGTGCTAAATTTTAGAAACAGGTTTAATGGTATACAAGGAAATATGAGCCCTTATAATAGAGTCTCTTCATGTAGTATACATTTCTATTCATATAAAATCTTTATTTTATATTGGTGAATACAAACAACAATTGAATAAGTGAGATAGAGGAGACAATAATAATCTAAACAGAGAAAGAATAATGAGAAGAGAAAAGAGAAAACACAGAGTTAAATGAGCTGAGAAAAGAAGCTGAGTGATTTCGGTATGGTGTGTTTTCCCATGTAGTGGGATAGCAGTCATTACAGTCAGTGATAAAATTGATGGAATCCTTGCCAAGGTTGCATACAACCTGGGGTTTTAATGGGGAACATGTGACGAAAGCTAATGGAGGGAAAAATTCTCAAACATTACGGGAAGCAGTAACGTTCTAGGATTACATACGTTTCTAAGCTTCTTACGCAACAGGAAACGAACAGGAATAATTCGCCAAGATCACTGTAGCACAATAATAGTCGGGAAAGAGGAAAAGCACCCAATTGTGAAGCACCCATTAACGGGTCGATTTGATCCGGAAAAAGGGAATACTCATTGTGATCGCACCGATATCGTTCCAACAACAAACAACAAAAAATCTTACGTTAGCAAAAAGGGAAACAACGTTCGATCACTGACGGCTCGTGCCCACGAAACAGGTGAAGTGCTGTATAGTAAAAGATAGGGGCACTTCACCTATTTCGTCGATACTAGCCGCCAGTTCTTACGATTGCCAGCTATTTGCAGCAGAAGACGAGGAATACTTGCTCAGCAATGGCTTAGAATAGAGAAAGTATTTAATTGAGTGCAATTGGAAAGCGAATTCGATTTGCATTTTACAAACGTTGTCTTTTCCGATCCCTGAGAGTTTTGGTTTCAACAAAGCGAGAGCATGTTTCTGTCGATGGCGGAAAGTGAGTGTGGTTATAGTCACCAACTTTCTAATCTCCGCATTACAAACCAACGGAAAACACAAAACCCTAATCGTGAGATTTCACGATGAAAGTTTCATTTAGATGTACCTCTTGAAATATAAGTACTTGAATTACTTACTTAAATTCGAAGCAGAATACATCTATTCAATAATAGATGTATTTTAAACTAGACAATTATTATTGTTACCTATTGCCACAAAAATATTGATTTACAAAACATTCGAGTTTCATTACAAAAGATGGAAATAAAAAAGTACTTCAATCTAAAACTCAATCCGAATTTGAATAGTTGAGTAAACCAAGTAATCTTGCTACTAGATTACTCGTAGCTAGTAACTAGTAGCTAGTAGTCAAGCTACTGGATTAACAATTTCGACTTCGCCTGTTTCTCATCATTTTATACGGACTAAATGAGAAATTAAAATGTAATTTTACTAAATGAGGGAGAAATAAACAAAAAATGTAAGACTTACACTTATTCTGGATTGTTTTGCTGCTAATTCAAGATTACAGTAATTTTAAATTGTAAGATTACGATGCAATCAAGAAACAGAAACCAAACGATCGAGACATACCTGCAAAAAATAAATAAAATAAGATAAATGAAATTCCATTAGGAAAATTAAATCAATAAATATAAATTATAAAATTACGGTGAATAAAACAAGAGTATATAATTTTGAAAAAACTTTGTTCTGATAGAGCAATTGACAAGGCATAAGAATAATAAAAATAAATTTTCAAAAAAAAATTATCCAGAAGTCTGATAATGATGGAATATAAATGGAAGTTGGCAAGCCATTTGATATTCTAGTAGGAGAACTGAAATGAGAAAATTCATACGTTTTGAAAGGTTTTGCTATTTCAAGAAGTGAGATGATTTATGTAGCCTACATATATGGAGAAGACAACCAAGTAGAATCATTCATTCCATTTTGTATATGCCTTCTGCACATGAGCAATAATTGAGCGGGTATTGTAACACAAACCCCCATGAGCTTTTTTCTGTCCCACTCATGCTTTTTGCAAGAGGCCAAGCAGCAGAAGATTCTTTTTCTGCATAATGTTCACACCTTGTTACAAAGAAAACCTAGGTTTCAAACGTGAAAATATTCCCATGTCATCCTCATTACATTATACTGGTACCAGGGACTAGTTAAAACCCCCTTCTTCTCTATGGACATTCACTTAGGCATTATATTTGTTCTATTCTTTCAATAGAAAGCTGAATTTCCTGATTTAATAATGATCGCAACACCTATGAAATAATAAGAACTTGTTAATAAATAAAATAACAAATCTAACACAATATCAAGTCATGAAAAAACCTGAGTGATAACCTAAAAATGTGGACTATATTTTAATAGAAATTTAATTAGAAATACTATATTTGTCATTGCACAAATAAATAAAATAACCTATTCTCGCACTACCTTTCTCAGAAATCGATACACCCATTGATAACCACCTGGGCCCTATTTCACAACGTAACAAGTCTTGTCATTAACCATGATTTATAACAAATTTACTAATCCAGCTGATTACAGGCGTTTCACGAACGCACAATTGTAGACTTGTGATAACAAGTGAATTTTAACAATTCTACAAGCGTTCCGCCAGTTATGAAAAGTATTTCACGAACGTTGGCATGGTAACGAACAAGTCTTGTCAAAAAAACAAGTAATTAACCATGAAATTTCTACCTATGAATAGACCTAAGTAAGTAAGTTACAAATGTTAATGAAGATGTTTTTCAAGGCTTCAATATAATTTTCAATGATTTAAATTGTTTCTTTGTACATTTTATTATGCCTAATACGAGTCAAAAAATTTAATTTAATAAATTAGAAAAATCATCAGTACCAGTAGAATATAGGCTATGTTTATAACATGTGAGATGAGGGGAGACTACTCCAAGCTCACTGTAATATTTTTTTTGGTTTGAGTAATGGATCTGAATGGATTGAAAATGTCTCATTAATTTATTATTATTTTTAATCCAAATAACATGAGGGTTCAACGATTTGGATTTCTAATGATTGATTTATTTTCAAAATCAATTTTATCAATCTATCTTTACCACAAATAATTCAAATTTCAACCAAAACTATATCAGTGCAAACTATAGAAAGTATCGAAAACCGATACAGATGGCACTGATGGGTGGGAACACTTGTCAAATTGTAGAATTGTAAACTTGTAGCTCATTTCCTTTGTGAAACGCCTGTAATTAACAACTTGTTATCATAAGTACTTGTCAGTAACCATGGTTAATTACAAGACTTGTTGCTTTGTGAAATCGGGCCCTGAAATTTAGAATTTCAAGATAACGCAACCCGCACTAAATTTATACGGCACTTTCCAATCAAAGTGTAACCCATATTTATTTCACTTCTCAATAATTTTCCATTCGAACAAAATATATTTTCAATGCTTCAGCCTGAATCGGCGATACAGCGACGGTTTTAATGGGTGTCACTAGGTTGATGAGAACTGTACTGAATATTACACAGTACATTGGTATATTACTATATACCATTTAAGTATAGACTTATAGATATACTATAATTTAGATAGATAGATAGAGACATAATATAGATATACAGAGTATATTGGAGTGGTGCAGTGAGTGGAGGCAGGGGGCGGGTGAGGGATGAAACAGGTTAGGTTTGCTGATAAAATGCGAGTGTGCACTGTTTTATTGGTACGGCAGGTTTGACAGGCTGCCTTTCCCCGGGGAGCTCTCTCGAAGTGGGACGTCAAGGGAGACATGCTATGCCAGAACACCCCCCTTTCCCAACCCCCACCACCACACATCCATAACGGGAACCACGGTCTTCCCCCTATACGACCTCCTCTCCTCACCCTCCCACTCATGAGGGCGACAAATTGCAAACCGCAATCCACACAGCGACAAACGAATCTTGAACGATGTCACATAGGAGTCGAGGAGGCCGCAACTAATTTAAACAGAACCATGCCGAGATGAGCAACCTAATTGAATGCGATAGTATCGGCAACGAATCTTATTAATATCAACGTCACTAGACGAACAGTGTCATCAACCACCAAGGTAAGTAAATCTACCAGGTAGGCCAGCGTCCATAAGAGCCCAGCAGTTCACTTTTTTTTTTTGCCGGATGACGTCACTAACTTCATTTTTTACATTATGCTCTATACCTATAGAGCATTCCAATCTAGGATTGGATCCTAGTATCCTAGTATCTAGGATTCCAATTTTCCAGCTGATCCACAGAGAATTGAAAAATAAAAAAATACCACGTAAAAAGCTCAATATCAATGAAAATGATTTTGAGAATATGTAAAAATGATGAATTAAATTATTGAGTGTTATTACAGTCGGATAATAATGAATAATGTTGTGATACTGAAAAAAATATAATGCTATTGTTGTCATAAATTGGGACCAAAGATTCGAGAAGCTAGCGCTCCGGTTGAGGAAAAAGTAAGCTTTGGTGGGTTCAAACTATGCGATCACGATTATAAAAATGAAAATAATCATATTTCACTACAAAACAACTAGGACATTTCAAAAATATTGTTTCCTTGTTAATTGTGATGTTCTCAACTCATCAGAATTCATTACAACAATAATATTCTTCAACACTAACGAAAATAGGTTATGTTTACATTTTCATCAGCTGTGCTTTCCATTTTGGGCGCTAGAGTGCGACACTGTAGAAAACTAGTGACGTCAGATTCGTGAACCATAATTCTGAGAGAAATATCCCACCTGGTAAGATTTACTAGCCTTGATCAACCACTGCTCGATTTGAAAAATATACTGAAAACAAATGTTTGGAATGTACTCCTTAATAATTTTTAAGAGTAATATTCCTTGGAGAGATTATTTCTTATTGATTGAAATAGGAAGACGTACGAGTATTCTGAAGGATGACAGTTATCGTTCATGTTCTTCTTCAACTAGGAAACACTGACTCAACTATTAATTCTAATTAGCTCCAAGAGGGTTTTGAAAATTTGATCAACGAGTAATACAACGAAGAATAAACTTCAAGAATTATTTGTTTATTACCATCTATTACTTTTTCATATTTTTAAATGGGAAATAATTAATTAAGATTGGTTTTTCAATAAGGCAGCACTCACATAAAAAAGAGGTTGTAATAAAAAATTATTTATTGATGTTTTATTCTTAGAAATAGGAGCTAGATTTTTCATCAAGTGATCATCTACATTAGCTTCTCAAGAACGGTGAATTAAAGGTTATGCATTAAGGTAATATATTGCACTTGAGAATGGAGCTTAATTATTAACAACATTGGCCCAAGTTTCTACAAACAACCAGTATCCCAACAAACTATTTGAAAATAGAAGATTACTCAATTATTGACGTTGGGAGCTAGACAAGTTCACAAAAACTGTTTCGAACAGAACTCACGGTCAACCATGAATAATGAATGGAACACGAGATTGGATTCAGTTTAGTTGGGCAGCGTAATTCTGCAATTTGCCGGGCGAGGATCAAGTTTTGCAAGGTAACGGTGCTCAGTGATGACTGCACTAATCTGTGGCATGGCACCACACTAGCAGCCCAGGCATTGTTTTCATATCAAGTGAGACCTCGTAATAATCGTTTGATGTGGGCGCGTCCCTCATCAAGAAGAGACACGGATTTGCAAAAACACTTTCTTAAAAGAGTATATCTGCAAGTAAGGACGAATGGTAGGTAGGCTTAGCTGAGCAGAGACAGAATCTTGGAAGCCGCAAGGAAAGCGGGAGTACCAACCAACCTACCCTTTCTCGTAATGAGGCCCGCAACTAACGCTGTGCAAATGTCTGTCTGAATGTTCGTTCATTAAATTTAGCTCACTGCAAATTGTTCTCTTTCGGCTTTCTACAATTCACCTCTCTACTAATTGCGAGACACATGAGGCGACCAGATTCCCTTTACCGCACACACAAAGAACCCCTCACATTACTCCATCTCACTCACTCACACATTCATCCTCTCATGCATCAACTACACATCGCGATGATTGTGCCGTCTCGCAACCTCTGTTTTTGCAGCTAGAAACCTCAATAACCTTCCACCATTTTCCTAGTGTTGACATCTCGGCTGGATACAATCAGACTGTATGCTTCAGTTAATATACTGCTCGCATTTACAAACGATATACTAACAATGTGCCGTATGCCACAAAGACACTGTCTGGATAGAACTCAACACCTGCATTCATTTGGAATTTCTATACAAAAGATCTCATCAGCTCTTCAAGTAGATATTCCTCTTGAAATACCACACTTGTTGAAGAAAACAGAAAGAATGTTGTAAGGAGTTGAACACATACCACTCTTATCAATCCTTTTCAGAAATAATAACTCAATTATTATTATATGAACAATATTGACATATTAACAATATATTGACAATTATTATTTAACAATTCAATTAAAATGAATACTTCATCCCTATAATAATACTGTGTTAAAGAAATTTATTTCGAATTTTCAATACTTGGAAATGGAATAATGACGATGATCTCACGCATAAAAATTTACTTTGAACGTAGTTCAACGTCAAAACAATGACGTTTCGTATCCAACAACTAGGGATAGGTTACACTGAAGTTGATTGTAGACGATCTTCAAATATTCAAAAGAGAAGTATTGTTAGGGCATGAAATAAAATATTAAATGAAATTCACAATATCACCATCACAACCACTCAAAAACTTAAAGTAAAAATAAAGTATACATTGATCTTGAAGAACGTTTTTAGATTGTGAATTTCTTGACTTTATGTGGAATCCTTCTGTATTCCTCTAATTGAAGTGAAGGTGCATTACTGATGTTATAAAACGATTCATTATACTAATGACATTTTTCTATGAATACAAATAGAACGAGTTCATCTAATCTTAAGCCAACTTTCAACAGAATTGCAGCGCCATTAGGGTTACACAGTCCATTGTATTCTCCGAATGGCATGCATAGGACTGCATTCGTGCCTATCCTTGATAGAGATAGAATGGGGCATTCGAATAGACTCAACAAAGAATGAATCCATTAAACTGTTGGAAAAGCTCGAATGTGTAATTGAAGCAGAAATTGTAGCCATTAGTTAATGGGCTATTTCGTTTAAAAGACAGTCAGGTGTAGAGTAAAATAACCGGGGAGAACTAAGAATAAAGAGCCATCGTATACAGGCGATCGTTTGATTCAGTTTCCTGAACGCTCTGCTCAGTTTCTTTCTCTATTTGTTTTGCACGGAAGAGGGTGTAGGAGGGAAAGGGGGGGAGCGAAAGCGAGTGAGAAAGAACTGTCACAATGACAGGACAGAGTAAATAGGAACTGTGTCAGGGAGGAAAAATTAGTGAGAAAGGAAACAGGCAGTTCACGCCCACGTTCAAAAGGAGCTCACTCAAAAACAAGAGACTGTTGTATAGTCTGTTCAAGCAAAGAAGATATTCTGACAAGATGGGAAAATGAATCCAGCTCAGTCAATATTAGTTCACTAATTAAAAATTTAATCTCAAATTGTAGAAAACATTTTGATCTAAACGTTTACACCAAATTTATAATTTTTGGAACAATATTGACCGAGCTCGAGTCATTTTACCATCTTGCCAGAATGTCTTCTTTGCTTGAACAGACTATAGCCGGTACTCAACTTGAAAAAAGCAAACAGATACACGTTCACGTTATAAATAGTAGACTCTTTTTTCGAAACACGAACAAAGAGTTTGCTTCGTTTCGACTGACAAGCTGGAAATGCGTAGTTGAACGATCATAGTAAGATACTGAACGGTACATTGTATTATTTTCAATTTTGCACAGTAACAATGAAATCCAACTAATTAGATAATAGCTCAGAGCGTTCAGAACAACATACATTTCACGTTAAACTTCTATTCATCAGAATATCAAGTTGTGACAGTAATTGAAAAATATGTTACATTCAGCCAATATTGATAACTTCACAAATCATTACAATTAATAGAAGAGAAAAAACTCAACTCGGAATTGTATCTTTTCAGTCTTAACAAGAGCTTTGAAGTTCTCTCTGTTGTATATTAAAATTCGTTTAGCTGGTAAAATTACATGAATAATGTAATAATCAAACGATAAAAAACTCATTCTACTCTCTCATTCGCTGCTTGTAGGCCTTCAATGGAAACACACTTATTTTGGAGAAGACTAAAGACAGTGAGAGTGACTATGTGATTTGAATTGATTTAAAGAATATCCAAAAATGAGTCAGTGAAGTGCAGCAACTTCAAATTTCATTAAGAGTCAATTTCAATAACATTTTGTTTACAATTCACCATAATCAGTTATGGCGGTGTTACTCATTTCCAAGCTGCAATGATTTTATTATGTAATTTCAAATAATAATTCTAATATTACTTATCTTCAAATATAACTAATAATAGTATCGTAATTCATGATTGAATTGTAGAATTCATCCACGATGGGCAAATAGAAAACTAATTAAGAACTTCACTATCATGAATGCCCATAGGCAACTACTCATTCAAATGGAAATTAATAACATAGAGAAAGGAAGAAATAACCAAGGATAACACAACCAATTGACACGTGTCTAATCATGAAAAGAGGTAACTGCGCTTCGAAATGAATCAAGAATCAAGACAGAATTTCAATTGAAATCATTCAACAAACGATATCTGAGATAAATCGAGTTTAAACAGTATTTCAATATTCAATTTCCACGACTCATCTCACTCCAATACATGAGGTCAACAAAAACAATCGATCAAACTTTACATTCAGCTTGCGAAGTCGAGCACAAAGTTATGAACAGCAAGGAGATCTATTAACAATAATAATAATTGTCACAGTAGATTCCAGGGCCTCGTTTATCTTCAAAGGTGGTGGGGGGGTATGGCCAAAAGATGAGGAGTGGAGTGGGGAGGTGGATGAAGAGGAGGAAGAGAAGGGGGTGAAGAGGAAGAGAAGAAGGAGGAGGAGGAGAAGGAGGTGGAGGTGATGAACGCGACTGAGAAGGGTTGTGCGACAGAGTCGGTGGTATTTGAGCTGTTCAGACGAACAATATTGGTAATTGACGTCGGCCAGGTTTTGCTGCATAGAATGACGCCTGAGGCACCCCACCAAGGAAATTGAATTGACAACTACTATACACTCTCACTCAAAACTGAAACACTCCTCAACACACACTACGACTATCACTCTCTATTTTATTGCTCTTTCAATCTTATGTTAACAATGTTTTGCTCTCTCGTGCTCACTCTTTATGAAGAGTCACATTTATGTGCTAGTAATATTATAAAGTCATATTTCTCTCGAAATTTTATATATTGATATCAAACAGTTATTACTTTCCTCGATCATCAACGCTCCCTTTATAATTCTAAACTCTCTGTAAATTCTTCCACTAAACTCAAGATTAATCATTCATAAATAATTTTCTTGAAAATATGTGTGAAAACCTTTGAATTATCATTCAATTATAGATTTTTTATTATCGCTTCTAAATCTCACTGTTCAAATTTCAATTTCTTCAACTCTCTTCTACGTCTTGCTCTTTGGGAATAGCCGTCTCACTTTTCCAATTCCACCCTCTTTCCATTCTCTTCCAAGCTCCTCAACTCGCAATCTTTTCTTTCACTCTCTCTTGAATTCACTCACACTGTCCCTTTCACGAATACGATTTCTTGCTCATTCTCCCAACTCCACACTCACAAATTGTCTTCAGTCACCCACAAGTATCTCCAACACTCACAAATTGTCGCTTACTTCTCTAAAGTATAACACATCAACAGTCAACAGTGGAGCGAATAGATGTCGCGGTAATGTCGGACAAAATGTTAATTACCGCCCCCTTTCCCCTTGGGGACCTTTGTAATAGGGGGGCGGTTGTCATGACAACAAGGACACCGTAATGGGGATTCCGGCCATAACCTGTGCGCCTCATGTTTCTTGCGTAGGTGGCTGCCAACAAGCACAAAACAGTTGAGTGCTGCTGGTGAATTGACACTGAGCTATTTGTGTCTAGTGAATTGACACCGACCAAAGTCTATGGCACTAAACTATGAGTCGTCCACGTTTCTACTTCCTCCAAAGAAGATACAGTACACAAGATGATCCTTATTTTACAATAGAAAATCGGTCAGACTTGTAACATTATTGAAAGTAATTTTTGTTTTCGATTGTTTCATTTGTTAAATATATCAAATCCCTTTCTACATTCACAGGCGCTCAGTCTACTTGATGGATTCTTACTCAAACAATATTGTTTTATCTATAGATTTTAATTATGATAGTATTGAAGAATCTTGCAAACTTGACTTTTATTTTTAAAATTGAAATTTGGGAAAGACACTTCTTAGACTTTATCTGGGTTGTTACCCTTTATTGTAATTTCTCAAATATATGAATAAACTAGGAAAGCGCATGCGGAGGCAGCCGCAAATTGAGCGGAGCGAGCTTTCTTTTTGTCCAAAAGTTTTTGAAGCGTGTGGACTCGAAAATTTGATCCCGGTATTTTAAGCCTAGCTGAACCTAGCTGATGGTGAAAGTGGCTCATTCTATTACCATGTAATGTTATGAAATGAGAATATAAGAAATGAGCAACGACCTTCAAGAGAATGTTTTCTCAAGTGAGTGTTTATTTTGATAAAATAAGGCAAGATGAGAAAATGACTCCAGCTTGGTCAATATTGGTTAAAAAAATATTGATTGTGCTCAAATTGAAGGTCAGAATGTTTCCTACGATTGAGACAAAATCAATAATTTTCAAACAAGATTGACCAAGCTGGAGTCATTTCCTCTATGAGTGGTTCAACTTTGGAAATACAGCATTTGACGATTTGGTCTCAAATGTGCTCTGATTGTTTTAAATAATTATTCAGTAGCAAATTATAAAGGAAATCAATATAAACTTGAAAAATTGCGAAAAAATAAGCCTATTGGATGAAATTTGGGCAAAACTTTGGTATATTTTCACAACAAGCTTCCATTGTTTGTTAGCATGTTGAGAAATATTGAATGAATGCAAATAAATAAATAATTTTATTAATAAAGACATCAGGTAAAAAACCCATTTTGCCTCCTTCACACAGTACAATATAGTTATTTGTGTATCAGTACGCAAAGAGTGTTTTTGCTGTATTACACATCAAGTTTTTCCAAACTACCATATTGAATGTGAAAGGTTGAAATTAAAATTAAAATAGTCATCTCAGTTATTTATTATTGAATCCTGACAAATCAGGCACCATTTTATTCAGAACTAGCCGGCAGGCTCGCTTCGCTCGCCTTCTCCGCCTAGCCAGGGGGCTTCGCCCCCTGGACCCCGACAGTATAGGCAGTGTAAGTGAGACAAACAGGCTTGCTTCGCTCGCCTGCAAAACCTCTGTCAGTGTCAGCTGAGACAAACTGGCTCGCTTCGCTCGCCTGCAAATTCCGTTCAGAAGGAATTAGAAATTTATTGAACACAGCATTTCTAGACCTAATTTGGACCTTTTTTTTAGGCTCCCAAAGTCTCATAAATTCAATCCCTACCGTTGAATATACTTTTCCCTTTCCACTGAATCATTAGTGATTGTATCAACATCTTAATAACACCCTTATTACGATAAATAACAGGATAGACGGCTAAAAAAGGGAAAAATACCTAGACTTAGCGATTTTTCGCCAAGTTGCCAAAAATAGCAATTTTTGACGAGCTATAACTCGCTTCCTATCGAAGATAGAAAAACATTTAGGGGATTAAAATTGTAGGGAATTTTATGCTCTTGAAGAAAGTATTGAATAAAAATATCGATAGGAAAATTGGTTTCTGAGATATTGTGAAAAAACTGAAAAAAGTCCGAAAATTTCGTGATTTTTAGGCTCCCAAAAGTTATGCCTCCAGATATTTTGGTGGAAAACCATGGATTACTCTTACTTACACCCAAATGGATCGATTAAGACAGTAAAATCAATTAACAGGATTTTTGTTTGGTCTGGAGTACTATTTGATTGGGCTATATGTAAAATAATATTAAAAGTTGTTCTAAGTTGAAAATAATCAGAAAAAAAAAGTTCTACTCAGGTTTCGAACCCCCCGTGATTGGTAAGCAGTGATATACTAGTCCACGTCGCTAACCACTGGGCTATGAGGCTTCGATGAGGAGCCGATTCTGCCAGTGATACCAACATGATTTCAAGAGCATAATAGACATTTCTGACCAGGAACGTTTCTCAAAACTGATGTTAGGTTGCAATCCTGTGGTGCAGAGAGCATGAATATAGCATGAATAATGTGTATAGTAATAGTGTGTAAGCAATCCTTTTTTTTCCTTTTTTCGTCCTTAATATGCAAATTTTCAAAATGCTAAATTTTCAAAATTACAGTCCCCTATTTCAGGTATCAGAAAGTGAATCTGAAGATTGAATCAAACTCCAAGGATATAATTTTGGTTGGCATTATTGTGTTTTGGTTACTGGTGTCAGAATCACATTCACATTTGTGAGACATAAAAGATGCAAGCCCTCTTCCAAGATAAAGTCCTTGTGCATGGCTGCTAGTTGAGCCTCTCTGTTCTAACCTCGACCGTCGTTAGGTTTATGGGTACTGAAATGTGAAAGTCGAGACGAATGAAAGCACTATTAGGAAAGTGGAGATAAATTCTCAGCGAGTTACTGTAAATGGACTTGTAAAAATACGACGCAAAACTGAAGCACTCGCCTTGTTCTTTCTTCTGCGTTACAAAATTAAATTCGTATTTCTCGCTGGTCCTTTTCCAATCTACATTTATCTGACAAGTGCATTACACTATTTGCAAACGCAAAGTGTAGAGCTTAATCGACCATTTGAATTCAACGTGATTTAATTGTATTATTGCAGCTAGTACTCTGATTCTCTCGCTCTATAACCTTTATCCGAGTTCCATGCTGTAATGAATATAGAAAGAGGGTAAGATTATTTCTGACACAGTAAAACACTCATATGCTATAGGGAGGTGATTTCCATTGATATTAAAGTGCTTGGATTCAAATTAAAATGAATAAGCGTAAACATAAGTTGGATGCGAATTCCAATTTGATTGTTCCTATTTTAATAAAACCCTGAAGATAATTATGGTCTCGGTTGAGATTACAGTAGATAAACACAAGGAAAATTCAACAATATAAGGTAAATATAAATACACCCATTCCCATCATTTAACGTTCGAAGTCAAATGAAATTATTAGTAGGCATATTAAAATTTTAAAGATTCTTTATACGATACTGTATATTTGAAGAGTTTATATTCTTC
Source organism: Sogatella furcifera (assembly GCA_017141385.1). Taxonomy (NCBI): domain Eukaryota; kingdom Metazoa; phylum Arthropoda; class Insecta; order Hemiptera; family Delphacidae; genus Sogatella; species Sogatella furcifera. The sequence continues at coordinate 15,029,688 of CM029549.1, forward strand.
AATATAAAAAGTTTTCTCTTAAAGAATCGAAATAATTGAAAATTAAAGATGAAACAGATATGAAAATTCTATTTGATCTGCCAAAATTTAGTTTCGATTTGCCCTGCACCAATTAAGTCAGTACTATTTTATAAAAAGATCGCTAAAGAAGCATTCCTTCCAGCCAATTTCCTATCTATTAATAAGTACCAAATTTCTTATTATATTATTAACTACTGGATTGTGAGAAAGGGATTAGCCTGATTAACTTTCATATAATAAGTACTTTTTTATTGAAATTACAAAAATCAATTGCAAAAAGATAAACCAGGAACGATCTTTAAATAATCATGAAACGCAAAAACTGAACTCTCGATTTTATCGTACTCATTAAAAATTATTACCTGTCTCATAAATGGTTGAATTAATTAATAAGTATCAGAACAGGGAAAACGGACAATTCATTTACTGAAATAATTACATCAGGATCGTATTATAGGGATGAAGCTGGGAAAATTAATGAATAATTGATAAAAATTAATTCATATACGTTGCCATACATTATGAGAGGCATTCACTGTATCATGTTAATTATTTATCACACTCATAGGTAGGAATGCGAACATTAAAAAATTATTAATTATCGATTTCACAGTTTATTAATAATTCGAATGTGTTTTGTATCGCGAGCTCTTTTGAATAGAGTTTTCATTTTAATTATGGAGAACCCTAAACAATTCAAATAAATAACGTTCCATTATAAGTTAGAATTAGTCATTCTTCAGTCTATGACTAAATTTTGAAGATATTTAAGCAAATGCGTTAGATCAGCAAATGATAGAAGATGAAGTAATCCTATCAAAAGTAGTCATCCTTTTACTGGTATTTATCATTCTTTTTACAGTAATTTTGTTATCCTTCAGTTCTAATTTGATTGGATTACTCTTGTATTTCTCATGAATGAAAATTGATGAAATTAAATCATCACCATTTTCAATCAAATGCTACTTTGTACTAATGTGAGCCTATAACATAATTATATTGACGATGATCATCAAACGCTTACTTTAATTAAAAGTTCATTGAAAACATGAATAAAAGAAGCCATAAAATGAATAAAAAATACACAGAATCGAATTTTAACTCAAACAGAACTAGAGGAAATAACCCATACAACGATGATGATGAGAAAATACTAGTAGTAAAACGAGTAAGTAGGTGTGAGCTAGCTGAGAACATGAAAGTTCTTCCTAGGTCACCCACTTCTTCAGCATGAGTTACCTACCGTACTCAACATTTGAGAGAGAAATTATCCAACATAATACGATATATCATCATCACAGTACTGGAAGTATCACAGAGAAACTGCAACAATTATCATTAGTTTGCAGGAGATGAAACTAAGTAACATAGGGTGGGAGTAATAGCTTATGACGTATGAGGTTGTGATAACCTCCGATGCGATTGAGATAAGCCGGCTTGATTATTATTGGGATGATGAGGAGTGGGTTGAGCTTGGTATTAGTGACTTTAGCGTTCATTATTGTGATGTTAAATGATTTAACTGTGTTGGGAGCAGAGGGCGAACTTGGGAGAAGTTTGCCAACTTAGTACTTGCCAACGTGGCTGCTACTCTCTATGTTAACAATGAATAAACGATATAATTGCAACTAATAATACAGAGCACGGCTCAGGGGTTAACTTATGCCAACAAGATGGCTGAACAAGACAAAGGGAGACGGCTGCGACCTGCACACGTTATAATTCAATAATTAAGCTATCGCTCTGTATTTCAAAAATTATAAGCATGAATTATTACGGCAGGTTGAGATATTTATGTGATAGTGATAATTATGGTTAGAATCAATGTTGGGCAACTTTTTTCTGGGATGCTTTGAGATAATAAATGATGATCTAGCAACAAGAATATTCAGATTCTGAATAGTTCCTACTTTGGTCAAACAATAAGATCTTCTTTGAATACAAAAATTCATCAATAATGATTATAGCAACAACCTGAGAATTAAACCTCAGGAAAAGCAATTCATCTAGGAACATAACATGAGAAGTATCATACCTCATTAGACAAAATTTCAATGTGTTGAATTTTCAGTCAAAATTTAATATTTTCGGCCGTAGTCTAGTGAATTTGTGAAGTGTTTTAGTTCTAGTTGTTAATGATGTTTGAAAATGAAAATTTTTTGTTTTGAAATGACTATTTTAAAAGAACTATAAAAACCCACATGGTTCTCCATGTTTTCAGTTGTGAAAAATGAGGTTATATTGCGAAGTGGAACAACCCTTTGGGTCTCCCCACTATTGAAAGCATATGCTAAATAAATAAATCATACCTCATTGAAATTGTTCAATTATGTAGAGTTAGAGATTCCAGTCATGATAACTAGATTCTTTGAGTACTGAGATTCTAAAATGATATATTATAACCAGTGTATCTAGAAAAATTTCTTAGCCATGTAGTAGTTGGACTGTGAACTGTGAACGATTGTGAACCACCTCAAAATACTGGTTTATAGATGGTACAACAATCAGTACAAAAAGGATTAAACTCAAGAGCCACCACCATCACCAACATCGAATCATGTTCTTAGTTGAAAATCATGATCACGGCTTACAGTTGACCGCACCAAGTTGATATAAGGATTACAAGTGGCCGGCGGTGATCGATGCTACATTTGACAAGGACGCCTCCTCTAGTCCGGGTCTTAGAGAGTCTTAGCTAAGACAACCAACGTCCTGGTCTCTACCATTTTCGTTGTCATGTTGTAGAGGGGGGGAGCAGTTGTTGTGAAGAGGGGGTGAGGGGTTGAAGAAACACGATCCTGGCTTGAGAGCAGCCGCGTCAAGCGATCTTCGACTCAGCAGAAGCAGCACCGATGAACCACCTCGCTCTTACTCTGAGAGCACTAAGTCGATGCAAATGAATGTCAACACTGGAGAGTTACTCCTCCTTTAAACCCCCACCCCCATCCCCCCACTCACCTTTACCAGTAGCAGTAAGTGGAAGCAGACACAAAACCGCACTTGTTTTGTGAAGGACCCTCCAATAAGTCTTGCTTGCTCCTCCTCGTCGACTTGACGTTGGCAGCCAAGACAGCCGCTAAGCTGCTGAGAGGTTTCCAACTCCTTATGCTCATCCCAAGCAGTTGATGAACCGAACACCGTTTGACCCGATGACATATACAGGGTAACGGGTAAGAGTTTATTTACTTACATCATCAATTAATAGGAATTGTGGAGTCACAAGTGTAATATGGTGAAAATTGAGTTGTTGTATTATTGAAGTTTCAATTTTATGTGTGTGTAGTAAATTATATTCTTTTTCAGGTTATTGAACTTAATAGAGTTAAACGGAATTTTGACATGAACTTTGATTTTCAAAAGAAGAATATTATTGCATTGTTAATGTTGATTAGTTTAACATTAGAAATTGCTAATTTGCTGCTTAGGGGTCAGAATTAGTGCAATTTTCGTGCATTTTCCAAGTATCAGTTTCGATTTCATGTCGAAAAAGCTACTGTATTTGGGTATTGTACGAACATTGACCTTTTCAGAATTTTGGTTGTTCCACTTAAAATAGGCTCAGCGCTCGTGCAGGCGACCGGGTGTCGTTGGAGGGGGCAAATTTTAAGTGGAAAAAGCCAGAGTTCGATTTGAAACACGGAGCTGTAAACATCGAAAATGTAATTGTGTAATTAGGCCTCGGCCCTCTAGATGGGTTGTGGTCCATCTAGAGGGGACAAAAGTAAAGTTTTGCGACTAGTTGTTTTTTGTTTTAAAATAGTAGATTAAGTCCTAAAGTTTATATTTAGTACGGTATGTGAAGTAAAATAGGGGTATTAGTTCAAGTTTGAGTGAAGTAAAACAGTGTTTGTGTATCTTGTGATACAAAAATTATTATGGTGAGTGCTAAACATTGGTTGTCTCTTCTCTAGCTCAAATTCAAATATAAATCAGGAGAACTTTGACCGAGGCCTTACTTCTAAGTAGCAAGTTATCAGGTTTTTCGGAAATTGAAATATTTAATTGAAAAGTGGAATTTTAAATGAATTACGTATTAAATAACGTTGTTTTTTCCAAAATTCTGATTTGTTACATGACTTGATAGTAGATAATTTTATTTCAAATGGAAAGATATCACAATAAATCTGCAAAGTGTTAATAATTACAAACTATAATTTTTATTGAAGTTCCTAGCTCGTAGTACTAGTTGCTAAAATAGTTTTCAAAATAATGTATAATAATCTAGGCATTTGAATGAACGTAATCCACGTAATGCTCCCAACCAACTAGGATTCAGATAATTACAGAAAATTTAGGTAAATAATTCAAAAATAGTTATGTCTCGGCCCGCTTATTACACAAGTGATAATCAAATTACTACTGATAAAAAGAGGCACTTGGTCATAATGAGATTAAACTTGGTTCATGTGATATTAAAATGAAATTATTTTTCTCCAATGACGAATTTTAATAGACTGTATCTGTGATGGGTCATAACTTTCATTTGAGCGGAACAGAGTTTAAGGAACTGGTGGTTGGGCAAACAATGCTGTAGCTAGGAAAATTGGTTGGCATCCTATTTATATGCATTTTCGCGATTCAGGGTTCTCAGGATGAGAAAAGACTGAATCATCCTCTTTATTAACTAATGATTATACGAAATTGAGGCATTATTAAACGTTGAGTATAGTTTACCTCAACTACTACACAAATGTATTGGTATTAGAAGAATATTTGAAACTAAATGATATGGAAAAATAATTTATCAGGCAGAGTTAGGACTAGGAAGTGGAAGTCTTTTCTACCACTCAATATTTAAATAGTGTTAGCCTGAAAATAATGAAATATCCAGAAATGACTATAAAATTCTATTTTTCCAACAGCGTGAAAACGAGCACAGCAAGCAAGCTCATCAACTTAGTATTCCAAGCTCATAAGCCGGATGAACAACAATAAATCCCGAAATTATTCAGGCCAAAAATAATTTCGAACTTCTTTACAGTAAATGTTGCTTTAAGTTTTGCAGCGTCAATAATAAAACCGCTGCTTTCATCGGCCATTCTGCAGCCGGGTGCGAAAATAAAGAGCTTGAGAAGAATCGTTAAGCAAGAAGAATAATAAAAAGTTTTATCGTTTGATCTTAGTTACACACAAGTAATGTGTTCTCTCCAGCATTAGCGTGATAACCTCACCATATTCCTCTTTTTCCGTTTTTCTTTTTCCTTCCCTTAATACGCGGACAGTGGAAAGCCAATTTCATCCAACTGCTTGTACTTGTTAAAAAGCCCGATTTTCTGCTAATTTTCTAACTAAACTTGGATTTTTCCAGCATCTTTTGCAAGAATCACGGGAAGCAAGCTCATGAAGGAGTAAACTCCTTAAAGGAGGAGTGAACCAATTCTTAATATTGATTCAATTAAGCTACTTTTCACCACCTCAATAATTAAGAGAAAGGAATATATTCATTGATAGCACTAAAATTTCATTATTAAACATTAGCCTGATGAAATAAGATTTGTAATACGATAAACCTGACCAGCAGATAAATAAAAATTAATGAGATCTATATTATAATTGATTATTTTATGATCACTAAAGCAATTGTTTATTGGTCATCATTAGATTTAACATTGATAATAAATTCCAAAACCTTTTTAATGTAATTTAATTTTCTATAATTCATTAATCACTTGTGTCATACCAATAAAATGATACCCAGAGTTCATAGATTTCATTCCACCATTCCACTTCAAATAAGTTGTGAAACCCTGAATTTCATCACGAACCACAAAGTTCACAAGGACTTTTGAGCACCGAAGAAGAATTCCTAAGTAAGGTCAAAGGATTGAACGTTTTATCTTCACTTGAGGATCTTCCGGGCAACTTGAACTTTGTCCTAACAGGCATTTGTTCCGGCAAGCCTTTTCTCGCCGCCTGCTTTCCCAAGCCGATTTATGTAAATGAGTAAATGGTGGGCAAGAGCCCACACTAAGCGCTGGAAACCGTATTTTCCAGGCTGATTAAATGCACACCTGAAGTTGTAGGTGGCGAGAGCGAAAACTCAATTGCAACACTCAGCCGAAATTAAAAGTAAATTCAAACAAATATTTTTCAACGCTTTTTGTCGGCTCACTCTCTCTGTAGGCTTTCTCTTACTCCAAGGCAAGGAAATTCGGATAAGTGAATTGGAATCCATTAAACGGACTACGCAACGGTGCGAGCATTGTGAGCTGGAGATAATGTTCTTTGAAGAGAAGAAAAAAGTACAGACCTTGCCTACTCCCATTTTCTATCCCTCCCAACGCGTTAAGCTTCACACATACATCGACATATGTAAGATTGGAGGAGGAGAAAGAAGGAGATGGAAGAAAGAGAAAAGAATGACACTGCATGCTATTTCTTTTCGGCAGTGAACAACATTCTCTTCTGTATCTGCTTTCGCGACTGGTGCACTTACATCCCCTTTCCCCTCCGCAAGCAATTCTTTACGATAAAATAAGTTCTCTTCTCTTTCTCGTGCAGCCAACCTTCGACCTTTCTCCGTCTTTTCGATCCGAACCCGAGTGCAAGGCCTCTTTCCTGCCCCTTAACACAACTCCAAAGACAACCTTCTGTTATTCTACTTTTTTCTGGTTTAACTGATCCTCTTTCCAATTTCACAGCTCCCAACTGATGTTCGTTGCCTGTTTTCTGCAGTCTTTTCTTCTAAATCTCCTATTTCTGGCACTCATCCCCCTTCTTCCTTTGTCCTGCGTTTTTCGCTTGTAATGGCAGCAAGGTGATATTCTTCGGTGTTTGCCCCACCTCCTCGTTTTGAGGCAAATTTTAATTTGGCACTCCGATTACTATCTCTTTTTTATCGTTATACTTAATTATCTTCTTCTATCCTCTTGTCCTTTACGCCCTTTTCTCTTCTTGGAAACAGCGAAATTTCCTATTTAAACATTCACGTCCCAAGATGCAGGAGATAAGACTAAAATAGAAGCAATCTTGGAGATTCTTGAATTACACTCAATTCCTAATCGAGCAGTGAGAAGATTACAGAGTTTCAGAAGGCAATATCCAAAGCTCCCATAATAGCATGAATGACAGGCCTGAAGCATTTGTGTTATTTTATTTTATTTAAAAGGTTATACAACTTTATTTAAAAGGTGTTCGTTTAAATAAAATTTGTACAAAAAATAATGCATAATATTAGGATGGATATTAATTATTTAAAACCGCTTTATTAGGATGAATATTAATCATCCAGAACTACTGACTCCCTTCAAATATAACAACTTAGTTCAAATAGCTCAATATACTGAGCTCTTAGCTCAATATATACTGAGTTATGAGCAAACAACAAGTAATTTAAATTGTAATTGACAAGTGCAGCCTAGGGTAATACCTGAAATAGTGAAAGACTGTAGGAAAAAGTTGAAAAATCTCTGAACTATGATAATACGATCAGTGATTGCTCAATGATAAACCTTGATGACATGCACTGAGAAGTTGGTTGGTGCAATAATTACAGTGTTAAAAGCAATCATCCACTATCAATTTCCACGCAGAGTGTGTGGCGCATGTTTTTTCGTACAACATCAATTGAAATTTACGAGTACTCCAGCTTTGTTTTTTCAGTGTGTAAGGCAGTGAATGTAGCTGGTAGATGAACACAGAAATGAGAACTGCATGATTCGATTCAGCAGCCTTTGGAAAAAACGAGAGCACCCCGAGCGAAAAAAGGAAGCCATTAAAATCGGTAATTATATTTTAATCTGGCCAGTCGCCGGCATGGAATTGAAAAGTCATACGTGCACAATCATTTCAAGCGAATTATTTTGTACTGAGAGCTGAACAGCTTCGCTTTCGGGGATGAATTTCAGTTAAAGTTCATTTGCTGGTCGTAATTCGATGACGCTTGTGTCCGGTTTGTTAAAAATGCGCCACCGTCCGGGAAAAGGATTAACAAGAATGCACGGGGCTTAGCAGGGTGCAGGGCATCAACCGGGCTTTGTGCCTTCGGCTAGGGATGACCGAAAATTATGCGATAATAATGTTTTAGTCCGATCGGCTCAACACCCATACCGAAACCTTAATCCTTAATTTGCCCATACCTCAATATGTATTCAATAATTAGCATGCACACTACAAATATAAACGAATAGAACAAGTAGGTGTTATTCCTCAAATGTAAGCACTACAATGGAAATTACATTTGGCAGTGGGGGCTCAGCTAGGCGTATAATAATTATTACTAGTTTCATGATGCACAGTGGAACCAGAAATATACACAAATAGGTGTTATACCTCAAATGTAGTCACTACAAAAACGTGACACACTAATGAACTAGCCAGCTAAGGTGTCAAACACTAGAATGTTAATCACAATGTACATTTGGTAGTGGGGCTCACGGCTCAACTAGGCGTATAATAATAAATTATTACTACTTCTATGATGCACATTGGAGAATAATTTTGGAGTAACTGAACAGGAATGATATAATAGGCTATTATAATGCAGTGTTGGCTGATAAAGGTTTGAAAATTGATAGTTCCTTACGGAGCCTTATGAGCAAGTACCAAACATTATCCAGTTTGCTTGTTCGAGCGAGTAATTGTAAAGTGAGTGGTAATAAGAATATGATAAGAATACAAAACTTGCAATTTTCCAACAGAAATAGAAATGGATAAGTTTTTCTGATGAAATATTAATGTTTTGATATTCATATTCAAATCGTATGATATTCAAGTAATGAAATTACTGAAACACGTTCAGATATATTTTTGAAATAGATTTAACTTTACTTAATAGTGTCCTGCATTTTATTAAGAAAGTAGATCAAATATACCTAATACGTGTACATAGAATAAATTATAAATTGATTTTTGGAATAGTACTCACTATTCGGTGTTATAGTATCCAAAAATAGAACATTGGAGAAGGCTAGACAAATAAGTTGATTTTGGATGTAGTTGGTAGATTGAATTGATAATGACACACTAATGTTGGAATTCAATTCAGTTACGTCAAATGTACAACTCACACAGGAATGGATCACGTACATTTCAGTATTAGGTCAGGCTCATGTCGCAACCTCTACCCAAATCAGAATTGATCTAGAGTCTATTTCGGGTACTTCATGGGAGCTTTATTCCATGCAATGATCCATCATACTCTTTTAAACAGATGAAGTAAACTGTTCTCAGTTTTCCAGTGTCGTTCCGAATCTGATATCCTAAATAAATTCCAAATTTCAACGGTAAAACGTAACAACGGTATATTATTTCCAAAGGACATTCGACAAACTAGAATATTTTAGATTTATCATAGTAGTATATATACTAATTTAAACTATCTCTAACATTATTAGCTGAAATTAGCTTTTTATGACAATGAATCTTCAGAATTAAAATATATTTGATGAAACAATAGGAAAATTGGAAGATGTTCGAATTGGACTATAGGGAATGCAAAGAGGTAGAAAATAATCTTGAAACATTGGAAACTTAGTGAAATTTGATTCAGAATAAACGTTGAATTGAAAATGAGAATTTTCAGAATTAAAACCTCAAACGTCCTCTTGATCATTTAACAAACAGAATACGAAGCTTTGAAGCTAATACAAAAGTTGAACTGTCATATTACCACCAGAGTCTATACAGATTAGAACCTGGTATCCTGATAGTGACTGTCTCACTACAATCAAAACGGAACTATTATTTTAAACATCATTAATAAATTCATTTGTTTGTTATTTTTGTAGACATCACACTAATTTATTCACGATATCTTTCCTATATTAAAATTGAATCAGAACGAAAAATTAAATTATAAATTTTATGGAAAGCATTCACAAGTTTTTTAGTATCCAAATCAGAACTGGTGGTTCTGAAAACCGAATTGAACTGTTTTGAAAATCTTGGAGAGAAAAAGAAGGAACACGATATAATTATATGATCGGGAGAAATGAGAAACAAAGCTGTTAGCGGCTTCGAACAACGAAATAAAACCAGGTTCGTGCCGGATTTAGCAGTTAGCTCTCCTTCAATGGAGTCGGAACAGTATTACGGCGTTCCGGCAACCACCAACCGGAGTCGAACAGCTTCAATAAAAGGATCCGGCAGTAAAACTTCTTCCGACGCCAACTGTGGTTCTAAAACAAATAGTTGAACTAATAAGCTGCCCGTAATTACGCGCCCAACTAGAGTATTTCCAGTAGTATTGTTGTTAATACTATAAGTATCTTGCAGCCAATCGAACACAAGTGGGTTAACTGCTGCCACCAGTAGAAAAGGTGAAAACTGTATTATTACTTGTTAATTTGTCCAGAAACATGAACTTGTGAAATTATTGCTTAGCAATAAAAATTGCTGTTAACAAACATTTTGTAATCACATCCTTAAAAAGCAATGAAATCGGTTTTATTACATGCATATGGTGCAACGAAAGATACCATTTTTCGAAAGATACCGGACTGAACGATTTGAAACGTTTCTAGTGGAACGAAAAAATGCATTAAATGAGTACAATTGATAAAAGAATAGAGAATAATCAGAAATCAATCAGAGATATTATGCAAGGAGTTGAGTAAGATATTGCCAGTTGGAAATTGTATATGAAAGCATTATCCTCAATCACTTTCCATGTACAATTGATGTTCAAATATGGAAGAATTATTAGATATTGCAGCTCAAATGTTCAAATATGCTTATGTTCATACGTTCAAATTTTCAAATGTGATAAAATCAAAACTTTAAATCAACTCACTTTAAATACCGAAGATTAAAATTGTGCAATAGAATAACTAAAACTTTCGGGTTCATTCAATTCGATCACAGTAATGCACTCTAATGGGTAAAATATTACCTTTAAGTTCTGGATATTACTAACAAACTCCCTCGAATAGATCGGAATCCCTTATATCAAATAAATATCGGACTACTCTACTCCCATTATCCAAAGATAAATCAGGAGATTAAAGGTTGTACCTTATGAAACACAAGAACCGCTAAACCCAGAAAGTAACTGTTAAACGCGGAGAAAATAAGACGATTACCGAATTGAAAGTTCGTGCCACCTAAATGTTTATCAGCGAAATAATCGGCGCGATAAGTGGGAGTAATGTATGAAAGAGAATCTGTAGGGCTGAGAAGACACTCACTTTCAATGTGAATTGTATTGTCAGGTGTGTCTTCTCAGCTTGTTCAATCTTTAGTTGAAAGTAGGAGCATACGTTGAGTTAGAGCTGACGCGGACGTTTCTATTTGTTTGCGAGAGCGAAACGGAGCGTAACACGCCCGTGTATGTGATGATAAGAGTCGGGATAGGTTCATCCGACGCGCCAATTAGCAGGAGTTTCAGTCGTCGAAGTTATTAAATACGCGTGCAAAAGATGAAAGACGAGACTACTGGGTGCTGGATAAAGAGTTTTCGGCAAACCGTCTCGGGTCGGATTGCAAGTTATTAGGGGGTGAATGCATTTAGAGTAGAGTGAGAATGAGAGAGAAAAAATGAAGAGTTACTGTAGTTGAAGCAGTTTGAGAGAGAAGGAGAAAGACGGATAGGCGAGATCAAGTAAGAAATGGGGCATGGAGGACAGGAAGAGAACATACAGGAATGCGGAAAAATGAAGGAAGGTTCAAAGAGAGGAATTAGATTAGATTTCTTTATTCATATAGACAATAACAATTCACGCTTCAATTCTAGATTGCTTAAATATAGTACGTAATAACATAAAGGAGTAAGCGTACTTCTATTATACAGAAATACAGTAGCTATTACTTCTATATAAACGTAGGGAGGAAGAGAGAAAGGGTAAAAGGGATAGGAGAAGAGAGAGAGGAAGAGAAAAAGATTGAAATGTGGAAAATAGTTCATGAATGATACAAAAATATAAAAAAAATAAAAATTACACTAAATTTTACTAATATTTAGCCTAATCCAAATTATAAATTTTCATAGTTGAATGATTCCCCAATACACAACAGCATACATACATTCATGCAACTACTTTCATGTACTGAAAATCTATAATGAGATTAATCATTAAATAGTTGAACAAATCAGGCAACAATAGTGAGTGAGAGGAAATATAACAGGTGGGATGAGAGAAAGGGATCGGGATCGAGATGGTACCGAGGAAAGGTTTTGTAAGTTCATACAGCTCGTGCTATCGGTTGAACAATATTTCAGGGTTAGCCTTTACGAGCATGCACTGCGCAGGCGCAAAGTAGTACACAACCATTAGCAAGGTAACAAATGTCGCCGAACTTGGGGACACTGTAATCCGGTCGACGTAGAGAGGAAAACAGAGAGATAGAGAGAGAGGAGAATAAGAGATAACTACCAAGTGTGAAAGAGAGAGTGGACAACCTGTGAGGAAGCGAGAAAGAATGAGAGTTGGAGCAGGCTATGTTTTAGGGTACGGTGGTTGGGATTCTGCACGTCGATTTCTCAAAGCGACTGGCCTACTGGATGGTCCGCCTTACCAGCTAATCCCTGACCGGGAGGGCTTACGACAAACTTCGGACCAGAAGGTCCAGGTGGAGGGAGTACAGGAAAGACCGGAGGGTCCATCAAGAGGGGGAGGGAAGTAAGGAGTCCAGAATCAGGTAAAAACATCCTTCTCCTTCGCATTCGCTTGTCAAAGATAGGTTTACTTTATTTACTGCAATCTGCAAGCTGCTATCATTTATGGTCACTTCACATCATAAATGGTTACTTATTACCTGTAAGGTTAGTATAAATCTCAACTTTATTTCTAGAAATAGATACAGAATTTTCCATGAATTCAACAGCGTTTTTAGAATAGATTGGTAAACCAAAACTGGAAGAATTTTTCTGATTGATTCAAAAATAGAAGTTTTTATTTATCAATGATTGAAATATAAAAGAATATATTCATAAATAAAACAAGTAGTTATTGAATAATGAAGCTGAAACTGACAACGATACTTTTTCAACAAGACCGAAAAAACTTTCCACCTGCACCAAAACCAAACATGATACAGAAGTGGGTACAAACCTTCACCCAGCTTTCAGTTGGCTGATGTAAACACGACGTTGCCGCTCATTAATGATTGATTTCGGCCGGGGAAGTCTCATTAAAAATGTGCACCGTTATTTGGTGGCTGTGCTCACTAAGTACAGTATGCAGATGTGTGCTGCGAGAAACAATGAGGCAAGAAGCAGACTACCGTTCACACAGGCTACCGCCATAGCATGCGGCATGCAAAAGTGAATGCCCCATTAATAATGCATGCGGCCAAAGAAGGTGCTGCGGCTCGGTCTCTCCACCTTGATCACGCGGCAACAAAATATATTATGCGAGCGGCAAATATTCTTCATCTTCAACTAGTTCCAGTTCCGTGCACTTGTGGAAAACTCTCTTGGCAGCTTACAAACGTCGCTCATACAGTACCAAGATTTCATTCTATCCAGAATGTATAAACCAACATTTCAACAAGGTTTATTAAGGTTATGTCAACTAAAATATTGTTTTGATATATCAGAAATAGACAAGGTTTTCATTGTACGCAACCACTTCAACTTTGTTCTCTTTTATCCTTGAACAAAATGCAACAGAGAATACGCTGGACAAGCAGAAATATTAGAGTGAATGATTTAATTATATTCAACGTTTTACCATGTATTCGTGAGTTATTGAAAAATAAATCAAATACTGTGAAGAGAAAAAAGACAGAAAGTAAATTATACAACTGACTCAAAAGTAGGATTATCTACTAATACATTACAAAACTGACATAATGTACTTCTGTACTCAAGCAAAACCTTCAACGGCTTCAACTACACCTATCTACAGTATTTATACGTATAAGAGATTGAACATGAACAAAGCAGTCCAAATAACCGGTAACTCCAATACAAACTTCCTTTACTGTGAAGATGGAAGCGTTAACAAATTCACCGTTGAAAACTTGTTAATTAGCGTTCAACTGGCAAGGAAAAGTTGGCTGTTCAACAAGGGAATAACCAAATAATTCTTTCTAAAGCAGCTTCACATTGAACACATTTACATATATGGTGGATTAAATTCGTATATGCGGGTACTAGAAAGTAGGTGAGGGTAAGAGAGAATATAAAAGAAAGGGACAAGGTGAACAAAGACGAGAGTTTTCATACACTGGCAAACAGAGCGATTTCCGTGAGATGTTTTGAAGAGGGCTGAGGGTAGGATAGAAAAAGGGACTTGTGCAGCAATCATTATCCACCCCAGCCGTCGTTACGCTGAAGAAGACAATTAGAAGGTTGTTCTTCAATGGACTTGTACGATAAATACCTTGTTTAGCGCAAACTTTTCATTTAATTTATGCAGAAGATGAGGGAAACGAAACAAAAAGCAACGATAATAGGCACAGGGAATGGATAAGAAGGAGGAAGCAAACATGAATGGGTATTGCGTTCGTTACAAGATTTTTACATAAAAAAAGAGAGAAAACTCTTATAGCCGTAAGGAAATCGCTCTGCCATTTCCTGATGCTTAGCGCTGTTGTAATAGAGGGATAATATACTAAGCTTTCACAGCGCAATAAAAAATGCGACTAAGATACGGATTGCTTCGAGAAAAGAATTATGTTCACACAGGAAAAAAATTTAATAATATCTTGAGAGCGGAATAAAGTAATGATCATTAGTGTACGATTCCAAAAATAGGATTCCAAATGGAGAACCATTAGAAAATGAACAAGAATCCTCAAGTATTTCCTATTTAAAGTTGCTTAGAATTCTAACTAAGAGATGGAATTTCCTTTTCAATCAATGCGAAATTCCATTTTCAGAACAAAATCCAATCCCAAATAGATGCTCAATAATATCCAAAACATTCTTTAACAATCTCAAATATCAACCTTCATATTTACCTAACTCACGACTGAGTCATATTTGGAACAATAACTTAATGTATTAACAAAACCTATAATTTAATATTATTCATTTCATCAGTGATGAGAAGTGTAATAAGTAATTTTTTCCTAAGAGACTCAGGAAGGAAAAATATGATACAAACTACAAGGATCTTGATGGAATGGAATGAACGAGTGCTATTTTATATTTAATGGAAATCTAAAATATCTCTTAAGTGAATATACTCGATAATTTCATGATGGAATAAAATAAAAATTTGACGTACCATTTTGTGAGAAGTCTATCAAACTAATTTTTGAGGAATAAGAGAAATAACAGTTCGGTAAGAAACCTTGATGAAATAAGAAACTTAAGCTATTTTATAATTTTATAATATCGACTTGAATATCCTTATTAATTGAGTGAAAATGACTGCTATTTTTCAAGTAACTCAATTTCATTCGGCTACTAAAATTACAAACTGAAACGCACAAAACAACAATAATTGAAAAGCGACTCAATTTACATTGAAAGCAGAACAAGTGAAACTAATCAAAAGCTTGCTATAAGCTTCCTTAAAAGTTGGAGACAGCGCCTCAACCACCGCGACTGAGACGACGATGATGATTACTATTGAGAGATGTAAGAAATTAGAACAGAATTAAAAGGAAATTACTTTCAGGCGTCGGTGGGGTAGGGGGCGGAAGGATAGGGGAGCAAGACAAACATCAAACACAGAATCAGTGAGCTGAGACTGCTGGCAGTTGATGTTTGAATTAAAAGAAGTACACTCTCGAATCAAATTACGACACCGTGAAGGAGAAGGAAGAAGAGAGGGTCAAGAAGAGGCAAGAAGAAGAAAGTGAAGAAAAAGGGGGAGGGAAAGGAAGAGGATAAAGATGAGGTAGGAATCTGAAAGACTTCCGCTGAGGGTGGGTTGCATTCATTGCTGCATATCACTCATTTATCACTCAGTATTCATCAAGCGGCTCCCTCAAGAGATTCAACATTTCTAGCTCTTAAAAGAGATTATTTTGATTTCTCTTTCTTGGGTGTTATTGTACTTGTACTTCTCTCACTCTCTGTCGCTGGATCGTACTCCTTTCAATTTTATTTCGGTTTCTCTTCTTTCATTTCACTGTTGTACAACAAAACATTATTACTTTTCTCACTCTCTTTGTGATCAAACAACTCTCATTTCCATTCTATCCTCGTATATTAACTTGCTCATCCGTGGTGACATTTTTCCCTCAAACATTTTTATAAATCTTCTCTTATTGTTATTTTAGTTTTTCGCCCTCCTCTCCTTCTTCGTTTTCCATTTTCCTTCAATTCTTTTATCATAGTTTATAAGATCATATAACTGTGCCCTCTATGTATCAGTTCCTTTTGGAATTCATTCTTTATGTTTCCTACAATTTCGTTTCATAAGACTTATCTATTTCCGGAATCTTTTTCCAATCTATTTTCTGAATCCTAAGTCTGCATCTGTCCAATTCGTTTTTCTTTCAAATTTTCGAATAAGCACTCATCAAGACTCATCAATGTATACTCATTACTCAATTCAACTACTACATAATTTTAGAACACTTTGTATAATTATTGGTGAAACCAGCATAGTTATCATCTTCATTGGAATATTTTGACTCCCTATCTTCGCTCCCTCTCATTTCCTTCTTTTCCATTCTCACTGTCTCTGTCAACCCTCCCCAACTATCACTATATTTATTCCTCTATTTCCATTGGAAGATGTCCACAAAACACATAATAGGCTATTGTGATTTGAAAACAAGAATTACAAAACCAATTCTCAGCTTTTCATTCCCACTTCTTCTTGAGATTTCATTCATAAAGTGATTCTCTTCCTTCTTTGTCGTTTAATTTCTAACGCGACAAATACCGACTGGAATTGAAGTATTTTCATTTTCAACCGAAGGCTGAGATAACGAGCTAGCTAAGCTGTGAAACGCACCCACCAACTATCGAGTCAAAACCGCGAGACACGCGCCCGCAAATTCTATTGCTGAACACCACCATTTGATCGCATTAGCAACAAATTTACTGTTCAACAAGTCTTGAAAGCATCCGATTAACCTAGTTTCCAAACAAGACTTGTTCCTCTAATAACATATTCATTGCTTTATCATCAATAGATGGATAAAATCAAAGCTTTGTGCCGTGATAAAACGTGGCTTGCATCCTTGCATAAATAATTGTAATTTTATTTGTAAGAGTTTTCTTGGTGTATTTTCTTGTAAATCAATTTTCTGGATAAAATCATAGCTTTGTGCCGTGATAAAACGTGGCTTGCATCCTTGCATAAATAATTGTAATTTTATTTGTAAGAGTTTTCTTGGTGTATTTTTACTTTTTCTACGTGAACTTTTACGTGTACTCGTACTTGGTATACTTCTACTTAGTTGCACTTCATGTACTTTTACAGGTGTACTAGTACTGTACCTGGTGTTGGAATACAAAATTATGTACGAGAAGAGTAACGAATCAAAATTAGAAAAATTTTCCTTCAGTCTCTAGAAGACTAAATACTGATTGTATTCAAAATTAAATCTGTAAACAACTATTTGCGATCAAACTATTTTCAATTGAATGGTATAGGTAGTAAATTGAAATCGTAATTTTTACTAAATCAACATCAATGTCTCCTAGGTAAGTCCGGTCTCACTAACCGTAAAATCTACAATAAGTCGAGTGGAATAAATCTGAAAAAACTCGATTTAATCCGAATTTTCAACTCCAAGTCTCCAGTATGTTTTGTTTTAAGAGGGAAATGTACCAGAGAAATACGAATTAAAATACTTCCCTAATGACTAGCTGTGCAAAAACCTTTTGCCACCGGTCATAGCAGTCTGTCCTCAAAGCAACCTCATGAAAAACCCAACTGAACCCTCACCCTCCCAGCAACTGCATTAGTTTCTATTACTGTTGTTTCCGTACGATGGGGAACCAACAAGCAAGAACAATCTCCACTTTCCCTTTCATTAATAACACAATATGCTTCGGCAAAAAACCACTCTCGCACTTTCATCTGAGCCGCATATGGTCAAAACGCCTCTTCATTTGATAGCAATGGAAGCAGATAATGAAATCTCTTGGAGAAAGTTGTCAAGTTTACTACTTGTTAGTGTATCAATGAAAATTCTGATAGAGGACGGGATAAGAATTTTATTATTCTAACTTACATTTCTCGTAATGTATTATGTTTTGTTGAATGTTTTTAGGTTTTTCAATTTCCTTAAATTACAAACATTTGATTTCCCTTAGAACATGAATATGAGTAATCACTTTATGAGTCTATGGTAGCTAGAATGAAGTGACACATAGATAAATAACTGCCAAAATTGTCAACTATCAGTATTTTTATAGTTTTTTGACAACAAAGAGATTAAACCTTCATTTTTGCATGAGATGAGGAGTATATTGAAGATTTGTGAAAATATAAGAATTATGATGAATATTATTACAGGTATAAGTTTAAGTAAAATATCATAGATATTATATCATTTCTGTTCTTGAATTATTATAAAAAACTGGACCAAAATCAAACAAGTAATAACAGTCAAAGAGACGAAACCAATATTCTGCAATGAGTCTTATTTATTTATGAAAAACTGTTCTGAGTTGATTAATTCAACCAGTATTTTCTCAGATCAAACAGACCTTAAGAGTAACGCTCGGACATCGTAGTCAGAAGAATACAACCTACACTGGCCGCATACTTTCTTTGAGCGACTGAAAGAAATGAGAGGGATGAAAGATATGAGAAGTTTGGAAAGCAGCACAGTTGGCTTGGCTTTACCTGCTGGTCGAATGAATGCTTTGGGCCAGACCATTGCAGAATCGTCTAGTCAGCAATGATCTTTATGGTTCGAATGGCGTGAGTGTGTGCGTGGTCCATTCCAGACTTCCTTAAGGATAAAGGAAGATCGGAAAAGGGTGAAACGAAAGGAATGGCGCAAGGTGGGTTTGCAAACAACGTAATAAAGGCAGACCAGCAGTGGCTGAATGGACTTTGATCAAAAAGATGCCTCTTATATGAAATGTATTGTGGACTGGCAGAGAGTTTCTTGGGTCACTTTCTTCCCAAGGGAGCAGTCACTCACAGAGCGGATACAGCATGGAAATAGTTGGGAAAGAATTATGAGATGTTAGATAGATGTAAAAGGTTGGCCAGTATTTGACAGTAATAGTGACATCACTATTATAAAAGTAGAACAATCATAATTCTAATAAGCAATATACTTCTGCTTGCTGTACACTTCGATTGTAATCACTTACGATTTTTTGAGTTACTTAATTTGAGTACTCACCTACCAACTTAAGTAGTACTTTGAGTACTCAAAGTACTTAAAGCAAGAAATCGTAAGTGAGCTGCACAGCAATCTGAAGTATATTATTCATTAATATTTAATACTCCAGTTCCAAAAATAATGAATGAAACCTCAACTATCATGAATTTTTTTTTTAAATAACATGTGAAACATGACAAATATCAACTATAATTGAGTTGATTTCTCCATTTCAACAAAGCCGATAAAAGGTAATCCTTGCACTGTCAAGCGACCAAATATACCTAAAATATTTATTCAATTAGTACCGGGGTTGTGAAAGGGTTCATGAGAATGTACAGTGCCCTGATAATGCATCAGTGTCGCTCAGTTCTTACGCAATGGTGAGTGCTATTTTCGTCGGAGGTGGTTTTTTCCAGCCATTGTCAGATCGGGTCAGACAGGGGTTTTCACTCAGAATCAGGCCATATATACAGGCACACCCTGTAGAGAACGAAGCGATGCTTGCGGTGATGCCTGGAACAACTGGTTCAGACGAGACAGTGATGGACGTATGTTGATGGTGTTCTTTCACAACCATTCAACACACAGGACGTCCTATTCTACAATCAACACTACTATACTCTAGCCTCAATCACTGTCAATAAAGAGTTGAATTAGTACTTGAAATTTACCATTTTAATGTACATGGGAATTGTATATAAAGTTTAGATATAGCAAATGAGTTCAACATTCATTTATTTATTGATTTTACAGTGAACTATTGGTTTTACTAGTTAACTTATTGATTAAAATTATAGACTATTGCCCAGAACGTCTATTTACCAAATTTTTATCAATAAGTTCGAAACTAAGCTATATATTTTCGCAGCACTTCAATTATTGAATAATAATTATACATTGCATGTACATGTAAACTATGTATAGAGAGTAATTAAGTGTACGTCAATTACAATTTTAATCTACATTCAAGTGTGCATGAAGAGTAGGTAGATAAATATGTATATGCGTTCAATTATAATTTGTATGTAGGAGAAAAAATGGGTGCTTCAATTTAATGTAGAAATTTATACAATTTGGGAGAGAGAGTGAATAAGCATTGTACTCTCATTAGAATTTTGAGTATTTAGAAGTAAGTATTCATTAACACATGATCTTTCAAAATTCAACGAAGTGCCAAGAAGATTGGTTGGAATATTAATAACAACATTTTTTTTCAATTCCCAGAAGAACAGGGAAAAGTGAGTTTTTTAAACTCAGTAACAACTTTTGAAAACAACTTCCCACTCAACAGGAAATATTGTTTGATAAACCCCATCACAAGTAGAACTTTAAACAATCACCTTACACAAAATTTCCCCTTCCAGACCAAAATAATGCAGCGGTTAGGATACAGGTCGGTCCTTGAGTTAACCATCAACTACAATACCAAGATGTTTGTTCGAATAACGATGGATTTCTCAATACTTGGAAAATGATAATACTCATTCCAAGGAATGAAATAAGAAATGACCTACGTGATAAGAGCATGGTGGCGAACAGTGATGGATGATATTTCTCAATTAATTATCATCTAGATTCTCATAGATTTTAATATTTAAATATGACATTTAGAATCGGAACGTTGACTACAAAGATATTTAACATAAAACTATGTTAATATATAAATACTTAATATAAAACTCCAACATAAAATAAAACAATCATAATATATTGTCAGTCAAGAATTAGAATGTTTGCTTCATTTGATATAGGATTTTCAAGGAAATCTCGTAGCATAAAGTGCACCCAACTTGTGCTAACATTAGCTGGAAAAGCCTCTATGGCTTAATCTAAACTATCAATCAAGTTTCATCTATTCACAATATAGAAGGATCAATTGCAACTTTTTGAAGAAGTTCCGTTGCATAAATTGCACCACAAGTTTTAACAATTAATTTATTTAATCATTAGCTAAACAAAACCTTGGAGCCTGGCTGCACAACATAGCACACACCCCACCACCGCAAAGATCCTGTTCCCCGATAGCACTTTGCATGAATTAGGAAGAAGACGCGAGCCAAAAAGCGCAAGAAACAGGTGTTTAGTTTCGTCTCTAACTAAAAGCGGCAGACTCTCTTGCTCGCTCACTCTTCCCCACTATACATTATCCGCACATACACTATCTCTCTTTATTACTCTTACCTACAAGCAAACAACTTGTAAATAAATTATCAAGCCGTTAAGTTCAAGTAACACACGAAGTAAGCTGCCTTGGTTTAGTCGAAAGCCAACTCTCTCTCATGAGTTTCCAAGACCACCTCAGATCTTCCGAGAGAGAAGAGAGGGGATAAAAAGAGAGAGAGAGAGAGAAACTCAGTAACATAGATAAAATAGAATAGGTTGTTACAAGAGTGAGAAAACTGTAAAGTATGAAATATGAAGAATGAGGCTGAGAGTCAGTGACAGAAGAGAGCTACAAAGATGAATTAGTAGAGCAAACAAGAAAAATAATAATTATTATCATTACAGAATATCAGTTAAGGCAAACAGTAAATTTTTGGAACACATTCACAAGTTTGAATCGAAGAGGAAAATTTTCCTAGGTCATATTAGGTTGATTTTTTGAGAATGCTTCATTGTGCATGTGATTTATAGATCTGAAAACTCGTTTTTATACTACTTGAAATGTTACATTTCTTCTACACAAAGATAAAAATTGTGAATGATTTCAAAATTGAATCAATGCTTAATTTGAATCAAACAGGAAAAATTTATCAACCCAATAAGAAATGGGGAGTGAAAATCTAGTGTTTGTTCAACCAAAAAGGGAATAATTGTTTATGTATGAATGGGAAATTTGACTGATACAAAATGCACGTTAAATAGGAGAAGAACAAAGAGTGGATGTTGTAGAAGAACAAAAGGTTTGAAGGGGGAAAACTGGAGTGGAAGTGTGGGAGAAAGAGAATGAAATAGAAAAGAAAGAGGAGTTACGAAGCATATAGGTTACACTGGCGAGAGGCGAGGGTTTCGCTCGTATCACAGATTGCAAAGCATTGAAACCTGAGTTATTAGGAGTAATGAACCAACATCAACTCGTGTTAGGATAACCGCCCTCAACATGATCAAAGAATTGCGAATGGAGAGGGTGGTTGATCAATGTAAACTCCTATTCTAATGATAAGTCACACTCAACCCCTTCTCAACCCCCCTCCTAAAACAGATTAGAATATTGTAGGTCTACTATAGAATGGATACTAAACATTTCTTACTCACTCTTTCTCTTTTCATCTAATTTTTTTCATCCAGCTTCAAAGCATGATTTTCCTACTTCCTAAATTTCCATCATCATAAGCTCAACCGACATATGCCACTGTTATAATCCAGCTTTCAAGCTCAATTTCCCTGATTTATGAGCTATTTATGAGCTACTGATTAATACTGTGATGTTTATCCTTTTCAGGTATTTGCAGTAGCATTTCCAAAGAGCCTATCACATGATTTATCCGCTTTATTCACTGAACCAACAAAGCCGCTTTCCATGGATGTGATGTTTCCGCTTTATTTACAATCGATAAATTGAAGTTTTCCCAGTGGGAGATGAGAAGTTGATTATTATCATGGAATGAAACAATAAATATCATTAATTTTAAATCGAGGAAGAGTTCCATATGCTGGCACGAGTTCATGCTACGCAATGAAGCATTCTAAAAATTCTAAATGGATTCTGTATTGAATAAGTGCCTTTATTCAATACAGGATGGAGTTCCGCTTTTCCACTCAACCCTTCAAATATCTTCCATTGAATAAGCAATATCAACAAATGAAGTAGTCATTTACTGAAATAAATAATACACTTAATTCAATTATATTGAAAAAATAATCCAAGATTACCATATTTATTCTCTATTCAAAACAATAATTGATCCATCGCTTCTGGATTTTTTTACGAAACGCAGTTTTTCAAGAAACAAAAATACTCTCCAAAAGGAAAAAGGCTTTTTCACTGAATAAAGTTAACGAAGCTTGAGCTTCCTACCTAATGAAGCAATAAGGTATGCTCCGGAAGGAATAACGGAAGACAAAAAAGGATTGGACGAAATGTGGAATACTACGAAGGTGAAAGTTTGAATTTGGGATGAGGCGAAAGAGAAACCGAAATAAGATAGGAAGAGGGGTGGTATAGGAAGAAGAGGATGAACGGGAAGAGGAGAAAGCTGTAAGTTGGAGTAAGCGAATATTGAGTGGATCCCTACAACAGGCTTCACAAAGTGAATACTTTATGTATTTTTATTGTATCTCAAATAAGGAGTGGAACGTGAGAAGAACGATATGTGCGAGACGCGTCACATCTGTCTCCGAGACACGACTTGGCTGCAGGGCGGAAATTTGTCTCACTTTATAGCTAGCCGGACAGATATACATCTCAGTATTGTTTTACAAAGTACTTCCACATTTTCACCTTCAAGTGGAACGCACAATAAATTTGAACTTGGAATTGAAACAGTTGTATGAGAGCGTTAGGAAATTCAACTTTTCATCTATTTAGATTTTTTCACATAATTGATATGAACTCTATTGATAAAATTGGTATTGATGAATTTACAAAATGAGGATTTTTTAATAAATTTACAGAGAGGAAATGTTAAAAATGCACTTCTCTCAATGCACTGTCTCAACCAGTGAGTAATTAATTGGAAAGATTTTCAATTCCAAGCACCTATCAGGAATATTGAAACTAAACGGAGGCGGTTTGTTTGTGCAGTCAACTGAAATACATGAGCCTGGGAGTCAGTAAGTAATCACGAAATGCCCATAAAATTGAAATATGCATGTAATGGAGAGTAAGTGATTTCACATTAATTTTACTACTTCAATCAATTATTCCAGTAAGTAATTTCACATTAATTTTACTACTTCAATCAATTATTCCATTATCACAATATCAATTCTCAAACCTATCTCAATTAAGCTAACATACCATTTTACTGAAACCAATAGATGAAAAGATCATACTGTATTCGAGTCCCAATAATTACATTCCACTAAGAAACATCTATCAAATCTACCGCCAATTGTCGTCTTCATTGGATCGAAGATTAAAACTCAAACATAAATCCATCAAACTTGCACTTCCCTATTTTTCTCTAGCACCATTCTATTCCTCCAAATCTATTATATGATTACACCATGCTAATCAGGAGAGACTTCGATACGATTATAATCCTTGTCCTTCAATAAAATTATTTAGGATTCATTGGAGGTCAATCAGGCATACTCCTTCACCCATGAGATGATTACATCATGATACGCAGATTAATGAGGGGAGACTTTGATACAATAATACAAGACCTAGCCGAAAATGTAGCAAAACTATATAAATTCATACATCCATCAATCAATATCATTAAGACATCAACTGTTAACAATATCAAAACTATCAATATGATTAACTGATACGCAGGTTAATGTGTATTATGCAGGTTAACTGATACAATAGTATCAGGCAAGAATCGAGCCTCAACGCGATAATCATCTTTACAAGAAATTCTAGCAAACTACCCAAATCAATATCCTCTCTTGACGCATTATTAATTACATTTATTGGACGCATTATTTACATTAATTTGAGTAGTACATTAATAACTTCATCTATTAATTTTACTTAGTTTCATGAATGAATAAACTCAAAATCCTCTTGGAGGAGACTACCTGTACATCATTAACCAACTAGTCTCCTAGGAAAGTTTTCAATTAGGAAGACATCGGTCACCTTATCACTTACAATTAGCGGCGTGACGTGGACGTGGACGTATGTGATAAGGGTCGGATTGGCTGCCTGCCACTGGGGAGAACAGGTGAGCTCCCCGCTGTCATCTACCACTGCACTGTGCTAATATTATACACACGCATGCCATAGGTGGCATGCCCTTTGCCACCTCAACCTTCCTCACCACCCTACCATCACATCACTTCACGTCCCTTTGCATTTCACTGACAGGAAGGCCTCAATCAACAACAATCAAACGCATACATTCTACCTATGTTGACTCATCTCACTTCATTTAAATGAAAAATATCAATTTCTCACTGGAATTATCATACAGCAAAAAATTATCGTATTTTGGAACGAAATAATTATTAGATATCGACTGAACGGAAGAATGTGATAACCAATAAATCTTGAATTTATCTCACTTCAAATTACTTCAATTCCATTAGAAACCTTATTTGCTTAAAACCTTACAACACAATCTTTTTTAAAACCCATCACATTCCCTTGCTCTTTCGATTTATTCCACGTCATTAATCTCTCACTTAGATCTCAGAGTATGATTCTCATATCTTACATGCTCTCTCACTAAAAATATCATACTTTTTTTCAAGAACATTTGAAAATTGAATATCACTCATCACTTGCATCATAAGCATAAAAATGTTGCAGCTTTCCAAATGATACTTATTTTTGGATGCATTTCATAGATACATTGCAACTATATCATAATCATTACATAGCTATTGATTCTCATAACTATGAATTTTCACCATCATAGCATAGTTCAATCAATGATTACTTTATTAACTATCAACATGTAGAATAATATTCAGGAGAATTTCGATAAAATCTCTATTCAAGAGAACTTCCAATCAAATTCTTAGTTGTACTATTTTCTTGACAACCCTCGTCCATTTCTCTCAAACGCTGTAGTGATAATCCCTCACCCAAAAATCATCTTCCTCCCTCTTCCACTCTCCCCAATGGAATCTATCACACAATACCCCTCTTCCTCCCCTTAAAGAGAACGATGGAATTGTCAGGTAAGGTTGATACGGCGACAACATGCCGATCATCACAGAATCCAGCAATTACCCCCCTCACTCGCTCGACCCCTCCCACCCAGCATAAAACCACAGAGAATATCTCGTCTATCAGCTGCACAATGGCCCCGTAAGCCTCTGTTCTGTTCTCCGCATCTCAGCTACAGTGGCATGTCTCCTGCTCGGCTACCTGCTAATATTATCGAGCTCCATGCATCATCCCTCACTGTAAATAGACAGGGCATGCTAGTTCAAATCCGCACTCATCCTCTAGATTGGATTGGAACAGTTACAGATAAGCAACTAATGCTCCTCCACTCACAAAACTATTATTATAGTTTCAAGATGAACTTTCAATCCTTATTATATCAGCATCATATTCTACTGCTAATTTCCAAATAATGTTGTGAAAATCTGACTATAAATGGAATCAGTACACTGTGGGATAAACATAAGATGCTATTTGTAACAAAACTTATCATCTTAACTGAATTAAAACAGTTAGAGAAGTAACCTGATCCGCTCACAGAATATTCATTGTTATTACAGTTTATCGGTTTAGCTCTAAGGCCCTAGTATCTTCTTCACAAGAATCCTTGATTGGAGTATAATTTCCATTCTTATTGGGAATATTGAATATTCCTCTGAAGACAAATAAACCATTGCTCTATTCGTCTTATTGTACTAGAGTTGGTGGAAAATAGGAAATCCTTTACTTTGAATAGTAAAGGATACCCACTTAAACTCTGAATATAAAAAGGCGATATTCCCAATATTTTTCTAGGCTAACTTCTTGTGGTAATTTCAAGAAATCAGTTTTTGGAACTTTTTACAAAGGGTGATGCCCACAGGAGCTCCAGGCTTGGTAATACTTGGTAATGAAAGACGTAGTGAAGTGGGTTGATGAGAGATGAGATGACCACTACGATTTAAGGCGGGTCGCATGAAAACGATAGTCATTAGAAAAAAAATAACATAAAAGTTATATTTAAACCTTTTTTATTGTCAAGTTTGAAAGTAGGACTACATAAATAATTCCTAACATGGAAATGAAGCTATAAGATTCTTTCTTAAACAGCACACACAGTGAGCATCTAAATTTGCTTCTCAAGCTCACTCAATTCATAGATTAATTTCTACTATTTTCATCAATTTATTCATTAATGCAACAATAAAATTAAGGTGTCCTTGCCTGTCAACGTACACAATCCAGTGAATATTCAAAATGATACGAAATTATTCATATTTTCACTGCTACGCTTATCCATCAACCTTGTTCGAAACACTATTCAAGTCATGAAAAAAGAAACACCATCAACAATGCACACACCTAGTGAGCAGCCAAATTATTTCCGACACTTCTTTGCCTGACCCTGTTTCTTGATATTTCGCTAGTTTGCCACGCCGACAGTATGGAGTTGTATAGCAGTAGCGTAGCAGTTGTTGACTTCCGTCCCTTGATGGACGTGAAGGACCAACAAGGCAAGGATTGAGTGAGTGAGTGAGAGAGACGTGTTGCGTTTGGCACGCCACTTTCTGCGCCATTCTCTGCTGCGATCAAGACGGCTGAGGACGTCGCTACGCCAGCGCCACTCCTTCACCAACGACCATCACTCTGACATCTGATTGAAATGACTACAATGTGCCCAAGCAAAGAAGACATTCTGGCAAGATAGGAAAATCGAAAACCGAGACTCCAGCTCGGTCAATATTGGTTAAAAAATTCTAAATTTGTAATCAAATTGTAATCAATTGGTTTTCTACAATCTTAGACCAAATTTATGATTTTTGAACCAATATTTACCGAGGTTTTTCCATCTTGCCAGAATGTTTTCTTTGCTTAGACACACTATAGCTAGGTAATCGACCCGCCCCCTACACTCAAAGCCCATCTACTATATTATTAATTCCAGCTAATTTACATTAAGCTATTCATTAATAAGTCGAAACTAACATGAACATGCGAAACTTGATCTTGAAATGCAATGGGCTGAGCAGACATGGAGAATTGTAGCCTATTATTTCAAAATTTATATAATCCTTGTTTCTATAATGTTGCGTTGCAACTTCATTGAGGAACAGAGCTTCCGTTTTGTCGAAACATATAACTTATTTGAATGATTTTCCTGCGAATAAGAAATACACTACAATAGCATTCACTTTTACGACTAAATAATTAAATGATAGTTCCATCAGCAATTGAGCAAATTGCATACGGGACCAAGGAACACACTGTTTTTTTCAAGTAATCGAAATACTGAGCTTTCAAAAGTTTGTGATATCCTCCTATATAGAAATAATTATTCATTTTCCCAAGTAATTTATGTTTTATACCAAGGGTGTTCATCGATTCTATACATTTCCTCCCAAAAATATCATGTATTGTGAAAAAGGAGTAGATCACCTGGTTTTTACTCTCTGCT
The DNA here is from genome assembly GCA_017141385.1 of Sogatella furcifera. Taxonomy (NCBI): domain Eukaryota; kingdom Metazoa; phylum Arthropoda; class Insecta; order Hemiptera; family Delphacidae; genus Sogatella; species Sogatella furcifera. The sequence continues at coordinate 15,058,067 of CM029549.1, forward strand.
CTATCTGTTGACAATTTCTTGAGCTAGGTATAGCTATCAGCCTGAACGGAGTGGTAATATTTTTCTACCCTAGAAGGCGCAATATACAGGTAATGCTACAGTGACTAGATAAAAGAGATCACTATATCTGTAGTAATGCTGCAGAGCAGCCCAGGTACCCTTCCAGTTATTTTATTGAATTTTCGCCATACTCGTATGTAATACACAACTTTCTAAGCTAGATTTGCGTTTGGAAAATTGCCGTTTACAGGAGAATCAAAGATCAGCTGTTCTGAATGCGGGAATGATCATTTTTAAGATTATTACAGCACTAGTCATCATCACGATGATAATTACGGCACTGAAAATCTAGCACAGCTGTTTTTTCCAAACTCCAACATATGAATAAACGAGTCGAACGATCCGCCATGACAGTTCAGTGTTTGCGTTTGTACTTGTGTTGTGTTGAGGTTATGTTGGCTTCAGTTAATGTTTTCAGTTGTTTGAGGTTTTAATAAATCCTTCTCAGTATAGTATGACGAAAAAAATGTACATTATTCGTGTGGAAAAGTTTACAAACTCATAATTATTTTCCAAACTCGCGTACCGCTCGTTTGGAGAACATAATTATTCGTTTGTAAAAACGCCTTTTCCAAACTCATTATGTAATATACTATTACCATCATGATATTGTAAATCACTCCAGGCTTCAATAACTTCAATAACTGTAACTTTATAAAAACAATTAATCTTTTCTACAAAGAATATAACCTACCCAGTTGAAACCTAGAATCATTCTAGGAACACATCCTTGAAAGACTCGACATGAAGGAGTACTGAGCAGAGCGTTGTGGCAGAAGGAGTAAAGGACGTTTTATTCTCGCAGTAATTGATTTTGAAGTGGCTCCGTACACTCACTTCACCATTTTGCCGGCGACATTAATTTACGACAAATTTCCAGCTAGGGCGGGCAACTGGAGGGCGGGAGGAAGGGGGAGGATTCCGGTGCACTTATTCTTTTCTTTGTGTTATGATTCGGGTTGGAGTGCTCTGTACCTGTCACAGTTGTGTTTTTGGTTCGGTGGTCGAATATGTCACCTCCCTGTCCGAGTCGATATTTCAACCTTTGTTGTGTCTAATAACCTTCTATCTGTCATTCTCTTCTTCGTTTTTGGATCTTGGACACCACTTTCCTTCTTCCTATTCACTTAGTGTGTGTGTTTCAGACAGGTTTTCTCGCCTTGGGGCGCCAAACAAACGAGTGCTCCAACTCATTTATCTCAGCTCCGCTTTTCCATGCCTCCGCCTCAATTATAGTCTGTCCAAGCAGAGAAGACATTCTGGCAAGATGGGAAAATGACTCCATCTTGGTCAATATTGGTTCAAAAACAAAAAATTTGGTCTCAAATTGCAAACTAGACAGTTAGCAACAATTTGAGACCAAATTTTCAATTTTTGAATCAATATTAACCGAGCTGGATTTATTTCCTCATCTTGCCAAAGTGTCTTCTTTGCTTGGACAGATTATACTCAACTATTTTCTTCTACCACTGAGTGCCCTTTTTTCGTCAGGGTTCTTCAAACGGGCAGGTATTGTTCTTCAGGCCTCACTGATCAATGCTTTTGATAAATGATTATGTAACTGTGTTGTTTTGGAGTAGATTGAATTAATGTGTTATAGCTTATTGTTTTTTTAGAGTGATGAGTTCAGTTTACTACAGCAGCGAGTACTCAAATAAACTTTCTTCTTTCTCTTATCTCGAATAGATTAAGTTACAGACACTGTATAATCAGTCTGATTAGACCTTGGATAAGACAGATTATACAACCTCTAGAGATGTGTTATCTATAGTTAGTATGGATTTGTTTGTCTGTTATTTAGTAGTGTGATATCGAATTAATGTAGGTATAAGTAATAATATTTCTGTTTAGTTCATATGAATTTTATGGATCAATCGGAAACATAGATTTCCACTTTTCCAATAAATTTTGTAAACAATTCTGTGCAATTTCACTTTTACATTTGAAATTTTATTTTACTTAAAAAAAAAAGAATTTCTCTAGTTCAATGAGAAATGAACTTTATTCTGGTATATTCATAAACTGGATCGTTCCGCTTTCATGTCTGCTAGTCCTTCCACCCACCTCTCCTTTTATCCATTTTTAAGAGTTTATGACACTGATCATGAATCACACTGTGATTGTGATTCGAATTTTGAAGAATGATAGGCTACCATTTCATGTTTACCATTTTTAACCACTTTACTAAGCTCTAAAATTGGACATCATCCCTCCACTTTTAGAAACCTCAAGTGAACGGTATCACAATTTTCTTAATTTTGCACCAAATCAATCATACAAAGCTTTTAAAAAAATGTAACTATCTCAAATTGAAACACTGGCGGCTCGTACCCACGAAACAGGTGAAGTGCCCGTATCTTTTACTGTACAGAACTTCATCTGTTTCATGGACACGAGCCGCCAGTCCTAGGAAATAAGAATGATAACGGTTTGAAATGAATGCACTAACACTAGGTAGGATTATTTCTTTTTATACCGTAAGTTTATTTTATGCTTGGGGTTGAAACACAACTAGTATACGAAAGCGTGTAGGCCTAAAGTGAAACGAACTGAGTTGTAATGAGCCATGAACATCAGTAATAATTGATAGATAATGAAGCTAAAATTAGCTTCAAGTTGACCCAGATTCTGTGGAAACGATTTCAGGATTAAAATTCAAATGGGTACACAATTGAACATTGTATCACTGAAGATATGGTTCGTTTATTTTTGAAGTTGACGAACTTGAATGTGTTCAATCCGTAAATAAATATTGGCTTACATGAAAATGAAAGTAAGGTTTCTTTTATATCTTATTTAAAATTTTCATTGCATTCATCTCAACAAAAGAAACTTTTTAATCGATTTGGATTCATAGTTGAAAACGTGATAATCTGTACAAGTTTGAACAAACGTTCTCAAAACCTAATTTAGGACGGGGTGGTTCATACGGACATTGATAAATAAGTCTCAGAAAGAAAAATGGTTGATGATGCATGATACGATTTTGATGTTTGACACACAAAATCACAATTTTTTTCAACTATCAAAAAAACTGATAAAGGTGAGGAGGGATATAAGAGTATTGCAGTTTACCCTGTAATGGGAACAGTTCAATAATTTCGACCAGGGGACTTAGAATAACCAAACTACATGGCACGTTGAAGAGCCAAGGTCAAATGCGACCCCAGAGAGCCCCGTATCAAATAGAGTGGACACAATTTCGTTCGCATTTTATCGAGCAGCACACCGCACTCGCCGACCACTGCGTCACTCCATCAATGTTTGATTAGTCGGTGCATGAGCCTCACCTCCACCACCTCCAGTGTGCAGTGCAGCCACCACTGTGATTGATATTGTAATGGAGGGCACTCGATGATAAGCGGCGTTCCTATTCGGACAACCAGATACACCACTTTTCCCCATTGCTTGCAGAAAAGAGATAACACAGAGACAGAGATTGGAATAAAAAGACAGAGATTGGGAGGAAGAGAGAGAGAGAGAGAAAGAGATTAGATTAGAATTCTTCTATAGAACATGAAGTGTATGAAATGAGAAGAAAAAAGACCGGAAAAACAATTTACATGGAGTAATAAAAAATTATGATCAGTAAAACTAACAAACGAATAAGGAGAAAAAAATTATAGATCGGTGGAGTGTTTGGAATTATGGGATTAAAAGGAAGAATAATGTAGAGGGGAGATTGGTGGGGAGAAAGATTTATTTCACAAGGAAGATGGATGAAGAGCGAGAAAGGACAAAATAGGCACGGATAGAGTTGAGAAAGGGAGGAAAAATGATCAAGTAGTATCAAAAAGAAATTAATGAGAAGTGAGGTACAGAAACAAAATATAGAGAATTCACAGAAAAACAGATGGAAAGGGATAGAGGATATCTCAATCAATCACAAGGATAGAGTTACGAGGAGAGAAAATATGAAATAGAAGAAATTAGTGACAAGTGTGGGAGAAATAAAGACTTAGAAGAGGAATTGACGTGAAAAGGAAGAGAAAAAAGAGAGAGAGAGGGATGATAGAGAAAAGTTGAAAAATAGATATCTGTGGAGAGTAGAAATGGAAAAAGGAAGATGGATAGCAAGTAGAGAGAGAAAAGCGACAGAGGTGAACAAGGAGCGAATCAGCGTGTGCCCCACATTTCATGGATGGATACATCGGAACAGTTTTTAACTTTGGCAGGGAAACCATTGCAGAGAGATGAGCGGCAAATGCCCGTTCCTGATAAAGGCCATCCCGCTTCGTTATGTGGATTATCTGCACAGAGATTCAACTGGGGAAAAAACTATTGTTCCAGTTTTTGTACTATCTGGAGCGATATCGGCAAATAAAATGTGCTGTCATACATAGATAACAAAAGTAATCGAGTGTGAGTTGTTTCAGTTATCATTGAGGGTTCTCACTGAAATGACCAAGTTTGAATTTGAAAGTTTAATGATGTTTGGATATGAGTATCACCAGTTGAATATTCTGGACCAGGGTTGATAGGTTGACTAAAAGGTCATGATAATGGAGAGAATGATAATAAGTATCATGGAGTTGATGAAGACGACGACGACTACTTATAATTTATCATCATTAAAATATTATTCGGTACCTGATATGAATAATTGTGGAGTTGGGATCTGAAATATTAATCTGTGAGAATGATGGTGATTATCACCGATAATAAGTAAATATTTGTCAGAAATGTATCTCTAAATCATAAAAAACCATCAAGGAAATCACGACAGTCAAAGCCTAATTGAATCTGATACCAGGAATCCTTCAAACAAACCATTAACAATCTGGTTAGGTAATTGTGAGGTTTCACAATTTACCAAGAAACGTAATCATGCAGCATTCTCCTAGATAATTCAACTCTGCAGTGAAGTAAGCATCATGGCAGGCAACAGATCATACTATGCTGGCATAAAATTATTCAAGTCTTGACTTTTATCAAGAGCTACAAAATTACTTCTCTACAAAGCATTGGTTAGGCCTGTCGTCTGTTATGGTTCTGAGACATGGGTACTTACTGCTGGAGATATACAAAGATTGAGAGTGTTTGAAAGAAAGGTGGTAAGAAGAATTATGGGTCCTGTCGAGAATGAACGATGGAGAGGAAGAAAAAATAGTGAAATAACGTAGTTTTTAAATAATGAAGACATTGTCAGATTTATTAAATCCGGCAGAATCCGATGGATGGGACACATGTTAAGAATGGGAGATGAGAGAGTAGCAAAATGTATATGGAAGGAGAAAATGTACAACAGAAGAAGGCAAGGCAGACCAGGAAATAGATGGAAGTAATCAATGAATAAATTATAGAAACGAAACGAGAAATCTTGGATGAGAAGAGATCAGATATAAATGGTATCAGGGGGAGAACGTTGGAAAGAAGTGAAGGCTGCCAGAAACAAAAAGGATCAGAGTTAAAAAAGAGGGAAGAAAGTAGAATAAGAGTGGGAGAAAGAGAGACAGAGAGAGATAACTTGTTAGCCTTAATGAGAGAAGACAGTAGCAGGATGAAATGATGAGCCAAAGGTCAGTCTGTGCGCTTTTCGTGTTTCATCCAGATCCAGCTCAATCGGCTCCTGTTACTAATTCCCTCGTCCTTATACCTTTGCCTTCATCCCTTTCCCGTTTTCACAGACGAGAAAATGATCCATTCCGGACCATTTGCTTGCAAAAACCAGCTAGCTTATTCTAGTCGACTGTTTTTCATATTTCCAGAGCACTGCGAATAATCTCAATGCGCTTCTGTAGCCTGGCGTTGTAATTTCCTCTGCCTTCTCTCAATCGCACCCGTGCCGCTGTCAGAATTTTCAAACTCCAAACCAACTGAAAGATCAGGTGGAATAATTATGGGAACAAAGTTTTTCATTTCAAACAACCAAAAAATACTTGTGAGATTCAAGGAATAGAACTAGTTCGAATGCAAACCTTGGGAAAAAATCATTGTTAAATTTCAATAATTCGTCAACAATCGAAAGTTATTTGCATTTGCTAATTTAGTAACCAATAAGTCAAGCCGAATGCCGATTCTGAGAGACTTTTTCCAGATTAACAACAAGGAAAGTATTACTAAACTGATATACAACTTTTATATCATTCTATGCCTATTTATTATCATTCTATTTCATTAATTAATGAACTAAAAATTGATTTATAAATGGTTAGAAAGTCTCTTCGAATTTATAGTAGTGTAGTGGTAGTAAGAGTGACAGATTCTTTTAAAATTTAATAATTTCCGATCGTGGATAGTGCTTCGAGTGTTATTTTTGTGTTTAGCTCTATGAAATTTGAAGGAAATCACCAAAATTCCAATAAATTTGTTTAATATCAAGAACTACCACAATTTATAATTTCCCAACATGGGAAATTGTGGTTATGTCGGCTGTGGAACTTCTTCGGAACTCCCCACAAAATAAGCCATACGATAATAATAATAAGAGTGACAGTAATCAACTTGACAAACTGTTAATGTTGACTTGAACAAACATGACATTTATTGTTGTCAAAAATTATTTTTCCGGAATTCACTGCACAAACGGCATGACTACGTGACAAAGAGATAATAGGTAGGAACGAGATTAGTTTCAATTTTTCGACGAGTAAATAAACACAAGATGATCATCATACTGTACAAAGCTAAATGACCACTGAATAAACTACTGTATATGCATGATGGCCCGGGCAAGGGCATGATTACACTGGCAGCAAAGACAGGATTGTTATTGGAGTGGAGAGCCCTTGATATCCCACATTGTGACAATCGTGCAGAGCTGGGAGCCGGCAGCACACACCGTTCAAGTTAATTACAGGTAATGGATGCAGATGCAGACTCCCTATGCTACACTATGCTCACAGGGAATAGATATACACTCTCAGCCAAACAGACGTACAATAGACACACAATCCGGCTGCCGCTTCTAATTGAATTGTTCATTATATTCATTTATCGAATATAATTATTCATGCAATCTGGTCGGAAACATTCAATTGAAATTAATTGCATCGGAAGCTATAAAGTTTTATAAAACTCAATTGAAAAGGGGATAGCCTACTGCTTGAAAATTGAATAGGAATCAATTTTAAGGAAGAAATATTTTTTTTTTTGAGGAGGAAAAATCACAGAATGGTGCATATTACTGGGATTGAAGATTTTTTATACAGTTCAACAAATATGGAACACAAAATTAAAAATAGTGATAATCTTCGTTCTCAACTTAGATAATATGCAAAACGTTGTGCCTCTGTAAGGAAAATTATCAATCTCATTGAAAATTATGATCTTCCAGTAGGACATAACTAAACCTAATCTCCATGTCAATTTTCCCAACATTTGGTTGATTTTCATGTGCTGTAAATCGTGTAAATCATGCCTCAAAATTATAAGCGCTATGTGGTGGAGCCCACAAAAGTTTAAACTTGTTGAACATGATTTAATCTACACAGTATAGGATGTGGTATGCGGTAAATGATGGAACCCACAAAAGTTTGAGCTTGTGGTACATAAGTTAACAGGATACCGTTACTACACTAAACAGAATTTTGGGCCGTACTTGATAACTGACACCCAATGATCAACCAAGTACGACGTAAGAAATATTGTCGTACATATCTTCCAAGAACTACATAGAAATTGGTTCAATAGCCACAAGTCTACAGGTTTTCCACACATGTTGAGCGTTGAAAACCCAACAACAGAGCACGGAAAAGCAGCTGCCAGGCTGGGAGAATGCGACACAGGGGTGTGAAATAGTAGTCTATGAAGGTCTGAGATACTTCGGCTTATCGCATAAATCACAACGCAGAGAGACAAATGGAAGATGTATGTAGCAGCAGGATGCGCCTCCACTATATGCTAAATCTTTACAAGCTTGTAGCTGTTGTGATATGTTGGGGGTAGGGTTTTGGCTCAGATCTTGTTTGTGTCTTCATCAAATCTTACTACAGACAGGCCTATGTACATTTCCCGGAAACATCGAATCTCGGCAGATGCGGCTCTGAATCATGAATTTAGTTCACTGTGAATTCATGCTCACTTCAATCTATTCCAGCTCAAAGTGCCTACTCAGAGTTCGAGGGAGGTTAATTGGAAGTTGTCAAATATTATCATCATATTCTATTTATAGCCTCGAATAGTTGTTAATGGAGTAGTTCTCAGTAAGGAGTAGTTCTTAGTAAGGAGTAGGGAATCACCATGTACAAAAAATAGGTTTCTTTTCAAGTTACAAAATAATAATTTATCTTCTCTGGTACTCATTGATTTTCTATTCTAATTCCAATTCGAGATGGATGATAAGTTTTGTCTTGAATAATACAGGTTTTACTAATTTATAGTAGTTTAGATTAAGAGGATAACCAAGTTTTATACATAGGCTAGGTAAGGTTAGGTTAAAATATCTACTTATTACTCCTTGAGATTAATACAGAAACAGAATCGAGACAAGCAGATCCAATATGAAAATTACGAAAATAAATTGTTATTGGAGATGGAGATATAAAGATTATTAATGATCATAAATTGATCATTAGGTGAGATAATGATTTCAAGTACGATACAAATAGCATGTCCGAATCATAAATCGTCGTTCAACTTGTTCATATTTCTGAGACATTAGATAGATAACCTCATTGGAACTTAAAAGTGTTGAAATAGGTATTTTAATAATACGGTTTGTTTCTGATGATCCTGTTATGTTGAAAATGTAAATGTTCCCAACAATACGCTTTCCATGTTCAGGAAGTTCCGTTCAATTTAAAATGGAAAACAACACAGAAGAAAACTGTAGAGGTGAAGAAAAATTGAAATAGGATCACGAAAATAGTTTCATGGCGGAAAAAACGGGAAAACTGTTAGTGCTGAGAGAAATTGTGAAGAAGAATTAGAAGAAAGGTTAGAAAAGAATTTGAATCAGAAGAATTAGGTTGGGATTTGGTTGCAAGAGTGTTGACAGGAAGAGCAAGCGATTCACAGTGGAGTAGGAGTCGACTGAAAAGGTCTGCTGAAAGGAGCAGCGCGACCAAAATAGAGAAAAACCAAGTCATAATTAGGGTCTTTGTTTCCTCCAACTCCAGTCGGCATTGTTTTACTCCATCTTACACCAAATCCATTTCGCGCGCTTATCTCGCCTGGCCCAAGCTACAATGCAAATGGTAAACGATCCAGATATTATGCGAAAGACTTGAATTGCACTGAATGGATGATTGCATCAACTTGATAAGTTTTCCCAAGAGATGATTATTTTAATTTTTGTTCCCCTCTATTACAATTTCAGTGAGACATGGATGACAAAAGAGAGTATTGAAGATTGAAAAAAATGAATAGTAAGTCATTGACTCATCATTGCCGTAATTTTTTACTCTGGGTTTGGATTATAATGATTGATTGTCAAACTTGATTTGATTGGTTTGCTCGATAAGGAATGAAAAGATTTGAATATTGTTGACTGCAATGTAACATCTATTCTTCCTCTCCACGTTACTCACTTGCATCAGAATACCCAACACTGAACAGTCAACTTTGAACACTGACAATGTTCTGTCACAAAACTGCGAAGAGGCAAAGAAATATGGGAAATTTTTTCTTGAGAGATGATATTTTCAGGAGCATCAGGTGACGATGCTGTATTATGAAAGTCTATAGGATTCTGTGAGATCTGACGAGTTGAGCTTACTCTAATAGAAATTTCGCAGAAAAGATTCACACCTGACAATGCAGCTGCTACGTTTGTCAATGTTTTACGAGCTGTCAAAGAATGGAGACTTATTGGATTTTCATGGGATTCTATAGAGATATTTGACATTTTCACAATGAAGCTGTACAGCCAGCCTACTCTGGAATTGTGCGTACACATATTTCCTTATTGTTGTAGTATGAAAAAGGAAGGACAATGTGTCACAAGACTTATTGAATTGAGAAGAGAGACCTCAAGCCAAAGAGATTATTGGTTACATCTGTTTCAATGTATCACATTTGTAATGAACTTTTTCATCTTTTCTATGGAAACTCCATTTTTTATTTATTGGGATCATGAAATTATTCTCCAAGAGACCATATTGAAAGTTACATTCGATTAAGATTCGAATAATATAACATAGAAAATCGAAATATAGCACAGAAATAATGGCATTATATGAAAAAATATGTATGAAGCTTGAGGGTATTCAAAAGAAAATAATTCATTAAATAAATTATTTAGATTAAAGAAGTAGAAGCAAGATTTGAATAGGGTGGAAAATGGATATACAACTAATTTGGTGGGCCAGAAAGAAGAAATAATTTGATAAAGGTTTTAAAACCAGTGGAAATATGAAGAAACATGTTTGAAAGAAATAACCTTTGAAGGAAAATTGAAATGATATGAGACAGAGAAATTTTTCATCTTTGTATGAATAAAATCTACAGAGCTAACTCAATCAAAACAAAACACAGATTCTCCAACGAAAGAATACGTTATAAAATCCGACAAGAAAGGAGTGAATTCTCCAACGCAGCCCAGAACGGGTGCTTAGAGCGGGCTTTTTATGTCAGCTCTTTCAGTTCTTCGAGGCTAGTGTGTTTCGTGAAACACTTCGTAACAGGAAGTTAAATGAGAAGGAGCCCGGCAATAAGAGAACATACGCGAACTTGGGCTTGTGTGCGCAGTTCCAGTGGTAAGAAAAAGAAGAAGTGAATAGGTGGAAAGAGAGAGGAAACGTCAAAAATTTAATCATACGTTCAGTTATGAAAATATCAATTCCTAATAGAGTTTGGAAGCAAAGCGATGCGAGTAAAGAATGCCAAGTTCACTTCTGGCTGACACACTTATGCGAGATTACGCACAGCCACGCTAGCCTGCTGTCTTCTCATTCAAAACACGTGCAAAAGCTCACACACATGCACACAGCGCGGCAGCACAATCTTGCTGTGTATACAAAGGTTATTTTATGGGGGCGCCGTTCAATTTTGTGGGAAATTCTACTCCATCCCAAGAACTTCGACCATGCCTATATCTATTCTAGCTGGAGAGTCAACTCCTTGCCGAACGAAAAATCCGCAACGCTTCTTCCTCTCACCTCAATTCTCTCGGTCACCGAACTCTTTCCCCTCAAGCAAAACAACATTGTGTCTAGCCTGGTCAACAATTCATAAGTATTGGATGACTTTTATAACAGAAATTTCTCACGCTACCAGAAAATACTTCAATATCTTGGGCTATTAATGAACCTTCAAAAAAAAGTTAGAAGTGGGATAAATAAATAATGATAGCCTACTTGATAAAATATCAGTATAAGATGTCCCAACAGAAGTTCAATCCACAAGGGATAGGTGATTTCTGTCTCCAATAGTTAAGTAGGCTAATGTTAGCAGTGAGAGTATTAATAAAAATTGTATTTGTAATTCTGTGGAAAAACAGGAACTCAAATTATTACTGTACTTTACTGATACTGTATATTGAAGAAATTTAGTTCTTTTCGAGGAGTTCAAACCCATAATTTTGGATATTCACATTGATGAATTTGAGTTTTGAGCTCTCTGTTTCTCGACCAAGTGCAAAAGAGTCTATTCTTGCAGATCGACTCAACTGTTCGAGTCAACATTGAATATTACATACTCACTACAGCAATAAAATGAATTATTAATTTTTCTCCACTTTACAACGATTCTCGAAAATAAGAAAACATTCTTCTCAAAGACAAGAATATCCTATGTTTTATTTTCAAAGAAAATAAGATTTTATTATTATTTTAGAGGAATTAACTATTCATTTTCCACCACTTCACAACGATTCTCAAAAATACTAGGATATTCTTCTCAAAGACAAGTAGATAGTCAACAAACAGAAATAAACTCTTTCAAACACTACTGACAAATGTCAACAATTGATTGATGGATTGGTTAACAGCACACTCATTGGCGAACAATTTGTGACGGACGAACAAAGCGAATTCACCGGCAAACACATGCCTTTTCGGACATGAAATTGTTTACCTTTCTGTTCAGTGAAAAGAGTCGGTCACTCACATTCGTGACCACACGACAGCATTTTTATGAAATTCCATAATGGAGGACACTCAGTTTCAATGGTTATTGGGTCGATGCCGAGATAAGTGAAGTAGTGGGTTGGGTGGTTGAACATGTAAAGGGGCTGAATGATTTCAGCGCAATCGAACCGTCTAAGAAAAAGCGTCCAACAAACGCAGCCTATAAGCAAACATGAGAACTCACGCGACGCCGACGTTCGCTTCGTGTGTATCGTGTAGTTGGAGAATGATGAATTCATAAAATATTTACGCCACAATTACGATGCCGCGCCGCGTGTACACATGCTGCCAGCCAGGCTAGGAATGCGACTTGAACCGGAAAACGCCGCCGCTTGTTGTCGATTGCCGCTTGTTGGAATTCGATTCCCCTCTCGAAACAAATGTATGGACTTTGCTGCAATACCGCCTGTAATAGGATGTAGGGCTTTATAGACCAATTTATAATGTGGGCCTCCCTAAAATGCTGATATCGACACATATGACATGTATCAGTGGAATTAAACCGAAGTAACAACGTATTGTCTGATACGGTTTTGACAGTAATTTTTCAAATAATCATCAGAAAAATCAAGAAGGATATCAATCCTAGATTACTACAAAATTAAAAGATTATTAGAGGTCGAAGATCGATAAGATTGAAGGTTCAGTTGACATCTCGTAGCCCACGAAACAGGTGAAGTGCTGTACACTAAAAGATACGGGTACTTCACCTATATCGTGTGTACGAGCCGCCAGTGCCGTATCCTAGGAATAAGGAAAATATGCCCGACTAGCTCTCCACCTAGAATAGCGATTGGAAAATAAATGAAACACTTGAACAATCACTGGAAAACAAATTATACAAATATCACCACCATGAATGGAGATATATAAATAATTCCAACACTGGGAAAATAAATCGAGATAACCGTCACTCCATGTTTATGACACTCGTATTTTCAATGCCACAAATCCAGCATTACACGAAAATAGTACTCGAATCATGGAAATAATTTGTTCTGAGCAGAATTTGTAATATAATATTAATCTGATTAGGTAGACTCCAAAATATCTGCAGAGGGTTTGTTGGATATAAAAAAGAAATCAATAATAAACTCAACAGAATATGTTAAACATAAGGAACCAGATGTAGAATTCAAATGAGGTAATTGTGTTCATAATTGACAAATTACAATACGAAATTGAGTTTATAAGATATGATAAATGATAATGACATCTTTCAACTCATCTATGGCATTTTTCTTCTCATGCGAACATCATTTGACCTACATAAAGCCATGTTTGAAAGCAACAAATAGGGTAGACACTCATTTATAACTTCATTTACTACATCACAAATGGTAAAAGAAATAATTTAGATTTAGACTATTCTCCATTTCATCCAATAGTAAGAATAGAGGGAGAATTCTGAATTTTCAGCAAAAGGAAAAATAACTCAATTTAATATGCTATGATCAAAATAAGCTAAATTAATAATTATTAAGATCAAACCCTCTGCAGAATTATTTGGACTATCAAATAATTGTATCATGCAATATCTAGGATTATTCATGCATCAGCTAGTAAAATGTAGTGAGACTCACCCTCCGAATTGACAGGTGTCGCATAGGCCACCAGTACTAGTGTAGTTAAGAAGAGACCGCGTACAGCGATTTCTTCCACCATCATGGGTCCAATCCACCTAAATCAGGGGCTAAGTGAGTGAATTTCGACTAGATTTACTTAAAATATTAAATTTATCCATTTTATATGTCCATAACAAAGTTCAACTAGGTAAAAACTATTTTCAAAATGTCACAACAATTATCACAGGTCGTTGATATATTAACAAATACAACAGCAGCCTTTCTTCCATGTTGAACTAACCTTTAGGCGGCAAAATTCGCCTTTTATCAAAATCCACAGAACACAAACCATGATACATCATCGTACATTTTTCGACAATCACTTGCCATTCTAGCCAACACAAGTCACATGGTTTTCAATAAAATTTGAACATTTTGGCATAATCGTCGATACACCACAGATTATTCCTCAACTTTTTATGATAAAAATGTTATAATCTATTCCTAAATTTCTCACATTTCGACCACAAAACCAATTGCATTCTTCCTACTTTTCAATACTTTAGTGACGAAATCTAATACATTTTGTTTTCTTTCATGTTAGAAGCCTGAAAATGAATTGTAATTGAAAATTGGGAATAACGAGTCAAAAATCAATACATAAGAACTTGAATAACTTTACTTTGAACTTAACTCTACATAAATTATTACTACAATATTTTATCAAAAGTGAACACTTATAATGTTATTTGAAATAGAAGGAATTGAAATTCTGATTATAAGAAGAATATTGAAGAAAAAAAAAATGAAATAGAGTTTATTTTTGTTTGAGCTTCATGAGAACTTGTCAAAGTGACATCAACTAAGCCATTTTAGTAGCTACTCACTAAAAATTGAATAATTAATTTATACGTGAATTCTATTTTATTTGTTATATTTTCAATGATCTCTGTATTCTCAATTCACGGGAATTAATTCACCTTCCTGGAAGGAAGCTCTTTCACGGTCTCTATGACAATTATTCACAACTTGGAGAAAATACCCATCACTATTTCGCTTGAAATACTTGAAATATACTGATAAAATTGACTAAATAAGTCTGTTTGCTTGTTTTCTGAGACTGGAGCCCACATGAGCTCATAGGCTAGAGCCTACAAAGTACCATCCAATTCAGTCCTTTATACCTCTTCAAATAACAACTGCGGAAAAATTCATTCAACCAGAAAAACCAGTTTATTCCAAACAAATAACTCCACAAGGAAGAATATAGCTTCAAATAATGCAAGAACTGAAGGGCACTTCTGAATGCTCATAATGGGATTCATAATGAACTACACAAGGCTACATGAGAGAAGAGAGGGCAACGATATAGCTGCAAAGGAGAGACCACTTATCATTACGCGGACTTTCAAAAAAAATCGAACTGAATGGGAGCATCAACGACAAAGGAGACAGGGATATGCTAGTGTATAGTCTGTCCAAGCAAAGAAGACCCTCTGACATGATGGGAAAATTACTCCAGCTCGGTCAATATTGGTTCAAAAATTTTGATTTAGTCTCAAATTGTAGACCAGAATGTTTCCAACGATTGAGACCAGGTCAATAATTTTTGAACCCATATTGACCGTGCTGGAGTCATTTTCTCATCTTGCCAGAGGGTCTTCTTTGCTTGGACAGACTATACCTGAAAGATGAAAAGTATCAAGAAATTGAGAGAAAAAAGAGAGGAAGAACAAGAGAGATTGATTGATTAAATGTCTTTATTGAGGACGGAGTTGGGACTATTGACCTCTCTACACACAACCATGAAGAATAGATTGGAAAAAGAAACAGTGGGAGTGAAAAGAGTATGTTGGAGTGAACGGGCGGTAGGATATTCCACCTGTTGAGTTAGGAGTGAGGCCGCTCATCTGAACCGATGCCACGAATTGTGAATGCACACACGTTCAACGATCAAGAATGGAACGAATCACCGTTCAAGTGGAGTGGATGTGTGTCGGAGCAGAGGAAGCGACTCAACAATGATCATTTTTGTTGAATGAGAAATGAAATGGCGCGTCCTTTCGACCGGAGGCGTCCCTCCTCAACCAGATAAATTGTTGAGGAACGGGGAATTTGTAGTAGCACAGAGAAGAAAATCTTCAGAGAAGCAGGAAGCAGGTAAGAGAAGGAGATAGAAAAGATTGGATGACGATTATGAATGTAAATAGGATGAAGAGTACATTTATGAGAGAGTTAAAGTGTGGGATACACAATAGAAATAATATGCTGTTAAAAATGAATAGACTTGATGTAGTTTCAAAAGAAGGGTGGAAAATAGCCTATGGTTTAAAATGGAATAAGTGCTGGAAAGGGAATATGTAAATTGTAAATGAGAAATTGTGAGTAATTAAGATGGACGCATCAGAATGAATATGAATTGAGAAAATTGGTGAAGAACGATGGGAATGGTAAATAAGCGATTCCAGAGTCAATTAGAAAATAATAAATAAAATTACTTCTTTATGACGTGGATAAGTTTGGACAGCGATACAAACTCTACCACTTAACCACGAAATGATATTATGCTCTCTGGTGGAGAGTAAGATAGCCATTGAATAGTCATTTTAATATATTTTGAGAATAATAAAAAATATGAGACATTTAGTAATTGAAAGAATCAAGAAAAAATAGAATAGAAACGTTTATACAGACAATTATACAGATAATTCTTGTAAATAAACTATGTAACAGATTGGAATAATAATCAATAAATTAAAAATAGGATCTAGGTGGAAAGACCAGGATGAAGGTAAGGTCTACGGATGGAAATAGAAAAATATTCAAGGGAAAGAGGAAAAGTAATATATCGAAAAGAAAAATGGCTGAAGGTGGAAAAAGAGAAAAATACCATTGATAGGCGAGAGGTGGCTCAATAAGAGCAACAATTCATCAAAAGTACGATACCATGGTATTTCATACATAGAAATGGAAAGGAAGGGAAGCAGGACATTCATGTAAGGGTGAGAAAATTCAGCACGAGAAGAGAGACGGAATGGATGAAAAATGAGAAGCAGCCAGACGAATGTGTTGCAAGTTTGTAGCGTGGCGCAATATTTAATACACCGGAAAAAATGTGTGAGTGTGCTTGGAGGGGGAAAGGAGGAATGAAGAATGAATTCAAAGGAAAGTGCAAGATGGGGGAAATGGTGGGTGAAGATGATGATGGCGAAAGTTTGTATCTAATGATCATTTTAAAAACTAGTGAGGACACACGTTATGAATGCTTTGCCAGTTGCCCACTTTAGGTGGAAAAACTTCAATTTCAATGAAACTGAATCTTCAAGAGTAATGAAACAAACTAGATACCAATTGAATGATAAATACTTATGTAGATTAAACCTACACCAATATACTCGTATTTCACCATGATATTGAGAGCAGTGCTCGGTGCCCCGATATTCAGTCTCATAGATTAAGATAGGATATTCCTCTCCAATAAAGTCATCATGTATTCAAGATCGAGACCACTGACTTTATTCTCCATAGCTCGAATAATAATTTCCACAAATTCACATTTTCCGACAAATTGTTCGGACCTCAACGATAAATATTATTGCATGGTTGTATTCCTATTACAATAACTCCGAATGAGTTCTTCCATGATTTTCATTTGCAAGTGGCAACTAGAAGAGTATAATTTGACTTGAATAATGAAGCGAGCGTTCTGCGATTAGAATTGATATTGCCTAATAAAATGTTATGATAATGTCAGAAGGAAGGAAATGTTACAAAAATAAGGAAAGACTAGGACAATAAAATTAAAGAGGAGACAAAAATATTGCATGCCATTGAAAACAGTGGCGGATTGTGGTTGATGGTGGAAGGGTGAGACTACAAGGAGAAATATGCTGAGAGAAAAAGAGATAGAAATATAGACAGCAGTAAAAGCGTTCATTTCAGTCGCAAGTGAGCTAACCTAATTTCAAGAAAATTGAAATGTACCGACTACCGTCACAGCTCTTTCCCAGTATCATGGAAGAAGAATATTCAAACTGGAATGTTATTAGAAAACAGGAAAAACCTCAATGCTTCTGCGGTATTTGATTACTTCTCAAGAATGCAAGACAAGCGCCCACCTTTCCAACGTTAGAAAGCTGAATATTTTTAATTTTGAGCAATCGTACACAATAAAAAATGAACAATTTAAGATTAAATCAGTTGGAAAAAATGCTGAAGGATTTAATTTCATTGTATATTTTGTTTCTGTTGATTTTTTTTCAAATAAAATATTCCCAAAATCCTCTCAAAGCAAGTTTACCAACAGAAATGTTTGGAGAAAATTAAAAAGAAGAATTTCATTATCTTCTATTTCAAATTCATCGTACAAGAATACGGTACTATAAATAAACCACATAGTGGGAGCATACGGCAATCTAATATCAGTACAAGATAGATACCAGTTCAGTAAATATCAATAGATACATAATAAATTATCAATAGATTACAATGAATAAGTATATCATTCATATTTGACATTGATTAACACATATAGTCCAGTCAATGAGTGCAAAAACATACCCGTTAGGGGAAATAAAACATATGAGGCTAATTTTTCCCCCATCGATTACTATCATAGAGACAAGTGTTCTGCCAAAAGTCCCCACCCCTACCCCTCTTGCTTCCCCCCAGCACCCCCTCAAAGTTTCCATTTTTTAAGGATTTTTCAATTGAATTTATCTCAGCAACCTTTAAAGATATAAAACCAATTTTTTTCTCATTATCTAGAGAATGAAATTCTCTTCATTCCATGTCATTGCCATTCCACTCTATCTCCTGTGGTTCAAGAGTTATAAATGAAAGAATGAGAGAAACTCCTAAATTTATGCCTGAAAACTCCATTATTTACAAAATAAAAGTTTACAGGTTCGTTCTACTGAAAAATGTCTCATATGAAACTTGTAGAACTTTTCAAGACCTACATTTTTAATACTAGGAACATATATTTTGCCCAAATGTAAGGGGGGAAAAAGTCCGTTAATATGCGATAAATACCCCTGGCGTGACAAATAACACGAATTGAGGAAAATTCATACGGAAATAATACATTTGGAAAAAATATATAAAGCTGATTTTTTCCACATCGATAACTTGCGTATCGGCAAGTGTTGTGCCAAAAGTCCTCACCCCTACCCCTCTTGCTTCCCCCCCAGCAACCCTCCAAAGTTTCCATTTGTATGGTTTTCTTATATTGCATGTATCTCAGTAACAATCCAAGATAGGGGAACGGAATTTCTCTAATTATTAAGAAAATTTAATTCTCTTCCTCCATTCTGTCATGTATAACTCCTGAACCACAGGAGCTAGAGTGAAATGGAAGTAGCCTAACATAAAATGAAGAGAATTAAATTTTCTTAATAATTAGAGAAATTCCGTTCCCCTATCTTGGATTGTTACTGAGATACATGCAATATAAGAAAACCATACAAATGGAAACTTTGGAGGGTTGCTGGGGGGGAAGCAAGAGGGGTAGGGGTGAGGACTTTTGGCACAACACTTGCCGATACGCAAGTTATCGATGTGGAAAAAATCAGCTTTATATATTTTTTCCAAATGTATTATTTCCGTATGAATTTTCCTCAATTCGTGTTATTTGGCACGCCAGGGGTATTTATCGCATATTAACGGACTTTTTCCCCCCTTACATTTGTGCAAAATATATGTTCCTAGTATTAAAAATGTAGGTCTTGAAAAGTTCTACAAGTTTCATATGAGACATTTTTCAGTAGAACGAACCTGTAAACTTTTATTTTGAAAATAATGGAGTTTTCAGGCATAAATTTAGGAGTTTCTCTCATTCTTTCATTTATAACTCTTGAACCACAGGAGATAGAGTGGAATGGCAATGACATGGAATGAAGAGAATTTCATTCTCTAGATAATGAGAAAAAAATTGGTTTTATATCTTTAAAGGTTGCTGAGATAAATTCAATTGAAAAATCCTTAAAAAATGGAAACTTTGAGGGGGTGCTGGGGGGAAGCAAGAGGGGTAGGGGTGGGGACTTTTGGCAGAACACTTGTCTATATGATGGTAATCGATGGGGGAAAAATTAGCCTCATATGTTTTATTTCCTCTAAAAAACACTCATTGAGTGGACTAATAATTACATCATAATAAATTGTTATCAATCCAACCATTAGCATCCGCATTGAGTTCAACGAGATATAGCTGGAGCACAACTCATTGGAAATTACATGGCTCCAAGGCTTTCCTCTCTCCAACCAATGAGCTCTTCGGGTGTCTGCTGCTACTCCTCCTCCTCCACCACCATTTCCTCCTCCTCCTCCTCCATCCCACGATGACCGATGCCAGGTCCGATGATCAGCAGCCAGTTGAGGAAAACCTCTTCACACAAGCAATTTCTAGATGAGCAGAGCTCGTTTGCATATATTTCATAAAACAACACAAAAACAGATGCAATGCTTGGAATGATAACAAAAAAAAAAAAAAATTATATAGGAAACATTATTCACGGACGGTTCATTTTTCAATTTGTCAGTCACTTTCCGGTTCGTGTCAAATACGAGTACATACATTATAAATCTGTTCACTGCAATTAACTAAATCACTCTTGCATTACAATATAATTAATAATACATTTTTGATGATGAATCTATAATAAATGTAAATTATATTGTCATAATTTTATAGCAAGGATTGAGTTCTATACATTAGGAGAAAATCCTTTATGGAGGGCAAAGAAAGAGCAGATATTTCAAAAAGATGATTAAGTTGTATTGGAGATTTTTTCTACAAGTTCAGATGAATTTTTTAAAAATTACTATGAAAATGTTGAAAACCGTGATTTTCTTCCCATTCCTATCAGTTGAACACGCAAAAACTGAATCCATTACCATTTATCGTCTCCGTTCCTTTCCTACATTATTGAATTTCCTACAAGTTACAGAGAAAGTCTGGGTCGTGGGGAGATAGAATTGACATTTTTAGTGGTTACAGTATAAAAGAATGTATATAGAATGTTAAATGAGAAGAATCCACGTAAAAGCTGAGTAAATTATCAATTTTTTGTCATTGAATGTCAACCCAGAGAACAAAAGAGGAGAAGAAAAACCAATCCAGTTAGTTTCATGGTTTAATGCTCCATTAGGTGATTGAAAATCCAAATCAACAATGAAATCGATATTAGTAGAATCCTATTAATGTTAATGAATGCTTCAAGAGTACACTCTGTCTTTTTGTTTCTTGTCAAACGGAGCGAGTTCAATATCAAGAGAGAAGCACTAAGTATAATTAAAATAACTTTGGCCTTCATTATACCAGGAATTAAATGACCCAAAAGGGGTAAGAATGATAAGAATAATGGCGTTGAAATTTTGGCATGATAAGTAGGTTATATTGTATTTTCAGTCACATTCTGTCTAGAGTCTAGGTATGGATAATTCCTCTCCAAGCCTGAAATTAATTAAGATTTACATACATACGTGTATACGTGTATAAGTAAAGATTCCTATTATACAATGAGAAAAAGATTGTGATGAAATCTGAGATCTCAGTCTTTCTCGTACATTGAGAACACCTAACAAACCAATAAAAATATAGTAGAGCAATATGAGGAATAAACCGAATAATTGATTCGTTATAATTCGATCCAAAATAGTGAAAACTATTTCTAAACCAAACAAACCGAACATTTTTTGTGTGAATAACACTTGATATTTTTGATCCAAGAAAAATAATGGATTGGTGATATTCACAGTAAAAATTCTGGAAAGTGGGGAAACAAGAGCATGCAATGCAGTAGAGGAAGTAGATGGCAAGAGGAGATACGCTGCAGCTCAACTATGGTCTATCCAAGCAAAGAAGACCCTCTGGCAAGATGAGAAAATGACTCCAGCTCGGTCAATATTGGTTCAAAAAATATTTATTTGGTCTTAAATTGTAGATCAGAATGTTTCCTACAAATAAGATGAAATAGATAATTTTTTAACCAATATTGACCGAGCTAGAGTCATTTTCTCATCTTGCCAGAGGGTCTTCTTTGCTTGGACAGACTATAGCTGATATTTTTTCAACAAGCATTCACAAGAAAAGAAACAGAATGGTCGAGCCTCTGTTTCATTTACAAGAAAATACAATAGCATTTGTTACTTCTTCATTCAAATGCAACTAATAGACGAACAACGAATTATTGATCTCCTTCGTCTAATAAAAACTCATCAGAATTCACAATAGTTGGTACATTCAAGTTCCAAAAACCCTCTAATTTTTGAACGAATTCATGTGAAAATTAACCTACCTACTCCACAATGGCGAAACACTTTTAGGACAGTGACTTGGTAAATAACTGGTAAAACTTTTCAAATAATAGAGCTGATATCAGACTTCTTGTTAAAATTTTCTCCAGTATACATTGACAAGCTAGATTCTACTGTAATTGTAAGTTTTGTGGTTAAAAAATAACTTGTTCACCTTTTTAAAAAATTTTAGTGAGCAGGCGTGTTTCCCAAAAGATTGAATTTTCATCATCCAGTAATGTCAACAAATTTTTACAAATCTGTGCCAGCTACCAAATTATAGAAGGTTCCGATTCAGGGTGTCCACAAAATCAGGCTAATAAAATTCCCGTATAATAGAACAATATTCCTATTCAGATAAAAATACTATGATATAAATGAAAAATTGGGTTGTCTCCCAAGTCCCCCCAACTGTTCAAACCTCAGCAATCATAATTTTCTGATCACTACTTGGTATGTTTAGAAGTTTTTCAATTCAATATTGATTAGTGAAAAACATCAAACAGAAAACATCAAACACATGTGAGAAGTAGTTTATAGTAAAACTAATATTCAAATTATTGACTGCAGTATCGTGTAAAATAGTTCAGAGTTTATTTAGTAGCAGTTCGTAGGCTAATAGAAAAAATAGATGAGTTCAATTAATCTTTGTTAGGGATGGTTATCGATACATTGAAATTAACTGTTTGAAAATTTAGCTAGTTTATCCAATGATAAAACAATGCCCAGAAAAAATTCCCGCACCTGGACAAAATTCCCGTTTATTTTCAGCACAAATAAAATTCCCGTATAATTCCCGCAATTCCCGCTCTGTGGACACCCTGCGATTTTATTACATTAACAGAAAGAAAATTCCTTGAACGAAAATTGACAAAATATTTCGTAAGAAGATTGACAAATTTTCTAATACTCTTGAGAAACTTGTTAGGACTATATACGCATCGCATCACAAATAGTGAAAGTCTCTTCATCAGTTTTGAATTTCAATGTCTATAAAACATCTCCCAATGCCAATACTTTAAACCCTAAACGCCTAAACGAATATAATATTACAATTCAAAACATATTTCTTTAAAAACCAGCTAGCAATTTTCGAAGAATGATATTTTTGCGATTTCCCTATAACACCAGCAGTTGGAAACGAATCAAATTTATCTGCACATTACGGGGACAAAGCCGTTATTTTATATTCGGAGGCGACTGTTTTTCCATTCTTAGGGCATCCGAGTAATAGCAGCCAGCCATGATTTATGGACTTGACGTTTAGGCAAGAAGGACCTCGCGCGGTGAGTTATTCATTTTGCAGAAAGTGGGTTAAACTGTTTCCAGTGTTTGGGGGGTAGGGGGATGAGGTGGGGGGTTGAACAGCACGTATGCCGAGAGTGATCTCATGTAGCTACTACACCAGCCAAGGTATTCCAGCTTCCGGATTCGAATGTGTATCAGAGAACAATGGAAAAGGAAATTCGGCTGGAGCAAGAAAGAAAGATTGGGTAATGTTTGTTGTGTCGACCGCCTGATCCACTGAATCTATTGGTTGGTGGAGCTACATGGCACGACATGGGCCGGCCATTTTGTTTAGCTCTTGATGGCCGGTAAACTACGAGAGAGAGGGAAAAGAGAGAAAGAGACGGAAAGGGAGTAAGAGTGATTGAGCGAGCGTGAGGCTCGTTGCATTGCCAGGACGTGACCTGGAGAGTCAAAGCTGTAGCTCCCTGCTCACGTTAATACAAATAAAAATGCGACCGTTATTCAAGGCGTCGTTAGTAGGCAGATGGCAGACTTTGATTGAAATGAACGGATCGTTTGTGCTGAAAAACGAGCGCTCGAACCAGATAAGGCTCAACTGATCTAATGCAGCATCGGCCAAGAAAAACATGGATGCTGGGTGAGCCTACTGCAAATAGATGAGCGTAACGTAAACCAATAACATAAATGTCTATTTGTTGATGGATTGTTGATAGTTTATAGCTAACATGCTGAATTAAATTGAGAGTTAACATGAAACATCAATGGGTATTCAGCATTAAGAAAATCCAACTTCTAGCTAGCTCTGGAAGTACTAACTACAAAAAGTCTCAGTTTATGAACCAGTTGCACAGGAAAGGTTCATGGTCAATCTTCAATCATAATTTATCAAACAAAATATAGTTAATTGGAAATGAAGTTTGAAAGAGCTTTGAGCAACTGTGCCGATGTATCATAAGACGGATAAAACAGACATAATTCAATTACATAAGCAGAATAATCCAGCCTATAATTACGAAGGAACTTAAATCTTTAATGATAAGAGAGAATTTAAAGATTATGCCTTCAAATAACTTCTATTACCAATGGCAGTTGAAAAAATTAATTGATCCAAGTTTGAATCAAGCGATAGTTGCATTTATTATCAAGTGTTTCATTTCAGTCAGCTGAAGATTTAAGCCAGAATCATAATGGAATAATAATTTATAATTGATAATACAATCCGAAGAAGGGCTACAAAGTGGATTAATGTTAAGCTTTGATTGTTGATAATGATCAAATAAGCTTGGATTGTTTATTAAAAGATTGCTTATTATAGAATGATCTCAACAGATTTTTGTCAAACTGGGACTATTTATTCATACAAACACAATTCAATAACAGTACTTGAGTTGAATAAGCCAATCTAAAGGTACAGTGGAACTTGAATGAGAGAAACGAATTACACATGAGATGATGTCTTTTTATTTATGAATTCAACTTGTGCCAGTATCAACGAAGCCGGATTAGGATGGATCATTGAAAAAGAGCATTTATCACATCGACGCGTTCTCAGCGTTTTCTGGGCAGTTTGGAGTGTCTCCCTCCCCTTTGCTACACCCACCCCTACAGCATGCAGCCTTTGTTCGGCACAGCCCCAACACGACAATAAATCTCCCTTCCGCCATTCACCAGTGTATCAAAGGCAGAATTTCAGGTGGCAACGACAGAAAAAAGTGAAAAATAGGAACACGTCGGCCATTATGAAAGCGAACAGAATTTGAAAGGATTATATTTTCATAGTTGTGACGTGGCAGATGAATATGTCAACATGGCACTGCAAAGGGAAAGCGTTATGAGCTCGTGAACATCAACTGAAAAGTGCAAGCGCTACAAGTGATAGCCCTATCCTACCCTACCCTGCCATACCTACTAGTATGCCACTGGCATAGCACACCATGTGCCCAGGTGTCAGCAACAGCGCCTCTATGAATGACTGCTCGGTTACAGCACAGTGTCTGGCCTAAACTTGGCAAACGTTTTATGCACTTGGTTCGATCACCCACCAGATTACTACTTTGGCGACTTTAAAATTGACATTCCAGACCTTCCTTACCTGACATATTGATAGAAAAAACCAACTTTGCAAAGGCTATCATAACTCAAGAGTCTAGATGAGGACAAAATTATTAGAGAATGCGTATCAAAAAGCGATTGTAGGCGAAAGGTTTACAAAAAGGTAAAACTTTGCTATCATGGTACATGTAAGTACTTTATCATTGAGCATAATTATGAGGAAATCTATCAATTTCTGGAGAATACCCTTGCTAGGTTGCACCAGTGAATAATGGAGATACATTCTATATATATATTCACTGGTTGCAATAAAATTATATTTGTATCTATTATATACAAAGCTGATAAAATGATGAAAAGTATTCAAGTTATAGTGAGTGATAGTGCAAGAAGTATATGATTGTTCAATTAGTAGATTAAAATGTTTTAGAAATAATAAATAGTTGAAATTTTGTTATCTAGATTAGAAAAGACCACACTCAAGATGGTCCTGTGAGAGTAAGATTTAAATAAATCACAATACGGACCTTGTTACGTTATTCAATCGTGAAAATAGAAAAGTTAAAGAATGAGAGAGGAATACATTTTTGCCTCTGTTATAAATACCGATGAAGAATCGTTTAATCTTGACGTGTTCAACTGGAAAAACATCTAGATTGTGTACTTTTCACCTGATAGGTGGTTTCAAATGCACTGGAAATTAAACAAACTACCTTTCTGGATTAGGAAATTCTGATATTGCTATGAAGTGGAAGATTGATTGATTGAGTCTGCGGAGTCCGTTTGAGGGCAGTTTTATCACTGCTACGCGCGGGCATCGAGAGAAGGGAAACGTTAACATTATTTCCACTCAATTTAACGTTTTTTCTCCCCTCTTTGCATTTCTTTCACCGGCTCAGAATAAACCGCTCAATTATATGGAGAAAAACTCTCTTTATTGGATAGCATTCCACGGAACGATTTTGCAGCGTATCTGACTGCGATTGAAAAATAAACCGAATCGAAGCAAAGAGAGAAAAGAGAGTTTTAAAATTAATCTCTGCCAGAATCTACTGGTTTCATTCAGCAGGCAAAAATTCTATTAAGACTGGCACCGAACGCCAACGACAATGGAAATTCCTCAATTGAATTTTTCCTCTTCCTTCATTACTAAATCTTCATTCTCTTCAGCATAATTGGCGTCTGCGGTAAGAGACCGTGGAGAATTTGAAAAATTCCCTTCATATTGTATGCAGTATAATGACTACTCATAAAATTATATTGCTTTTGATTTCCAAACTGTAAACCGAGAGGGGAGAGAGCAGAGAGGACAATAACGCCTGAATACTTTAGTAAATCATTGGATAGAGTAGTTCAATGCTTTGAAAATATTCACAATAAAAAATCACCGAACTCATTATGCGAATTATATGAATAAACTCATTTCCATAGCGGAAAACTAATATTTCGTGCATTAAATAGATTTTAAATACTACAAATTAAATTATCAAGCTAGCAATTACAGTGAAATGTTCTGTAGTGAATAATAATGAGCTATCTTAGGTAGAGTGTAGGCCTATAGCAGATGGTTTCTTGCGTTAATCAAAATGTTCAGCTTTGAGTAAGTAAGTCGATCTGAAAGTTCTTGAATCATGAATTCATTTGTTCCACTTATCAAAGGTTTAAACAAGTTTTAAATGTTCAGAACAGTGATACTTGACTTAAGAGCAAAAACTGTAAGAACGGTTGTTATAAATTTCATGAATAACCTGAGACCTCGATACAATTCCTGATCTCTCTCTAAGTGACAACATCTTACAGTAATATTCTAAAACGTACCTACATCTACATATAACACATTATGAATATGAGATGCAATGCGATAATATTATTATAATGTGTTTTCGGGTCAACTAACGACTAATTTCGGATAAAAAGAGGAAGAGCAACAATTTTGAGGCAAAGTTAGTGAAAAATATTGAGAGGAAGGGCAAAAACACAAATGAACAGAGAGAGATTACTGTTTGTTATTTGGATGGTGGAGGATGATCGCGGCAAATAAAATGAAAACAGCCGAAAGGTCGAAACAGTGCAGACCGCTAAACACACGCTGATTAGATCAAAATCAACACTGGATCGGATCGAATGCAATGTTTACAGTGTGCTGCAGACAGTGTAATATGAGCAGGAAGGGGCATTGCCAACTGTTCTCAGTCAGAAGAGTTGGTCAGTTTTGCGGGTTTTCGCATCATTTTGGCTGGACGGAATTCGCCGCTGGTTATACCAACAATGGCCAACTGAAACTGGAATGTTCAGCGTAAATGCGCGTGTACGCCCACGAATGTGTGTGTATTCACTCATGAGACAGAAAACAAAAGGCTAAAGCGAACTGAACTGGATCACTTGTTTGCTCCGTTCAATGATAATAATAAAGAGTCAAGAAATGTGAGATACATAGAACATACTGTATGTACGTACACCTGCGTGTACGAATAATTACAACCCAACTGTCTTTTAGATATAACTTAAATTTCATCAAAACTGTTAGAAGTATAGCTACTGTCTACATTTATTGTACAGTAATTTTTGAATGAATAATTACAAAACACAATTGTCTTATTAATATCACTCAGATTTCATCACAATCTTTTACATTATACGTTACAAACTAGATGAGTTTGATTACAAATTCTAATAATTTCTACCACCAAATTTCAAAGAGCTTGATATAGCAAGAACAAGATAGATAATTAATATTTCAAGGCCTTCATTGTGTCGGACTGTCGGTTGCAAGAAAGCCGAAAATATTCAACTACCGGAATATTATACGAATATCTAACGGATGGATTTCACTATTTATATTTTACTTTTTATATTATAGCCGTTGATATTTGGGTCAATGAATGTTTTCGGCTTTCATACAACCGACTCATTGTATCATTCCTTGAGGATTACTTACGATAATCACGAACAAGCAAGCTTTTCTGAGAATTTTTAGGTAGAAGCTTATAATTCAATAGAATTTTCCCAGACGAGAAGCTTTTAAACATCAAATACTGTAGGCCTATATTTAGAAACCCTAATAATGTATTTATCTTTTTCAAAAACTACTTCAAATTGTTCTATAGCGTATCTGAATTATAATAATTGGTTGAAAGTCACATTATTAGAGTGCTATCGGTAAATATTTCCAATTCGTGTTCTAAAGTTCCAGTTTCTTGAATAACGTTTTAATCCCAGGAATTAATTCCCGGTTCCAGTGAACTGATTTTTGCCGACAAACCAAATTAGTATCATTCCAAGTGACTTGTTCTTGCTTAATCAGTAACTACAGATAACATTTACATCACAAGCAAACACAAACACACTCATTTTTACTCTTATTTCCACTGATAAGTAGACGGTTTATCACTGCTATTGCTGAGAAATTTACCCTTCCAGGAGTTACTCTTCAGGCGTAGGTTTGATCCAAGATTTTCACTCATCACACTTCTTCAACTATACTGGTAGAAGATTAATCAAATATATCAATTCCTGTACGAGGAGTTGAGGAAGATTGACTATGAGGAATGAAATGGTATGGCAGGAGAGTTTTTATACATAGAAGTCGAGAAGAGCGACTAGTGAGATTACATTAATTTTATCATTCTTTTAGTAATTTGTTGGAATTAATCTTAATTGAAGTTCAAGTTGATCACATTTATCGATTTATAACATGACTAATACTTGAAATTATTTTTCAAGTGAACAATTAAAATAATACTGTAGTGTTTTCCATAATAATAATTTGATGGAAGAGAAGGAAGGGCTTCTATTCTTGTCCTAACATAATGACGGGAAAGGTGACTTCTACTTTACATTGCAACTTACTAGTTTAATAGTCTGGCGAAGCAAAGAAGACATTCTGGCAAGATGGGAAAATGACTCCAGAATGTCTTCTTTATTTGGACAGAATATACATGCACTGGTCTAGTTGCAACACACTACGAGAAAGCTGAGGAGAGTACTGGACAATAAAGGTGTGTATTGAGAGACGTATCTATCGGGTTTTGAGCGTCCCCTCGGAATCAACGACCATTTCAATAGGGATTCTACATAACAGACAACCGAACAAACAGAGACAGACTAGCAAAGAGAAAGGGTGAGAGAAAGGGTAGAGATATTGAGAATGAGTGGAGAGAGAAAGACAGAATAAGAAGAGCGAATGATTGTGAGCCTGGATAAGAGAAAGCAAAGAGAAGCCCTGCTAGCCAGGACAACTGAAACTTGTTCTCGGCCATTAACGAAATTAATTCGACTTTACGGAAAAGGACATCGACGAACAAACCCTCCCCGCTCCATCACCATATTTTTAATTATAGTCCTAATAATTAATCAGCAACAGTCGAATCGACATCTGACAGATAATCTATTGCAGGCAATAATATTCACGATTGCAATTATCATCATTGATTTACACACAGGGTAGACGTTGTAAGGGTAGGTTTTCTCCATTTGCTGTTACCGAATTTCACTGCCAGCAAAACTACAACAATAAAGTTGAGCTTTTGCCACAAGAGAAAATAGGTGGGTAATTTGGAAGCGCTATCTGATCGTAATGTCACCCGAAAGCTATTTGCTCAAAGTTGTCCACCACATACATATGCGACGGCAATTATCATTACATTTCATTACACAACTGCACTTGTTTGCCCAGAAGTCAGAGTAGAAGGGACACATTTGCATAGAATTATTCAGACTAGCCAACGTAACAAACTTTACTGGCCCTTACTGAGTTCAATCAATATAAGCATCTACATTCTCACATGAGAAATGATCTAATCTTGCTATAAATTCACACAAGCCACAAACAAAATTTTTCAAATACTTTGAAAATAGTTCCAAATACATTTTTTCGAATCAAATCTTTCTTGATAAGTTTGCATCGAGCTGAATAGATTGAACTCGTTTATTAATTTTTTGCGAACACTGTGGTTTAAAACATCGTTCAGGAATTTCAGGTAGGATTAATATCACACGATATGAATTACACAATGAGAGAGGTTATTTGACTGGCTCTCGCTACTAAGGGTTTTGGATCATTTTTTTTTTGTTTTCTGTCTGATTCATTATTAATATTATTATCTTTTTAATTTCATCTATGAATGAGAACAGAAATGATTTCAATAACGGTAGTAATAAACCAACAACATAAAATCAGACACAATAAAATAATCAATACGACGATATTGTACAATGTAAAATTTTGAGTTTGCAGATAATTTTGTTAGTGCAATATTCTATGAATTGTAAAGCCTACCTACTTAGAAAACATAGAAATACATTACTAATGGAATGAGCGAGAAGAAACAGTTGAGAAATTGAAAAGAAAATTTAATTCCACAGATAGGAATGGTTCAAAATTCAAGGTTGCTGAACTGGATTAATGTCTTTCTTCCACAAAGTAATCTCTGAATATAGGGGGGATGAACCAGACAAAAATAATTTTAATCATGCGGGACGAAACATTTCACTTAGCTAAAAATTTCAATCTCGATTCTAGGTAAACTGATTTGATCCGCTAGTCGACAAGAGCTGGCATTGTTTTTTCGGCGTGTATGAAATGAATATTATGAAAATTTCACGCAGCGAATGTTTTTAGCGTGGAAACGAGGACGGGACGGGTGGGACAACGAGCCCCACGGGACGCAGATTAAGACAAGCTGAGAATCCCAGAGGTAATATCAATAATTCTAGAAGACAAGGCAGCATTATCATGAGTTTTGCTCACAACAGCAAAGCAAGGTTTAAAATCCCGTTGCAGGCCAGAAAAAAAAATGGAAGAGTTCACTTTCACTTTGAAATTTTTTATTCTTAATAAATTTCTCTCCAATACTTGGAATACAACAAGATTTGATTTTCTAACAGAGACTCATAAAACATTTCTTCAAATTATTCTGACAAGGGTACAGCAATCATTGGATGTGGATAACTGAGTTCCTATATTTTACAAACCGGTACTGTATTTTTCTTTTCTCAAATACCATTCCGGAAAAATCGGTCAATTACAATTCCTAGATTTTATGAATATGATTATTTGATTATTTCATCCTTCACTGACAGTTCTGATTCTCAAAAATGATTATCTGAAAACTATCATGAATAAAATAGAATTAACTTCAAAGAAACCTTCCTAATAACTCCCCCTTGATGATGTAGGCTATGTACTAAGCTTTTTCAATGAAGAATGAAGCTTGAATGGCAGCTTAGAATAAGGACTTCTTCACTTTAGTTCTTCATAGTTTGGTGCAACGCAGAGTTAGATAAGTACATCCCATGGAATTTGTCAGAACGTCAGAAGTGAGTGAAATTCAATTTAAGAATAAATGCAATGTTTTCATTCGGTTTATATGGGTTTCTGGCTTAGCGCTTTCAATCAGATTGGGTTATACCTGTTGTATCGTGCAGGTTCTAGGTGAGGGTCCCGCGCATTATCGATTTCATTATTATTAGGCTACACAATCAAGCTCTCATTCAATGTACGAAGTTCCACTCTAGTAAATCAAATTTATGTTCAGCTGAATAGCTTTTTCTGAAATTTAGTAAAGATAAATTTCAGTTTCTGTAATGGAATAGAATATCTCGATGAATATCAAGAATATCAAGATGACACACAAATAAGCCTTGAAGTTTAAATTCCTAATTTTCAATACTTTATTGTTTATTTACGATCAATGATCGTTTTTAGGAGAGATTTTTCTCAAATAATAATAATACATATCGTAAACTATGAATTTCACGTGAAGAAATTACACGGTATTAATCAAGGACTAAAATTACCCTAGCAGGTAATTGGGGAATATAAGTGATATAAAATCAAGGCTACGACGATGAATACGTTTTTATGTAACTTATCAGGATACCTGTAGCACTTATTAATTACACAGTCATTTTCTTTTTTTGGAGTCCATGATTATCATAAAATATAAATATCCGAAGGATTATTTTGGAGATAATAGCCCTTCAAAATTCATAACCCATTTGTAGTGAGTTATAACATCAGAATGAACTTTATGCTACAATATTGAAACTTGAAATCGATTAATTCTAATTTTAAAATTCCTCAATTCTTAGAATAAATTCGGAAACTAGAATATGTGTAATCTGACTTACTCCCTCAATTCATTTCGCATCCCTTCTTCAAATAGCAATATAACATAATATTGTATATTAGGTAAAGTGTCCGTCAATAATAGCATTATTATTTCAATTATATTTCATAAAGGGAAATTGATTTGATAGAAAACTGTATAATATAAAATAAAGGGAAATTTAAACCATTCATGATGATCAACGTAGATTTTGTGGTGTTAGAGACGAGTCGAAAGAAAAGTATGAAATTGTCTAATTCAGGTGAAAAAACTTCAACAGGAGAACATTTTTATTGGAATATATATATGAGTATGAAAAGGGTTAGTATTCTAGGAATTTAAATTTTTAGAGAAGAAAGAATTTGATTTGTTGGTTTATCGGTGAAAGCCACGGAAAAAACATCAATTGTACCATGAACTGTTTTTCCGAAATATTTCACACAAACTACCATTAAACTATTTATACCTTTCATTCCACTATTAGAACAAATAAAATTCCTAAAACTCTCACTAGTCGCTCTGAAAAGGTACGAGGTTGAGGAAATATCGCCCAGCAATCTCACCATATCCGCCGATTATTCACTATTTCAACAACATGCTACAACTAGAAAACCACACCATCACAACAACACACCAACTAGCGCACTGTGTCCCCGCGGTGATTAATCACTTAATCGGAAGTGATGAGGGGAAAACAAACACTCGAGAACACTTTTCGGAACGGAGTTGTGGGACTGTTAGCACCGTCACGTTGCCAGTCGGGGGCCGGAGCGCTTACTAAACTCGCTGCCGCCTCCGAAGCAAAGAGCCCGGCGCACCGCCCCCACCCCTAAACACCACCCCCCGCCACAACCGTACCACCAGTCGGGGGCCGTGCTGTTTATAAAGTGATCGCGCCCCACAGACCAGGCACACTTGTTGTCCAACCTCCGACCGACAAAGGTGAGTGTGCACTTCCATCTTAATAAATACGTTTCATTTTTGCGTTTTAAAAATTTTCAAATAAAATTCATGCTTGTTGTATTACATTATGTTCATCAATTCAAATGAAATATTATAGAGCAAGACTGCTGGATTCCCATTGCCTATAAAAGGTACTGGATGGTAATTTAGTAAATATTAATCAATCCTAATAATTCAAGAAACTAGTATATAACTTAATAAAATTGATAAAATTTCAGTGGAAATTTCTATTAATAATTCAAGTGGCCTACCCGTAATCTAATGCAATTAGAAGTTAATGCAGTTTTGAATTTATTTCATTAATATTCTGAATGGGAGAATTGATGGATTGGAATTGTCGATTGATAACAATCAGATGTGGGGCACACCCCTAAATTAAGATTTTAAGTTGAAATAAGTGGTAAATTATACGATGAAATACGTATGAAGTCCATGAAATCAGTTTCGTAAATATTTTGTTAGCAAAAGTATCAATACATGTATTTGAGTAATTGACTGACTCAAGATTAGTACTGATTGTAGAGAAGGTGGTATGATGTGGTATTTTACAATAAGACTGGTTTAGTAGGTTGACAAATACGTGCAATAAATAACAATGAATTACTGTTCTTGAAGTAGGTACTGTAACTGAATTAAGTTGATTGATGAATCTTGTTTGATGGTTTGATAATAAATTTGACATGAACTAGTTGAATGATATTTTACTCTACAATAAATTAAATAGTCATTAAATTTATTTAATATTGTCGTTTCGCAATCGTCTACAGATATAGTTCGCGCAAGCTGAGAAACTATTTTTTTTTCTTGAAACTGGTATGTCTGGATAAATTTCAGGTTGATTCTTAATATTCATATTTTTTCTTAAGGAATAATTTGTTTTAAACGAGTTTTCATAAACATTATTGTTTGGTTAAAGATTGATTTTGAAGAATATTTTGAAAGTTCTGAATGTTAATATTTTCCAATAATTTTATTATAAAAACGATTCTCAAATAAGTTAATATTCCCTTGAATACAGTCACTTCAACATCAGTAACACAAGTGTTGTAGACATTGTCTATACGGTTAAAATAAAAATTGTTCAACCATTGAAAAACTCATCAATATCAGCTTCTGAAATATAGAAAATATTGACAGCGGCTTGTTGAACAAGAAATACTCTTTGAATTGCTATGTCATACAGCAAGTAAACTTAAAATGATGCTCTGCTTTCTCTATGTCCAATGACGATATAGATTCAATCTGATATGAATGTCTGGGAGATACGCTGACATTATCCAAATGCCGTTGAGTGCAATGGTTATTTTAATGATACTCCAGATCACTGCGATTTCTCATAAAACAGGGACAGTGTATACAAAAGGTCAGCAGGGTGGAGTCGGTGTAAAGGTTATTTGAGAATAATGAAGAATTCATAATAATATAGTTAAACTGACTGATTACTGGTATATCATGTAAGCTGAGCCTAAGACTAAATTAAAATTTAATTTGAATAGAGATTTAAATGATTGAAGGAGTTATAATAATTAGGATACTGCACTTGATTGTCAATCCATAATAATGAGGAAAATGTCAGGGGTTAGAAAATTTCACAATTTTATCTACATTGAGCTTCAGAACGTAAAGCCAGTGAAAAAACTAATGAGTTAAAACTGATGAGTAAAAAACACTCATCGGAATTTTCGAGAAACTTTTACATCCCAAATGAATAACTCTATTTTGAAATTTATCCCATTATTTAGGTTAATTTCCAAAATATTCAGGTAAGAATTCGACCATGAAGGATATACCTATTTCAATGTCAAGAACAAATTTCAAATTTTACGAGAGCACTGACTAAAATTTTTAATAATAACTATGTAGAATAGCATTACATATATTATTGTAGAAATTCCAATTTCCAACACTGATGTAAGTTACAAATGAATAATGTAAACGTATGACAAGAATGAAAATGTAGCCTCACGACTACAATAATCCATGTAGGCTACTGTTCAAATATAAAGGAAATTCATTTCAACCGATAAAATTGTCGTAAATATCAATGTGTGGGCAAGATTTTATAAAGTTATCCGCGATACGGTTACACAGTGCACATTATGATGCATTATCGAGTCCATAAATAGCGGGCAGCGGGGTGGTGACTGTGTTACGTTGCGATGCTGTGTGAATGCTGATGATCTCTTCGCTCATAAACGTATCTCCCTTCATCGCTCGTCGCATCGCATGACCCGATATCACAGCCAGCCGCATATCATACGTGTATATCGGCTATATTAAAAGCAGTTGACCGAGCCTAATTGAATTAACAACAAAATGTATGACAGCTGCATGATACGGATAGAATTTCTAAGCATGTACCAATCTAATACTGGCCCATAATTATCTATGTATCGCACACTTGCCAGTCTAACCGTTCATTTGAGTTTGAGAGCTGCTAACCCCGATCAAACCCCCGCTTTCATCAGTATATCTAGTTTATGCGAAAATGTGTAGGTGTGTGTGTGTGTACCTGTTGACGCATGCACGCAAACAACACACTCACGAAATTACGAATAGATGGAATTAAAACGCTCCGTCCGGCTGTGCTTATTGGATTAAAATCCGCTATAAGGATGATGAAGTGCCGGCTCACAGATGAAACATTTCTACATGTAATCACCTTCCTCCAATAAATGTCAATTTATAGGCGTTGATAAATAATAACTCGAAAAATCGAACTCACAGCTCGAAGGTTACAGTTACTACTTCTCACTCTGTTGTTAAAGCTATTATGTTTTTTATTTAAACTGGTAGTGATGGGAATAGTATTGTATATTGGAGAATGAGGATGAAAATTTATTTTTTACCAATGAGTTATCAGTCTTAAAAATTATGTTTTCTTGATTGCAGTGAGCAGTACTAATTATATAAGCAAAGAATGCAGTTTGTCTTGTCGTGGGTTTGTGTTCCACATGAATTTTAAAAGTAGATCTGTAGTAAATTTTGGATTAAAATTCAAAGATATAAAAATATCAATTTCAATAATAATAATAGGAATTATTGCTTCAAGATGTAATTTCCGATAATTACCAAAATGACTGTAGTATTGAAAAAGTCACTCGATGAAGTTGGCAGATGTAAGTTTAATTTGCCATCTTTACAGGATGCATACCTGAAACAAAGAATAGCGATCTTAGAAAAATTCTTCATCCCGATTGAACAAATCGATTCAATTTCATAATAAAAATATCTCGTTGAATTCAAAAATAAATATACTATTTCGTGTACTTTTGAAAGATCAGATTCATTTAAAAAGAGAAAAATCGACAAAGTGATTGATATACATTAATTTCCCGACAATTCAGATAAGGATGTAGCGTTTAATTTATTTTCTCGTATAAAATCGTAGAATTATTTGCCATCATCACCCTTCCTGTTCCCACTACCCACGCACAAGCCTAGACCAGATCTCAGACACTGGAATCATCCTAAAAAATTTGTAGTTTACTCAATTTTAGAAACCAACCCATTCCCTAGTTCTTTTTCAATAGACATCGATATCTCGAGCAAAAAACAAAAACAAACAACACATTACTTCTCATAGATAGAGAATATACAATCAAATTGAATTGTATTATTTTAAATACATAAGATTCCATTAAAAAGCAATTCCAATCAAGGATTTCTCAAGAACAGTAAATTGAAAAGTGCAAAATCCAAGTTCCCACACGGCGTGTGCCGAATTGAGATTCAAACTTTTGATAGTAGACAAAGAAGCCAGATTATGGTTTGAAGTAAGCAGGGCAAGGGGTATCAGGCGAATTCGATTAAGTGCTCAGTTGTAGGCCGAGAGAGACGGAATGCCGAGGTTAATACGGGTGAACGGCAGGTTATTATATTTGGGGAGATTTGCATATGGATGGATCGGTTATGTCCGCTCTGCTATGCGTCAATGCACCTTTATTACCTCATGGTGGCAGGAGAAGGGGATCATCTAAAGTGGATGATGGTTTGTCTGTGTGAGTGGAATGAAATTATAGAGAGGAAGTAAGGTAGTGGAAGGGACAGAGGAGGTAGAACAGTGAACGGGAGAGAGAGTCGGGCTACTACATCCAACTAATTTAACTTGCCTGATGAGATATACAATAAAGTTGTAATGAATGAAACCGTTCCAACGGGGTGGGAGTAATGGTGAGAGACAGTGGGACACCTCTCTTATGTACACAAGTGCTCAGAAACCCGAAATGGTGAATGGAAATTGATGATGTTTGAACAGGAAAAGGAGGAGACAGGAGAGAAGTGAAAGTTGGCATGTATTGAACGTACAACAAAGAAGAATAGAGGAGTGAAAAGAACATTAACGAACATTAAGAACATTAACGAGTGAAAAGACGTTTAGAGATTGAGAATATTGAACTACAAAATAGGGAGGGGATAAAGAAATAATTTAATTGCATTATGGAACAAAATTAAAATGAAGACGGAGTTGATGAATGAAAAAAATGTATAGATGAAAAATGTATGAATTGAAAATTTGAAGTAAAGAGAGATTGTTTTCTTATTAATGAGATGCATTAAATAAGATTATGAAATATTTTATTAATACTGCATTTCATTTTTGGCACCTATTCTAAGCGATTCTCACCTATTCTCTCACCAATTCTATTCTTACACATATCATCAAAAATCGCAAATTAAGAGCAGAAAATTGATAATGAGAGAGGGATTATCAGGAATTCAGCGCAAACACGAAATGGCGTTAGCAGATTATGGAAAAAAAGACTAGAAATGTAGGGTGTGGTTAAAAGAAATTAAAAATCGAATAAAGACTGAGTACAAGAGAGAAAAATGGAGGATTTGAAGTAAAGGTAGAAGAATCCTAGCATAGGGGAAGGTCTGGGAAATAGAAAATCAAATAAAGACGGTGTACAACGGGGAAAGATGAAGCCGACAATTCAAGGTAAGGGTGAAAGAGACCCAGATACCTGTTAGGTAAGAGAAAGGAACCGATGATGAGATCTGAAGAGCACCAGTTGCCAGAGCAGATCTGGCGGGGTGAGTGAAAGATATAATGGGTTCTTTGTTCTTGAACAAAGACTTGAGTCACGTGGTATTGCACGAATGAAAGCCGCCAAAATTGGGATTCCTAATCCTGGGCACAGACGACAGACGAACGGCTGTGGTGACCAGCCTTCCTTCGTTCGTCGCCACCCTTATTGAGATTTGATTTCTGACGACACAAAGCCCCCGCTGAAAAGAGACACCCACTTGAGTGAGGCAGGGCTCGAATCCAACGCTCTAATGTACTACTCTATCCACATTACACTGTATACCTGTATACGGTCCACTCCTAGTATTGCTTTCGGCTCCACCGCATGTAACGGCTGACAGAAAGTACAAATAGTCCTATTGTTATTGAGACTCATTCAAACTTCTGATGATTAAAGCATTATTACTCGGAGCGAGAATTGAAGCGACCACAGCTTCTCTGTTCAGTTCAGGCTTGATTAAAATTCAGAGTATCATTCACAACTACTGCGCGGTCGGAGAAGTCAATTAGTATGATTGGATTTTCGCTAACTTTAGATGGGTTATTGTTATAAATTTTCATGTAGTCAAACTGGAATTGCACAAAAAACCACGAAGCAGATGAATGGATGATATTAAACGATTGAAATGATTTGATTTGACTATTGTGACGTTTGGTTATTGTACATTGCTATTAAGATTAATGAGCTCAAAAATAAAAAAGAATGGCTTCGAAAATAATACATGTCTGCTTCAAGGACATTACAAAGTGAGAGACTTGGAATGAATTTGTGAAAATATTTTGATCTCACGTTGAACATCCATTAAACCACTTTTTCAAGTATGAAAGGAGTCTCGTGAACCTGTTTACAGTAAAACATCATTTTGATTTTCCATCATCTGATAATGAAATTAGATTTTTGAAGTAAATTCTATAAAAAATTATCATCGGTTGAATAACTAATGGAATATAAAACCTACTGCTAAAAGTAGTAACAATGTTCTTGGAAATAATAAAAAGTTATTTTCCAATAGACCTATCCAATACTTAATCCATATAAGTTGATGAATATTTTGCAACAGAAACTGTCAGTAAAATAGTTTATCAGAAGAATTGAGAAAATTAGTCAACAGATCTTGATCCAAGTTTGTAGCTTCGTGTGCTTTGTTAAGTTTGTAACTAGTAAAAAATTACCATAAACGAAAAACGATGTAACCAAAAACTGGAACGCAACAGGCAAATACATTTTAAAAACCTTTCACAAACAGCAGAAAACACAATCGAATTTGAAATCGAATAGGCGGCAGATTGGAAAAATTCATGAAAAAGGCCAGTCGGCAGACCTTCACAATCAACTTAGCTGCTACGCTACGCCACGCGTTCGACCGACTTTTCTTTGTTCTTGCTATTGTCGTAATTTTCCCCCACAGTCCTCCCTTCGAATTCACTGCCCAAACTTCTACTTGGCTCCCATAACCCTACCATAACCCCTAACACTCAACATACACTTCCAAACAAAGAAATCACTAGTTTCGCACGCTTGTTTCCACGGTTGAAAATTCTCAGATATAGACCTTCCATTTGTTATACATTTCATAGATAACAAACAATAAGATTACAATAAACAAATATACTAGATGACTAGGTAACCCGAACGATGGGACCGTAACAAGCCGCAGCGGTTTGAATTGAGTTCAAGTGTGATTCAGATTCAATCACTTTATTCATGTAGATTACATAAAACAATAATTCGAATTATATGCTATAAGAATAAGAATAAATGAAAATTACACTAATTAAATTATGGTTCGCATAAGTTGGCTAATTATAAACTATAGAAACTTGCAAAATGAGACAGATGTAGGATTAAATAAGCTAATGGTAATATACATTTGTGCAGTATCTACATAAAGTAGCGGAGTTTAGACATATAGATGTCCATTCTTGGAGAGGGATGTTCAAAGACCAACCTGCTGGCTGGTCTCATATAAACATATATTGGAAAGTCTTTGAGAGACAAAATTATTCCAGCTGTTTCTGAGTGGCCGCAAACCGTCCGGATTCCGCTCTTGTGTACCCACACTAAAAGATGAAAACCCTGATTTCATCAAACTCCAATTGGCATTAGACTCCTTAAGATTACATCTATTCTTGTAACACTAGGAAAGCATTTTGTTGCTTGGATTTTCAACTGGCTTTTCGAATAAACGGTCAATAGATTTATCTGGGTCTAGGATAATCCAATAGAATCTACCCATTTTCGTACGAAAGTTTCAAGTTACGGAGTTACAAAGTCATGGATGAAAGATTAGCTAGTAAATCTAGTTGTCCTAATTGAAATATATCTTGGCTTTT
This sequence comes from Sogatella furcifera, assembly GCA_017141385.1. Lineage (NCBI taxonomy): Eukaryota > Metazoa > Arthropoda > Insecta > Hemiptera > Delphacidae > Sogatella > Sogatella furcifera. The sequence continues at coordinate 15,098,736 of CM029549.1, forward strand.
CAAAGTGTATTATCTTCCTGTCTCTATCTTCTATTTCTCAATTTGTGGTTTCAACTAAGATTGTTATTGTGTTAGACAGCAATTTCCTGTACCTACAGGTATAAAGCACTTAGAAATAGAGCTTGTAGTTTTGAAATATGGAACTGTTCTATTGATTTCAGACGAAAATTGCAGCGGAGACTGAGCTATCATCCCTCCTGGCGAGAAGTTGCGGATAGACACCACCGAGTAAGTACTTATTTGCTTTCAAATTTATCAAGATGGTCTAACTCATGTGCTTAATTGTAAATGAGGATGAACAACACGGCAATACAGTGAAAATAAGTGACTAATCAAAGACTATCAAAGCGAAATCAATGTCTGTTATTCGAATTGAAACGCAGTTTGTAGTTAATACGATGGAAATGTCAAAGTAATGATCTGAGTTAACTCTACTTTGAACTACAGGAAAACTCTCGCCAAGAATAGTTGAATACTATATTCTTCAATTCGATTATGAATACTTCGATTAAATTCTATTATCTCTACAACAATTACTGATACAGCCGATCGAAATGAAATTCAATTGAGTTAATCATGATAAAACAACAACATTACTTGCACTAACCTCACATACATTCAGTGGTTTCCACTACATTGGTTCCGTTGAATGTCATAATTTTACAACGTTTAACTGGATTTCCTCCATATCATGAACGTTGAACCACGATTCAAATCTTGGAATGCCATCAATTGGATTGAGAACTGAATTCGAAACCTGTATAACTCGAGTGCACAGCTAGTATTTGGAATCCATACATAACAGTGAACGATTTGCGGGTAGTCCAACCCATGGAATATAAGCTTGCTATCCAGGCCAGGTGAGAAATGACAAAGATTGAGAGAGAGAATGATTGAGAAAGTGATTTAGAGAGAGAGAGCGAGAAAGCATTCGCGTCAGAAAACAGGGTCTTCACTCATGGAGGTCGCTGAAGATAAATAGAAGGGCGAGGTTGGTGCGATGCGAAATATCCTTTCTTGCTCGACAGAAATTGATAGCGAACGTGTATGCAGCGGGCGAAGGGAGAAAGCCGGAATAGAAACAACAGATAATCCCGAGCAACTAGCCCACGGCTGTTTATCGACATAATGCCTTGACGTGTGTGTGTGCCCCACACATCTTGAGACACAGATCGGTACTTGGCCTAAACCTCTAAACCTCGCTCTGCCAATGTTTGTTTGCCGTAGCAGCAACGCTCCTTGTTTCTTCCTACTATTCGTCTCCCATATTCGACAAACACTAGACTAAACCCCCAACTCTCCCCCCAACCTATATATACACACACGTCATCAACCCTCCGATATTAGACTGGGACTGCTGGGACCGTTCTCAATAATACTACAAGCTAATCTCCCTATTTATTCAGCTCTCAATGCCACTCTATTTATCTCGTAGTCGGTTCATTGTTGACGGCGTTGACAACATTTTAATTACTTCTCCAAGTGCACTTGACGCTGCCAATGCTATAGTAACATGACACCAAGTCCTGTTGAACAATAATAATGTATTTTGAGGAGAGTTTGTATGAGCAATAATGTTCATTATTATAACACATGAAATAATATGGATACTCATTGAGCGATGAATTGTTGTTATTAGACATTCTTTATTGGAATAACTTTCTATTATTGAAATTCTAGTCTCATCAAATACTCACGAGAGTAGCAAGGAAATGGAAAATATTGCTCAAATTTGAAAATAGAGCAAGAAAATTATTGAATTTGGTAATTTTCTAACAGTAACGAGAAAATAAAATTAACTGTTATGTGTCCTAAAGGTTTGATGGATTGATGGATTTTTGCTTTGACATCATGTTGATAGATCGAAAAATGAGCTGTGAAAGATTTAACGGTAGATTTCGCAGTTCATTTTATTGAATACATTCAATAAATTATGCAGTCAAATCAATTTTTATTCCCCATTTGGAAGAATATGAAATAATTTGGGATACATATTATGCAATAGCGTATACATAATTATTATAGCAGTAGAGATGAACTATCATTCCTATACTATGAAATCATGAATCAGGGGCGAAAAATTACGTCATGGAATGTTCAAGATTGAATCATCTTTCCAGGTTATCTACTGTTTTGAATTGGTTGATAGGAGACGCTGAATATCGATTCAGCAATTCAGTTGAATTTCATCTCAGTTGAACATTATATTGGACATTATGATAGGACACGATACATCATGTTGAATTTTTCATCCCAGTTACACTGATTCATAGCAAATCATGATATCTGTGTAATATGCTCAAGCATCTAATAAGATGCAATGTGATTCCTATCTCTGTGAACAAGATATTTGTGATGACCGTACTGGAATTTTTATGTGCAGTACATCCGATGTGCAGTTCCTACATCCGATACCTAGAATCAATCTCTGATAATGTGTATCTGACCTCATGTCTACTGTAGTTAATATTAATTACATCAATCTACCTCTTCATACGTATATCATGTCCTTAAATTACAAGCTATACCAGGCAGCTCATTCAAATAATTCCAGGCAACAATTTCTGACCGCATATCTAGTACTGCTATAGCTGACCCCAACAAGTTGGGCGGTTTCATCTGTCTTTTGTACGTGATGTAACATACTAACAGCAGATGTAAATCATCTACTGTCTTTTTCAATTTGAAAAACATTACCTAGACATAGCTGAATGAAAACTTATTTAAAATATCAGCTGCTGGAGTGCACAAGGAGCAGACGAAACCGCCCAACTTTTTATTCTCAGCCATACCCAGATCCAGTAACTGACTTCTTATGCAGAATGATAAATATCACAATATAACATTTTGAGATATAGTCCGCGGCACGATTATAATAGAATTCCAAGAAACAGTAGTAAATTGACTTAATTATAAAATTTTTGGGAGAGAGATATGCCTATTTTTTCCTCCCAATCAAGTAGTTGTATGAATAAAGAATAAAAGAATCAAAAGAATCATTTATACGAGATCAAATATGAATGTAATGTATGGATCTATAGTGTACCGAAGTATGTTAGAATAGGGCACTTTCTTTAATGATAATAGGAAGCTTCTCTATACAATTTATTTATTCATTTTATTCGTCGCAACAAATTTTAATCACAGTGTGCGCGGACTACGTTAACACAGTCCAAAAACAAAGCATGAAACCCCTCAATAAATCCATCTCGCACTACCTAGATCATTTCACACTGTAAAAGTCAGATACAATTTTATTGAGAAAGGGGTCTCAATCCCTCTCGCACTCACGATTTTCCCATCTTTCTCTCATAACTCGCGACCAATTGCAGCAATCATCTCGACAGATAATCGTTTCCTCCCGATACGAGCTTCTATCAAGTCTCGCCTCATACTCAATCATTGACGAACATGTAGGTATACGTACAAGTTAATCTCCATCACCCAAGCGTAGGCGTCTGACAGGACAATGTTAAGCTTCCCGCCACATGATCCCCTACAAAATTGAAAATTCCCCTTTGAAATAACAGTAAATATTTTGAGAAAGTCACCCCTCGCATCAACGAATCTCTTTTTGATGTGATGCGCAGTGGATCCCCTAGCATTGTTGGATATCACTTTGTCGGAAACAAAGTATTAAAACAGCTCAAGTTACGCTCAAGGGCGGATCTAGCGATGAAAAAACTGATGGAGGATGATGAAGTATCGACCGTTGAAGCTTATGTTCGTATTTGTTGAGTTTAAATGTGGAGTATAATGCATTGTTTGAAATTTTGCTAGGCTTTCTTTTGGTAGCGTAACATAAAATAACGTAACTCTTAACATGGTAATTTCTAACCAATCATAGATAACCAAAAACAGTTTCTGCTCTGAGAAACTTGTAATCCAACATGTAGAAAAGCAACATAATTTCATTTACTTATATATTTTATCAAGGAAGAACAATGAACTAAATGGTGTAAACATAGAGATTGAGATTGATTCCCTATTTTTAAAATTTTCAATATTAGGTTATTTTACCATACGTAATGGAAACATACACTATCACATAATTACTCTATTCCGATTGCCAATTTTTGATGTTTAATTTTCAAGATCTCGTACGTTTTCACGATGATTCTCCATTACTCGTCTATTTCGGCTCCCTGATGTCACGCTTTTATCTCGTTCACAGAAGCAGGGAGCTCGAACCGAGACCCCGAGTTTCGAGATACTCGGGTTACAAAGCAGTTTCTTCGAAACACTGCATGCACCCACTTTCTAAAAACGCGTTTCGAGTTCACTTTTGTTCAGTACTCGAATTTCAAGTAGGCTGTCAGCTGATCTTCTATTCAAGCTTTTTGTGCCTTACAGCATGAGCTGTTGTTACACGAAACAAAATGACTACTCGAGAATAAAATTCGAGCTTAAATAAATCAAATTATTCAACAAATTTTCACATTATACATCCACAATAAAATGATAATTTCTAATAACTTTTGCTTCTAGTATGAAAAAAAGGAAGTTCACCTTATTTCAAACATTTTATCTTTCCCCTTTCATCACATCCAGAGACAAAATTCGATAACGTCTCCATATCTAACTTCATTTTTCATCTGAATTGGATTTGGATCAATCAATATCATCAATTGTATTCAACAATGTACATCTTTTTCTTCCGCACCCTTACTATTTCTCCAAAACCAATACAAGCCTATTATTCTCCCTCTTTTTAATTGGAAAGAACTTGTTATATTTTCAACTTGAATAAGCACGAAATTATTCATGGAATACGCCTATGTTAGGTATTCAATAAATTGTTTTGATTTCAGTCACCGCTTTCTCAAATGCACAGTACTGTTTTCACAATACTTAATGCCTCGCCATAGTCCTTTCAATAGCTAGAGGGGCCCAGAGCTCCTATGGTATCTTATTCTCTCCGTGGAGAATTTATTTATATCATTTCATTTAATTAAACACATTTCATTGAAACACTATTTTGTAATGTTATGATAGTATGTCCAGAAATACGTACTATCCATAAACGTTTCTGAAAATAATTTTGAATTCCATATAAGTTTACACTTTCAAGTATTAAGATGTAACACTGTCATGAATTATTTGAATAATTATTATTAAAACATGAAATTGAATAGAAAACAGTGGAAATTTTGTTTGGAGCTTTGTATACTTTGTTCAAATATACGTTACGGGAATGAAAGAAACATTTTAGTGGTGTTCGTATCTGATCAACACTTCAAGAGAAGTATAGTACGATGAGACGAGTACAGTTCGACACTAAAACACGCTCAGTGGTGAGCACATAATGTACAGTAGCTAGTTAGAGCACCTGCTCCCATAGACATTCTCACCAGCAAGAAAAAGGTTTTATTATGCAATTCCGTTTCGAACCTTCTACCTCTTTTGCAAAGCCCTTTCACATAACATTGGAATCGAATCAGGCACTTATCTGCTCAAGGTTTCTAGGATAAAGTGCTACCGAACAAATTGAATTTCAAGCCACTTAGGCTAAGGTAATTGAAAAAAAATAGAACAGAAAAATATTATAATGATTAAATATTGCACGAAAAACAGGATTGTTGAAATGTTCTTTGAACACGGATTCATTTGTTTGATTTTGATTAAGAAAAAAATGAAAAACATGTACTCAGGTCCACTCCTAAAAATAACAATGAGTTCGTTTAGTGAGCTCAGTCCTTTATGAATAACGAAAAATTGCTCAGCTATAAACTTCAAAAATACGCTCACGAGAAACTTCATATGTAAAACTGAAGTAAGTATGAGACTCCGCGAGGAAAAATTTAATGATTCAGGTTAGGTTAGGTTAGAATATCAAGTGATTCATGATTTGGGCAGAGATTTCCTTGATGGAATTATAGAATAATGAAATAATGAGAATTAAATATTGTTACCTCAGAATAGCAAAGAAGTTGAAGCTCAATAAGTGTATTACTCGTATTTCATGAAGTGTCAATTACCTGAAAAAGAAGAAATTTGATATTAGCCAAATTACTAGCTGGAAAATGAGATAACATGATTAAACAAATGCAGGACATGGAAAGTCTTGAGATAAGATTCTTCCTGAATTTAAATTCCAATTTACTGCAAAACTAATAATTCATGATACTGAACATATATGATCGAGCATTCCAAGGAAACAAATGTTAATGCTTTCATCAAAACAAGTTATCTGAAATATCAGAGATACTCTTCCCTTCATCTCAATCGTCAATAATAAGAGTTCGTTTACGTGAAATCTAACAATGTTAATTCCGACAATGAATCACTGAATAAACCCTTCGAAAACTTCAAATAAAGTTTAATAACTTTTCAAGTATCTGAGAACTTGAAATAGTTTAAGTATCATAAGTACATGAGGATATCATCAGTATATCGATTCATCACAAGTGATTATAACCTTAGGCAAGAACAGAACATTGCGCTCAACATGAAAATTTCATCTATGTTTCAATGAAAACTGTGCTAGAAATACTAAGGACTTTGTCTGCTCTCCTTCCACAAGGTATGTTTGTCCATAACCTTCTATAATTTTACGAGAAATGATAGATGGTTATGGTTTGTCATAAGATAATCGATCAATGAAAGAGTATAGAGAACTTTTTGCCACTGGCAGCTCATGCCCACGAAACAGTATCTTTCACTGTACAGCACTTCTATTCACCTGTTTTGTGGTTACGAGCCGCCAGTGCTTTTTTTCATATTATTTAAAAAACTTAGAATAAACTTGAGTAACTAATGTGCAACCATGCCCCAGTTCATCTTGAAGTGGAAGGTGACATGGCCACAACCTGTTGACACGGCTGGATAAGGTCGAGTAACCACCTCTCAATGAACTACTCCTTTAGTGCCACTAACAAAATAAAGCATCAACCCAGCCAGACCGCACTGGAAACCGACCAGTCCGACTGCGGTACACCTCTGTCAATTAATTACCGCGGCCGATGCAATTCATTAACAGCGTAATTACGAGCGTCGCACGACGCGACGACGACAAACAGTTAATTACCCGGTCGACAATAATCGTGTCGGTTCCGGGCCACGAGCGAGCCAAGCCATCACAGCCGCTGATGCATCGTGGCCCTTGGGCATAGTTGGCTCGTGTAGCAACGCACACCGCACTTCAATGGACCACAATGGCACCGTGATTGGTTCAAGGCATCGTTCGACATGTTGAGCAGAGTACTATCAACAATCAAGGATGACGGATTCAAAAGCAAGACTGCATGGAGAAGTGGATTCAGTTTCAATTTAATTTTAGATTTGGGAGAAAATTTAGAATTTAGCCAATTGGAGGACTTTTTATTGGACAATCATGCACGATGTCCAATTGGTTTGAACGATTGTCCCAAATTGAAACGAAAATCTACTACACTATATCCATGGATAAATAACAAACATAGAAATATGTCGATGCATGGAATGCATTGAATCCGGAAATTAAAATACAGAATAAAATATGCACATATTTTTATGCATGGTCAGTTGGTCACCCATCCGAATGCAGTCCACAGTGTTTGTGACTAAACATTACATGCAACTATAACCACCCTCATCACACAATGAGGTATATTGATCATAAATAACATTAGAATTGATTGAAATTGGAATGAAAACACGAGAGAGACTGGATTAGTGGAATAGGTACAGAGTTCGTTCATTTAAAGTGAAATTCAATTTATGATTCACGTCGAACTATTCTGTATGGAAATACATTACAGTCCACCAAATTTGAAAAGTTGAATGAAAAAAATCAATTATTTAAAAATGTCCATCATCACTTATCGACTCATATATTACAGAATTTTAAGATTGAATTAGTCGATCATATTTCCAAACAAACTGTTGAACACCCTTTTAGGAACCGAAATGATCGTGCAAGAGTTGACTATTTTCGAGGGCGATTATTATTGACCTTGTCAAAGCAGGGGGTGTTTCGAGGTGTATGGGGAGGGAGTGGAATATACACACTGCATCAATCATTGTCCGATAGACGTGACGGCTTCCTTTTTGGTGCCTTCCTGCTTTTCCTCATTCCCTGCCTCTTCCTGTTTTTCTCATCCTCTTTCTCTCTCTCCCTCCTCTTCCGCATGTCGGTTTCCACTCACTCAGCTGACATCCCGGCCATTGATAATAATACTGGTACATCAAAAAGATAATGTTGTAGAAAAGAGCCGTGTCACATCATAAAATTGATGTAATATTCTACCCACAACACACTACGCCCCCAACCATCCCAAACGGCTATATGTTACCTTTCTTCCTGTTGATCAACTTTGGGTATTATAAAATATTCACAGTTTACTAAGGACACCCCACGATCACTTATCCTATATTTAGTGATTTTCCACACCATACCTGATTTCACCTTCATTATCAAGATATAACAATAACATTTTATCGTTGCATTCAATGGATTATAATAAAGCCTACTTCGTTTCGAGCCAAGCTAGTAAGGCTGGTCAGGAGTGAATTGATAAAAATAAGAATTTAAATCCTCATATCTTAGTTATTTATATCGAATCTCACAAACTAGCATAATTTTTTAAGCTTCACATTCTTGAAATGATTTGCATTTTTAATTAAACAAATTATCTCAGCAGTAAACTTGAAATTTCAGTCGCCACCATCTAAGATGAATTCATGATATTTTAAATATTCTAGATTTAAAGTTTTTGAGACTCTATACTTATACTTGAGGCTATAAATACATTGAGGAAATACATAGCTGTTAATTCATTATGAATTTGAATTTGAATTATCGAGACATTATGAGAAACCATTTTTAAAGTGGTAGATCACAGGAAAACTAAGAAGAATTCAAAATTTTGGCAATAAGATTTTCTGTATGTTTAGCTTGGAGAACATCATGGTGGTACTCGAATAAATCATTTTCGGAACATTCTGAATTTATTCAAATTCACTTATTAATATAATATGAATTTTTATGAATATTGAAAAACAACAAGTAAAGGGTAAAGAGAAGATTAAAAAGCTTGAAAAACACAACAAGAGCGCTCGGAAAAGAAGAAAAGGAAGACCTCAATCATAATGTCGCTTGATAATGAATGTATTCTGTTCCTTCCCCGACATCGACCATCAATATTGGATACGATGGCTTCGTTTATACAGCGACTTGTATTACAGGCTGCTCAAATACTCAGTGACATCTCATTCTACTCAATAATAATGAACGCCAGACGACTTTATAAATGATGGAGTCAATTATTTTCACTGATCGGTTCGTTTTTGAAAAGTCTGTTTTGAAGTCGATATCTCATTTTTCAAAACAAAATACCAGTTAAGGAGATATGAAACCTGAAAAAATGGAAATACGAAACCAATTTGGTTTATAAATGCTGGAATTGATACTTTCTTCCTACAACGTCTTAAAGAATGCTTATATTCTATTCACGTCTAGTTATACTGTGTTATGAATATAGTTTGATGAGTCTGAACTTATAATATAAGCACAAGTCATGTATGTGGACCTTGGAAAAGGTGGAAATAAAATACTTTTACAACAGAACTCACGATTTTTATGATTGTTGGACGCGTTTCGTGGCACTGAGCCACATCTTCAGCATACAAGGAGTAACAAGATACTGAGGTCTTGCAGGTCTGAGAATTTGGGATATGTGGATAGTGGGTGGTGAGGGAAGGTGGGGAAAAGAGTTGGGTTGGTGGAAGGGGGTTAGGAGAGGTATGACAGGGTCTGGGGAAGGCTTTTGGGCGGGAAAAAGTTTAGTTTTTAGTTTGAATCTTCCCGCCCAAAAGCCTTCCCCAGACCCTGTCATACCTCTCCTAACCCCCTTCCACCAACCCAACTCTTTTCCCCACCTTCCCCCACCACCCACTATCCACATATCCCAAATTCTCAGACCTGCAAGACCTCAGTATCTTGTTACTCCTTGTATGCTGAAGATGTGGCTCAGTGCCACGAAACGCGTCCAACAAGCATAAAAATCGTGAGTTCTGTTGTCAAAGTGAAAGTCACTAGTATCTACTAAGTTTTTAAGCTTACTATCATCAACAGTTCAAGTAGGATGAAGACAAAAGAAGAAATTAAAATACTTTTATTTAAATATGAAATCTTGATCAGTAAAAGAAGTAGAATATAATAAGAATATTTACTTGAATACTGGATCACAAGTCAAATTGAACGAAAAAATCTTTTGAATACAAATAATATTTCCAGCAATAACCCATTGATACTAAATCTCATGGCTGAAAAGTCGTTCTTTACAGCTTCCTTCTATTCAGTATCTTATCAGATTATAACCCAAATTAGACCATCTTTCAGATTTCCAATTCAATTTCACACGGAACGGCATAATCATAATTGAATTAATAACAGGAATTTATAAACTCAACGATGCTTCTCGCTTCACAACCGTGATGATGAAAATTCTTCTAATTTATTCAATTAAGTTAAACTGCAACGTGACACCGAGAGATGAACTTCGGTGCAAACTATGTGAAGAAAATTGAGATGAGGGATGTGATGGAAGTCGAGAAGAGTTGAGGAGATAAGAAGAGGAAGAATGAGTGAAAAAGAGAGAGGAGAGTGAGAAGAGAAGAATATTCAGAGATGAAGTGAGAGAAAGGGTAAAAGTGAAATTAAATCAGAGAGTGATGGAGAAAGGTATGAGTCAAGACAATAAGAGGATGAGAGAGAATAGGAAAGAAGATACCCTTATCAAGGGAAAGTTGAGACAAAAACAGGAGTGATGAAATGAAATAAGAGAGGGATGAAGAAACAGTATTGAAGGATGAGGTGAGAGAGAATTTGGTAGAGAATTGTGGAGGAAAAGAAAGAAGTGTAAGGAATTGTGTGAGCTAAGAATGAAAAGCAAGACGAACATAGGAAATCTGAGTGCCAATTGTAGACATTCTCTTTCGCCTTCAAGACCCAGGCAATGTTTGGGCAGCGAATTAATTATTCGTGAATAGGAGTCTTGGCAACGCTGTGCAGGAGGAGGGGAGGGTGGTGGCGGGTTTCTAAGGGAGAGAGGAACACAATCTGGAGAAGCTTCGGCATCATTAATCAGAGACACCTGCTAATTGTAGCACGTTCACACATACATAATAATCTCGTCTCGCCGGATGGCGAAGGTAGGACTGGTGGGCCTCTCCCCCATTCCCCCCCCCCCCAAGCTCACAGGCCATTTCACGTCAGGCTCCATCTTGCCGACAAATGCATTGAACAAGATCCCACAAACTCTCAGTGAAGTGAAAAGCTCCAAAGTCATACCCAATTCATTATTTCATAATTATTCAACGTCAGGTACAATTTGATTCTGTATACTTTTTGATAGAAAACAATGAATGTGAGTGAATGTTGATTCAAGTATTGCACAACAAACGTTCACCGCCTCTGGCAGTAGAGACGATTGCTTTTCAATGGTTTTATGTATGATAAGTTCCATGCTATCGAAATGTATACTCAGAGGATAATTGAAACTAGCAAGTATGATACATAGTACAGTAAACTATTTGCTTTTCAAAAACTCGACCTCCATGAAAGAAAGTGGTATGATTTTCCAGTTCTGAATGCTTTACAGAGTAAACAAGACGGAAAAATAAAATTACCTTAGGAAAATTGAGTTTGCTCAACAGAAAGTACAAGGACATGTAAGATCAGTTACCGAACTTCCGATAGTGAATAGCATTGCAGCCATATTTTCCAATTCATCTGAACCCAGGAAATTACTGACTGAGATAAGAAATTATCAAGAAAATTAAGACAATAACGAAAAATAAGATAATAAATCACAGTACCATTGAACAAATTTTCTTTTCAATAAATGAAATGAAACCGTTTTTAAGGGTACTGTGACATAAATTAGTATCCCTGAACATAACATTAAATCAAATTAATAGAGGTTTTCGAAAACAAAACATATCACAATCAAACACCTAAGTGATGAAGAACATGTTCATAAAGCTATTCTGAATAATTCATTCACTTATTCATTTGGAAAAATACAATGCATTAATATAATTATAAACATTATAGCTATATTTCTTAACCTTTTGAACCCTTTGATGAAACAAAAAACGAGTAATTTTTAATAGAAGGAGCTGCATTTTCGATTCATCTAATCTACCTAGCTTGTGACCAAGTAGAGAATAAAGCCAAACCTGCTACCAAGTAGACCAAGAAAAAAGCTTAACAAATAATAATATTAAAATTACATATAAATGCTGGAGAGCATTATCCTATTCACCAAGAACACAGATGGGGAAAAATAGAAAATATTGAGGGATTGAAAAATTTTGAAATAACATGAAGAAAGCGGAACAGACAGAAGACTCGATTCTTTCAAAATGAAATGGATACAATACTGAATTTTATAGATAGCTGAATATGGCCAGACTACGACTAACGTGATAAATCTTGGGAACCATCAGCGCCACTCACAGTAACCACCAAGTGAAGGTGCGGTATTGCTGCGGTCGGAAATAGAAATTCATGTATACAACCCGACCATCTCATACAGCCCCGATTCCCCCAGAGTTATGATATGACCCTCGCGAAAACCCCCTCCCCCACCTACCCACACATCGCCTCAAATTCAGACTTAGTTTACGGCGAAGTAGAGAAGCTACAGCTGCAAGCCGTGAAACGTAGTTTCATTCTTCTCCTTAGCATTTCGACACCACACACGGCAAACGATACCTCGATAAAAAAATTGCCGTGACCTCTGGGTAGCAGGAAGCGGAGAAAAGAGAAGCGAAAAACGAGAGATAAGAGGGTGAAGATCAAGAACAATATGTGACGAGACAATAGGATTGGCATGGAATAAAGACAGGAATAAAATAGGGACCATAAGAAAGGGGAAGAAGATGAATGAGGAGGGGATTGGAATAGAGATGAGAGAACTGAGAAAGATAAATGCGGGAAATGAAGGAAAAGCAATGTTGAAGAAAAAAAGAAGAGAAGAGAAAGACAGTGAAAGAAGAGAGTTTGAACCAATGAGGAAATATGGAGGAGAGAATGAGAAGGAATGAGAAATCAATTTGGACGCAATCAAGCAATGAATAACAAATTATTGGTAGATAAAAATAGTTAGGGACGGAAAAGAGGAAGAAGAAAAGTGGTGAGAGGAGATGTAGGAGTATATGAGAAAGGGGTAGGTGGAAGCAGAGGAAAAAATAGGAAGTATTCAAAAAGGAAGGAAACATTGCTGGAAGAGTGAGTAGTTGTAGAGAAGTTGAAAGGAGCAGGAAGAAAGAAATATAAGATGAAGATGTGGAAGAAGTGAAAGAAGAGGGAAAACGAAAAATGTGACATAAATGGTAGATGCACATTGAGGACAAGTTATTCCATACATCATAAAATCCACACCTTTTTCAGGAATGCAGCAAGATTGCACTTTTCTTATGCTCCACACTTTTTCATTTTTCTAAAATATTCAGGAAAGCAATCTTATTCTCCATGAACTCTATTTCCTGTTTATTATGATGATTTATAATAAAAAGTTGAATAAAAACCAGGAAATCTTAATTCGATTCAACGGGAAGAAAACTACAAAAAATCAGGATCGATTCACTCTACATTTAACAAAGACGGCGCAGAGTAGGCAACCCGGCTAACACCTAACATGCTCCAGGGTCCAGATCCGCTGTCAGTCTGCCAGTCTGTAAGTTCGATTGTTCAACGATCTGCCTGCCGGTTTTAAGCTATTCTGGACTATCATTTTCTCCATTCACTTAGGCCTACAGTTTTTGACTGGTACAGTCCGAACTTACAGTGATTGTATAACCTCAGATTTCAGACACCCTGAATGCATAAAATGCATGATGATGAATGACTACAATAATGATGGACCCATTTTAAAGACTATGTATTGAAAATGTAAATGAATAATCAATCTTTCTACCAATGGAAATATTAAATTTAAAACTTTGCGTGGAGGTGCTGATGGTTCCATTAGCAGCGAGTAGAGTTCGCGCGACAACAGTCTATCATTTGTATTATTATTTCTGATGTGGTCATGTTGAGAACACTCTAGAGTAGACGATTGAGCCCTTGTAAGGTATTGAATTTTCTCCTTTCAGTTTTAAAAAGATTGTTCATTTTACATTTGAGTCGAACAAAATGAGGATTTGTAATCACCCTCTGCAGTCAAGTAGACTTGATATCACACAAGTTCATATTAATATGTTAATAATTCATAATTATTTTCGTTTACTTCAACTTAGAAGAAATGACATTATGTATCTTTTTGCCATAGGTCCACAAATCGATCCAATTATTCATTTTGAGATAAATAATTAAGGCTTCGAAACCACAACAACCTTCATTATCTTATACCTTTAATAACTATAACAGTTTTTCAATAGTCAATAGTTCTTTATTACACATTCTTCAAGAATTGTAACAGGTGACAAGATATTTAAAATTATACAAAAAGCGCTTGTGAAAATTCCTCAATTTTATACAGTGTTTTATTCTTCAACATATCACAAAGTCTTTTCTTCAGTAAACCACCTTCCAGCACTCTCCACTCCCCGGGTAGACAATTAAGAAGTTTTCGCCCCATGTATGAAGGTTTCACTTCAAATAGCGCGGTGCGATGCCTGGGTAAAGTATAGTCTCCTGCTCGTCGCGTGTTGTAGGCATGGACATCTGTGGCTCTCTGTAAGTGTTGCTCATGGGTGGGAATAATAACTTCGATTATGTACATTCCTGTAACAGTTACTATTCCCAGATCCTGGAAAGCTCTTCGGCAGGTCTCACGATGGTTCAAGTCAGCAAGGATTCTGACTGCCTTCTTCTGAAGAGTAAGGACCCTTTTAAGATTCCCCGCAGATGATCCTCCCCACACAGCGAGCCCATACGTATTCGATTAGAATACGTTGGAAAATACAGATTCATCACATTAGGGCTGAGGCCGCACTGGCGGTGGGTAGAGCCTGGAGGGTGGAGGGTAGTTGGTAAATCTATAGAACATACACACCATACACAGTAATACATCGTATGAATGGTATGACGTCATACTGTTTTTTGAGGTTATATTGTCCATATTTAAGAATTTCAAGATGACGGCTGAACACATACCATTCATAAGATGTATTACTGTGGATGGTGTGTATGTTCTATAGATTTACCAACTACCCTCCACCCTTCAGGCTCTACCCACCGGCAGTGCGTCCTCAGCCTTACAGTTGGATTGAACAGATACAGTTATTGATCGAATGAAAAAGAGTTGTCATCTAGTTGTAAAACAAACACAAAGATACAACCGTGAAATCTCAGAATTCGATATATTAATATTCCACATTTCTCAGTGAACACATTCTGCATAGCGGAGTGTGATTTCTTTTGATGGAATACAATCATACAGGTGGTGGGGGGAGGAGAGGGCACTTGAATAAATGAGTTGCGGTGATTATCACCACCATCCACCTTGATGACAGTTGGAGGCATTGATATACAGGACAGGCGCTGTTTTAATTCGAGTAGATGGACGCCAGACATATCTTCAATATGTATGGAGATTTTCCAACGACCCTCGTATATGACGACACGCACTTTTTATTCTAATTCGACCTGTGGCCTGCCTGTTGGTAAAGGATTTCAGTCACGAGAGAAAAACTGGAATAGATGGATGGATAATGGGGAAAAGAAAAATAAGGAAGAAGGGAGAGAGGACGAACGTAAAGAGTGCGAAAAAGGAAGATGAATAGGAACATGGATAAATTTGAGAGAGGTGAGTGATGGAGAAAAATAGAACATAAAAGAAAAAGAAAAATAGAAAATAAAAGAAAAAAAAATAACAAGAAAGGCAGTGTAACTTGGAGTAGAAAACTGGAGAAAATTGAAGGATGAGTGGGAAATTATGTATGGGTAGGTAAAAACGTGGTATCATGGATTAGATGGAAGAAAAGAATGAAAATGAATTAGATTAAAAAGTAGAGTAATTGACCGAACGTAAGTGAGGTCTAAGATTCAAGTCGACGATTTTGCATTTGTTTGTATGTATGTTTATATGTATGTATGTTCCGCATTTACGACTGAACGCGGCAATACATTCTAATGAAATTTGACAGGGATGTTCCTCTTGAAACCGCGTGTCGATGTATATGTAAGGTTTTTTGACAATTTTCATATTAAGGACGAAAAAAGGAAAAAAGATTGAACTATTCTCTGATATAGGTATACTCCATAAATGATTTGATAGTATATTTAAGTTGATATTACTAAACATGTGATATTATGACATTCATAATAGAAAAAATTTCAAAAATTTCTATTTCAGATGATATTCTTTCATTGCAGTCAGCTGAGATATTTTAGATGAATATTAAGGTAAGTTTTTCTTTATACGAAATGGTCAGACAGTCGACCGCAGACTAACAACAAGAGCTGTGATTGGCTACAGCTGTTCGACTGCAGCCGACCGTCAGACAGTTTCACATGAAGCAAAACATTATTACAATAATTATAGAAACTGATGCCCGGTTTTCCAAGCACCCTCAAATTTTGGCGAATCGTGACGAACTGATGCCGACATAGAGCGTGACTGTGGCCACTGCATTTCTGACCAGACTTCCTCGCGCCGACTTTCGGAATCGACGAACAATCTGAACGTACCGTGAATACAGATAGTGCTTCTATGATGCAGGAAGCATGGGTGACTTCGTGAGGTCTACCGTTCACAGAACTACTAGTCAAAAAAGGAAGTATGGAAGACTTAAATGTATGTGATGTGTGAGACATGGCTTGAAGCTAGAGAAGAAAGAAAAGAGAGAAAAAACCGGAGAGAAAAACAAAAATGAGTTAAAAGAAGATTTGAAATAGAGAGCGAAGAACAGCAATAATATAAACATAGTGAAATTGGTTAATGAGAAGGAATAAGACTAAAATTGATGAGAAAATTATTGGCTTTGATCAGCTACTAGTGGTAAATAGTGAGAGAGAGAGAATGATACAAACGGTAAGAAGATGAGAGAATAAGGAAAAAGGAGAATAACAAATAGAGAAATTGTAAGACAGAGAAAGAAAGAAAGATGAATGTTGTTATGAGAGTGGTATAGGATCAAAAAACTAGCCATCAAAAACGGTGAGGGAATCGTCCAAGTGGAAGCAAAGTTATTGTAAGTGGAGTAAGGGGAAAAGAGAAACTAGAGGGAGAAGGAAATTAGAAAGAGAATAGAAGAGGGAGGGTAACATAACCAGAAGTGGAAAAACTCCCTGAGGCATTGTTCGACGTGAATCTAGCGTGATAAGCCTTCCTGATCTGGTTGAGTATTCAGCAGATATTCCCACACAAAACTCAACCTCCTATCTCTGGACATACAGCCAAGTGGCTAATAGCACATTGATAGAACCCTTTTGAAATTTCACTGTCGATACGTGTCCCATATAAACATGATGCATCTGTATTTATGATAAGAATTACAGTACCTATTCTAGTATTTCTTCTAACACAACATGTATGGTACTCTTCAGGCTCATTTTCATGGATAAATCGATTCTGATAGTCTAATAGTACGAAACTCGTTGTATTGAGATAAATACTAATACTATTAGGGTGCTGGGCTTTTTAATATTTTCAATTTGCATTATAGTGAATACATTGATAAAATACGTACATAGACAATACCTTGATTGCCCTAAAAGCATAGTGGAAATCATGATATTCACAGATACGTTGATTTGAAATACCAGAATACCAGCACCTGTTTTGTTCAGGTTTTTTTTTACTATGATACTACATATCAATTCAAGCCTAGTTTTTCAAAGATTATGCATATAATTATTGTTTATAGTGGATATTGAGTCTGGAGTTGGGAGTTAAAGAGGTAATTGAGCTTGAGAGACGTTATTAATGACTGCAAAATATAATGTTCAGAGACCACATACTATACCACAGATCTACATCGCATTAAAAACTAGATTTGAAAGAGAGTCTGAATAATGAAGTTTAAAAAAAATATTGTCTTCATAACAGGAAAATTACTGTTAATTTGAATTTAATCAATCTATTCTTCGCTAATAAACTGATCAATTATTGCCGAATATTAGGGACATTCTACATTATAACTGTACCAATATTATTTACCATAATATTTCAAAGTACTCTACACCATTATAAGTTCTAGATATTTTCTTTTGTTTTCCACTAGAAAATGTAATTTGAAAATTGCTATATTCAACAGGGCCGACATTAGATCGGTTCGACTTGGCCGTGTGTGCATAGTCGAGGTGGAGTTGTGCTTTTACCAATATTAAAGCTGTCAAAAACCGTGATGTATGAAAGTGGCATGCTATGGAAGCTCCTTCCTCGTCTCTACCTGTGTCACATAATCGCAGAAATTCAATTACCATCAGCTGGAGGGGATTGAGGGGGCGGGGGTAGGAAAACAGAGAGAAGGAGATCCAGATAACCAAACATGTATCAGGGGTATCTGTTGTGATCTAGCTGTGACTCACTATTAATACCTCACAAGTTGAGTGCAAAAATACTCTAAACAAGCAGCCGTGGAATACAACTGCCATTCAAAACAGTACCATACCGAAGACACTAACCTGTTATGATAGCAATACCATAATGTTGACGATAATTTTCAAGATATTACAAAAAATTAATTTACAAAATTCCAACCTGACAGACAACACCCAAAGCAAGTTAAGTAAAATGTTGTAAAAATTTACATGTATGATATACATTTCAAGAGTTATGTGAGTAGATAATAGACTAATGAAGTCTCCATGATATGACTAATACTCTACTTCAGAGAATTGAGGCCTCGGTGGCGCAGTGGGCTAGGGCGTCACAACCTTCAGTCCGCTAGCACTGCCGCAGGTCTGGGTTCGAATCATCCGCAATTAAAAAAAAAGTAACATTCTATTCATGTCAATCTTGTGATGGAAAAAAAATTCGAGCGTCATTTATTTTTCAAATACAGTACTTGAAACTTATAACTCCATCAATGGAGTTCTATAATACTCGTGATGATCAGCCGAATACGAGAACATGATTAGAAATAGAATAAATCAATAAACAATCGCAGTATCCTACAAAATAACTCAAAATATTACTATTACTTTGACTAATAATAGTTATGGAATAAAAAACTCATTTCAAAGGGTACTGTGATTAACTATTGATTTATTATACAGAGTGCTTCAGGAGGAATGTGCAATACTTCTCAGGCTGATTCCTTCCACCAAGTAGACAAAAAAGTTCCATGGGACCATCCCCCAAAACGCTTTGTTACCGAGATAACAATGGCGGAAAATTGAGATTTTTCAAAATATATCATTTTTCTGATTTTTTAGAGGCTTTAGTGAGGTTCTGAAATAATCAATTCCTATGTAAAATTAGCTGAGGAATTCAATGAAACCTGTTCCAAGTTTGTAACTTGAACGGTTATTGAGATAATTGGGAAAAATATGCTAGAAAACGCTATTTTTCAACAATAAGGGTTATAACTGGATAAGGAATCATAAAATTGTATTTTTTATTAATGGAAGTTGAAGAGAGTCGGATTCTAAAAGAAAAGTTGAATGGCGGCGATTGTGTAAATCTTACCCAAATCTCAGAAATGGCGATCAAAAATCGCAAAATCGCTACTAAACACAAATTTATCACTTGTGCTACGTTTTGTCAATTTTTCTATTTTTGATCGCCATTTCTAAGATTTGGGTAAGATTTACACAATCGCCGCCCATTGACTTTTTCTTTAGAATCCGACTCTCTTCAACTTCCATCAATAAAAAATACAATTTTATGATTCCTTATCCAGTTATAACCCTTATTGTTGAAAAATAGCGTTTTCTAGCATATTTTTCCCAATTATCTCAATAACCGTTAAAGTTACAAACTTGGAACAGGTTTCATTGAATTCCTCAGCTAATTTTACATAGGAATTGATTATTTCAGAACCTCACTAAAGCCTCTAAAAAATTAGAAAAATGATATATTTTGAAAAATCTCAATTTTCCGCCATTTTTATCTCGGTAACTAAACGTTTTTGGGGGTTGGTCCCATGGAACTTTTTTGTCTACTTGATGTAAGGAATCAGCCTGAGAAGTATTGCACATTCCTCCTGATACACCCTGTATATTAATAGCCCTAATAACAAAGGCAACAGTGAAAATCATCAGAAGTAATCTGTATTCCGAGTATTTTGGATCCAATTCCATTTCAGAATTTAATTCTGAGAAATTTTATTTTGTGCAAAAGTGTAAAATGCTAAATTTTCAAGAACTCATCCGGCTATGTTGCATGTCAGCTCACTAAAGCCATTGATTACTAAAAGTTTAGACATTGAAGAATAATTATAATGTACGAAAATAATTTTCCTGCAAAGATAAGAGAGCAGACAAAGCCGAGTTATTAATGCCATCCTTTATTTAATTCAAACACCCACGTTCCGAGAAAACGTATTAGTTTGTGAAAGCGGCGGCTGAACTGCCATTATGAGCAGCTTCAATGACAGGCCAGGATTTTCTTTCAGCGAGCCTCACAGGGAATTATTTAATGTATATAAGTTTTGAATAAGTTAGACGAGAACAAGTACAGTTGCCATATTTCAAATCTTTGTTGTGAGGAAGCGGCAGCGCGGGTCTTTTCAAAGAGTCCTGTTGGCTGCAGTTTCTTGGGGGCATTTTATCAAAGGGTGCCCCCGCGTTCAACTTTCTACAAGTTGGCTGTTTTCAAAGGCAAAATGTAAACTGCACAGTGGAACGAGGCCTCTAAAGAGATTCGCGAGAAGAAGCATCGGGATGATAGGTTAATGAAACAAGAGCCCGACTGAAAACCCACTTACAAGACTCTACTTTTCTGCAAGTCTGATTGGCCTCTATACATCCATTGCCAACCGCTTGGACTTTCAAAGTTCACAGGCTTTGAGATAAATTTTGTGCAAGTCGAATTCAGGGAAGTCTGAAGTTGAGAAAAGTAATTTGAAGTTCAACTTCACAGTCGAAGAAAAGGTTATGAACCATCACTTTAAATAATCCAAAACCATGGAAATAATAGTCTGGTCCAATGCATATTGATGGAATGTGGCAAATAACGGTGGGTGATATTGATGAACCAATCAAATTCATTAATTGATAAAGAAAAATTCAAAGTAATTCAACTAATCTGTCAAGCGTTATAGAATTAAAATAAGAGTTAAAGAGCAAATTGCAATTTCAATGATATTTGAATTTTAACAAACAGTTCAGATAGGTTTATTTATCAGATTTTTTTATTTCAATTTATGTACAAATATACAAGATGAAAAACAACAGGCTGTCGCCCAACTTCTTCTATTCCCAATTCAATCACATAATGAATCTTCCAAATTTTCAGGTTATTTATAAAATTTTGTTTTACCCAATTTTGTTTCCACTCGATTAAAAGATAATCCGAAGTAACTGATCAATTATACAGGACAGATCAATTATACTGATCTGATACAGGGCAGTACACTTGGCCCATTGCTGTTTCTTATCTATATCAACAATTTGGGTAAAGTTGTGCTTGACAATGGTAGCATTTTCCTATATGCGGATGACACGGCTTTGCTCTTTGAGGGTAATAGCTGGGGCGAGGTGTTTGGTACAGCTGAACGTGGTCTGAACCTAACCAAGCGTTGGTTTGATCAGAATAGACTCACCATGAACCTCAATAAAACCAAATGCCTACCGATTTCTATTAGAGCGGACGGTGATCCTGTTGATCAATGCTCAAGGATTCATAATTGCCATAATCCAAATGATTGTGTTCAGTGTGTTACTATTGAATGTGTGACGGAATATAAATACCTGGGCCCTGGCTTATAAACATTTTACAATCCACATTACTCATAATTCGTGGATTTTATTGGCGTTTCTGTCTCATAAACGTTTCCAATAAAAAGCAAATTCTACAGTTTCAGCTGATTAAAAAAATTACATGAAACGAATTTACCTCAAGTAAATAGAATATCGGAATAGTCCAATGCTGTTCCTTTAAAACCAAAACTTTGCTCCTAATTTAATGATTTTGATATATAAATTGATTTATTATTATGAATATATTTAATAATAAATATCAATCATTATTTTTATAGTGAGATTTGAACAGGAATAATTTTTGTCGCTAAAATATTATCATAACCTACAAAGAAAATCGTAAACAAACCAAGTCAGAAGACCCTAGCCTTGTAATCTAAAATGGCCGCGATGATTTGAGTTTGAACAGCGATATCGTGAATTTTTCGTCTGAACCAATTTACATAGACATATAACCTACATCTTAAACCTTCATCATTCATCATCACTCATTCATCCTTTGCTTAAAATACTTGGAAACCAAGTCACAATTGTAAAAAAAGAATAAAGAATACATGGGATTTCCTATTTTACTCGAACCATCGTGGACATTTTGGATTCAAATGTTAGGGTCTCCTAGTGAGTTTTGGCTGATCGTTGATTCAACAGCTGATTCTTCCCAAAATTTGGAACATTGTAAATCGAGAGTTTTATTGGTGAATCTACAATCCCAATCACTTGTTTTTCATCAGAAAAACAAGCTGTAAATCTTTATAAGCCAGGGCCCTGGGCGTAACATTTGACAACAGATTAAGATGGAACTTACATATTCAAAATATAAGAAATAAAATTAGGAAATTCATGTTTATTTTTTCAACCCTGAATCAGATTCTCAACACAAAATTAATCAAGCAAGTATATCATGCTTACATACAATCGCTTCTACAGTATGGAATTATTGCATGGGGAGGGGGGGGTGTGCTTTCAAGACTAATCTTGCTCCTTTATTTATTATACAAAAACTTTTAATTAAGATAGCATTGAAGAAGCCTAGAAGGTACCCCACTGAGTCCTTGTTCAGCGATTTCAAAGTTTTCAATATCAGCCAACTGTATATTAAAGCATTGATTATGTAGATTTTCAAACATAAATCTACCTTATTTATTAACATCCGTCACACATATCAAACCCGAGCTGCTTTAAATGCTGGTACAATAGTTCCTCGATTAATAAAAACATTCACTTCCACATCATCTCATTATAAAATCAGTATACTCTTTTCCAAATTACCAGCGTTCATAAAAGACCCCGAAAATGAAAGAATTGGTCACTTTAAAAAAGTTGTTCATGATTGTATCTCGAACATGAGAAGCGTTTGTTTGTTTGTTTATGAGGGTGAAGCCCACATAAGCTCATAGGCTTGTGCGTGGGTAATGAAATGGATGATAGATGACGACTACTTTTTAGGTAGTCGGGATCGACGCTTATCGTCTCCTCCCGTATCTATGTGATTGTGCTGTGGTCAAAAATTGTTCTTCGCTTGGGATTCGAACCAGGGTCCACCTGGTTATCAGACCGGCGCTTTATCACTCCTCCAACGAGCCGTTGATCTTGAAGTATATGCTACTTCCACGTATGTGTGATTCAATAAAATAAAGCAATAAATAATTTTTTCCCATTTAATAAATAATTATGCAGTTTGCTGTACATGAATTACGCTTCTTTCTGTAGTTGAGTGTATGTGTGTGCTCGTTTGTACTATCAATCCATCTATGTCGATGCCATCAAATTGTACATAACGTTTATTTTTATTCAGTTAACAGGTAAAATCGAATATAATTGTTTTCCTTGTTTATTTTTAATTTCCAAATCTGATGATTTTTTTGCTTTTTATGATTCATTCTATGATGTTTATTTACTTGTATATGGAACTCGCTCCTCAATCACAGGCATTTGCCCATATGAGGAGCCTTCATCTAATTGTATTCTGTAATCATCAAGAAGAAAATAAATCAATTTCAATTTTGAATTTGAAAAGGTTGATATTAAATACTCATTATTCAATGATTTGTTTCACAACGGATAAATAATTGAAAAAATTGAATCCACATCCAATTTTCGGCAGATAGCCTACTTTACTGCTCGTGTAATCAATCAAGATATTCAAGAACGAAGAGAAACAATTAGGCTATTAATATTAAGTACCAAATATTCTACCCAATACTAACAGAACCGTAGTGACTATACACTGTGAGTTGATTAGTGATTGAAATAAACGAACGTGCAAATAAATAGTTGGAAGCGTGCAAAGCGTTTGGTTTGCGACGGCACCTGGGGGATTTTGCAAACAGCCAGCACAGACTGATAAACTGAAACTATTTATTTCAATTTTGTCGGACGGCAGAGAAGCAGCAAAAAAGGAAGGAGGAGGAGCAGGAGGAGAAGAGAAAGAGGAGAGAAAGTCGTAGGGGGTAGTTGCCTGCCGAAATTAAACAGTCAACTTCTCACGCGCTGGGGCAATTCTCGCGTTTCGCCTCTGATCCCGGTACCCTCATAATTTTCTCCTGGCTCCTACTCATTTCCTCTCTCTTTTTTCCCCTACATCCATCTATCTTCCATCTCACTCTAATCCTCGTCCGCCCATTGCTCCCACGAGGTTTTCGTTCATTTTTTATGGTCAGCTACCCAAAGATGAGTTTGAAATGAAGATTCACTGTTACTATCCTCCTACATTGCAATGAAACCGTATAGGGTTTGTGTGGACTACTGATTCTCATTGAAAAACATTAGCGAAACAACAAGCGCCGCTGTTACGGCAATACTGCTATGGATTCAGGGCAGCCGTACAACTTTCAATCGGCTTTCTAATATTCTATTATTCCATGGTAGGTCATTCTGACACAATGATACCAACTATTCATACAAATACAGTAGTAATTAAACTCATTCACTGTTTGGTATAACAGTAATAATGAAAGTCTAATAAGGACCTCTTCATGTAAAAAGTTCTACACGGAAAATTTCCTATTCTAATACAGAGTGGGGTAGAGCTGACTGACGAGTTGGGATGGGTTATGAATAATGAACCGAACGACTTGAAAAAATGGTTCAGTTCATTGGATTCGGTTTGAAATATAGTTTTTATTGTTAAATTTTGAAAATTATATCAGTCTCTGCCCCACCCTGTACAAAAATTCCGTGAATTAAAGCCGTATCATGTCAAATATTGTCATTGATAATATTCTCACTGGTAATCTAAGTATCTCAAGTTAGTTGATTATAGTTTTAAACTGTGGTCGTTGGGAAGTCCAAAAGACAATGTTTTTCAATTTTCAAATAATAAATAGACCGAGATCTCGTTTTATATAGTAGCATTTTTTATAGTAGAATGAGTTCGTTTCAAAACATTCTAGTTAATGAGAATATTACAATGGGTTTCCTATTTGTATGATCAAAGTAGAAAACAAACAAGTTCCACTTCAATTGAACATTATAGAGCGGACATCATTGTACAAACGCAGCAACGTCAGAAAAATGCATTATCATTAAATAGAAGAACAGTATTTGAATTCTTTCCATTTGAAACCGGATTTCATTTAAGCTGTAAAATTCATAAGAAATGCCACAATATGCACGTCATAATTTATGATGAAAAAATATTGTAGGCCTACTTCTCCACATTTCTCAGTTTATGATATTCTCATTCTCAGAAGCAAACAGTCAATAACTAGTGGACATCTAGGAACTAATTAGATGCCTTTAGTACCAGACATGAAAGCCACAAGCTTTCTTTACCTGCAGTTCTCCTTCGGTAAAATAACTAAGGCCTTTTTCATAGTGATAGTAATGCAAGATTAAAATTTTGATTATAGTTCACGTAGAGCCTTGTGAGGCAGTTATGAGTGGGGAGTTTCTTCTTATTTTTGCTTTCTTTGAATTCTCCATTGTTCGTTTTTTTTCTAGATGTGATGTGCGGTTTGCGTGATATGAGGTAGCTCAAGCAACGTAAAGAAGCTTGATCTTGAGTGCCTGCAAAGTTTTATTGTTATTACTGTGTAAGCGTGCCTTATTATTTTTGGTCTCATTTTGTTTCTTTGCCCCGCAAGTTACATTAGCGTTTATCCCCTCCAATGTTATCACATTCGTGTCAACGTTCGCCTACTTATTGCTGTGATAACACCTCACTTAATTATTTTTCTTCATTCAGTTGAAAAGGATTCACCATATTAAATATAGAGACAGAGAAAATATTTTTAAGATATCGAGCAAACTCAAAAAATCTCTAAAAATGAGTTCTTTTCGTGAAAATGTCCATAAATGTGATCTTTGTATGAAAATGTCCAGAAGCGTGATCTTTTCATGAAAATGCGTTCCCTATATAAATAATCCTACAATCTTTCCATGAAAAATTCTCGGTTTCCAAAAAATTGAATAAAATCTGGATTCAAGATTAAATGGAAATAATTTTTAGAAATACAAACTTTATTGAAAAATATTAACATGAAGTAGGAAATCAATGTTCAACAATTTCAAAGACCTTCAGCCATCAGATTATTTTTTAAACATGCTCCAATGAACTCAATAAGCCTGCCAATTAACTGAATCGCATTGCATGGACCTACTCATTAGAGTCGAAATTCATAATGTAGACATTGAGGGGCTAACAAAATCACTGCCTACCAAATTAACATTGCTTTCGGTTGATAATTAGCTTGCAATCCATCAGTAATCAAAATTCGCCAGTTTTGATTAGAGAAATCAATTTTGGTATGAAATAACGCCAATAAAATCAATTACTGGTTGCATGAGTTCGAAGGCTGCAATGCTTCGGAGTCCAAATTCAAGAAATTACACAACTTATCGGACTTATCCTTACAACTAAATAAAATAGGACCCTTAAAATGTTTTGTAATTTTTGCAACAATGATTCGGATAATTCCCGTCTTTCAACTGACATTTTACAACCTATTAAAACAACTATTCACTGTTAAATTCTCCAGTTCATTACAAGCAAGTACGAGAAGGTGATCAGATAAATGACAGTGGAAAATTAGTTATAAAGGAAGTTTAACAACACCTTTTCGCATTAAAGACGCCAGTGGAAGCCCACTCATAATAATGATATTCTCCCAGGGCGTTGTAATGCAGTGATCGTGTATCTAACAAGGGAAAATTATTCTCCATTGCCAAGATATATAAAGAGACTTACGAAGCAGTATAATAAAAGGTTTGAGAAAGAGGGGCGAGTGGAGGGGGTGGATTTAAGGCCGCCCGCGGACCATCATTCATCCCCTTTCGAGAAATGCATTACAAATTCCTCCACCGCTAGCTAGTAGTTATTTACCGCCCTATCTGCTTACTTAGTAGATTTATAGCCGCTGGATTTACATTGATGTCAAACAGTGTAGTGCCTGCTGCCAACGCTAATAATAACAACTCGAACGGAAAATGATAAAACAAATTTATTTGATCCGGCGACTGTGCCATAACTAATAATTACATTCTATCAGCCATAAAATACAAGACCCATACGGACCCACATAAACTAGATATTTGTTCAGCAGTTCTCCGCCATCGATAGCTAAGCTCCAGTCAAATTAAGAGACACTATATTACAATATAACTGATTCCCATGTGGAAATGTGAGGAATGAGATTGAGATACATGAACCTGTCTATCTCTATCTCTATCACTATATTTTTCTCTATTCAAATAACAGAATGTACTGTATATAGGAATGAAGCAGGCAAAATTACCTGAAATAATCTCTCTACATTAGAATCACATTAATTCAAACTATGCAATCTCACGTGAATATTACGATCAATTACATATCATGTAAAGATCTGATATGTATATCAGAGATGATATTGCATATTATCGTTAACACATTTCAGCACCTCATCTTGTAAATATCGTTGAGTATAAAATGCTATAAACAATTGGAGGTGTCAATCAACTGAATTTGTCTATCGTATTTCAACAATCTTAGTCTAGAAATCAAACCGGAATTTTATTTTTTTATTTGCATAAATCTAAAGAGCTTAATCTATAAGAAAATAGCTTCAAATAGTACAGTGCATATAAAACTCTTTTATAGACACTGTAGTTCGATCTATACAGCCAATTCAATTTGATCCATTCTCATTACAAACTCGAATCCCAAGTTTTCCGAACACTCCAAAAATTTCTATAAAACTCACAGTTTGCCTCCTGTTCCTGAAGGGAACCTTTTCCCTCATTCACAGAATGCAGAACTGTATTAATATTTACAGATTCTTGTACTAATCCAAACAGAAAAGACGCACTCGACATCAATCAATCGATGGAGGGAAAATAGGAATACCGGTCGACACACGAGTAGAAAGTAAATAGAGAGGAAAGAAAACAAGGGAATGCGCGCACAGAGACAGACAGGGGTCGACGCGTACAGAATACAAAAAAATTATCATACAACCAAACGATACGAACCGAAATGGAAACGAGCTACGTGATCGCCGTACGTGAGAACGACACGATGATGTTTAGGTGAGGAGGAGATGGAGGAGGAGGAAGAGGAGAGAGCACAGTCACGGTGGAGCTGATATGAAGCTATTTGCTCTTATCACGTAGTAATAGTGAAAAACATTGAATAGCTGTGAAGTAAGGTCTCACAGTGTCGCCTGGTATGATGAGCCGGATGGGCGGAGGAAGAGGAGGCGAGGAGGAGGATGAGGAGGGGGGAAGTGAAAAAGAGAGAGTGAAGCAGTGAGGCTTGATGATAAATAATGTGATGGAGGTTTAGCGAGACGCGACCCGGTGTTCAAATTGTGGGCCAGGCACGTTCCCAATTCATGACGTCACGAGCTTCCAGTTTTGACACCATCCACCGCCAGGTGGCGTTGCCGACCAAACTTGCCACTCCCGCACTGGTGGGCGCGCACGCCGATAGTCATTAAACTTGACCATTTCCCAACAACAACCTCCATAACAGGTATGGATGCTGGCACTAGACAACACAGTAGTTGCCCAAGTGCATCTAAAACTACACCCTTAGTTACTACCACAAATACTAGAATTCAGTGTATTCTAGTATACGTGGTGGTAGCTTAGGCTCTATAGTTACTACCACGAATACAAGAATATAGTCTATTCTAGTATCAGTGGTAGTAGCTAAGGCTCGAGTTTACCGTATATTCTAGTATCCGTGGTAACTACTATTGCAGCCGCTAACTAGCTTCTGTCCATAACCATATCATCGTACTTATGACACGGATAATAGAGTGGTGACGTCTGCACAGATTTAGAAGATAACAGGGGTATATTGAAGGAGTTCGAAAAATGGAATAATTAAAATTAATGATAGTGACAGGAAGTGACAGTAGCTGAGTATCTAATTGGTTTCATTTTGAGGTCATTATTAGCTTATGATAGTACTAAGTTTCAAGAGATGAAATGAAAACCAAAAATCATACTTCCATCTCTTTTTATATAATCAAATAGTGGTCTAATATTTTTCAACGTTTTAATCGAGTGAATAGGTGAAAGAATAAAAAATGCACTCACTCATGAATATTTTAATCAAATGAAAAATTAAGTGCCAATTGAAATTAAGGTTATTTGTTCAATGAATGATTCAAAAAAGTTGGTCAACTCGTTGAAAAAATGAAGAGCTAATAAATATGGATAAGAGCTAATAAATTGAGGTTTATCATCTACAGTAGACTGTAACGATGGATTGATTGTGGGCCCCATATCTTTTACTGTACAGCACTTCACCTGTTTCGTAGGCACGAGTAGCCAGTGTTGTGAGGAGAATCTGTATTACTATGACTTCTGTCTAAGAAGAGTTTTGTAGGTATTGAAAACCCCAATGTAGAATAGAATATTGCAGGTATACAAAAATGAACGAGATCAGACAGCAAATAGGAAGAAGAAATAATAAATGTACCTATTCGAAACCATAGAAAAATCAAATTAAAGTTATTATTCATGAATGATGGATCCATTAGTTTTCATTGTATGAATAAAAAAGTTTTATATTCATGCAATAAAACTTTGTTTCAATTGAAATGATCAGAATATTAATTCATCTACTTATTTATTCGACAGCATACTCGAAAACTATCAAAATTTACATTCTAGACATGGGAAAACGAATTGGCGCAATAATTAATGCTGGGAAGCACTAGTGCCCGATAATAATAATAATTGATTGTCGACGTTACAGGAAAAGAGATGAGTTCGGGATGCATTATTGGATAAACGCTGAGAAGGCTAATTTGCATTTCGTCGCTAGTAAAGATAAATCACTCTGGTAGGGGTGGGTGGGTGTACCGGGTTGAGTATTGGGCACATAGTGATTCTACATTATCATTTGTTTGCGGAGCTAATGGATTGTAAATAGGTAATAACACCTACATCAAATTTGAGGCTAATGCTCCGACCGCAAGCAATTTTGCCCGTAGACTCGAGGCTGGTTCATTTTCTTCATCGTTTAAACTCTGCATTTTTCGCCAGACCGACGAAATACTGAAGCGCTTTTATTACACGATGCTTGTGATGCTGTATGCTGTTGCTAACAACAATGCCGCCCTCTATTCCGCGATTCGGTCAGAATTCGCCCACTTCCAAGACGGAGCGCTGCCATCAAATACATGTAGCGTGTTATTGTTCTTCAGCGAAATTTCCCTTCACGAGCTACAGGAATTTTCCTTGATCTTCCATTTCGCGCTCATAAACTGCGTTCACAGTTGCAATAACAATAATACAATTTCCAAATATACAGACTTCATCGTCTTAAGAAACGATCAAAAGGAAGATTCTTGTTTGTACTTGCTCTTTATTGAGCTGAGCTGGCATTTCTTGACTTTGAAACGGATATTCAGAAATTACCACTATAAAAAGAGCAAAACCCATCGCTTTTGCAACATAACAGAACGGTTCGTTTCATTTAATTGAGCGCACTTCTTCATCTAGACATAGCAAGTTTATTTCGCTTGGCAATATTACAAAGCAAAACGAGGAACAGAACAAAAATCAGATTTCCAGCAAACTTAGTTTGAAACCTTTCAAACCCTGATTGCTTGATTGCTGGTTCATATGGAATTGGGTTAATATCAGTAATGTACACTTCTGTACTTTTTAAAGCACCAGACTACTACGAGTTCATATTTCAATTTCGTGATTCATCATTCTTCAATCAAAATAATCAAAGTGAAACAAACAGTGCAATAAATTGACTTTTCCTAATATGTGTATAAGACTTCATAAATTCATCAATGATCCAACATATCCTCACTATAAACTTGAAATCATGCAAGATTTCAAGTTCATGTTTTATAAATATAAATAAAAAACAATAAATTATTTAATCAACACAAAACACGTTGTGAACACATTAAAATGTTTGACAAAGAAGTTTTAACACAAAATCTGTACGTTAATTATAAGCTTAGTGAGATAGACGAAATCAAAAGATGATCTTTTTTTAATCTTCAATTAAAATCATCTTTTGATTATTTTAAAATAAACAAAAAATAGAGTTCAATGTCTGTTTTATTAAGTTTTTCGTCACTTAATATAATTTGATTTATTTTTCAATATATAGAAGAGACTCGCATTAGACTTCCAAATTTATTGTAAAATACTCCTCATATTACATCGTACTCTCTAACTCAAGTCTAGAATATGTCCACTTTTCACCAATTTCACTCAACTATTATTGTTCATTAATATTTAATAAATTACAATTTTCATCTTATATTCATTATTTCAATTTTATACTAATTTTTTAATGAAAGAGGCCTCTGTTCTACAAATTTACTTTTATTTCTTGATTATAAAAACAAACTTCGCATACGAATTCACTTTACAGGGTATCAGCAAGATCACTAGAGCCGGAGCAATACGATTGAAGTTCCTAATCTACTACATGGAACAAAATTGAATTTCATCTCAGGGGTTGTAGAAACTTGAAAAGTGATCACCGCAAAAGGAGATGTTAATAATCTTGGAATCGCTGATGAGAGCTGCGATTCACTGGTATAGTCTGTCCAAGCAAAGAAGACATTCTGGTAAGATAAGAAAATGACTCCAGCTCGGTCAATGTTGTTTCAAAAATTATTAATTTGGTTTCAAATTGTAGATTAGAATGTTTCCTACAATTTCAGATTAAATTGATAATTTTTGAACCAATATTGATCGAGCATAAGCCATTTTCCCATCTTGCCAGACTGTCTTCTTTGCTTGGACAGACTATAATATTCACAGGCGCGTATGCAAATCGCTATATAAGCGGTTAGTTAACAAAGGCTGAATCGATTAACATAAATTTGCACTCGACTGTACAGTACACTCACTCGCTCGTCCTATGCTCAGCACTGCTCTGTACTCCGCTCGTGCGTCTCTGCAATACATTGCTCAGCTCAACAGCCCCTGGCTATACATCAACACAGCCCACAATTTATTAATTCAGGCAAAATATTCATAAATACTTAATTTAGTGGAGAAACCAGCTAAAACATTGGAATAAGAATGTAAGGAAACGATGATGGCAATGATCAAGTGATGGAGGATTAAAAGAATGGATTTCTGGAAATTTATTTTGATGACACATTGGATAAAAAAATTGATGCGTCGGGAGAATTGAGAAAAAAAATCGACAGAAATTATTACTAGTCACAGGATTATAAACTAAAAATCACAAACTTATTCTACTGCTAGATAGATAGTAGTGAGACAACCTGGAAAAAGCACGCAATTTGTTATCAGGGGCATTCAATTGTCATGGGGTACAATTCTAAAAAAATCAAACAAAATAATAGTGCACAATGCTCCAAGATTCTATTTTTCAAAGCAAGAGCAGTGCCTATATAAATGAATAGAACGGAATACAAAACGTCTTCATACCTTATTTTGATGCATTATCATTGGAATATTATATTCATGTACACAAGTCATTATCAAATTTCATAGAAAATATAATAAAGGGAAAGAGCAACTCAAATACATACTGTCTGCATCTAGGGTCAGAATCAAAGGCTCAATCTATCAACTTTATGTATGCATCATGCATACCTGTAGTTTATTGACATGTGTATTCTAATTTCAAATTCTGCTCAAATTTAGATGTGCAAACTTTGTTATCAATTTAGAAACAATATGAAAAAGTCTAGGGTTTGTCAATAACAAAAACTAGAGTGATAGTCCAGATAAGGTCCTAAAAGCTGTATTACAGGACATCAAGCAAAAACAGTTTGAACCAAGTTAACTCCATCGGAGCTCGAACCATGGTAAATAATATTCACTGAGCGCTTACATACACACGGGCACATTTACATTTCACTCACTTTTTCACCACTCTGGCGACTTCTATGGGCGGACGGAGAGTTATGAGAGATACAACGATTGCACAGTGGGTGTGTAAACTAACAAATGGATGAGAACATGAGGAAAAGCTGACACAGCATACAAAAAACAAATGTTGAATCCACATGAATTGAATGGGGCAAAAGTTCAAACATGTAGCTATTCATAATCAGTTTATTTATCAAATTGAGCAAAATGCGCAATTAAAACCAGAGAATGCTTTCAGAAGTAACACTAGTCGTAATTAGCAGATAGTGAACTGAGAGTTTACTGATGGTCGTTAGATGATACTAAAAACTACATTGCTACTACAGTATAAACTATGTATGGAAATGGTGGAGGAAATAAATATGAATACAGCTTGAGATCATGGTGTACAATCAAAGGACAGTGGATCATCTATATTTTTGCACTGACAAATACAGCATCAAATAAGATAATGTACTTTCAAGCACTGGCGGCTCTTGCCCACGAAACAGGTGAAGTTCTGTACAGTGAAAGATACGGGCACTTCACCTGTTTCGTTGGTACAAGCCACCAGTGCTTTCAAGTCTATTGAGTACTTAATTCCAGTAACCTGATTAATTCTCACTTGATACTTATCATTGTATCAGCATTGTATCATTATCAGCTTGTATTACATTTACGATAACATTTTTCGAAATAAGTTTGAAACCCACATTACGTGAATTTTAGTTGTATTGTTTGTGTTCAATACTCGGCTGTACTTGGATTCAATCGAATGCATGCTCGACATAATCAGTGAGATCAAAGTTCTCATTTATTACAACACAGACTCGAATAACAATTAGTTTGATTAATTCATTCAACTGCACATACCTATTTTTATTGAGTTGTTGAAGGCAATGTCAGGACTGCTTTACGTTTACATGAATATACCATAGCATGAACAAATTCTAAATTCAATCAGAAACTATTTCTCTTATTTACGTACTTCATTGCGATCAAACCGAATTAATGTTGCATAAAAATCACATTCATTCTAATTATTACGACAGTACATTTCAGGATGCAAATCGCGGCTTCCAGTGTACGTGATAATTCGCTAGGTAGCGAGATCGCGCAGTGGTCGTTTCAGGAAGGGGTGGGGGAGGAGAGGCTCTATTTCGTTTATTATGGTGCTTATGCAAAAAGAATAACTCACGCGGCGTATAATGATACCGCACGTTTCCCATTTGCCGCTCCTGGCTCAGAAATAGCGCACTCTCTGCCATCAGTTCTAATAGTTTGCTGGTAGTAGTATAGTCTGTCCAAGGGAAGAAGACATTCTAGCAAGATGGGAAAATTACTTCAGCTCGGTCAATATTTGTTCGAAAATCATTAACTTTGTTTCAGATTGCAGGAAACATTCAGATATACGATTTGAGATCAAATTTATAATTTTTGAACCAATATTCACCGAGCTTGCGTAATTTTTCCATCTTGCCAGAATGTCTTCTCTTCTTGGACAGCCTATATCTATTTTAACTCGTATTATATACAATCCAGACTATAGTTAGTTAACGAAGCGTGGTCACAATAATAAACTAACCTAACTCTAACTAACGCTGCTCTTGTAATTCGGTTCACGGTTATTAATACGCCTCGTTTTTTCCAGAACAAACGCAATTAATCTGCTTTAGATTCGCGCGATGTTCGTTTCGTGTTTTTTTTCAGCTCGACTTTGATGAGGCAACAGCCACCATGATTAGAATATATTATCACAATCGACTACAGTCTACACTGTTGGATAAATCACAGAAGGGTTCACAATGTTCCATCCAGTACTAAAAAGTAACAGCACGCAGTTCCGAGCGCTTGATTCATATTCCTGGGTGGAACGGTCAAACCTAGTGCTTCATTTCCTCATATGCATTCAA
The DNA here is from genome assembly GCA_017141385.1 of Sogatella furcifera. NCBI lineage: Eukaryota > Metazoa > Arthropoda > Insecta > Hemiptera > Delphacidae > Sogatella > Sogatella furcifera. Next base: position 15,133,743 of record CM029549.1, read on the forward strand.
CTAGATTTCATGTCCATTATAAAGAGTTTCTAATTACCAGTGGAAGTTTGTGTTTAAACAAAAATTAAATTGATGAATTCGTGCTATAGTCCAGTCAATGAAGCCTGTCCACACGGGTATAGAGTGCATGAAATATGCCTCAATTTTTGACCTCGGGGATTTGTTTAGACTAGTTGGGAGGTTAACATACTAAAAGTCCCCGGACCTGGAGGGGGAGCATAGAGCGGGAGGGGGGGTAGAAGGTACAATTTTTCAGTTTTTCGCATATTACCCGAAAACGGTTGATACTAGAGAAAAGTGCTCTGAATAGAAATTAAAGAGGACTAAAATCTGCGTCGATTGAAAAAAAGAAAACGAAAATCGGCCGAATAGAATTTGTTTTTACATTTGATCAAAACTCCCATTTTTTATAAAAATCTCAAAAAATTGTCTTAAATGCTTTTAAATGTGATGTAACTCATAAAATAACAATGAATCCATTACCCCCTCACCCTAAAAGTTGTCGAGCATGAGAAGTAGAGTCCAAATAACATATCAATATTGATATTTGACCTATTTTTAGAAGTTTAAGGATCACTTTTCCAAGAATGGAATTCCTCAAAATTCAGCTACAGGTGGTTTTTGTCAATATTTTGATACTAAAATATATTTAGATTTATATTTATATTTAGATTTTAGTCCTCTTTAATTTCTATTCAGAGCACTTTTCTCTAGGATCAACCGTTTTCGGGTAATATACGAAAAACTGAAAAATTGTACCTTCTACAACCCCTCCCGCCCTATGCTCACCCCCAGGTCCGGGGACTTTTAGTATGTTAACCTCCCAACTAGTCTAAACAAATCCCCGAGGTCAAAAATTGGGGCATATTTCATGCACTCTATAATGCTTTATTGACTGGACTACTAAGTATCATTTAAATTAGAAAATTCAATTCAACTTAGTAAGCACTGTATTGAAGTCTGTATTAATTACAATCAAGTCCAATCCTGTAGGCTATATTAGGGAATTCCTTGATGTCGATTCTCAATCAAGTGATATTCGTGATTAGAAGGAATAATCAATGTTGAATCACAATCATGAATTATTTGAATTTATCAAAATTGGAATGGGAAAGAAAACACAAAAATTAAGCCACCATTCACTAACAACTTTTCAACCATTCACTAACAACACTAACACAACTACACCATTCACAAACTTTTGGAATGGAAATTTAAAAGAAACCCCAGTATTCTGGACGCAATAAACTTCTACACAAATTGCAAGAGAATCTTTTTCAATTCAACCACCACTCAATGACTTCTTTGAATATCTATCATAGGTATATCTGAAGCCGAAAATTTAGGCGGTTTTTCTCCTCCTTGTGCGTCCCACCAGTTGATGTTGTCAATTAGAGTTGTAATTCAGCTATGAATAGATGAAGTTATTGAATTCAAAAGAGACAATAGATGCTTTAAATCAGCTATTAGTAGGTTACATCACAGACAAGTAAATTACAAGAAAATACGAAATCTCGTTGCATTGCACAGGGTGTTATTTCTAGGTGGTTAAACTCACCTGGCTTACGAGCAATCAGCCCTTAATAACATACATAACTCAAAAATGATTGAACACTAATCGAGAATTTGTTAATATTTCAGATGGGCCGTTACTTCAGAGCAGAAGCGATAAATTGCAGAGCGGAATGATTAAGCCAGCCAGGCTCAAGTGTGATGGATGGAAGAGGAAGGCGTTCGGTGATGCTGAAGAATGGGCAGAAAAGAATGGAGAAAGATGAATGTAAACCGGATGGCGACTCTAGATGTAGGCCTAAATCCCTGAAATTCAGCGCCACGAGTGCCAAAGGTGAGTAACGCCTGTCTCCACTAATAAGTTTCTCCACCCTTTCTTATAACCAGCTCCTGACTTTTATTACGCTTCAAAAACCCATAATCCCAAATAAAATATAATCCTTGAAAAACGAGCGGATTCCGCAAGCAGCCGCCTTCTATCTTATCAATAATCCGTATTTATGGCTCGGCTATTATTTACAGCTGCCCTCATCTCATCCCATGGGGCAAGGCAACCAAAGTATTGGATAATCTTTATATAACCCCATAAGAAAAATAAAATCAGCCCCCCTTCCACACAAAATTCTTTGTTCACCGCACAATCTAATTTAGTCTGATGAAATCTTTCATGGGTCTTGTTTACACACGTTTTAATCGACAATTAACTTTTCAAATATATTTGCATCAAATACTTTCTATAGATTATGATTTAGTCAATAAAGTATTTTAGGAATTGATACGTTTCGGTTGTAATAGCCTAATGTGTGATGCACTTGGAGTCTATTAAGCTAGTACTGGAGAAAAGTTTGTTATTCTCACAAATGCCAGGCAATCTCTTAAAATCTTTTGCTCTTTCATGTTGATCACAAAAGTTTATGGTTTTCTTCAAACTTCAATAACCAAAAACCTCTATACTTGTGACTAATATATTTTTCTTACTATGTTTGTTGATGAAATATAATTGAGATTATTCTAGAAATTATAAATTACATGAGCACTCAAAATCAATATATTGATACTATGCTATATTACTAGACATACTCGTATTACATGGTGAATATAAAGTTCATCGAAATGATAAATCAATAAACCGTACTCAGATTCTTTTGATTATAAGAATTATTCCCAATTACAAATTTCAAGGTAGCATACAATAGGAAAGAATCAATCTCATCAATCGTACTAAGATCCTATTTCTCCGAATAATTTGAAATCATCGATTGGAATCAGCACTTCGTTCTGATTGTATTTAATTGAAATTCAACTTTCGGAAGGTGGCTACAACAAACCTATAAGCCGAACTAATTCCTACAAGATAGGACCTATAAGATAACTCGTAGTTAATTGTAAGAAAAGAGATGAAATAATAAGGAACAATTATTGGAATAGACCTAGTTTTGAAGGAGCAGAACACAACCTAGAATGAAGAGCGTGTGGAACAAGGATGAAGCATCGCACTCAATATTTAGGGTCAGTGAGTCGTCCGCGAAAGCAAGTAGGAAGCAGCATAATAGAGAAGACGAAGCAAGAGAGCGGAGCACAATGCAGAATGGGAAGTAGGAAAGTAGTAGAACAGAACAGAACCGCCAAGAAATTGCCTCCACTTGCACAGTAAGCTGTAATTATTCCATGAATATTAAGTCAGGACTTAAACCGACGCCATTTAAATTGTTCTGTGGAAGGAGAAGTGAAGTAGATGCCCGGGTTTCCTGTCAAATAATCTCGAGTACTATACGCGCGGCCAGACCAGCCACTTCTCACGTTGTCTTAGCGGGGCTGAGAGCTGTCCACAGCGGTCTTAGTGCTGCCAAGCTGACTACCTGCTTCTCAACGCACCCAAATTCAATTCCAAAAACGCGCATCCTCCAAGCCAAGTAAGCCGCTAGCCCGAGAGAAAAATGTAAATGGGCATAAAAGCTACTGCGGACAAAGTTTAGTTGCCTGCCTAATTCCATTTACACACCACCTACACACTGCAGCACTGCACAGAGCCCACGTTTCCTCCAAATTCGCGAATCTCCTCACCGGACCAACAGATTAATTACAATATCATCTTTACAATTCAAATGCGCCAACACAATTCCAACAAAACTTCCCAGCGCCACGGTCAAGTCTGCAAGAAGCCACGGATTAGATCTGCCGCTATGAATAACTTCTTAACTCTATTGAAAATGTGGAGAGGCCAGATGGAAAGCATGGAGTGTATAACTTATCACTTCTTACTGAGTTCAAGGTATGAATAACTTATAAATTCTTGAAAAAGAGGTGGGATAGTCACAGAGAAAGAACGTTTGAACCATTCTTCAATGCACACTTTTATTCAGGTAGGTTGTGGATTTTGTGGATTTTATACATTAATTTCGAGGCATGACTCAAGGATATCTTCAATTGTTTGGGAAATATGTATTAATCTCAATAGATTTTAGAGTTATGAGCCTCAAGAAATCTTTGGAAAGTTGATAAATAGAACCCACTATTGATAAAACTTCATATTTCCTCAGTTGTGTAGAAGAAAACTCATTTCGAATGAAAAACTAATTTTTTTGGAATTTATTGATTGAAACTTCATTTGTTATAATGATACTTTCCATCATTCCATCTTTCCAGCAATCAAAAATCTCACTTGAAATCAAATTTCACGTAGATTCAATCATACTCAATTGAATTTATAATTTTAATCTGATTAAATCAATCGCTCTCGCTTGTTTCCGGAGACATCATTGGAAATAACTTCTTACAAGAAAAGAAAATTCCTATTTCTTCTAAGAAACAAATCATAAGTTATCCCTAAGAAAGCAAAACAGATCCTACAATACATGAGGCATTTTGTTTTCATTAGAACCATCAATACTGATAAAAACATGTTGGACGATAGAGTAGATGCAGGATTCTTGTAGCAGAGAGTATCAATATCGTTTTCCCTATTTTAGCGTATCCAAGTTGGCTGAAGCTCTTAGCGAATGGAATGGAAGGAAGTAGACCGCCCAGGAGAAGACGAGTGTGACACACATGGCCACCACACATGAGAGAGAGAGAGAAAAGAGAGAGAACTAGAGTAATATTGCGAATGTTGCCTTTCTACGCGGAACTGCACTTCTCTTTGATGGCTGTTCGGAAAGCCTTCAGCGCCGCCGTCTAATGCACAAGTTAGGCAACCCGCAACTCATTGCATCTTCAGTCTGCTTTTCAACTTGAATCTGATACGAATGACATTTGAGTAGGCTGGGCCTATTATGCGAGTATCAGGCATAAATATATGATAATTCAAAGGTAGACTACATGCAGATATGATTTTATTCAGGAATTTACCGAGCCTTCTAAAATTCGTCAACGTGTCTCTTTTTTTGAAATTTGTTTCCCAAAAAACATACAATATCGTATTGTAGCAATAAAGAACAGAAATCATAATGACAAGAAAAATATTACATGATTTAATGATTATAAAAATGATAACAAAATAGCTTATACATACAATTTATGCTATCTACCGTACCTAATCAATGCATTCATTATAATTAATTTGAAAGAATATAATACCTGCATAGGTGTAAAAAACATGTGCGCGGATAAATAAGCGTAGATAAGATAGATGAATGAAACCTGTGCGTCTCTATAAGCGAGATATATTCAACGAACGGGAATTAAAAAATAATATCTTCATAGATTCATGGCCGGTTCGAGAGACATTAGCCAATGAACTTCCTGAATTTCAACGAACCTTCTGAGTTTAATTAACTTTTTAAATTCAAAGACCTAATTAAATTTTGATAGAGCATTTGTCGATCATATCTCTGTTTCAGACTAATTTTCGATATTTTTTCTTATACTGTAGTAGGCTACCAACAACCTTACATGTTTAGGTCGGTTTGTTTTCATTTTGAGTTGAACTATTTCGAGTTTTGATCATAATAACTATTATTTAAATCATTATTATAATAGAAACTTCAAGTACAGAAGTTCAACTCATTTATAGAAAAAGACAGGATAGAATGAATACTGCACTAACATAATTATTTGCAGACTGTTTGTAAATACCATGATAGTACTCGTTACCATACAGGGTGTTTCAGGAGGAATGTGCAATACTTTTCAGGCTGATTCCTCACACCAAGTAGACAAAAAAGTTCCATGGGACCATCCCCCAAAAAAGCTTTGTTACCGAGATAACAATGGCAGAAAATTGAGATTTTTCAAAAATATTAATTTTTCTAATTTTTTAGAGGCTTTAGTGAGGTTCTAAAATAATCAATTCCTATGTAAAATTAGCTGAGGAATTCAATGAAACCAGTTCCAAGTTTGTAACTTGAACGGTTATTGAGATAATTGGGAAAAATATGCTGGAAAACACCATTTTTCAACAATAAGGGTTATAACTGGATAAGGAATCATAAAATTGTATGTTTTATTGATGGAAGTTGAAGAGAGTCTGATTTTAAAGAAAAAGTTAAATGGCGGCAATTGTGTAAATCTTACAAAAATCTCAGAAAGGGCGATCAAAAATCGCAAAATTGACAAAACGTAGCACAAGTGATAAATTTGTGTTTTGTAGAGATTTTGCGATTTTTGATCGCCATTTCTGAGATTTGGGTAAGATTTACACAATCGCCGCCATTCAACTTCTTCTTTAGAATCAGACTCTCTTCAACTTCCATCAATAAAAAATACAATTTTATAATTCCTCATCCAGTTATAACCCTTATTGTTGAAAAATTCTCTAAAAAATTAGAATAATTAATATATTTTGAAAAATCTCAATTTTCCGCCATTGTTATCTCGGTAACAAAGCTTTTTTGGGGGATGGTCCCATGGAACTTTTTTGTCTACTTGGTGTGAGGAATTAGCCTGAGAAATATTGCACATTCCTCCTGAAACACCCTGTATAATGTTACTCGTTATATTCTGTATTTCTACCATTCGTATTGATCTGTCATTTCCAATTGAAAATATTTAAATGAGAATTACATGTATTTCAATAGTATTGTTTGCAAAATATTTCAACTCACAATAATCCAGCTATTTATTTAAGAGAATAAACTCGAAGAACTTTTTTATATGAGAGTGTGAATACTCAACTCATAATAGAATAATATTACTAATAAATTCGTAGAAATGGAAATAAATGGAAAAACTTTTACTCTAAATTTGAAACATCAATATTTTATTCCTAATATGACCTGTTACATGGAATAATGGTTTTGATTTGGTTTCATTGAGATTGAAGTGACATTTGGCCTATTAACTTTCAGAGACAAGCACCTATCCCGTATTGTATGTCAATCAACCCAGGACGTCTGACCAGTTGACAATTTCAAAATTTTGTACAGTTCTCCATCTCTCTCTACTCGTCTTGTTTCGATATGGGCATTCGGTGTCTTCTCATTTCATGTCACACGTATCACAAGCAAATCCTGACAGCCTGTCAAAACTTTTTCCTACTGCATCCTTTCGTATTTTTCTCACTCTCACTCTATCTCTCTTTCTCTCTTCTCTCCATTGATAAACTAACTTTACTCCTCATTCTATCACTCTCTTCATTAATAGTTTAATATGAGACTTACAATAAAAGAAAAATAGCAGCGCCCTTTCCATGTTACTATTAGAAAATTATGTTCTAATAGGTATCTATTACTATGAGGGCAATGTATATAAAACTTTTACTTAAATTTATAATATTATATAACAAAATTTCATCGGTTTCTCCCATACATAATTGAAAAGTATTCTCTCTAATACACAAATCTCAGTACCAGTTTTTAATAATTTTTATTTTATTATGACATGTCGAAAGGAGAAGGAAATAATTGAAAAGCTGTATTAGGCTACTCCTCTATTTTTCTATATGATCGCCATTCTGATCAATGTTTGATTCATCTGATCAATGATTCCAGTAGGAGCACGAATCGTTTTTGTAGGACCTGTCCAAACCGCCAGTGATAAAAGTAGCCCTAAGATTAAGGGAATCATCTCAAAATTTAATATTAAGATAATAAATTAAAAGATGATACCCTATCCATGATAACTGGAGACGGAATAAACAAACATTTTGCATATGAGTGCACGTTTATTGGGTATGGTTTGTCGTGGCTAAATTAGCTACCCCATTCTTGAACGCACACACACGCAAAATGTTTGTTCATTTTGTCTAAAGTTATCGTGAATCAAGGTTATTTAGAAGAAGGTTATTCCGATTTGAGGGAACTAGAAAAGTGGTGGGGGAGGCCAAAACATGACGTGGTTCAGATCACAGATCGGCTACACTGGAGCATTGAAATATGAATAATACCGAGCTTTCATAGCTCATAACATATACAAGGCTGCTACAATTAAAACTTTTTATTAATCAATTAGGTTATGAATTTTAACCAATGTTATACTAATAATAAGCTATTATTTTTTTGTAATATTGAAATCAAATCTATACATTTGTAGGAACAATGTGAAGAGTTTTATTTTTATTTATTTTATAAACAAGATAACAACATTCATTATATTTTTGCTGAAAATTTTAGCGCATGCTCACGATAGGATACTGAATAGGCTACTGAAAAACTAGAATTCCTGATCTGAACTACGTTAAATTCTAGTTTCCGCACCCTAGGGGTGAGTGCGATCATAGTGAGTAAAAAAAGGAAGATCTTAAGGTGCAATTCCCAAGCGGCAAGTGTAATTCTCTTGAAAATGACTTAAAAGGGTGAATAATAATTATTTAATGATTCTTTCAGTATAAGTAGCCCTAATAACAGAGTAAACATTTATAATATAGTTATGAGGATAAATTTGTTATGGCTAGAGCAGCTCTAGCAGCCTTTGAGTTGAAAGCCTGGCAGCTCTAAATTCGTTTCTTGAGCTCTAGAGCCTAGCTATCCGGCTCTAGAGCCGAGTAGCTAAAGCCGGACAGCTGCAACAGCGCAGCTGAAGCCGCGACAGCTCGAGCTGCCGCTTGGAAATGCTACCTCAAGATGAAAAACGAAGATGTTGAGCTGCGATTGGTGCGTTCCCCCACCATAGATTTGGCATGACCTTTGAATATACCTAGAGAAAATAAGAATATTCTAAAACTCTATTGATTAGAACAATTTGTAATTCTAAAATTGAAGACAAATAACTGAAATCATTTCATCAGTGTTGAAGAAATACTTTTACTTTCATTTTATAAAAAAATAACACAGACAGATTTTTTATTGATTGAGTCTCCAGATGACGGTTAATTCCAGTCAAAGAGAAATTTTTGTGTTACTAATTTAGTGAAAGCACGCTTATAAAATTTTAAAACAATTGAACAAGAAATGTATTCCTGCAATATTGATCATGATTTAAGTTATTTGTCTTCAATTTTGGAATTACAAATTGGTATGATCAATAGAATTATAGAATACTTATATTTCCTCTATACTAAATTCACGCCAAATCTATTGAAGGGGAAGCACCCATAACAGTTTATAATCTCCGGTTTGATCTTAGTTTTCATCTTTATCTTTAACTCACTATAAACGCACCCTATACCCTATTCACGATCACTAGAGACGAATAAACAAACTTTTCGCTTGTGTGTGCGTGTTAAGGTAGGTTTTTCTTTATGCGTAACGGTCTGACGGTCGGCCGCAGTCGAACAGTTGTAGCCATCTCTTGTTGTTTAAATAAAGCTCAAGGACATGACAAGAGCTGCGACTGTGACCAACAGACCGTTAAAAAAGATAACCTACCTTAAAGCCGCGTATCGACAGTCCGAGGCATGTGCCACGAATGCCTCGCGGTACAGTCTGTTGGCGCAAAAAAACACATGAAGTCATGGCTGAGGCATATGTGTGATCTGCAATTTTTGTAACCAAAAATGCGAGCACGCGAACAAATTGACTAGCGCCATCAAGCGGGAGACAAAGCAACTAAGCTCTGACAATTGATAATTTGGACTTTGGAGGTGAGTTTGTGTTCAATTAGTAGATAAAAATTCAAGGCAATGTTTATTATTTCCTATTAGAACCTTCTGCGCCCAAATAGAATTTTCAATCACAAAAATGCATAGGAATGGGGTACAATTTTGAGGTTAGTTTGTAGAATTGTGCGTTGCGAGGCAACAGGCACTGCTCGCTGCGAATTGTGTGCCGCGTTTGCCTGGCTGCTAGCAAACCAGGTATCGACCACACATGCCTCGGACTGTCGATACGCGGCTTTACTCCAGTCTCCAGCTCGGTCAATATTGGTTCAAAAATTATTGAATTGGTCTTGAATTGAAGATTGTTTCCTATAATTGAGACCAGATCAATAATGTTTGAACCAATATTGACCGAGCTGGAGACTGGAGTAGATAGTAGACTAGTAATAGTAGCAAGACTCTTCTTTGCGTGAACAGACTATACCTTGAGGCATTCGCGGCACATGTCTCGGTCTGTCGATACGCGGCTTCACACGCACATGCACGCCAAAACTTTGTTTATTTCGTCTCAAGTGATCGTGAATAGCGTGAAGGGCTGTATAAAGAGAAGGTAGACGCAGCAACCGCCATTCCGTTTCGACATCTGTTAAACGCCCAACATGATTGGTTCTTGATTAATTATTCACATCAAATGTTTATCTGCTCATTTATTTTATTATGATTTCAAATTTGGCGCTATTATTTGCATGCTGCGTTGACAACCCCTTTATACAGAGCCTTACCCCACCGTTCTTCGTTCTTCATTTTGCCTCATATCAGACAGATGTGAAACAACCTTCTTGCAATAACCTTGATCGTGAATAGGGTAGGCATATAGTAAGTTTACCAGAAGTTGAGAGGATAGTTAATAAAAATAAATGGAATTCATACTCACCTTTTAATCAAGAATTTAAACCAACTTTCCAAAGATAATTCAAAGCATTCATGCTCACCTTGTCAAAGATAAAAAGACTGGATATTGTCAAAACATAGATTTATTAAAAATCAATAACCGGTTCGGTTGCTACAACATTATCAATTTCTTGTGAACTCACTATTTTTGAGATTGATCATGGTGTAGAAACTAAAACCGGTAGCTCGATTTTTAATAAATCTATGGTTTGACATCATCAATTGACTATCATTCATCTCATTGCCCAAACACAAGCCAGTGGGCTTTATCCTCAGAAAACTAACAAAACAGATCTAGTTTTTTTTTATAAGTATAACTACCATAATTCTTCACGCACAACTACTTCAAAAAAGAAAATTATCAAGAAATCATAACCATCATGTCAAAGGATCATATTAGAAATATTCATCCTCACCTCATCAGAATCAAATAATGTGGTTTCGATTGCAAATTATGATGATTTCAAAAATACCAAATCATGATCATATTTTTAGTAAAACAAATATTTATTGTTCTCGTTCAATAGAAATGTATAAAACAAATATTATTGTTCTTGTTCAATAGAAATGTTTTCCTCGCAAGCCAAGATGATTAGTGTGTTGCTGCACTGTAACATAGTGCTCAGTTGAACCGCGGCACGGACTATGTTTGGCAATTAATCATGGGGAATTAACGACAGTGCCGAACTTAATCAGATCGAGGGTTATTCGGGGGTCTCACAGTGCCAGGTCATTACTTGACCGATTCAAAATTGATAAAGCGCTCTCTTGCGCCCCAACCCCTTCCATCAGTTTATTACTTATTTGTACGCCCGCCTCATGCCAATACTAGCTATTTTATTACCTCTCCTATTAATATCGACATCATCATCAACATAATTTGCAATTGAAACCGCATATGATGATGCTGACTCTCAATCCATCAAAAGCCCCTTCGGGAGAAGCTGGGGAAACATTTGCGTATCATTGAGCCGTGAGGCAACATAATTGGGAGCATTTGCTTTTCCAATTAATTATCAAATTTACGTACGCGTAATCTGTTGAGTCAAACAGAGATTAACATTCCAGTCATGCTCAATACTGCTCATTCACTGGTGAATGCCTTGTCGAAATTGAAACTAAATCACTTACATATTAAATCCATACATCGAAACATATTTCTATAACTTTTAATTGATTTATGCTTAGTAATTGTCTGACAACTAGTGCAATTAGACTTTACAAAGTGAATAATACTGATTCAAAATTATTCATCACATAAAAGTAGAAGTATAAATATTGCATGAACATGATAATTGTTTATTAAAATGAAATACAGTAAGTTATACAATAAAATCAAGTGTAAGTAGCAGTTATCCACCATTATCATAGTACCACAGAAAAAATTGGTCCAAAACAATTAATTTTGATATTTTTATACAGCTAGGAACTGGAAAACCTTGACTATTGAAGAGGGATATTGAAAAATATAATATTTGCATCATTAAATTGACTCCTGAAAAGGGATCTGATTCCAAGTAAATGTAATTGAAGACTAATGGACAAAATATTTCATAGGAGTTTCGTAAATCTCGATTGAAACTAAAAACGTATAGAACATTAGTTTTTTAGTTGTATTGAAAAATTTAATCTCTCCATTGAAAAAAAGATGCAATTGTTCTTCAGTAAAGAGACCAAGTCTCGATTCATGTGACTGAAATAAATTCACGCAATTGAAAAGTGAAACAATGGCTCAATATGCTAACACTGGATGTCTAGACAACAATAAGAAAATATGGAAACAATAAGAAAAACAGAATCATCAGAGGTTTTATAAACTTTTGGCTCACCTTTCGTTCAGAATAGACAAATCTGAATGAAGTTGAATTCTTACCTGGAACAAAAAAATTTAACTTTATTAGTATTCACAAGAACAGTATTACAATATTTTCAATCTCACCCAATAATAATATCAATGTGGGGACTATTGTGCTTTTGAGCTTTTTTAGAATGTAACAGGGCGGCCTGACTTCAACGTGAATTAAGGTGTTATAAAGCGTAATGTTCATCAACATATACTGACATTATACTTACATCAGAGGCGTAGTCTCAAAACTTACTTTGGGCTAGCTCACAAAATTGAATGACGAAAATATAGCAAAAATACGGCATAGGCCTACAATATTTAAAACTTATATTTAACATTGCATGACTAAATAGGGGATTTTTAAAAAACTCCATTTCACACGTCAATGATATGCAATATTTATAATAAAATATATTTAAAATAAAATTCCTCCTTCTCTCCCACCTCCCACTATCACATAACCCAAAATAGCAGTAATAAAACTTTAAAATCCAGGTACCATAATATAGATATTGCTCATTGCCTCAAATGCGTCCAAAGATCAACAAAATGTTGAAGCAAAAATTAATAACGTAGATTGATTGAATGCACTTTGAAAATGCCAATCAATAATAACGTTGGAAAAATAAGAAGGGAACATACAGAACTCAAAAAAAATACAACACCGTACGAGAATATGAGCAAAATATGCAAACAGCTTGTTTGTCGAAGCTATGGTGGTCTACCGCTAGCCACCCGACAAGACCGAAATACTTCGGCTGCAGTCGGCTGTGATCGGAAATGTTCGGTAAAAAGCTCTCTAAACAGAGCTACTCAGAGTCTTTTTCACTGCAGTGGATAACGTGCTCACTCCCACCCCACCTCACTCTCACTAAATACGACATTAAGGGCCGGTTGCACGTACGTTCTGTTAGTTTAATCAGCGTTATCACGTGATTTCACCGTGTCAAAGTGCAAAAACGTTCAAATGAATAAAGTATTGAAATGTGATATTCTAGTAGTAGCAGAATATTCAAATGTACTTATTCCAAATAGATATTAGAATCAATAATTATCTCATTATTGTATAAATCATTTATTTATTGAAACAAAACATGATCTGGAAATTGCATGCTGATACAACTCAATTGTTGTCAGGTTGGTAGTACCACAAAAATCGAAAACTTTCTGCTGCTATTGTTTTCAGGTATTGAAAATTTAATCATCAGCTGATGGTTAGGTTAAAATTTTTAACGCCTCAAACTCTGGCCGATTAGTTTAGTACTGTGAAATTAGTATTCAATTCTAATTAACCAGCTGCTGACCTGTTAAATTTGAAAAAACCGCCATTGAAATTTTCCATAACCTCATTTATATAATTGCCTCAATGATAATAAATCTTATCTTGATTCATGAATTTAAAGGTTAGTAATATTTTTAGGCAATGAAATTCAATGTAAATGATGTGTCATCAAGTTTTGTAAACGAAACTATTGAAACTCAAGGCTTTTTTATAATTTAAATGTTTCTATTCTCTATTTGAGTTGAGTTAGTTTGCCATTGCTACAAGATGTCGTTATCCAGGCTAATCACGGCGTTAAAAATTAACGAAGTTACGAACAAACGGCCCTTACATTGCTAATATGGGCTGTTGGACTACCGCACTAGCCTTAGCTTGTTGATCGGAGAACTTGCATTGAGTATGTGTACGGCACTTGGACTTGTCGCGCTGTATTTGATGTAATACTTTATCGCTACTACGTTTTTAAAATATTGAAAACTTTTTCCAATGAATATCTAAATAAAATTAGTTATTATGAAAACCAGTTGGGCTTTGCAGCTAGTCTAGCTAGCCCGGAGAATACGCCACTGATTTACATGATATCTGACAATATACTTAATCTTGCATTTAAACATTGTTCCAATCAATGGAATTATGATGATCCAACCTTGCTATTTTCTATTAGATGTAGCCAAGTTAGAAGAGCATTGAACACCGACTGCAAGTTTAGAACCAACAAAACAGATTTTGCACCACTTCCTGAAGGAACTATTATAAATCTTGAAGGATTATACATCAACCAGTATTAGTATCCAAGGTTTCCCTTAAAAATAAGCATGTTTCGTTGGTGTAAACATTCATTTTTGGTGGGAAAAGTCTGAACAAAGTGAAAACGCTTGACGGTTGTTTCCTGATGGAGGCCAACCCCGATAAGATGAGCGAGAGAGAGAGAGAGAGAGAGAGAGAGAGATACAGATTGAGAAAGAGATAGGCAGGCACTTGCCTTCAAATGATGGCAAGTAAAGCGCCGTTGGGAAAAGTAGATGAGACGGGTGCAAGAAAGTTATCGAGGGGTGCGGGGGGTTTCTGAGCTGGCAAATTGCATTAAAACGTACGCAACAAGTCTCCACCTTTTACCTTCATCCATTATGAATGCAGTCCCCCCTTCCCCTATCAACCGTCTCCACCTATCCACCTACTTAGGACGCGTCCTTTTAAAAAACTTTTAATCCTTTTAAAACTCCATTTCAAAGTGAAAAAAGTATATTTCCAGTCCTTACAGAGCTGTATAGACGGATATTATGGGACCCACAGGGCAAGCGAGGCATAGCCTGCCTTCCACACCACCCCTCAGAGACTCGCAAAGATGAAAAATCCACCATCCGAGAATAAAACTGAATGGAATTGCACATCACAGCCCTCCTAATACTGAAAGAAGTACACAAACAACCTGGAAAGCCGAGCAGAAATTGTGACAGAAAACAAAGTCTACCTCAGAGTTCAAAAGATTTGGTGGACAAAGAAAATTGTACTTCAATTGAATTGTAGACTTAATAGATGTAATACTCGTCGGTTTTTGCTAACAGAGTAATAAGTTGTGTCTCTTCCTGATTGAAGACATTGAAAAATATTCTTTTAAATTTGAAGTAGTCGAAAAAACTCAATTCAATTATAGCTCATATTTCATTCAAACCGTATTTGCGGTCTCATTCAAAATTGTCTCAATTGCGAGGAAAATTAATAGAAGATTAGGAATACAAGTAGGAATTGAAAATGAGAAATTTGAAGAATTCAACTTTATAAAAAAAGCACATACTGATTACACAGTCAGCTATTATGTCTCCGCCGCGTGAATTTTGTCTGAAAATGAACAGTTTTGTGATAGAGGAATAAGAGAAATATCATTGCTAAAATATTGTCAGTTCACTAGGAATAGGACAAAAAAGTAATGAAATTATGAATAGTAGTGACGAAAACCTACACAATTACAAATTAGTGATGAGAGAGTGAACCTTGAGTAAAACATAAAAGTGTAAAACGTTTCAAAAAATTTACATTCTACCTACATTAATCTCTTAGTGGAATAATGTATAAAGATTGATTATTTGTGATCCTCATCAATAACAATGTATCTATAAAAAAGGTACTATTTCAACAGAAAAGTTTTTAAGGATAGGATAGTTTCCTCTATCACAAATCAGAAATACATTGGGAGATACTTTCTTTGACAGAAATAGACAAAGAGAACCTTTCTTGAGAACTCAGATATCATTCGCCCATCCCGTGAAAGTATTAGCAAAGTGTTTTCCTATCACAAAACTAAACGCAGGCCTTCTTATATATAAAACAGGAGCAGCCCCTTGCAAGTTTGATTTAGGAAAGCTATAGACGCAAGAAACGGTCCGGAATGGAAGGCAAACCGGCGTGAAATCGAGGAGAAACTACGAGAGAATAAGATGAAGATAAAAGAGGAGATGGGGAGAGGATGGGGGGCGAGGAAGAGAGGGAAAGTATGGTAGAGAAAGAAGTCAAGATCTCTGTTGAGAATGGAAGAAGACTGGCAGACTGAAGAGCAGCTGTCAGAAGAGTGAAGTAAACTTCCCACTTGTTTCATTCATAGCTAGGCAATAAAAGTAAAATAGGAAATAAGAGGAAGATAAAAGTACGAGTGAGCAAATAGGCTGGATGGAAATGTAGCGGAAGACAGAGAAGAATAGAATAGAATAGAATGGCTGCCTTTATTTAATTACCTGAGTAAACTGGGATAGAATAAAAAGCAAGAAGAGTGATAATGATAATAAATATCGCTAGAGAAAGCAGAAAAACAAAGAAAAAGAAGGTGAATGTATGAAAATTAAGAAAAGTGGGATGATAAACAATACAAGAAAATGAAGAATTATCGAATAATCAGATGATGAATAAGAAAGACCATATGGTGTATGAGGAGTGATAGTAGAAATAATAAAGAGTGTGAAAACTTATAGAAGAAGGTAGAAAAGAAAAAATGTGAAGATTAAGTTGATGATTTATATGGAAATGAACAAAGCAGAAAAACCAAAGAAAACGAGGAGGAATGAGAGGAGAGAACGAGAGAAAATAAGCAGAACAGGAAGAAAAAGTTGGAAGAGAAGATGGAAGAAGCCTACAAATGGAAGTTGATTCCTCGGTCGACTGACCAGCACGTAAACAACTGTGTGCCACCACGAGTGTGGGAGCTCGGCCACCTGTCCTTTCTCTTTCCTTTTTCACATTATTCTATTTCTTATTTTCCTTTTTTATTTCTTATTTTTCTTTCTCTGCTATTCATTTCTTGAGCACGTGTGCAAGGCGAGCCGCCGGAAACAAGTTGATTTTTATATTACAGCCAACTGTTTCCCCAAGAATAAATTTTTTCCGCTTTATTTGGCGATGGTTCGTTCGTTCTCTGGTCTGGTTGCTCAGTGAACACATCGCTCACTGCTCAACAGAAGCAACAAGTGGCAGACCGGAAGTGGACCGACCAAGAGCTGTTCAGGATACACTTCCGAAAAATATCTTCAGTTTTTAAATGCGATTGACTCAGAAGCATATCGTAATATTACGAAAGGATTGATAAATGATGGCCATAACTGGCACTCATATGAAAACAAACAGTCCAGACCAATAAGAGTGATGATAAAAAAACTCCATCACTCCTGCAACACAGAATCCATAAAGGATGACTTGAAGGCAAAAGGATTGCAAGTATTAGAGGTAGTAAATAAGCTAAAGTGGAAAACCAAAGAGCCATTAGACATGTTCATGGTTTCATTCAGTTCAGAGGAGAATATAAAAAAAGTGTTTGAACTTGGAAATATTCTGGGTTGTAAAGTGGAGGTTGAGGCATTGAAAAAAAACAATCTAATACCACAGTGCAAAAATTGTCAAAATTACAACCATACCCATAAATATTGTAATAAAGAAGCCAGGTGTGTCAAGTGTACTGGTAAACATGAAACGAAAGATTGCCTGAAGCCCAGGGATGCCCTACCAAAGTGCATTCATTGTGGAGAAGGACACCCAGCAAGCTACCGCGGATGTGCTGTGGCAATTGAGTTACAGAAAATCAGGAACTCAAGTAGGGTAACCACAAAGAATTTACCATCGAGAAATGTAAATAATTCTCAAGCTCAAACTCCTATTAAGTCACATGCTGAAATACCAAATAAGAGAAGACTGACCTTCGCCGAGATCGTTTCCAATGAGAATAGGCAACAGATTAAGAAAGATGAAGGAGAGGAAAGAACCCAGAAAATTCTACAAATCATCCTAACCAAACTTGATAACCAGCAGAGAATTATTTCATACCTTCAGTCTCGCTTTGAGAAATTAGAGAATACGAGACAACATAAGTAAAAATGACTCATTCACTAAAAATAATAGAGTGGAACGCAAACGGACTCTTACAACGACGACAGGAGTTGGAAGCAGTCCTAAACATAGATAATGTAGATATATGTCTTATCTCAGAGACTCATTTTACTAAGCAGTGTTACATAAAATTCAAAGGTTATAGGACCTATCACGCCCTACATCCTAGCAACGTTGCAAGAGGGGGTAGTGCAATAATCATTAGAGATAGCTTACAACATAATGAAGAAGCTAAAATTGAAACTGAGAGAATACAATTAACAGGCATAACTGTACATACAATAAATTATAGATTTGTAGTTGCAGCTATCTACTGTCCACCTAGATATTCCATCAGAAAAGAAGAATATTTATCAATGTTCAACATGTTGGGAGCAAAATTCATACTTGGAGGTGATTTCAATTCAAAGCACACTCACTGGGGATCACGACTAACAACCCATAAAGGAAAAGTTCTTTATGAAGCAATGAGAGAGTCAGGATGTGAAGGTCTTTCAACCGGTAAACCAACTTACTGGCCTACGGACACAAGCAAGATACCTGATCTTATAGACTTTTTTATAATAAAGAATATTTCAGTGAGTTATTTTCAAATTGAGGAAAGCTTCGATCTCAACTCAGACCACTCTCCTATTATTCTAAAGCTGAGTGACACTATTTTACAGAAGCAAAGCTCTTATCCTACTCTAGTTAACATGCATACAGATTGGGATGGCTTTGCAAGAATGTTGGAGGAGAGATTTCATCTTAATGTGCCTTTAATAAATGCAGAGCAGATAGATGAGGAGTTGGAGAAATTTGTAACTGATATACAACAGGCTGCATGGTGTAATACTCCACAAACAAATAGAAGAAGAACAACTGGAAATAACTATCCAAGAGAAATAAGAGAAATGATTGCAGAGAAAAGAAGAGCTAGAAGAAAGTGGCAACAATCACGTTCTCCCCAAGATAAGAGATTGTTAAATAATCTAACTCAAGAGCTGAAAAGAGAGATACAATCTATTAAAAATGAATCGTTCAACAGTTACCTGAGCAGCTTAACAGGAGAAAAGAATACAGATTACTCTCTCTGGAAGGCATCTAAGAAAATAAAGCAAATCACAGAAATTTTGCAATCATATTTGACTGGAAGGTACTTGTGTTTCAATGGGTACTAGGAAGCTTTCATAGTACTCGATATTTTTCCTTGATTATACTCGTACGAGTAGCAATGCCTTAAATCTCGGTGTCCATAAGATTTTTTTGTGATCTTCGCATCTGCTCTCAGCTTTAGTCTAGTCGAGCAAAGAATACATTCTGGCAAGATTAGAAAATGACTCAATCTCGATCAATTTTGTTTAAAAATCGTGGCAATAAACATGATATTATTCATATTACTTTTAGATTTTTGAATTTGAAAATAATTTACATTAAGTTACGTAATTATAGTGATTTATTTACTGTGAGTCGGAACAGGCGAATGCCTAATCCTTCAAGGCAAGAAGAAAAATCATAAATTGATAATATTTGAACTAATATTGATCGACCTGGAGTCATTTTTCCATCTTGCCAGAATGTCTTCTTTGCTCGACCAGACTAGTGTATGAGGAGGGAGACAATCATCTTTTGAATGCCTTGCTTTGAAACCTAATTGAAACCTAAGAAATGTGTTGGATTATACGAGAAGCACACTGCAATCAGTATAATATTAATATATACAATTGAATGCACCCTAGACTTACTATAAGGACAACTTAGAAAAATAAGAAGCCAATACAAATCGTGACTTAATAAAATTCTAATGTCGGACTGCAGAATAAAATGAAGATAACGGCGTTCAAAGATAAAAAATGTTAATTTTCAGAGTTCAAATGAAATTTTTTAGCATACAATAACATGCGAATAGATAGTATTTGAATTTTGCAAGCATTTCGGGAATTAAAAATACTTTGAATTGAAATTATGAGAATTACGAAAAAAAGTTAGTAATAGTGTAGGCTATCTAATTAGCAGGTTATACCTACTCTAAAAATAGCTGCAGAGCATTACAATCCACTAGAACCTATTCATAGAATGGTACACCTATTCTCAAATACCGGAAGAGCATCACGTTGAAGCGAAGCCCTTTCATAATTCAAATTATAAGGACGATTATATTGGGATTATTACAATATCATTGCATTTCTACAATTGCAACCTGCGCTATCGAGCAAATGAATCACTCACTCGTAATCCGGAAAGCTAATCAATGGCCGGTTGTTGTATTTAGTGTGAAATTCAAGGATTAGGGGGGGAAGGGGAGCCTTCCTCTCCCCCCTTGAGGGGCTTAAAGTGAATCCCGCGTTCCGATAAATAAGCAAGCGACGCTTAATTAGAGCCATTAATTAACACCAATCGTTTCGAAATGTGGCGTCGCACAACTTCCGGCTCTCAACTTTATTATCACCTAATTTATTATCGTGGTGGTAAATTGACTAAATTAGCAAATATTGTTAATAATATGACGTCGACAACGATGCGGATGAGGGTGGGAGGGGTAGGAGGAGGATGAGGAGGAAGAGAAGTAGGAGGAAGAGGAGGAGGAGGAAGAGGAGGAGGAGGAGGAGGAGGAGGAGAGAGGCACGCATGGTGCAACAGCAGCGGCATTGAGCCGATGAATTCAAGTGGAAAAGTAGTCAGAAGCAAGCCGGCTGTAATTAATTAGTTGATGATGAGGAGGAGAGGAACAGTAGGAGGAGGGGGCGGAGGAGGAGGAGGAGGAGGAGGAGGAAGGGAAGAGGGAGAAGGAGAAGAGGAGGAGGACGATGAAGAGTAGGAGAAAAGGAGGAGTAGGAGGAAGAGGTGATGAAGAGGTAAAGAGGGGGAGGAGTAGGATGAAAAAGAGGAGGAGGAGAAAACGAGGAGTA
This sequence comes from Sogatella furcifera, assembly GCA_017141385.1. Classification (NCBI taxonomy): domain Eukaryota; kingdom Metazoa; phylum Arthropoda; class Insecta; order Hemiptera; family Delphacidae; genus Sogatella; species Sogatella furcifera. The sequence continues at coordinate 15,154,502 of CM029549.1, forward strand.
GGAGCGTGATGAGGTGAAGAAGGAGTTGAAAGGAGAGGAGGAGGAAGAGGAACGGGAGACGGAGGGTGAGGTAGAGAAAGCACCGACAAACTCCCGGTATCGCCTCCAGGATGGTCGACGATATACCTCCCCAATAACCCCCCTCACAATACCAAGCATCCAAGCTTGAGGAAAATCAAAGGCGGCAAGGAAATTCACTCCAGGTTCAGCAGATTGAAAGTAAGTAAACATTGCCACCTGCATACCTAATGTATTTCCTTTTAACGCTTGCCGGCGCCACCCTCCCTAACCCAGCAGCGTCGAAACTTAACCTTCGAAAATTGGCTGCTCAGTGGAGTGCGGTCGGACTATAATGCTGTTGTTGCTGCCGCTGCTGCAACTAATCTACACAACGGCCATTGATTAATTTAGCCATTACAAGCCTCACCAACAAACTTTCACAATAGATGCTGGATACTTCAGCCCCGAACAAAGTGTGCATTTCGCTTTCAATGTAATGAATACGTGAAATAATCACAAAAGAAGATTGAAATAAAACAGCAATAGTAGCTATTCTACTTGATTTCGAGCGTAATAAGGACTCGTATTTCGTGTAGAATCACAATTACATCTTATAGTAAAGGTTCTCAAATACCTTTTTTCTACATATTTAAAAAAAAACATTATACTTTGAGTAATTGGTATTTCTCCATTGAAAAGAGATAATAGAGCATAAACTTAGACACAAAATTTTACTATAATCTATTAGTTATGCGAATTACAAAGACACCCCAATAAAAACTTCAAACATATGGCATAAAGCCTTTATTGACGAAGGTAAATGTGTTTTTTATATAAAAAAACATTTATCGATCGACCATGATCCACGTAAAAATTGAATTCCTTTCTTAATTCCTCCCCTTTGAGCATCACAAATTGAGCATGTTCTCCCCAAAAAATATTCCGATTCTTCAATACATAAAATGTTTATTTTTCACTACTTACTCCTAAATGCGACTTTTGAAGTAGAAAATGTAAACTTAATAGAAGTTGGCAATGGAACGAACTCAACTGTCAATTTGAAACGGCGAGAACTGACACTGATAGACTAGTTGAAATCTGTGCATAGTTCACAACGGTTAGTACGAAGCTAGAACGGGATTTCTGAATACACGTCATTGAGAAGAGCATGCAGGGTTGTGCACTGCAGGTCTACAGGGCCGTTCGTATGTTCTCATTAGAGATGACGTTTGATTGTACTCGGTGGGGTCGGTGTGTGCGCGTGTATGAGTGAGTGAGATTGGTGAGTTATGGCTGCTCTCCAATGGGCCATAAATAAATTCGAAACGCAAACGCGTACGCACACAAATGGAGTCGATCCCGAGCGGCGTATACAATCCATTAGTTCCGATTCAAACCGACTGATAAGAAAGTGCAACACCTCGGGTCAGCCAGCGTTTCTATCATGAACTGTCATCGTAAGTTGACGAGTTCTGCGCCACAAAATCCCAAAATACTAGATTTCTGGAAGATATTCTGCAGCTACAGGAGAATAAAAAAAAACCGTGGATTTGTAATAATGAAATACGATTTATGCAGTTTCATAAATAAAATGTTCGAGAAAATTCTGAAAATCAAACACAATCAACTGAATGTTGAATGTCTTCTCTTTCTTTACTCTTCCTCTTCCTCTGTCCTTTTCCTCTTCAATTTCATTAACAATATTGTTGACGCACAAAATCTTTTAACCTTTTTTACATTGCAAAGATTGCAACTAACATTTATTCTAACTAATAAATGAATAGCTCCATGGAATCCTCTCAAGTTATTTATTTTGTTATCAATTGTTACAAAAGTGCTCTATCATTGATCAAAATACCTAGCTGTCTGGATAGTAATGTAAGAAGTAACAGTATAGTTACAAAATCGAATAGATTGCTGTCCAATATCTATAATGCAATTATTGGTGGATTCATCCAATTGAACATATTTGTAATTCTTCAAGAATCATATTAAATTCACAACTACTCAAAAAGTTCATCAATCATGCTTCAAACGATAACATCAGGTATATTAATAATAATACATAACAAACATGGATATGTAAACGAATCAGTAAACTATTGGAATAATTTTTTTTAAATATTTATACAGTATTAATTATTTCAAAATCAAGGACTCAGCTACTGTATGTACGTAGCATATAACCCCGAAAACAGCCACTTACAATAGTTAGCCATTTCTCAATCAAGCAATATGCAAGCAATTATCGGTGGTAAGAGGAACTCAAGGATATGCTAAACAGAGACGAGAACCTAACGGACAGCCAGCCGTCTTGGCACAAAGTGCCCAACATCCGTGGCAGCGAATAAGGATTAGCATAGCTTATCTCCAATATGGCAACAAGGTTGTGTCCTAGTTAGCCGTCAGACTATTGGGGGAGGTGTGATAGGTGAAGAGGGGGGTTTGGTTCGAACCCAGTTGTTTCGGCCGGCTCGTTATCGGCAGTCCGAGGTTATCACACAAGTGCCCCAGGGGGCGCCCCAACCTCGTAAACGGACAGACATTTTCTTGCCCGACCAAGGAAAAACGGGAAAAAACACAAAAGCCCAAGGCCAATCTTCGGTTCTATTCTCATGCAAATCCTGGCCTTCTGGACACAAGTTGCTTTGCACAGTTCCACAATACAATCAGCAAATAAACAACGGTGGTGGAGCATTTACGCAAGAAAGTAAAGCTGAAGGAAAACAAGCACTTGACTGGGCTTGTGAAGGATATACGCTACTTCTGTGAACGTGTCTGGATCTAGAACTGTTGTCTGAATTCAGGGATTTTCTTCTGGATATCAAAATCTAGGTACAGAGATATGTTTATATCCAATATCATTCTGTACAGTTCTTCACCTGAATATCTCAAACTGGATTCTAGTGATAATTTGATGAGTTATTCTAATAATGATTTGATAATCAGCCTTTGATCAAACGTACTGAAAAAAAATTATTCACAAAAATTGATAAACATTCAACCAAGTGCATTATTTTTCATAGACCAATTAATTAACCTTCTCAATTCTAAGCATGTACTAGTTTCACACGATTTAAATGATCATTCGTTTCAATCACTAAAAAAAAGAGTTTATTGTACTTGGTAAACTCATGGTTTAATTGTTTATTAGAGCTCTCACTTTTAGAAATCGCTCTATAGAAATACATTTAGAAATATCGCCTATCTGTACTAATTATGCAGGTACATTCTTGTCTTTGATCACCATAATAATTAACATTCCCTTCTCCCACACAAAAGCCAAAAGATTATATAGGGGTCGTCGTCCTAAAAAAAAATTATTCGGCTTCATTCCTTAGCCTATTGTACACGGGGTGTTTCTTCGTTGACATAACCAATAGCCTACATAGGTTTGAATTTGAATCAGTTGTCAAAATCAGACAGGATCTACCTCACTCCCTTCTTTCAATCAGCTAATGGCATTGAAACTATTATGGATCTAGTACGCAGCGCATTACCTATCTAGTGAGTCGAAGCGCAACCGCATGAGTTTGAATTGTGCGCTATGTTATGGAGGCAGACACACAGGAGCTAGTCCAAGATATACACGGTTAGGCAGGCGGTCGCCTTGTTTGTACTGAGCTCGTGATGTACAACCGCCCATTACAGTGTCTGATGCCACCAACCAGCGCCAGCAGCGTCTATCTAAACCACACCACTCGATAACCATGTTAACACAAATACACTCTCTCTGCGGTCTATGGTCTCCATCAAACAACGTTAAATCTGCTTACTTCAACATCTTCCTTCCAAACAGTTGCTGCGGCAAGTTTACCTCACCAGTCTAGCAAAGCTTGACGTTTTATTGGCTTCCCTTGATTAAATTGATCGATTCCTCAATTGAAATCAACGCCATTGTAATTGATACTCTTGAAATGACAATTGCATCAATCACGCAATTGATAAAGCTGGTGACAAAAATTAAGACGTTTTCGTCTGTTAAGATGGTTTCACGATCACTTGAGACGAAATAAACTGGTTTTGCATGTGTGTGCTTGTAATAGTAAGTCTTCTTCTATGCGAAACGGTCGGCCGCAATCAAACAGCTGACTCTGGTCTGAAGCTGTGATTGGCTACAACTGTTGGACTATGGCCGACCGTTTCGCAAAGAATACGCACACACAAACACACACACACACGCAAAAAGTTTGTTTATCTCGTCTCAAGTGATCGTGAATAGAGTATAGTATAGTCTGTCCACGCAAAGAAGACCCTAAGGCAAGATGAGAAAATGACTCCAGCTCAGTCAATATTGGTTCAAATTTAATTTAAGTCAATTATTGATTTGGTCTCAAATTGTAAGTTTCCTACAATTGAGACCAGATGTACAGATGTAATTGAGGTAATGTACAGTTATGAAGACTACTTGCAGACACAATCAGCTGTTGGAATGCACAAAGAGTAGACGAAAGCGCCTCAATTTTTGGCACCAGCTAAACTTTCATAAGTTGGGAGTGAGGATTCCAATCTCAACAAGGTATCAAATTGTTTACAGATAAACTTGCAGAAAACTTCAATGACAACCAAACTTCCTCAAATATGTCTGAATTGTTGTAATGAATATTGGTTGATGATGAATTATTCATAATGTTATTTAATAATTCATGTCACTCAAAAATCTAAATCAATCTCTGCCATGCTAAAAGTAGAAGTGGATGGAATTAATGCTCGAATTTAAAAGGAGAATAGCTGGAAGAGTGAACTGACCGTTCAATGACAAAATGCTTGGAAACAAACAATGCACTGTGCTGTAGTCCAAGCAAAAAAAGGCATTTTGGCAAGATGGAAAAATTACTCCAGCTTGGTCAATATTGGTTCAACAATTATAAATTCAATCTTAAATTGCAGATCAGAATGGTTCCTACAATTTGAGACCAAATTTATAATTTTTGAACAGAAATTGAACGAGCTGGAGTCATTTACCCATCTTACCAGAATGTCTTCTTTGCTTAGACAGACTATACAAGCATATAAACACATGCACACTAACACCCTCTACAGCTGGCTGCTGGAGCTTGCTGCCTGCTATAATACGGAAGAGACGATAATTTATATTTGTCTGAATGGGCCAGGAATTTGTGAAAATCTGAAACTTTCCAACTGGCAGTGGAGCGGCAGCACCGGAATTCAGCCGACGTCGCCTCATGCTGTCAAGAGAAAAATGGCCGCTGAGAGAGAAAACATGCGATTAGAGAGGGACATGGACTGGAGAAGAAGTCATAACTATAGGACAAAGGATAACATGAAAAATTATGCATTTTCCATGCACAGTAAGTTATAAAAGATAGCTATGAACGATGAGTTTATAGGGAAATCTGTTTCCAATAATTCTTCAAATTACAATTTCACACCAATCTTCTATTGCAATCCATTTCTATATCCAAGTAAGACCACATATACTTTTTTCTGGTTGTCTGAAAATGATCCTCATGCGGTACGTCATCAAGATGATCCGGGTGATTTATAAAGAGTTCGAAGATGAAGATTTCAATCACAAATTTAAAAAAAACATTCAGAAAAATGTCATGAAAAATACGTACTACAGTACCTTTAAAACAACACCACCCTCGAATGCAATACGTATTGAATTCATTCATACAGCCTGGATGTAGTCTTCAATTAATATGGAACCAGCAGAGTAATCTTTATACAGCTTTATTGAAAACTATTGAAAGAATATTAGGCCTATTGAAGTTCATGGAAAATCATCACGTTTATCAATAGATAATGATAATGATTATCTCGTTTTGTAATATTCGATGATTACATGAGAATAATGGTTTCCAATAGATTCCATTCCATCATGATAATAATATTATTTTATGGGGAATTATGAACGGTCGATAAACTGTGTTGATGAATTTGTATAATTTTTGGGGGAAAATAAATGTTGATTTGAAAAAAGTTGAAAAAGAAGCGCTTTACAATCTGTACTTCTACTAATTACTACATCAAATGAGTGGTCAAACTCTGATTTGGGCTACAAAATCTAAAAAAAAATTTCAAAGTAAACCTGCTATCCAGCATCTTCATTCTTATAAGCACACCAAAGAAAAATATGAAATGGTCTTTCAATTTCATAGAAGTAAAAGCGTACAAATCCTGTAAATGGACTTGACATCCCTACCAAGATGTCAGCTATCATCTACAATATAAGCTGATAACGAAGTACAAGCGTTCATTACTGTTCACAGTCATCTCGGCCAAACGCCATAAAGGGCTAGGACAAGATAGATTCGTCTGTTCCGAACACTATCAGCCCTGTAACGCGGCTCACTCACTCACTCTCTCTCTCTCTCTCTTCATGACGTAGTAGCTGAAGCTCAGATTTGACAACTAGTTAACTACTACAGTAATTGCTGTCAACACTAACGACCTTATCTCAGCGACTAAGACCCGGCGAGACAATGCCTTCCTCCGGAAAACACAGTGGAGCTAGGTAGCTGGAAAATCTGAGAGTCGAGTCTGAGATCAACTTTCATTCACTTCCATCTTGCTTGCGAATTATTCTACACGAAAATCCAAAGAACAGATAAGTTGAATGAATAAAAAATATTACTTTAGAGAGAGCTATTGGTTCTCCTTAACCAGTTTGCTGTCGTTAAATTAGTATTTATAGCTTAAAATGACATTTTCCCTCAATTAAATTAAAAGACAAAATATTGTCAAACCAAAGATTTATTACAAATTGAGATACCGGTTTCGGTTGCTACACCATCATCAATCTATGGTAAACTAATAATGGTTTATTAGTTTATTAAACTGATTTATTAAACCTGTAACTCATTTTTTAATAAATCTGTAGTTAGGATTATATTACAGTTCATATTATTATAGATTATATAACTCACAATATTACAGTCACAACTACTAAACATTTTCACTTCCTGTATGACTACTGTATAAAATGTTGTATTGAACAGTTCCTTCTTTGTATCTTGGTTTAGCTCAGTTTTGTGTAATCGGTTCCTTTTATTTGTGTTTAAACAACGTATGAACCACCAGAAACAATTTATGGGATAGGAGATACAATCTGAAGAACAATGAAAATTAATAACATCAATAAATAACAAATATTCTTCAAAGTGTTAAATACATTGTTCAATGCAATTAAATGTGGTAAAGCAAATATCTTCATGGAAGCTTTAAATTCCAGCAAAGCTTTCCGTTTGAAGGTGATAAAAAACAGAATAATTTGTAAATTTGTATGCTAATTTAATGCATTTACAGGAAGAATTCGAAGAAAGCAGAGCTCATCTCGGCCCAAGCGTTAAAATATTTAAATCTGAATAACAATGAAAACAATGTGGAGAGTAAATTTAATACGGTACGGCTTTGCTTCTCAGATCTAAACTGTGCCATCCATCTTGGCATTGTTTTGTTGCATACCTAACCCTAATTATTCAAAACAACAGCGCCGTGTAAATAATTGTTGGGCTTCAACTTAGTCAACTTCAATCTTCTTGCTCATATTCCTGTCTATATATAATTTCTTCGTTAGTTTTGTTGGTTAGAACTGATTTAGTGGAAAAGTTAGGCTTTATAACACTATCAAATAAAACAATAAAAGGGCAAGTTCCAATATTATATAAATCTTATTGTTCATGTAATAAAAATAGGTGTTTCTCGCAAATGAAAATAGAGAACTAGGAAAACAACCTTTGTGAAGAGAAATTATGAATTTATTATTAATTTAATAGTCTTAATATTTGATTCAAGACTTAGGATTGTTTTTATCGAGATTATGTAATATATTATATGATCATGTAATATGTTTTATTACAGGAAACCTCCATCTGTTGTCGAGCTGATGATAGAGAACTAGTCAAACTCTGAATAGGGATCGAGATATTAGCTACAGAATATAAACTTCTCACAACCAATCTCAAGGTGAGTAAAACTCATTCAAATTGGGGAAAATCGATTTTCCCTCTCACTTCCAATATTTCTTGACTTAGAAACTTAGATAATCTTCTATATACAAACACAAAGATCATAATATGATTATAAACTGAGAAAGAAAAACCGGACTGAGTGAGCCAATAATATTTTACACCTGAATTTCAATGAGTGAGTCCAAACAAAGTTGTATATTTTCAGACACTTCTAGGAATTTCCGTTTCAAGAATGTTTGATGGGAAATGTCAATTTTCAGCCAAGCAGAGATGTAAGAAAGCCGTGAAAACAATAAAGTGTTGGAACCTATAGCAATTTCAAACCAATTAGAATCCTATTAGAATTAAATTGATGATTTTGAGTCGAAAATTCACAATTAAATTAATTAAATGGATACTTGACTGGATTGGAATAGGAATAATGTTGTTTAATGAGATACACAGGGCTCAACTATTTTTTATAAAGAGAACCACCAGTTTCATACAAACCTATATTTGTTCTCCGAACAAATTATCAAATGAATAGTTTATTGGAATGGCCGTAGGCTTCCCAGAAACCATTTCAGCGACCGATCCCTCTTTCCTAAAGCAATTCAGGAGTTTCTAGGGCCGAAAAAGTTTGATCCGAAGAGATTGGAAGGACGTTACTTTCAGCAAAGTTGTTTTTGCTGGAACACAGGTAATAGGGCCTTAATAGAATAAGGCTTCCGGCGGAACAGGGCCTATCGGTTGGAATTGGTGGCGCGGTGAGGAAGGGGAGGAAGTGAGTTTGTTGCCTGGGGTCTTCATTCACTTACTCTTCTTTCACTCACTCTCGTTCGAAGACAGGTCAAGCAAGCCAAGTCCAATGGCACAGCAAGCCGGTGTCATTGCCTGTGGCAAGGGTAATAAGAATCAAATTGGAGTCAAGTTAATAAGGGCGATGTTTACAAGGACAGGGCATGGCGGGGTGGAGACTGGTAAGGAGAGACGAGCACCTCTAATGGATTACCTGGTTGTCTGATAGGACGAGAGGTGGCTTTAGAGGGGACAAGAAAATCGACCACCAACTCTACCTTCTTCAAGTGACAATCGATAACTCAGCCAGTCTCATGTACATTATACTCGGGAGTTGATATTTCAAAGTTCTTCTAAGCCTCTTTTTTCTATGCCTATCATACAGAATTAACGATTCACGAAAATATAGGTTCGAGGAACATTTTTAGAACTTCCTCAATTGAAGTTGACAATACAGTGAACACTAAAAATAGGTAGACTAGAAAATACAACCAAATTTTATAGTATTTCAAAGTATTAAATGATAGAAACAAGCAGTTAGAACGTTACCGTAGTAATTAGGGGGACATCTTTTTCAAGTTGTTATATAGGCAAAAATACAGTAATGTGATACTTCATAAACAACTTAAAAATAATATGAGAAATGCTAGATACATTAATTATCATCATTCATTCTTATTATGCAATGAAAAGTAATAAATAACAGAACCCTTTCTCGTATTGCATTCATTTAAACACAATCAATTCCACTCATGAAGGCATTCTCAAGTGTAAATGATCTAAGTGAAGAACATAATTAATACTACAAATAAATTATTATTTAGCAATATCAGTTTGTAAGAATATTCATATGATTTAACTTCTCATGAAAAACTGAATCATAAGCATTTTATTTCCATAAATACAGTAGAACTTCGATAATCCGTAGTAATAGCTTAGTCCCTTGAAATAATATTACATAATTTATAGCTTCGATTATCCGTAATCTTCCCTAATTCGTAGTAAAGCTCTGGTCCCAGAAGCTACGAATTATAGAAGTTCTACTGTATATGAATTTATTAATAGTATCAAATATTGTTCATTCACACTTGGAAATTCCTTTCATTAGTGCGAAATTAGTTGTGTTCAAATGAAATCATAATAAGGGTAATGTGATTTATTATTTTTCATTACATACATAAGTAGCCGAAATCATTCTTTTAATCATTCATTTATCTTTTTTTTCTCATTCGAGATCATTTTTATTATTTCATCATTTAGTGAACTTATTTCCAAGAAAATGGACAAATGAGTGATTCACAAAACTCTCCTAATGAACTAGGATAATAACGCCAATCAGCGTGTGAATTGGAGTACAAATATTTCCAAATAATATACTCCAATAATCAATTAAATAGTATAATGGGTCCAATTGAACGCTGAATCGCCGCAATTGTATTTAGAGAACAAATCGGTTATGGATGAGAGCTCGATGCGATCACTCAAACACGGCTATTCAGAATTCAGCGCTGGCTGTCACGGCTCACTACGTTCTGCGATCTGTTCAAAGCCGAAATTAACTGCTCCAATGTGACGGCTGGAAAGTGGTCCATTAATGGCAGGAAGAAGATGGCAGGTTGATTGCAGTTTCCTGGCAATTGAATAGTGATGGGGAGAGGGGGGTTTCTGGCTGCGATCAACATTGTTATCAAAGACAATCGGCCTCTATTGAAATTAAATGGCTCGTGTAATTAGCACACAAAACTGGATCAGAGCGAAGTAAACAAATCAGAAAGCGTATTTTAAAGCGCTCGTGTACCTAGCATAATAAATTCCGTCAAAACAAAATGTTAATGAATGAAGTAAACATATTGTTGTATTGTAATCTGGTCATCCCGCGCGATTCTCATATATTTTTGGCGGGAACCGAATTTCGTTCCGACAATTTTGACGAGTTCAAACAGTTGTGTCGGTTGGTTTTTTGCGACAGCGGTACGATATCAACGCCGATACGAAATTTCATCAAACGATCGCTTCCAAAAAAAGACTTGTCACAGGCGCATCTGTTGTGGAGCTCGTGTATGGCCGGGCAAAAAATGTAAATAGTCGGCGTTTGCGGCTGTGTAGAATGAATTTTTACCGGAAAAAGTACTTTGCCGCGCGCACAATGTCCCCCAAACAGAACAGTTTCATACTGCAAAACTCGACGTCGATCTGACCCGGCCGCAGTTTCTGTTTCAACAGCTGCCCGAAAATACGAACCAAATTCAATTAACCCTGCAGCGGTAAAGAAATACACCAATACGCGACCTCGGTCCACTCAGTGCACCTATTCCACTCGGCTCTGCTTCGAAATTAATTTGCCAGTTATTATTTCCCGTTCGACTTGATGTTGGCTCGCTTGCCCGATGCATTTCACGCATCCAATGGAACTGAAATCGAGTCCAATTATCCAGCAATTTCACAGGCCAATACATTATAGTTGGAAAACTATTCAATTTTAGATGAAATTTATAGTTAAATGAGCGATTGTATCTTTTGGTAACATGATGGACATGTCTGGATTCTCAAATCGAATTGTTGTATTTGAATTGTTAAACATTTAATGACAAAAGTAAAATTTCAAAAATTCAATCACATTGTTCTCTATAAACTGTTTATAATGACTTAGTGACATTTTAGAGCATTTAAAAAACATTCAAGAAAGTCTTGAGTTTTGCAATAAAATTAAATATTTATGAGTTGGAAATAGCACGTGGTTGAGAGTAGCCGTACATATTCTATAAGAAATGTCAGCCATAGCTTTCAGAAACACTGTAGAATTAAATTGAATTTAATAACATCTTACGAATGAGAGATGCTGTTAGTCTAAATATTGTTAATCTGAACCCCAAGTTGTTCCAAATCAACTTATTCTCCATAATAAATCATCTTGAAATGAAAATTAGTTTCAGTCAGAATAGTTTAAATAGTTGTAATTATCCAGCAGTTGGTGTACTGTAATATCCAATAATTCTTCCATAGTTGAAAGAGTACTACAGGAATGAATATTAAATTTCATTAGATTACAACTTGATTTTACCTCTAATTACCAAGAAATTTATAAATCGATCAATCGTAAACCATATAATAATGATAGTTTAAAAAAGTAATCTATCAAAAGTGAAGGAATGAAAAACACAGGGAAAACTGAAAACTTGAGAGAAGCAAACCGTGAGGCAGATCAGTTGAATGCTGACCTCACATCTTGCTTGCGAGGATGACAGCTGACAGTCTCCCAGGGCGGCCTTAAATTATGCACACTGGCGAAGCGAATTCACTGCGTTCTTGGCCAAGAAAAAATGACCTATTTATTTCGGAGGCCAAAAGTCAGACCGAACAGGGATATACAATCCTCAGCACGTTTGCAAGGCAATCCCAACAACTCAACAGACAGATTCCCCAACACTGCGAAAATTTATCAACTTATTCGACAGGTTCAGTATTAAAGCTTATCGAATCTTCAATGCTGAATCCAACTGTATCTCGACTGAGCTGAGATGGAGATCCTCTTGTTCAGGGGATGTTGTCTGAAATCGTGGCTTTGTCTTGATATATCTTTTAGACTATTTCTACCTTCTGAATAGCCTGCTATGAACCATTCTTCAAAGTCTAATAATACTACAGTTCGAATTCTATATCCTAATAGATTATGTTCATCAATTCTATCTATTTTGCGAAGGATGATGCTTTCTTTGCAAGAGTTTATTTTATCCTTGAATGAAGCGATAAGGTAGTTATTAAAATAATTTGAAATTCCATCCTCAAAGTAGGTTATCATTACTACAAGTCACGAGCACATGTCACATGTCAGACACAAGATCAACAGAAACACGTGATTCTATGGAGCAACGCAAATGAAAAATCAGCTGACAAGTATGCGTTTTTCACTATATACAATCCAAACGTATAGTCTGTCCAAGCAAAGAAGACCCTCTGGCAAGATAAGAAAATGAATCCAGCTCGATCAATATTGGTTGAAAAATTATTGATTTGGTCTCAATCGAAGGAAACATTGTGATCTACAGTTTTCTATATTTTTTGAAACAATATTGACTGAAGCAGGGGCCACACCAACGTCTGCTAGAGGTAGCGAGCTCGCTACCGCGGTGGTAGTTCAGGCCACACCAAAAAACGTCTGCTAGCGGTAGTTTGGTTTTGTTTTTGTTTTGATGAGTTATATTCATTACTAATATACATTGTAATACATTACAATACATTGTAATATTCATTACTACGAAGGAATTATTCATTCGAAGTCTATCATTATAGTTGTATGGCATAAATCAGTCATTAAATAATTTAAAAACTCGAAAGATTTGAAAAATTTGAAATTTAATATGGTATTCAGTCATTGAATATAATATCATTAAAGTATGTGCTTGAAGTAATTTATCAATAATAATTCATGTGATATATGTCACTCAAGATAAAAGTACATCCTAAAAATAATAGGATAAATCAGTATGTAGATTCATGCAATATTAGGATGATATTATGTCCATAAGTAGAAGACGTGAAAATGGGAAGAATATGGCCTACTACAAGAGTTCATGATTATAAGAGTTATTATATTTTTTCAATCTATATAATTATATGAACTACGACATGTCAATATTTTTAATTGCAAATACCTGTTGATGAATAGAATATAGTATAGAACTTCTTGTATTACTTTGCAATACAGACCGAACAAACGGAAATATATCATTGGGTATCTGGACACGCAAGATGAATAAATTTAGTGAACAGTATCATTTTTATTACAAAAATGATGACCTGCAATGTTGATAATGATAATTCACAATGAGTCAGGTGTAACCCCGCATTCTTTATAAGCGTGAAATACGAAACAGAATAGTATACACCTACAAAAGAATAGTATGACTACAAAAGAAGAAGCATGTTATACTAAATTTTACTGTAGTAATTTTAAGTGAAAAATATACTGAAGAACGTGGTAGTACTTTTCTGCGCATGCGCTACCGATGGCGAAGTTTTAAAACTCGCCTTCCATGTTATTTAATTGTGCAGGCCAGACCGAGCTCGCTACCTCGGCGGTAGTACCACCAGCAGACGTTTCAAAAGTTCGCCTGGCTCAGCGAAGTAAAACTACCTCCGAGGTACTACCTCCGCGGTAGCGAGCTCGGTGTGGCCTGCTCAATTGAATAACATGGAAAGCGAGTTTTTTTAGCTCGCTACCGCCGCGGTAGCGAGCTTGGTGTGGCCTGCCCTTGAGCTGGAGTCATTTTCTGATCTTGCCAGAGGGTCTTCTTTGCTTGGACAGACTGAATCTCCTGAAACGTATTATAAGGAACAGACGAAACCACCTAGAATTTTGGTGCAAACTCCACCAAATAATAGAATGTCTAAATAAAATAATATTGAATCCAGGTGCCATCAATTCAGCCTTCAGTTTCTTTAAACGAGAAGAACAAAAAATCAGAATGAAGAGCAAAATTAAACAAAAAGATATTCAATTCTAGTCTAAAAATAATATTCTCCTTCGACATTGCTTTAATCACATTTGAATGAGGTCGACATGTTTGAAAATAATCCGCACCCCATACTTCAACTTGTAACCGCAATTTCTCAGTGCAAATACTCGAAACGATTCGTCTGCAAGACACTTGATCGCATTAAAACTTGTCCGATAGAAACAAATGGCAAGTTGAACAATGAATCCGTCAGCAAGTGATGAGGAGTCACACCAACGCCGCCGCCTTCTATTTATTCATGCGACAATTTCGCGAATTACAAAGTTGAATCGAAATAGCAGACGTTATCTGAGAGCAGCGAGCTTAATAGTCGACTGAAATTATATTTGAGCAGTGACATGGCCCGCCCGCTCCAGATGGAGATGTGAAGTTTGTTGTTGATTTGCAAGAAGAACATGGCGACCGCGGCAAACTTCTTGCACGAATATCTAATTACGTCACAAGTTGGGTGTACTCTCCCCACATACGAGGTGGGCCACAAATCAACCGCAATACACTCCTACTCCTGTCGACCTCACTAAAACAATAATGTTAATCCAAATCACACTACTATTTGAATCAAAAGACCACGGCTAACAATTCAATATAATATTATAGTCTGTCCAAGCAAAGAAGACCCTCTGGCAAGATGGGAAAATGACTCCAGCTTGGTCAATATTTGTTCAAGAATTATAAATGTGGTCTCAACAGTAGATCAAATCGTTTCCTACAATTTGAGATAGAATTGTTTCCTATAATTTGAGATCAAATTGATAATTTTTGAATCAATATTGACTGAGTCATTCTCCCATCTTGCCAGAGGGTCTTCTTTGCTTGGACAGACTATACTAGTGAACACAAAAATTTTCAGCCATCTGGAAGTAAAGAAGAGTGGAAAAAATATTAAGGATTCACCTTTATTGTTAAGAGGATTCACTTTTCTATCGGCAATGAAAATTAGTTTTCAAGTTTTAAATTGACAATTTACGTTGCAAGACAAAACCTTGATTTGCACTTATTACTTAAATTGGTTGAGGAACAGCTTTTGGGCATTAGGCCTGTTGTACTCACGTTTGTATTATTATTAGATTGAATAAATGATTATGATTAACGAAGAGCGTTCTATTAAAATACAATTTATCAAATCATGCGCGAGCAACTCAATAGGAAACAATAAATTATTTTAGAATCAAAATTAAAAACTCATCTTTTCCTTATTATTTCAAACTACAGTAATATCATTATCAGGTCTTACAGCCTTTCATCTTTTATTAGAGATTTTCTCCTTCTAAAAAAGTTACTGCATTCATTTTATTAAGATGTTTTCCATTGTATCACAATTTTCAAGAATCTATTGTTATTTAAATCTTTAAAAAAATTATTTATTTGAATAAATAAATCATTATTGGTTTTTAGACAGGAAACCCATCGGAATGGAGGAGATTGTCCACTAATTGAATTCTTTGAATTGAACCAAAAAATTTCATTTTTAATACATAGCGGTTTCAAAATAAATGAAGCGGTTTCAACACTTCATATTATTCTGGAATTTTAAACAGTTTGAGTTGCTCTCTAATTTGTTATAAATAATTTATTAGAATAACTCTAACTTGATGAATAATATGAATAATTTATTAGAATAACTGTAACTTGATGAATAATATGAGTTGAAACCACTCTATTGATTTTGAAAGACGCGGGATTAAAAAGAAGATGTTCTGGGTGCAATTCAAGGAGTTCAACTGTACTTCTAGAAATACGTAACTTGCAAGATTGTCAATCTATACTCACCGAATTCACCAAGACCATACATTTCCTGAATATTTCGACAACAATATGACCTTAATTGAATAAATAGTTACCTGTAACAAAATAAAGAAAAATAGTAAATAATATGAAACTGTTGATTAGGCTAGCAGAAATTATTTTTCGGATGATAGCCTAATAGTAGTTTATGCAACGGTTGTATAATGGGAGCCTTTATAGCATGAGGTGAGCGAAGCGAGTGCTCTAAATATCTCACGAATGCTATAAAGGCCTAATACAACCGTTGCATACACTATTTTTTCTACAACCACCAGTGTAGTTATCAGTATCAGACCAGTATCAAGCTATAGACCACCAGTATCAAGCTATCTGTAAGTGTATGCTATTATAAAAATCAACATACCGTCGTTTATTCAACTTCTTTTGTCTTCATCCTACTTGAACTGTTATGAAAATCAACTTATTACTAGTTAAATATGTTTAAAAAAATATCAGTCAGAACCACAAAACGCATTCGACAAGCAACAAAACCGTGAGTGTTGTTGTAAAAGTGAAAGTTATTAACATATTCACTAACAAAGTTATAAGTATATTAAACTATTTAAACTTTGGACTATTCAAATTAGTTAAATATTCAAATACGTGAATTGAAATATTGACGAAAAAATACTGGTAGGCTACTCAATCACAGTTGCAGTTTTGATTTTGAGGTTAGTTGAACACTGTTTACTTTTTATCACCTGATTTCAAAATGAAACAAGGAATGTATCATAAAGTGGAATTTGGACTATCAAAAAGTTCCTCCTGTATTGAAAAACGTACATTACAACACGGTTCTGAGATTCCGTTTTGAAATGGTAGTCATTTTGATTTCAATAGTAAAACTGAAATAGGAATTTTTCAATACGCCCATAGATAAATTACTTTTATAGTAGATAATTTTATTGTAACTCAATTTCACTCTTGATTCATACTCAGATGTATGGTGTATTTAATTTGCCTTTTGTAATACTCATGATCAATTAGGAAGATTTATAAATAAAAATAGGAAAAAATGAAGAAATCAATCGAACCATAATCTCAAATTATTAGTTTTATCAATATTGTTAATATTAATTTCAGATGAAACATTAAGTTTGAACTAGCAAAAGGAAGATAGTCATATGGACAAAGTTACTTAATAAGTTAACTTGAGGTCGTTGAAGAAGGGTAGATTGGGGATGAAATTCAATAGTGTTATCCTTATCTATAACTTCAGCAATTGCTTTCATGGACGTTTGATAGCACTTGGGAAAACAACTAACATTATAAGTACTAATTTAACCTACATTGAAGCAATTGAATAAAGTGATTACATAGCTCTTACCCTAACCTCTTACTCCAATGGCGATGGTCATTGGTTTCGTAAAGCATAACTTTGTTCAACTATCATCAAGATTTTTATCACATTGAATATCCCCAATAGATTGATAAAATATTGAGTCAACTAATAACAGGAGTAACTTATAATTACAACGATTGAATCCGCCTCGAGTTTCTCAAAGCAATATTAAAATCATTAATTGTATTCACAATCTACTAAATTAAATGCATAACTAAATGAATTGATGACTAACTGAATAACTGCAATGAATAACTTGGTGTGGCAGTGATACATAAAGCATCGATCTAATCATCTGACAGTGGTCAATAGATAATTTATTTATTCATTCATCAAGTTACAACATATACTTAATGGAAGGTTCAACAGGAAGCATTACTCCCAAAACTGTCCCTTTACCAATTTTTCATGAGTCCAAATATTTAGGTTATGCCACTTTGGATAGTATAGGTTATTATAGACAATGAAGGTAATATAAAATAGCCTATCAATAGGTTCGATCCCAATTGACGACACAGATTTTGACCAGAAACTTTACTTCCCGTCTTTCAGAGAAGACGCTTTGCCGTCGTTCCGACTGCCCAAAAGTAGTCATCATCACTCATAACCCCTCTCATTACCCACACACAAGATTACAACTCACGTGAGCTTCATCCTCAGAAAAAATTAGCTCTTATTCATTAAATTTATCAACTCCAAATGTATTCAAACAAGTTTCAATATTCCAGCACAGGCATCCATATTCTATATCTTTGGGGATTAAAATGACTCTTACAATGGATTTGGCTTCCATAATTATTATCCTTCATTGAATAATTTCTTTACTTGAATTATTAGGTTTTACTCGATCAGAGATATTGAATGAATCCAAATGTTTAAGAAAACATCAATTTGGACTACTTATTCCAATTTGAATTTGGGAGTGGAATGGCAAAGGCTAAGCCTGTTTTCCACTCACAAATAATTTATTGTATCACTCCTCAATGAATGGATAAATAAATCTTGATAATTAAGGACATACAACCATATCTTGAGGCATTATAATGGCTTCCACAATGGTTTTGGCTTTTACAATGTAGGAAAAATGTACAGAATACAAGATAATTATGGACAGTAACAGTGCAAGCCACGATAATGGAGCAGCAGCCATCCGCCTCATATCTGGCCCATAAAATGCAACCGAGCCAAGCCAGTTTACACGGAAGCTGTGAAGTTGCGCCAGTGGCCATTTGTATTTTATGCTCTCAACCTCATATTTAAAATATTGTTTACCAACTGGGAGAGGATCCCACGCATATATAAATAATACATGTGTGCTGCAAGGTTTTAGTGCGGCATTAAACCCAAAGCAAACGAAATGACACTTAGCAGAGAATGCAGAACAGGGTTTATATTTAAGACACGTATTTCTCTGACAAATCTAGGGTAAACAGTGGTTGAGCACACGAGTATAATCTGTCCAAGCAAAGAAGACATTCTGGCAAGATAGGAAAATGACTCCAGATCGGTCAATATTGGTTCACAATTAATAAATATGGTTTTAAATTGTAGATCAAAATGTTTCCTACAATTTAAGACCAAATTTATAAATTTTGAACCAATATTGACCGAGCTGGAGACATATTCTCATCTTGCCAGAATGTCTTCTTTGCTAGGACAGACTACATTCCTAATGGATCACTTCAACCAGATAATTTATCGCTACAATCACGTAGTACGGTTCTATTTTGTGCTGAGATCTTTGGCCTTATTACGATTCGTTTTTACATCCGTTTTACAAAATATATTAGGGCTGCGGTTTTCCAACAAAAATAAAAAAATAATAACTAATATCTCGATTTTCAACAAATCTGTAGTTTGACATATCTAGTCATTTTATTCAATATGGATGACTACTACCACAATATCACCTTCCCTACTAATCAACAAATAAAAAATAAATCAATGTTGTGGATCTGACAACATTTGTTTTCTCTTACCTAAATTATGGATAAGTTCCACAACATCTCTGATCATAGTGTAAATTTTAAAAAATAAATCTTCAAATTTATGGTACAGATAATAAGTAGGATGAGATTTTGCACAAACTATAGAAATTAATCTTCAAATTGACTTGTATGAGAGACATTTTAATAACTACAATACAGGTATGATAACATTTTCCAAATACAATAAAAATGAACCAAAAACATTAAAATTGATCGTCAGACAAAATTGTTTGTTTGTTTATGAGGGTGAAGCCCACATAAGCTCATAGGCTTGTTGTGCGTGGGTAATGGAATGGATGATAGATGACGACTACTTTTTAGGTAGTCGGGACCGACGGCTTATCGTCTCCTCCGAAAGACGGGGTGGTCGTATCTATGTGATTGTGCTGTGGTCAAAAATTGTTCTCCGCTTGGGATTCGAACCAGGGTCCACCTGGTTATCAGACCGGCGCTTTATCACTCCTCCAACGAGCCACCCAAATGAAATTGGTAACTTTAGTAAATAATATCCATACCAAATTTAGGTGAAGGGTTTTTTCGACTTTTTTCAAGTTTAAGCAACTCTTTTTACTATATGACAAACTATATACTTTTAAAATAAGACTTTAAAGTACTGTTTTAGAATGAATTTTTTAGCATTGAACAGTTTAATTAGAGTGGGAACCATTTACAAGAAGATAACAATATTTCTAACAATGAAAATGGGTTTTGAGAATAGTCTATTTCTACCATCAAAAGTTCTTAATAAAAGACAAGTAATTTCAAATTTAAACACATCTATACTACAAGAAAACAAATTATATTGTTATTCTATACTATTGTTGGCATTGTTAGACAGATTTCGATAATTTGAAAAATTATATTGAAAAAAATTTATAAATAACTTTTATACTCTCCTTTCATTGATTCAACATCACATCATTCATGAAATCTTGAAAGCATCAGAACAAAAATATCCATTTACAAAAATATACTCAATGCCAAAATCGGTCTGACTAAATACTAAAACAGATAACGTCTTGTTATTTGATCCACAAGAAATTAAAAATAGAAATAATCCTAACTCAAGTAACAATGTTCAAAATATTGTATTTCCCAAAAGACTGCCAAATCTTGCATGAAAGAATATAATTATTTTCTGTATTTTTCATTAATTAATTTATATTATTTTATACATATGATGTATATTATTTATATATAATACAAAAATGTATATTATTTATATATTGCAACTAAAAGAGTTTCTTTCTCAGGCAGTTTTTCTTTGCATCATATTCATCATTTTTTCATGTTTGTCATTGGGTGTCATTACAATAGCTGAAGCTGTAATGCATAGAGCAGTCTCAGTTGAATATTATGAACTTCATGGACGGTTGGCACTGTTTATATTGCCACTTTGTGCGGCGGTCAAAAGGTCGGGAGTAGAAATTATACACGCTATTGATCGTGAGCGCCTGCAAACAGTTCGGGAAATCGCCGCCAGAACGCAGCACTTGTCGAGCCCAACTTTTACCAAAAGTGCAGCGGCCAAACGCAGAACTACAGTACTCCAAATACTAAACAGAGTCCTGTTTCACTTCAGAAATAAACTCACGTATCAAAATTTTCTATCTTTCTTGAAAAAGTTCATTTGCAAGATAGTGCCTGTTTTATCTTTCCCTATTAGCTATTGTTATCATTATTATGATTCTGTGTTTGTCTCTCTGGATAAATGAATGAGTAAAATCAACACATTAATTGAACTCAGAACAAGAAATTTCTCAAAAGAAGAAATCCAGTAAGTTAAGGAAATATTTATATCAACATCTTGGTTGATAAATAAAATGAAAAAATCAAATAACTTTTTTTTAGAAACTTTATAAATATTATTTTACAAAGATGTTTTGGGACTAAGCCCATTCTCAATGTACTTAGAATAATATTGAAATAAGAATGGGCTTAATACATTGAGAATTGGCTTAGTCCCGAAACATGTCTGTAAAATAATACTTCTAAAGTTTCTTTTTTTAAAAAAAAGGTATTTGATTTTTTCATTTTATTTATCAATTATTTTAAATAGCCCTAAGTTTTATAGTTTAATTTTCAATATCGTGGTATATGTTCGTTTAATTTTTTTGGTTTAATAAAATGTAACACTTACTGTGATAAAATAGCTAAGTGTTCAAATGATTTTCTATTTAGTGCTCTGTTTGTATTGAAATTTTGATATTCAACAGAAATTGTTACCAAGTAAAAAAAAATTTTTGGAACTTCTCCATAAACATACCAGTCATAATGTAAATTACATTATAAAAACATGTAGGCCTATTTATATATTTTTTATGATAATTAAATGATGAAACTCGAGTAAGTTTTTTATCTCAAACATTTCATTAATAACAGTAATTAATTAACAAACTAATGCATACTTATGAGTTTACTGACTAACACTAAAGAGATAGACCCAAAAGTGATAACAATATGATTTCATCAATGAAAGTAAATCGACATTTTAATGGAATAACTCCTAGAATTATCTCATGATATTGGAACTGTGATAATAGTAAAAAATAAGTTACAATATAATAATTCAAATTAAGACATTCCTCAAATTGTTTCAAAAGCCAAATTGGCTATCACTTATGATCAGTTAGTCATGTAGTCATGTAATTTCAAGTAAGACAATTGTCAACAAAGTGCTTGTACTTGGTGAACTTATACCTGGTGGACATGTACTTTCGGTATTTGTTCCTAATGCACTTGTACTTTGTGTACTCAATGAAGCTTATTGAGCTCAAGTACTCAGTAGGCTAAGAAAAGGAAAATTCTTACTTTAGAATAAATGATGATTGAAAAAGAGCGCTGGTTTCAATACATCAAATTAGGAGGTTTATTTCAACAACAAAAAAAAACTGAAAATAAATACATCAACGCGTTCATCTGGCATGCATGTATCCTCCTCTACGGCGCTGGCACGCATCAACTCTGTCCACGTAATCAACTATTATAGTCTGGATGAGTGAAGAAGACATTCTGGCAATATAGTAGAATGACTCCAGCTTGGATAATATTGGTTCAATTATGAATTTGGTTTCAATTAAAAGAGCAGAATGTTTTCTAAAATTTGAGACCATGTTCGTAATTTTCAAACTAATATTCACCGAGCTGGAGTCATTTTCCCATCTTGCCAGATTTTATCCTTTGCTTGACCAGACTAATTGTGAATTACATAGACATAATAATTGTTGCGTGCCAGCGCAGTAATAGAGGACACATGATGCATGAAATCAATTTTCAAACATTAAATCGGATAGTAAGATGATCATTTTGATGTATTTCCATATTATTTGCATTTTTTTCAATAATATTCCAATTTTTCGTTCAAATAACCCTCTTAATTTGATGTATTAAAACCGGCGCTCTTTTTTAATCACCCTATACATTACTGTATGTCAGTAACTGATCAGAAGAGAGAGTGCAGATACAGGTTTTAATTAGTCATAGGTTTTTCATTATTCAGAAGGTTTCTAAGTTAAGAAATTATAGCAGACAAAATAGGCGTTTATCGAATGTTTGTTACCAATGCTCAGCTCAGTCAGAATATTCTGAAAGCGATCTGTAAAAGCGAAACAGTTTAGCTGAGGTCGCTCAGCTGAATATACACTCGCAGACCACTCATCAACTATCCTGATAGAGCTGAGCATTGACAACATTCATCCCCCAACCGCCAATCTTGTTGGAGTCTGCTACACTATTATCAATAGACTAATATTTATCGAGTGACCAATTGACAACAATTTGATAACATTATTATTCAAATTACTGATAAATACACAATCATTCATTATTCTCCCTAAATATTTGTTTTTGTCAAAAGAAAACTTTCAACTCTGGATACCATTTTAGTTTCGACAAACCAAAACACTAACATGCCACTCTGTTTCGTATTCTGTTTCTGGTATTTTCATCTAGTGATGGATCCCCACACAGGATTACCTTTGGGGTTTCCTCTTAGACAAAAGACATTCATTCTTTCATGAAAATATTTTTTTTTCAATTGATATAATTTTGAAAAGTGTTTTTTTGTCGAATAAATTATTATTATTATTATTATTGTTTTCTCAACAATTAGATTAGTCAAATGATTGGATAGATCTGCGCGTAAAATGATCTTTATCAGTAGGGACGTAACAATAATCATACCTTATATGAGAAGTCGATCAGAAAAGGGCTGCAGTTGTTGCCAGGTTGGAATCGATTGTCACGCGCTTACTTTCAATCTATCATAAGTCCCGTACAGAACAGCCACGTGCTGTCTTCTCACCTGCAAAAAATAAATTTGAATTAAAGATCAAATCAAAGGAACAACAATAAATGATAACTCGATATATATTAATTTGTATACTTAATAAACAAGCCTATGAATGAGCTGTGGGACAATAATAAAGAGTTTACTTTGAATCAATAAAAATTTGAAAATTGAAATAAATAGAGTAATATACATATTGACAGAACCAAAATTTAAGTTATTACATAAATAATAAATTTTTCAAAACCTCATACGTTTATTACATCAAATTTTCGAGGAGTAACAGGAATAGGTTTCAATCAATTGAATTTAAATAAATTTTGAGAATTGAAATCAAATAGGAATAGAGTAATATGAACATTGATCATACCTCAAGTTGAGTTATTGAAGACTTGCTTCCTGTTTGGAATAGGGAACGTATCGACAGTCAAGTTTAGTACTATTTTCATACGAATGACATTTTTTGCAGTTTAGAAGTAGAAAATAATAGAACATTAAATGTACTGATGAAGCAAGATCTTGAAGGATTCAAAAAGTAAATATAAGAGGATGGACCCAACTTGAATAAGATACTGTATCATATTATTATTACCATAACTTAATTAATATAATATTAACATTGAAAAATTGAATTATCAAACATGTAAATAACTGAAATTTGGGAACTAGGTAAGTTATACGAAATGATTGATAAAAATGAATGAATTTTTTCAATACTTCGACCAATTCAACAAAAAATAGGTCAGAAAATATACTTGAAAACAATCTTTCTTATGCCATTGAATTTAAAATGAGTTCAATTGAACAATAGATTTAAACACAAGCAGCATTTTTCATCTATTGATAATAGAACATTAACATTTTTGCTGACCTAGGACAACACCTCATTGGAAAATCACAAGAGCTTGGCCCACAAACTCAACAGTTTTATCATTTGGTTTGAATCTTTATTAAACCTTCATGATAAACCGTGTTCATTATCAAATGACAAGAATTCTAACAAGCTTTTGCATTAGATATTAGAGCATTATCATAATTCTTGGATTTGCATCTCAACATTATTCTGGAATTGAATTTCAATTCAATCAAGTTAATGGTTGAAAAATTACCAATGTGTAGTTATTTCCCTACCATTATAGCTAGACTCATCAACTACTCATGCACAATTCTACGACTCATGTGGGCATCATATTCAAACTTCAATGTGGAAAAACTATATGAGTTACATCTAAAATAACGAGCATTGCCAAATTAACAGAAATAAATACAATCAGTTCTTATTTGAAACAATATTTTTGGCTTATCTGGATTGAGAAATCGATTAAAAATATATTGATTTTAAGAGGGAATGACTTAACAGTGGAAATTCGAATAATTCAATGATTGCTATGAAATTTAGAGTTTATCCTAACTTTTTTCAACAAAGTGAGAAGAGTGCAAACTCTTGAATTTATTTTGCCGAAATTCACATGTATGCTAATGTGATTAGTGTTAAAGTAATGAGGAGAAAAAATTAATAAAAATATATTTAAGCCTATTCAAGAAAGAATAGGATTAAGACTGATTACAGTAGGTGTATTTGTAAGTTTTAACCAACTTTACAAATCTACCTAACAATAATAGATAGGCCTATTTGCAACTTTTTTGGATCTAAATAATTGAATTTCAGAACTGCTTTTGAGGAATTGAATTATAGGCTTAGCTTATTCAATAATTATTAAGGCATCTGCAATTGAATTTAGACTGGAATTCATCATTATTCTAGAAGATTTCATTTTTCTAAGTAAGTTACACTGTTACAGTATGTTACAGGATGATCCGGCCGGATGCAGCGACTATGACGCGGTCTATCTGGCAACCCAGTCAACGACCCAGACATCAAGTATCAAGTAAGTAAGTAAGTATGTTGGATTAACATTCCACAAGATACCAGAATAGTCTAGGCCTATAATATCGATATAACTGGAGTAGACCTGAAATAATTCATTAATAATAGTTAATAGGCTAATAAATTTGTTATTCCATGAGTGTGGACCCCTGTATTGTAATTTAAGTTACATACATAACAATACTTGCCTACATAACTTAGCCTATTATTCATTAGATTATCTAACGATTTTAAATTTATTAAAATAGCCTTAACAGAAAAAATTGTGAAGGTTACTTACACCCAGACCATGATAATTCATTAACAAAGTTAGATTTCAAAGCCTAGACTTGACTAAATTGAGTTATTGACAATAGAATATAGCCTAACTTAGAAGAACAGTAAGCCTATTCTGGATGAACTAAGAAGTTTAAAAAGCATTATTCCATCCATCCAATATCGGGATCGATGACCAGGCTTCCCCGGATAGATCGGGTCAAAAATATTCGAGCCTACCATCACAGAAGTTGAGATGTTGTCCATTAACCTGGTTATAAAAAGTCAAAGTCCATTAGCCCATAACAAGTAGGACTAACTTAAGTTATTGCAAATATAATAAAACATAAGTTATAATTTGTTATAAGAATGCATAATTTTATGTCAGTTTATATTGATTAGAAAGTAGATGATCCAGAATAATGAATAATACTTCAGCTTTGGAGGCTTTAGAACAAAACATCAATATAACCTAAAATGCAACGAACCCTAACCTAACTAATCACTTCACATCTCAGCAGGGGACATTTCTCAACTTGGAGACTGATAATTAAATTCAACATTGCTATAAATCGATACAACGTTTATCTATCAATCACAAATAATTTAATCAATGTAAGCAAAGGAGTTCAGCAAACTATTTATCGAAACTTACTCCTCCGCATTATCACAAATAATAATGATTATTATATCATTCATGAACGAGCAACTTTTGTTTCAAACTGTTATTTCTACAAAATAAGAGAGCAATAAAATTCTTATTATGTCATTGTAGTTTTTAAAATCAACATGATAATTTGTAGCCTTCAATCGATTCATTCAAACTTCTCCAAATAATAGAGAATTTAGTAGTCAACCAAGCCCTTTTTGATGAATGACTTGAAAGTTCATTGACATGTTACTCACCCGTAAAAGAACAAATTACTTGATGGAATTCTTCTCATGATTGTAACTTATTAGCAAATTGAGTTGAAAGTCAATATCGAATTAAGGGGAATTAAAAACACAGAGCACTAAAATGTAAACAAAATGGATAACCGTACCGAACCGAAGCTCACACACACACATGCAACGATGCAAGGCAGCCATCAAAAGCTGATGTCAGATCGCACCAGCTTATGCGATCTAGCGGTTGCTGCTGGAACTATGTTTGTAGCGAAACTCATTCAAATTCAAAAAAGCCTTCGATGATCGTTTTGATGTCGTTTTAGCTTTTTTGTAATTGTAACTTCATAGATACTGTATTCGATCTTACTGTATTCCTTCCTAGCACCTACAAATTGTTTTATTAAATAATTGTTTTCAGGAATTATTTTTTTGGCTCTTTAAAACCGATAATTAGACTTAAAAATAAACTACTCATGATGAGTATCAAGGTGGTTTTAAGCTTGACTAATTAGGAATTTCAATGAAAATATATTTTTGAATAATAATTATTTCTTCTTTCTTTATTACTTGAGACTGTTGGTATAGGCTTCACAAAAAATATTGAGATTCAAACTCTTGTAGAATATTTTGAAAATATTAATTGATATTTTTACTCGGGTATATTTATGAAAACACAGCAGCTTGTCATGGATCAATTATCAATAAACCACTTTCTAATAACTTATTTTTCATGATGAAATTAATAGTCTACTAATAGACACTTTGGATAATGGATAGGCCTAATTGCCAATTGGAGAGATTTGCTTCAAAAAGTTTTATTGTAGGCTACAGGAATACTTAATCATAGAATTCTCTTTGTTCTTTGCATTCATTGAACCATCGCGTACGAACAATTATTATAATTTTCAAGTAACAGGTACTTTATTCTGGGGTTGATCTTGATATGAATATGAATGCATTCCAATGTTTTTACAGTAGGAAAACTGTTCAAATTACCTTACCAAAAGACCTGGAGGCCTTTTGTGCTGCTCGAGCACATTGTCAACACCAATGTAATTAGAATAGAATTCTATTCTAATTACCTTGGTCAACACCATTTGAGTACCGTAGCCTTTAGTTGAATAACTTACTTTGTTTAGGTGAATTCATTTTCAAATTCACGAAAATAAGTTGAAAATATTGGTCTAATAATACGCCAAGTTGTTAGGTCATGACATAGTAGAATTAAAGTAAAATAAATCAGTTATGAATTATTTGTGTGAGATATTTAAAAAACGTCGTAAAAAATACTTTTAATGAGGCGAGTTGTATTCTCATGCCAATGGTTAATTTGATGATTGACTGTTTTGTTGAACAAGGTCTACAGAAATATACAATACCCACATAATACAGAATAGTAGGCTTGTAGGCCTACAAGTTTTTTGTTTTCAATGTCCTAAAACATATTTTTCCAAGTAAATCATCTGTTAAATAATTTTTCTGTTATAAAATAGAATTAATTATCTAAATAAAACTCAATCTGTGATATTTTGATTTTATCTATAGAACTAATAATTATTTCTCATCATTTTCTGGTCATCAACAAGCAGATAATTATAAATTTCATAATCAAACTCTACTAAAATATTTCTGATTACCATTTTTTTTTTTGCTGTGATAGGGAGAAAGGAAATTTCATTTCTTGCTTGAACTTAGAAAAATACAAAAAAGCTTCAGTCTAATTTTGAGTCATAAATTTGTATGGTATTCTTTTAAAAAATAAGTAAATAATATCTAGTTAACGTCTGATTTTTCTCTGTTACAGGAGTTCAGTTCATCATCGAAAAGTCTCCGTTCTTCAGAGGTTTGAGGTGTCATTCGCCAAATAGAAATGTTAATCAAATTTATTTATGTTCCTATAATTATTTCGCTGCGACTAAGAAATTCCATGATTTATTTTGTAAACAATTTTATGTACAAGAGAATATTCATTCAAAGGATCTAATACTATAAATTCTTTCCTTGAATAATTCAATTAAATTATTTTCTTGAATAATTTTATGAAATTATTTCGTACCATTATACGCCATTTAAAAATATTAGTATTCATAATATTAATTAATTTGAATTTCCATTTATTGCTATTTGAATAGACAAAGGACTTCTGCAACTGCAAATATTGACTAATTGCAGTTGCTAAAGTCCTTTGTCTTTATATAGCAATAAATGGAAATTCGAATTAATAATTAATTATACAGCTGTTGGTGTACTGCAATATCTAATAATTCTTCCAAATTAGCATTTGTCAGAGCTCCCAAAACATTATTTTGGTCAGTAAATAATCAAATAACATTAATATAGTTGAGCTTCATCATTGATCCAACTTTTATCAGACTATTGATTTTTCATACCAGCATCATTTACCTAGGCTACAGGTATTGTACAAGCGTTTTTGTTTCACACTATAACTTATATTGTTTTTGCATAATTGAATCAAACAACAATTAAACAATTCAATTCAGTATGCTACTATTCAATAGTAAGTTTATACTCAAATGTTGATGCTGTTTTAATTGTGGAAAAAATATTGCCTAATGGAAAAATTTCCTAATTTTTCAACCTGACTTATTGAGAAACAGTAGCCCAATCCCATTTCCTGTTCATGAATAATTCATTCTTTATTCTACTCTTGGTGAAGCGTTCTTTACAAATTTAATTGTAAGATTTCACATTGTCTTTATTAGAAGATTATACTTGAGAACTTTCTATCACCCTGAGGGAGAAAATCAATATAAAACTTTCTCAACTAGGTACCTGTTTCCAATCTGAGATACAGCTGCTGGAATTCTTCGATTTTCTACGTCAACCCGGTCTTAATTACTCAGGACCTCTGATTTCATTCATGGTTGTTTTCTGTAACAAAATAAGAATAATTGGATTGAGTAATGTATTAAATATGAATGGGGAAAATAAATCAACAGTCTGTTGCGTGCTATTCTCCACTAATTGTGGTGAATATAATACATCAGTTTACAAATATTCACAAGCCTAAATTTACAATAACACTAATTATTAACGAACTAATTGATCACCAAGAATCTAAAATGGAAGCTTTTCAATCCCAACACTCGATTTGGAAATAAGTAAATATAATTCACATACGAATAATTCCAATACATTCTGTCATTTCTGTCATGCAAAAAAATATGCGTATGGCTTTTCAATGGTGGGGAGACCCTAACAGGTAAGTATATTCCACCTTGGTAATATATGTACTTGGAAAAATACTGGTCACCCATCCAAGAGCAATCCACAGTGTTCGTGGTTCAACTTCATGATGAAGCAACCACACTCACCGAGTGGCCAACACCCAGTACAATAATGTGATTAATTATGTCATTAAATAGGCTGAAGTAAAATGATTGGCGTTTAATAATATGGTCTCATAAGAGTAGAAATACGAGTAGCCTATAGGCTATTTGATTTGTCTATGATATGATATGAGTGAGGATTTTTGGTATATTTTGTATTTATTGTAATGTATAGTAGTGCCGCGAACAGAAGAGCCTTTGGCAACATGGCTGCCATTCACTGCTGCCAGCAGTCCAAATAAAAATTGTTATACTCTCACCATCTGTCAGAATTAAAATATTATTAAATATATTTAATAAAATATATAATATATTCTTGAATTGAATATTACAAAATCATAGGCGAAGACTACAAAATCATATTGGCAGTTGCAATGTGTGCTTTGTTGATTCAGCCTCTTGGAACTATAATTTAGTGTAAAAGCGTTAGGTTGGCTGAAGTGATTTCTCCCTATAAAGTAATAGTTCTGCGCAGGCGCAGTTAGACTCTCACTTCCCTCCGCCATCTTGCCAAAGGCTCTTCTGTTCGCGGCACCACTATACACATTGTACAGTAATATTTATCATTACAATTTTGAGTAGTCGGGATTATTTATCTCCTCTTATACAAATATGTCGAGCAAAAGAAGTACCGGTAACAAAGAAATAGGATACATAGAATAAGAATAGGATTACAATTACAAACAATACAACACGTGCGTATTTCTAGAGCGACAAATTTCTCAGGCCGCTGTTTACACAACAAAAAGTGAAAAAGTAGTCTGTCCAAGCAAAGGAGACCCTCTGGCAAGATGGGAAAATTACTGAAGCTCGGTCAATATTGGTTCAAAAATTATCAATTAGATCTCAAATTGTAGGAAACAATTTGATCTACTGTTACGACTACATTTATAATTCTTGAACAAATATTGACCAAGCTGGAGTCATTTTCCCCATCTTGCTAGAGGTTCTTCTTTGCTTGGACAGACTATACCATTGGCAGAGCCCCAAAAATGCTTTGTGACTATAATTATGACCAAGATACGAAACAATTGAACATTTTTCATCATATCAAATAAATTTCTTTATTTTTTGGGTCAAGGAGAGGTATCAATGTACTCATGTCCTATGTTAATGTTAAAAATAACAGAACCAAAAAACTGTACCTTTAGTACCAATAACGGTTCCCTTTTAGTATTTTTCATTAAAACAAGGTTCACTCTCCATAAGTTGAGTTCAAATAAGTATACTAGAAGAATACTGTGAATTTGATTATTTCCTGCAATAATTATGGTGTAGACTATTGTAAAACAAAGTATAATATTTGATAACATTTCAAGCTGTGTAGGTTTCTACCAAAATTGTTTGTATATCTTCCAGAACTAGCCGGCAGGCTCGCTTCGCTCGCCTTCTCCGCCTAGCCAGGGGGCCCCGCCCCCTGGACCCCCGACAGTATAGGCAGTGTAAGTGAGTCAAACAGGCTCGCTTCGCTCGCCTGCAAATTCCTTTCAGAAGGGATTCGAAATTTATGGAGCACAGCATTTCTACACCTAATCTGGACCTGTTTACCTAATTTTAACATTATCTGCCAATTTGTTCTGGAGAAATCTAAGAAAAACTCCGAAAATCCCAAAAAATAGTAAAACGCTAATATTAAGCGTAACCTTGGGAACTATATCGGACATAGTTTGAAACTTGATTCAATATCTTCCAATTTAGTTCATCTATAATCTCGCTGGACCATTGAATTTACAGTTAGGATTGGTCATATTAAGGCGGAAGATATGCAACCCGCAACACATCTCCAATTTTGAAAACCTGATTACTGGCGTAATCTTGAACGGATTGCAAAAATATTTTAACACAACATTTTTAGACCTTATCTGAACCTGCCCACCAAATATCAACATTTTCTACCGATTGTTTCTCGAAAAAATGAGGAGAACGCCGAAAAACTCTAGAAAAACTAAAATATTTGGCGTATCCTTGAAAAGTTTTTAAAATCCGTTCTTAGCGCGCGTCTAAACGTCCAACTGAACATGCCTGCCGAATTTGAACACATTCGGTTCAGTGGATTTTTAGTTCTGGTGATGAATGAATGAATGAATCAGTGCCATTTGGCTTTTATATATAGATATTGTTTCAACAGGGTTTGTAAATTTTCATCAACATGGTGAGTCTTATTTGAATATGTTCCATTACTGTTTCAAAAGACCACGACACTGGTGATGTGGATTAATAAACATCATAAAATAACCTGTTCATAGTTTTTGTAATAGTCTTTTATTTGTCCCCAGAGAGAAGCCATAAATTCCCCAGCAGATTTTCAAATAATATGGTTCTATCCTATAATAGCACCAGAATCGAAATCATTCTATTGTGCAACATTGAACCCAAACGTTTGTTGGATTTGGACCTCTCTATTGTATAATCCCAGCCATTGTTGGCTGACTGTGAGCGAATTATTTGTGGTGGTTTGATTTCATGAGCTAAGTCCACCTGTAACCCGCAATATCCCAGAGCTTGTTACCGGTACCTTGTTGAGTAGTTGTGAATGTGATATTGTGGGACCTAGTTATTCATATTGAATAAACGACAATTTATTGTCAAACCACCTATTGTAGTTTTTGCTTTGATAATTTCAGCCAACTTTAAAATTATAATTATTCATTCCTGATACAAAAGAAACAAACCAACCAGACTAATAGAAATATTTTATTTTCTGAGAACTTCAGATTTGACTTTACTTCTATTTTAAATGTTGACTATTCAACTGTTATCGGCCTACATCAATATCAAATTCTGTGATTGTGCAAGTTATTACATTACACATTATACATTATTACAAGTGTACATAGATATTTCAATGATAATAAGCTTGACGACAAACGAAATTGAAATCTTGAATTCCAAATCTCAATTCAAGAGAAGTCTATAGATAATAGCTACTAGATCCAAGTGAGTTGATTGGATTCAATCCCTTTAGTTGGTTACTAAACTTATTCAGTACCTTCATTATATGTTTCTTATTCAAGAAATTTCCTCATTTGTGACTAGTATAGTTGAAGTATCTTCTAATTTTCTCATACATTCGAATTCTTCATTGAATTTATATAAATTTACATAATATTTGAATAATAATAAATTTTAAAGAATTTCTGCATTGTCAACATACAACATAATTATGGGTTAAAATATGATTACATAATTAAAATATGATGTAAATGAATATGAATATAAATATAATAAAGAATTTGAATTTATGAGTGTTATATACTGTACTCGAAATAGGAACAGTGTTACTCTCATAAGCAGTTATTATTGTATGCTGCTCCAAAAATATCGCACTAATAAACTAATTCACAACTCAACACTGGTGAAATATTTTTTTGGTGAAACAGGAAAAAGTTGTATATGATTCAGCATCATGTGATAAACAAAAAGCGGCCCTAATAAATCATCTCCTCCACACACAAGAGATAGAACTGGCGCTAATTTAAAACTTCTATCCGGATAAACAATAGAGTATCCTCCCGGCTTTAATAGTGATTAATTACAGTGGCGATGACAGCACTGTTAAACATTAATCTTTATTGAATTACTGTTAATTGAATGCGGGATTTAATCCAGGTCCAATCAATACCTAATTAACCCCTTATACAGGCGGAGTACCGCACCGGGTAATTTTTTTCGTGAAATTGATTAATGCTTACATCTCGTGCTCTTCACTTCAAGAATTATGTAAATAAAAAAGAGAACTAGAAATTGAAGTCTGCGAATGAATATGATATTGATTGATCAATCAAATACCACATAAAAAAATTACATGATATGATATTTTGTTGCAAAAGTAAAATAATTTCAATAGCTATAAATCTATAGAGACTCAGACTTTGAAAAATTATAGAGGTTTGTACAATTTTTTTCCTCTCTAGGAGCATTATAGTATCTTTCCAATGTACAGTATACTGTATAGAACTCCAGCAAACGCACAGACGAATGTGTGTGAATGTTTGCTACCAATATTCGCAATTGATATTTTATAAAATACCATGATTGTTGTTTTCTAGTTAATTTGCTATTTCATACTTGTTGAATTTTATGAAATAAACGTGATTTTTGATTTTGAATTCGAATACTAGGTAACTATAGTAAAATGATAAAAATTTGTAAGAAAACGCCATATCCAATATTCGTTTAATTTATCAATCAATAATAACATCATTCTATCATTAAAATTAATAATTATGAACAAAGATTGCAAAGAAGAAAGAGATATACAAATTATATTTGGGCAGAATTAATCTTAGTCAGGTTCCTTATGAAGAAAAACAATCTTCCGTGTGCACTTTTGTGAGCATGCCAAGAGACCCTGATATTCTGTTTCTGGAGTATCTAGGGATACCCAAACCACTTGATTTACATCTGAGTGTCGCGTCTGGCCCGAGTAATGGCGGATGTTTTGAGCCTGTAGCGCTCCAAGAAAATGCTTGTAGAATGGTAACCAGTGATGATAGAAACTTCAAATTAATGGCAATCGATTCACAATAAATTGCTCTACAATATTGGTTATTACACATTTTGTGATAAAATGTAACCTAAATTCAGAAAAAGACCATTTTTGAAAAAAATGATTTTCTCAATATCTCTTTACAGTACAAATTTTGTGGATATCATTCAAAAATAACTTTTTTCGATAGAATATCAGTGACAAAGGTATTGTTAATAGTATTTGTTATCGTTTCCTGTTGATTAGAAGGTTTTATACATATTGGTTTCCAAGTTATGGATATCAACATATTTCCTTGTACAACAAGAAATACCATATTTTTACTAAAAATAGCCAAAATGAATCTCTACATCCTAGTATTGAAGTGTTCTACTGGAATATTCTTTGTGAAATCATATGTAGGAGAAAACCCTACTATACCGCCCTTAATTCAGGTTATTTCAAGTGGGAAGGACTCTTCAAGGATAATAAAATAAGGACCGCTTTAACTTTCGTAAATGTTGACGGATCGTGACAAACTTTAGCTCATTGTTTTCATCTCATAAATGCGGTTAAAATGCATATATTATTTGTGAAATTTGATCAAAATTGAAGAATTTCACGATCCTGAGTACTTTGAGTTCATACACATATACCGAGAAAAATGCGCCTTTTTTTGTTAAAATGCGTATATCTTGTATGAAATTGACAGAAAAAATTTGCATTTCGGCCCAAATTGTAGAGCATAGACTCTTCTATTATTTTATATGTGTAAATCATGAATCGGTTCTGCTGAAATTTAATTTATTAACTAAAACAAAAAATGAAAATTCACTTTTTCATTTTTCTCTATGTCCAAAATTTGATTGTAAATTAAGATTTATCAGAGTATGTATGCGTTTTTAATTTCTAATCATAGATAATTAGAATCCCTACTTATTTCAGATCAAAGACACTTTCATGAATTAAATCCAATTTGGTTATTACATATTAAATTTTGTGATAAAATGTAACACAAATCCAGAAAAAAACTGTTTCAAAAAAATATTTTTATCAACATCTCTTTACAGTAGAAATTTGGTGAATATGATTTGAAAACAATTTTTTGGATATAATATTCCACCAACATTATTTTTGTGATAGTTTCCCATTTATTGGAAATATTTATGAATATTGGTTTCCAAGTTTTAGGTTTCTCTGTTACAAGATCTTTATACTGCATGGAGAAATGGTTCTCATAAAATTGGGCTGTAAAGAGTGGTTATTGTTATCTTATTGGGAATTTTTTTAATATTTTTTTTTTGAGGGCGATGCCCACATGGGCTCTTGGGCCTGTGCGTGGGTAATGGGAAGGATGATGATGAGTGATGAATGGACCTACTGCTTTAGGTGGGTTCCAAACCACCGGGAAGCGATTTTTTATGCTCTTAAATTGAATTCAGAGGAACTGGTCACCAGTACAACATTGGTGGCAGAGGCACGTCGCTTATCTAACTAATCTCACCGATTAGACGCTCTCTACCACTGAGGCAACCACGTCTCAATTACTTGATCAGATTTAAAATCATTCCCGTGCTTGAAGAAATCTTCACAATTTTGATTATCACATTTTGTGATAAAATGTAACATAAATTCAGACTTAAATGTAAAAATAACTGTTTTTTAATTCTCACAGTATATTTTTCGTTATAATCATCTTAAAAATACATTTTTCGAGAATGTCAGTAATAAAAGTCTTTACCAATAATTTTTATAATATTTTCCCGGTGATTAAAAGGTTTGATCTATATTATTGTTTAGAAAAATTCATAGGTTCTTTGTTGCATCAAGTTTGCCACTCAGCAGAGCAGCACACGGAAGCTGCTCAATAGCCCCAATTCAATCTTCGAAAAATCTCATTATATTTATCCTTATAGATTGGAAATGAGAGCTGATTTAAATAGAAAATTATATATTTATATTTAAATATATATAATCAGGATAATAACTCATGAGACTACCTCAGTTTGTCTCTCTATTTGAAATGGTTTCGGTTTTTCGTCCCATTCTCTGGTCCTTTAAATTTATAATCTATATATTACTGGTCCAAAATGAACATCTATGTGTCTGAAATCTACCTTTCCGGTACAAAGAGCACGAATTAAGTTACTTAAAGCATTCCGTATACGTGTAATTTCACAGTAAACTCCCACAATCAATAATCTGCTTAGTTTATTCAAGCGAACTGTGTAATATAAAATCTCATTTTCAACTTCCATAACATTTATATTTCGTTTGTTTGTTCGTCAATGGCTCAACAGCCCTATGGAGGGCCGGAGGGCCTAGGCCTACCAGCCGGTTGCCAGTTTCATATTCACTCCACTACACAGTCCGTCCAAGCAAAGAAGACACCCCGGCAAGACGGGAAAACGACTCCAGTCCGGCCGATACCGGCCCAAAAGCCATAAATTCTCAAACAGAACCCAGTGCTGTGAATAATTAAAATATTTATAAATAATAAAATATTTCTCTCTAAGAGAGAAAATAACTTGTTAAGTATCCGGTCTTCGAGTAATAAATGCAAAAAAGCATGGAATGTAATAAATTCTGTTGCCAAGAATAAACATAAAGAGTCAATTAAAATATCTCCAAATGAATTTAATAATTTTTGTGTACAATCTATTAATGAAATCTGTGATAGCATTGTAAGGCCTCGTGAGACGGCAATAGAGCTTTTAACTTTGTTTGGCAATAATCATCCTCTAAGGGAGGATTTCATCTTCAAGGAAGTTACCCTAGAAACAATATTCTAAAAGTAGTTAAGAATTTGAAATCCTCAGACAGTTTAGATATTTATGGTCTCTCTAGTAATCCACTGAAAAAAATTATCAGTTGTATAGTAATTCCTCTTACTCATTGTATAAACAGGTGTTTGATTGAGAGTGTATTCCCAGGTGTGCTAAAATTGTCTAGAGTTGTTCCTATTAATAAGAAGGGTGAAAAGAATTGTGCATCTAGTTACCGTTCAATATCTCTTACTCCAATATTATCTAAAGTCTTAGAATCTGTTATCTATAACCAAGTCTGCGATTACTTGGAAGAACACAATATACTCTCAGAAGCACAGTTTGGGTTCAGAAAGGGGAAATCTACTACCCATGCAGTCGATTGCATGATTAAGCAGGTCCTTAGGGCTTTCGAGGAGAAAAATTATGCTCAGGCCACCCTATGTGACCTCAGTCGAGCATTCGATTGTGTAGATCATGATGTGCTTCTGAATAAGCTAGTTTATTATGGCATTATAGAAAGAAAGGTTGGAAACATTTTTGAATCATTCCTTAGCGATCGTAGACAAATAGTGAGTATTGGACAAGAGAGATCACAGGTTAATGAAATAAAGTGCGGTGTGCCACAGGGATCGGTTTTGGGGCCTTTATTATTTATTCTAATGATAAATGATTTGCCACTCTGTGTGAACACCAATTTCATACTCTATGCGGACGATGCAACGTTTTTTAATGTTAGCGCAGACTTTGATGCCCTTCAAACCATTGCTGAGAATAGCTTATCCCAGGTCTCAATTTGGTTTAGAGCTAATGGATTTTTGCTCAATGAGAGTAAAACCCAAGAAAATCATTTTAGTTTGAGAAATCCACCTGTAGAGAGCAATTTGGATGCTGGTAGCGTAAAGTTTTTGGGTGTTTGCATTGATAGAAAATTGACATGGGAGCCACATATTAAATATATCAGTGTTAAATTGTCCAGAGTTGTGTACTTGTTGAGAAACTTGATGAGCTACGAACCCAATGCATATGTAAGGTATGCATACTTTGCGTTCTTTCAAAGCATAGTTTCATATGGGCTTCTACTCTGGGGAAATAGCGCACACATGCAGGATGTCCTTTTAATACAGAAAAAGGTTATAAGAATAATAACAAACTCTGACAGATTGGCTCACTGCAAACCATTATTTATTGAATCTAGGATATTGACCGTAATAAACCTTTACATATATATTGCTCTCACACACACAAAGAACAATCTATCTCATCATCACCTGAGAAGGAATATACACTCTCACAACACTAGGAGTAATGGAAATATTGATACACCTTTTTGCAGGCTGGGTAGATCGCGGAATAGCTATGATGTTGTTGGTGTAAGAATGTTCAATAAATTGCCACCAGAATGGATAACAGCCCCAATTCCAGTTTTTAAAAAAAGGTTGTACAGTTGGCTTATTAAAAATCCATTTTACTGTGTTACTGAGTTTTTTGAATCTCAAAATATTATTCTATGAGATATATGAGAATATTAAACCCTGATTATTGATAAAAATGGTTCAAGTATTATAAGTACATATTTCTATATTATTATTTTTGTTGCTGTTATTATTATTATAATAATTATGACTACATTTTTATGGCTGTGATAATGTTTGACTTGTAGCTCAACTGATTGACGTTGTCTGTAACTGTAAAGTTGAATGGCAATAAAATTCTATTTATTTATTTTATTTATTTATTTCATGCAATGCAAGTTTGACCAAAAAAGGGCCTAGCTCCAAAAAAATTATGGATGACTGGAAATGGTCTTGAATCACTGTGGGCATCCCAAATAAGTCTAATTATAAGATTGTGGAATCTCCAAATCCTTGTATTGGAGTTTTCTAGTGGGATCTTTCTTGTGAGATCATATTTGAATATAATACCGCCCTTAATTCAGGTTGTTTCAAGTAGGAAGGACTCTTCAAGGATGAAAAAAGGACCGCCGTAACTTTCGTGAAACTTTAGCTCTTTGTTTCCTTTCAGCACATCAAGGCGGTTAAGATGCATTTATTATTTGTAAAATTTGATCAAGATTGAAGAATTTTCATAATTTTCATTCAATTTTTCATTTTCCCTACTATAACTATCTTTAAAATTCAATTTTAAATTGAGATTTAATTAATTCAAGGAAGTGTGTTTGATGTAAATAGTAGGGATTCTAATTATCTATGATTAGAAATTAAAAACGCATACATACTCTGATAAATCTTAATTTACAATCAAATTTTGGACATAGAGAAAAATGAAAAAGTGAATTTTCATTTTTTGTTTTAGTTAATAAATTCAATTTCAGCAGAACCGATTCATGATTTACACATATAAAATAATAGAAGAGTCTATGCTCTACAATTTGGGCCGAAATGCAAATTTTTTCTGTCAATTTCATACAAGATATACGCATTTTAACAAAAAAAGGCGCATTTTTCTCGGTATATGTGTATGAACTCAAAGTACTCAGGATCGTGAAATTCTTCAATTTTGATCAAATTTCACAAATAATATATGCATTTTAACCGCATTTATGAGATGAAAACAATGAGCTAAAGTTTGTCACGATCCGTCAACATTTACGAAAGTTAAAGCGGTCCTTATTTTATTATCCTTG
This sequence comes from Sogatella furcifera, assembly GCA_017141385.1. Lineage (NCBI taxonomy): Eukaryota > Metazoa > Arthropoda > Insecta > Hemiptera > Delphacidae > Sogatella > Sogatella furcifera. The sequence goes on from CM029549.1 coordinate 15,194,396, forward strand.
AAGAGTCCTTCCCACTTGAAATAACCTGAATTAAGGGCGGTATAGTAGGGTTTTCTCCTACATATGATCTCACAAAGAATATTCCAGTAGAACACTTCAATACTAGGATATAGAGAGTCATTTTGGCTATTTTTAGTAAAAATATGGTATTTCTTGTTGTACAAGGAAATAGGTTGATATCCATAACTTGGAAACCAATATGTATAAAACCCTCTAATCAACAGGAAACGATAACAAATACTATTACCAATACCTTTGTCACTGATATTCTATCGAAAAAAGTTGTTTTTGAATGATATCCACAAAATTTGTACTGTAAAGAGATATTGAGAAAATCATTTTTTTCAAAAAGGGTCTTTTTATGGATTTAGGTTACATTTTATCACAAAATGTGTAATAACCAATATTGTAGAGCAATTTATTTTAAATCGATTGCCGTTAATTTGAAGTTTCTATTACCACTGGTTACCATTCTACAAGCATTTTCTTGGAGCGCTACAGGCTCAAAACATCCGCCATTTTGAATCCGCCATTACTCGGGCCAGACGCGACACTCAGATGTAAATCAAGTGGTTTGGGTATCCCTAGATACTCCAGAAACAGAATATCAGGGTCTCTTGCCATGCTCACGAACTTGCACACGGGATTGCACAAGGAAACGGACTATCTATGTGTAGGCTATTAGATGTCTGAATATAGAATATGAAATATTTCTTCTCCAATGAATAATATTGTGAGAAACAGCAACAGTTTCTATTGGAAATGAATTGGTACCTATAACTTTATTTTTCACTTAGTGAAGTTTTACAAAAGTTTTGTAGGCGAAGTTGAGGCATATGCTAGCCCCCTCTTCAACTTTACTCACAAAATGAATTAATATTAATTTCAATTTAAGAATTCATCCATAGACTATATGAATAATACTTATTTTTCAGTACTACAATTTACAGTAATAAAAACAACAATAATACTGAATAATCCAGACAGATAGGAACTTTGTATCTACAAAGAAACATAAGACTATAACGACATTTCCGAAGTTCTTAGTTGACTAAAGAATTGTGGTAGAAGTTGGAAATAGACCTGGAAAGTCACCTGTTATGTAGCTTGCAGCAGATTTGTGCGTGCAGTAGAATGTTTTTTTCGAATGCCGTGTAATTTCCCCTGGGCAAACCATAAATTAGAAACGGTCTTATCTTTATCCTCGGTGCACCTCTGACTCCATCTTTCTTCTTACCATTTTTCCAATTCTATATACAGTCGACTACTTCTTTATTCCAAACTTCATTGCCAACCACACCCCCTTCTCAAATAACACTTTCTACAGGTGTCTCAAGAAAAAAAATGATCTCAGTACCTAGTGCAGGCCTACCACCACTGCACAATATTCAACAGGATTAAACAAACATAGGCCTACATGGCTACATATTATCCAGTAAACTATTTTTCCCAAATATTTTTATTCAAATTAATATTAGTGTCTCATTTGGTATGGAACTGCCATAGGCTAGTACAAGCATAGACTAATAATTGAGTAATTTAGTTACATCCTTTTTATATGAATATTCTAAGGTACAAGTTTATCATTATAACTAAGATTGGATCGAGTTTTTAAGAGAAAAGTGTTTTATTGAATATAATACTTATTTTCATTTAGGGCTAATGTATTTATTAAAACTTAAAAATAATTCAAATCAAAGTCCTTTTTTTAAAAATATATTTATTTTTCACTACATGTTTCAGCGTTCAAAAGCCATTTTCAAGTGTAAATAAAAGTGTTTAATAAACGCTTGAAAATGGCTCTACTTTGATTTGAAAATGTACTTTGATTTGAATTATTTTAAAGTTTTAGTGAATATAAATACAATATTTGAAGGAAATAGTACTAAGGTAAGGAGGGTTTGGGTAATTTCATGCTAAAACCTTGTTTACACAAACGTATCCAACATCTCACGTTGATGAGATGAGCATTGTCTCATTGAGATTTCCCGGAACAGCAGTCTGTATCCAGCCTGTGGAGCGAGGGTTGAATTAGTTCAGAAATCCCTGCTAGAGATCAGGACGTGTCGTTCCAGCACACAGTGACTAGAGAAGCTCAGAGAAGGGAAAAAGTTCTTACTCCAATGTGATAAGAAACTATAAAATTTATTCTTCCAATCAGCGGCCACACTGCTGGATGGTTCCGCTTTACATGAATGGTAATTAGGAAGTCTTAAAACCTTGAATTAAAATCTACTGATAATGCCTGTCCAAGCAAAGAAGGTATTCTTGTAAGGTGGGAAAATGACTCCAGCTTGGTCATTATTGATTTAAAAATTATAAGTTTGTCCTCAAATTGCAGAACAGAATGTTTTCTACAATTTGAGACCAAATTTATAATTTTTTAACCGATTTTGACCGAGCTGGAGTCATTTTCCCATCTTGCCAGAATGCCTTCTTTGCTTAGACGGACCATTCCAATACTTAATACTATTCCAGTATTCCAATACAATCGAGGGCGTAATATTCTAGCTAGTTGAAAGTTCAAAGGCTATAACGATAACTTTATTTTGACATTAGAACCACAACAACCGAACATGAAAGAATCTGACTGAAAATAATTGCAATTTAAATTCATTGACAACGCTGATTTACCATCATAAACTTAATCACCAAAAATTTAACTGAATTTTGAAGATTCAGTCGAGTAAATTGATTTAGTAAAAATTAGATAGATAATAAATTACCTAATGATAATTATTGATAATAATATGGATGAATTGTGATAAAAGTGATTAATCTTCCATGGAGTTCTATGAGGTAAGGTGTTTAGCTGTGAAGAACCGGTTCTTAATCGGATCAGTGTTCAAGAAATTAATGTGTGTGGCCACACATTTAGTTTGAATGATTGCATCACGAAGCTTGTGATTCAATAAATATGTTCACTAAGCGAATTCAATCTTCTAGCGATAATTCCTTGAACACTGCTCCGATTAAGTTCATCAGCATTATTACTTTTTTTTAAAGATACATTGCGTCACAAATTCTCCTGAAATATATTCAAATACCCAATTCAAGCAGGATACAAAGAGCTATAATAATATCTGATTTTCCTTATTTATTGTAAATAAATGAGTGAAAGATTGAATCAACTTCAAACACTTGTTGGATTGGTGGATGTGGATAGCTACAAACTAGTTCAACACGAATAATTTATCAACATTTAATCGGACTCTATTAAATAATTTACAGAATGGCTATTCAGGTGTGTATGGGATTATTGAAAAATATAGAGTGCAAAAGACCCGCAGATTCAAAAGAAAGTTTTGAAAGCAAATACAAAATCCAAAGTAAATTCATAGATCAATAAAGGTGAAATAAATAGATATAGTTCAACTATACAGTAGGCTAACACCATTTTTGTTGGATTTGCTGAGAACTCATTCAAAACTCTCTTTTCAATCTGGTCCTTGTTTTCCTTTAAAGATTTACGATGGATACTCTTAAGGCACAACCCCGTCAATCTTTCCTCTATTCTATTCAGCAGCTATTGAGCCATGTTTTTACCTCATGAAGGTACTAAATGATTTCTTAACAGTTGCTGTGGTTGATGGGAAAACACTGTCTTCGAATGAGCAGACCATGCCTTTTACTTGAAAAAAGTACTTGCCTTTTCCAAAAGTTTCCTTCAACTAATCTATTTTTATTTATTTTTTTCAAATTCATTAAACCACATCCAGCTCTAATTCCACAGTCACTAGCTCATAAAAATTCATATGGAAGATTCAAAATGTTCTTTTAATTCTCTGGAGTTACTATATTTATTTAAAGGATGGAGAAGTGAAAAAGAGAAAGCAAGAGTATTCTCATTTGAAAATATTACTTCCCATGACTGATTAAGAGGAATTCAAATAAGAAACTATCATTTAAATTGTCCAGTATTAGTGAATTGGATGCTTGGAGGATAACTTCTGTGAGTTTCTGATTTCAAAATCTTCATAATTTATTAAAAAAAAATTATTTGTCAACTTCTAGGGGAAGTAGCTACCCCTGCCCCTGCTTGCTTACGCCCATGGCACGTTAGAAACTTATCGCCGGACTGAATAAGTAGAGAAAAAGTGTATGAAATTGATTTTCTTAAACAATTATAAGTGGCTTATTCGTTCAACTGGCTTACCCTATGAAGGATGGAGAAGAGAGGAAGCAAGAGTATTCTTATTTGAAAATCTAACTTCCAATGAATGTTTGGAGGGTGAAGATTAGGAATTATTATTATTTATCAATGATCTTCTCCAGTATTCAATTGGAGACTCGTCAGATCAGTGAATAAAAAGTATATTCTCTTATAGTAAAGTACTCTCTATATTCAATATTCTTTCAATATTGAATTTCAGTACTCTCAATATTCTTTGCTCAGATGGAGGTTTTGCCCCTAAGAGTCTGTGACTTCGCAATCTTCACAATTTAGTTTGAATTTATTAAATTTAATGTTAATAAAAATTTATTATTTTATGTTATGACATTTAATTAATTTCATTTTATTCACTTTAGCTGTGAATTTATTTTTTAAATAACAAAAAAATCTGTCAACTTCTAGGGGGGGGGGGCGTCTGCCCCCCTGCCCCTGCCTGGATACGCCCATGAATACAATACTAGTATTCCAATACTATTCTTATACTTAACCAATCCAAATCTTATATTTTACTTGAATTTTATAAAATTTCCAAAACGATAATAAAAAAATTGTATCAATTGTGCATGGAATGCTTATGTTGATGTTGTACGGTATACAATTTGTAATATTTTCGTCGAATAACCATCCAATACCATAATAAACAGTTCCAGTCGAGTCCAGGAAATTTTCTTTCAGTTCTAGCCAATATTTTGTAATAGAATCTGTTTGCTCTATAGATTGCATTAATGCATATCCACTTAAGAAATAACTCTCCTTCAATATTTTATTAGATAAATTATCTGATCCATCTTTTAGTTGAAAGCGGCATGAGCTGAGAAGTTTAGAATGAGGAAGGGAGAGGTTATTAATAACGTGAGACTGTGAATATATATCTAGCACTGCGCTGAAGGATGACTTTTTCCTCCCTGTCAATTTACTCAAGTTCTCTTTTGATTCTCCGGCAACAGCTTTTTCATTCGAGAACTTATCAGCAACGTTTTATAGCCTGTTTGAAAAGGTGAGATAATGAAGTTTGACGAAATGGGCTATAAAAATAATGAGAAGGGCTCGAAATTTTATAACCGCAGGAGGTAATAAAACTGTTCCCAAGAAAATACTTGTTATATTTTATATTTGAGATACAGTATGGAGGGAGGAAATTGATCTCCAGACTTCTGGTACCTCGTCAAAAAGGGATTATCCAATTCATCGGCCCAAGTAGGTGCAACCGATGAAAGTTTCATCGGCAATTTACGCCGAACTAATTTCGAACTCATCATCAAATTAGGCACCAGAAATTGACTTTGACCTCCCGCATCACGTCGTCATATCGTGGCAACAGCTTGCGCCATGCTTGCCAGTTATTCTACCTACTCAATTTACAGTCTCTCAGCCGTCCCTTTCCGCTCTTCAGTCATCTCTCGCCAATCAGTATTCATTTCTCACTGGTGGAAGCACCCAATAACGTTATTTCATTATTGTAGAAAATTTTCAATCCAAGGAGATACAGTGTCGTATCAATTTTGCAATGGAGCTATGGAGGTGATGAAAATTGTTCATGCAGAAGCAGAATCTTGAACTGAGGAAATGTGCATTGGTTCATTTCATTCAATAAATACCAACACTTCTTTCAATTCATTTCCATCATTAATGCATTGTAAAAGCTCTTTGAATCTTATAATATTTGCCTTTAATATGCGATCAATATTACAGCGTTCAATTACGAATTCATTTATCAATGTGAAAAATATATTCTGTTTTTTTAAAAATATATTTCTGGCATTATCATCAGTCAGGAAATTGAGGACAATATCATTCCAATGTTGAAGGTAATATTAATAATAATAATACGTGGTGGGGCCGGTGCCCCCACTTTATGCTGGAGCCCAATGAAAAGCCGCAACAATGGAAACAATGTTTGTTAGTTTGTCCACGGCTCAACAGCTCACGAAGGGCCTAGGTCTACCAGCTGGTTGCCAGTTTTATAATCGCACCACTATACAGTCCGTCCAAGAAAAGAAGACACCCCGACAAGACGGGAAAACGACTCCATCCCGGCCAATACCGGCCCAAAAGCCATAAATTCTTAAACAGAACCCACAGTCCCCAAACCAACATCGAAGCCACCCCCATCCCGCCTGGACAGACCATACAGCAAGCGAATAATCACCAACCAGGATAGCCGCAACGTGTTGTTAGCACGTTGATCCTCTCAACCATAATCCAGTCCCCACAACCAAGTGGCGGCGCAGAACACCTCTGAATAACATGCAGTTAATGAGTTATGAGTGTAATGCAATAATTACAATTACTATTCCTCCAGAGACGAGAAACGACTGACTGTCTTTACTAACGACAGCCAATCTCCCAAAAGAGGTTAACACTGTGATTTGCTCAGGCCAAAAAAAAACGCAGTCCGAGGAATTTGGATTGAAAAGGGCAACTTGATTATCGAAACAAGGGATTACTATTCATCAGTCCACCATCAACTCAAATCGATACTTGAAAACTTGAAGGTTGATAAAAAAATTACACAATAGGAAAAATCAGCTGTAGAGTAAGGTTTCTTTACGACCACGACAATGCACGTCTGTACGTTTCAGTGCAAACCAAGGGCCTCCATCCTCCACCAAGTTCGAATGGACTGTGTATCTCATATCCACCCCACAAACTTGATTTGCCACCGTGTGACTATAATTTCTACTATATGATTTAATACGTATGATTCGATTTAATCAAATAAACAATCAATCAATCAATCTACCTGAAGTTGAAAAATCACTTCAGTGGACTTAAATTACAGACGGACAATTCATTCAAAAACAAAGTGTGTTCCAAGGGGTGAAACGAGATGTCGATGGTATTTTTGAAAAGGTTCTACAACAATGGATTGTGCTGCTTCTGAAATGCATTGTCAGGTATGGCGATTAAACAGAAACTTAGAGGAAAAATTAAGTTTTCCAGAGACGTATGGGAAAAGTTAGGCAAATCTAATATTATGCATGGACAAAATTAAACACCACAAAGTACCGAACGGTATGCTTGTCAACCTTCCGCACAATTGTGTGGTAGTTGGGTCCACATTACGATTACACGTGATAGGAGAAAGATAAAGAAAAAGAGAGATAGAGAGATAGTGAGAGAATATGATATCCCTTCAATTGCCGGTTGATAAGTTCAGTACATGTGTAGCTGCTATCTATCGTTGTCGCAGAAATTAACGTCCAACAACCGCTTTGTTTGACGGACAATAGATTCGATCAAACAATGACCCCCCCCTCATCGCTACAACCTCTGCACTTCCACGTGCTCTACTGTCCGGTCCTGTCCTCTATTTTGAAATCGCCATCACCTCAAATCATTCCAACAGTGTTTATCACTGAGATTGTAGTTCTTTGAGGAGTCCAAACTATCATCCTGATTCAGTATTCAGTGAGAATTATGAGTCAAAATACTTTGGTCATCTCCTCTCCAACAGGTATCTTCTTCCAGTGTTGAATTATACTAATTATGTACCTTGAATTCAGATTTTTAAACATTAATGGATGCCTGAGGTTTATGTATAAGGAATAGTTCACACAAGCTGAGAATACAATATCTCAGTATAGGCAATGAAGCAATTGAAGAGTGATCAAATAAGAGTGCATTGATCTACATCTATAATGAGAAATCTGTGGTTTATAACGGAATTGGTTGGAATGAAGCACTTTATAATGTTACTACTGGGCTGATATTTGTAAAAAAATCTACAAAAAATTCATTCGAACAGTCAAAGATAATTGATTATTAATCTTTTTCAATGGAAAAAATTTTTGAAAGAGATTCTCTCCTTTTAGAATAAAGATACCCAAATAATGTATGCACTTGTTAAGAGTGAATTTTATCAATACAATTACTGTGGAATATCAAGTGCATTAATTTTTAAACGCCTTTGTGAAGGTCATAGGTGCCTAAGATCTTATTCTGATATTTCTATTTCAAGTAATAATAATTGTTGCTGGTAGGAATTGTTGCTAAAACAGGAAAATCGACAATTGAGAAACTAGGGAAACACGTTTTGATGCCATAGAATTATGTTATTCCATTTCCAACTCACAATTTTGTAAAATAAGTCATAAAAATTACAGAGAGCGGAAATTAATCAATGAAGGTTCAGTACAAGAGTACCGATCCACTTTTTTCGAGGTTTTCTAATGAAAAACATTGGATAACGCACTTCCCACCTCACGATTTGGTTGGAGGGTTATCGACCAAATAATAAAGTCATTAAGGTTCTTTTTTCGAAACGCCATTAGGTCTGCATTGATAAATTGCACATTGGTCCCCAATACTGCAATCGGCAGTGGCGAGGCGTAACCAGCAACGATAGTCTTCATTGACTGCAACGAGTTGTCACATTCATTGATTCACAGTGGGTCGGTCGGCCGGTGGTGTCGATTCAGAGGATGGCTTCATGCATGATTTATCGCAACTCTAATGGCTTTCTGATAGTGACACGCCTTTCCTAGCCTATTAGTGGCACGAGACCTGATCCATTCCACCCCCATGAACCCTGTCCCCCCTGAATATCCCCGTCACGCAAACACCCCCCCCCCCATTCCCAGACATACACCTTCAGGAATCAGTGGCCGTACCACACTTATCAACCCCCCAATTATTGTGTAAGTGGTATTTTCTACTTCCACACCACGATTTCACTAATAATTGTACACTGCTAAATTGCTTTATGACAAATACAACAGAGCGTAATTTTATAGGTCATACGAAACCGTGAATTATTCGAAAATTGAGCTAGATAGGCCTAATTGCATCAATTACCGCTCCATTAAACAGCCACCTAAGATAACATTATATTATGAATTCATATTATTAAAGTTGGAAGATTGTATATTATTTTCTTCACTACATTTGGCAAGTAGAAATAACGCAGAAATCATGGATACATTGTAAAATGTGTTATGAAAAATACTCTGATTACAATAAATCAATATGTCAATATGAATAATTATAATGATATCTATATCTATAATTTCAATTATATCAATACCTCTGAATGATGGAGAACCGAACATAATTAAAGGCTATTATAAAATTATGTTGAGTAGATGGTTAATTTAGGAATTGAAATTATGAATGGTGAATTTATAATTTTGAAATTATGAATGGATTTTTCATGAGATAATGTGATGTTTTTGAATAAAATCAATATGGATATTGCAAAATAATAAACAAGAGTGATAAACTTTCAGTTTTTATGAGAATATGCTCTCTCGAGTATACCTGTATGCATGATGAATAAGTAAGTTAAAATCTGTTTATTATTAACCAATTTGATCAATTTAAATGAATTCAAGGCTTATCTTCGTTCAATTATATTCATTTTTATGGGATTCTAAATTTTCACAATAATTGACTTCCTCCCTCACACCAATGCCATTCTTATAAAATTAATGAACTTATAAATTCACAAGTAAACTTCGTTTATACGTCCCATTGGCAAGAAACTGAAAGAATTGTCATGCTGCAATTGAAAGCATACAGTTGAAGTCTGTTCAAGAAAAGAAGATATTCTGGCAAGATGGGAAAATGATTCCAGCTCGGTCAATATTGTTGAAAAATTATAAATCTAGTTTCAAATTGTAGAGCAGAATGTTTCCTACTATTTGAGACCAAATTTATAAATTTCGAACCAATATTGACTCATCTTGCCAGAATGTCTTTTTTGCTTGTACAGACTATACCCCGCGAAATCTCATGAGGGATGACAGCGAACAACATGAGTGAGGTTCAGTGTAACACATTCGTCTATTCTGAAAGTATCTCTCCACTAAAGAGGGTTGTCGAGTTTGAATTCTATTCTTAGCCAACATTGAATTGAATTCAGAGCGTGAAGAATAACATCGAATCATAAAGGTGGTAAATTTATATACAGTTGCAGACGAGAACCGATCTAGGTTACTGGAATCAACGTTGTTTCTGACCTCCATAGAAATTTAATTTCTCAATTTAGAACATACTCGTATATTAATTCAATGTCATAAATTATGAATTATAATAATTGATTACTATGAATTGTAATTAGGGAAAGTGCTAGTATACGCATGTTTTACTTGGAAAAATTAAATAGCAGCACTACAAATATCAGAATATTATCTTCATAATTTCATTCAGTTTTCTTGAGTAGCCTACAGATTGTGATGGAATCTGTTTACAATCTTATAATATTGTAATGTGTTCTCATATTTATGTTATTTATTTTATACTGTAATGTTTTTTTATTGATGTAATTGTGTGTGTGTGTGTGTGTGTGTGTGTGTGTGTGTGTGTGTGTGTGTGTGTGTGTGTGTGTGTGTGTGTGTGTGTGTGTGTGTGTGTGTGTGTGTGTGTGTGTGAAATTGAAATTGGAATATTGTTTATAACCACAATCATGATTTTAAGTGACTTTTGGATCTGGAGAAGATTTAGGCTAATGCAGATTATATTTTATTGATATTTCATGAATGAAAAATTGATGGAATGAATGTGGAAATGGATAATTGAATAAATCGGATGAAGAACCCGAAGCTACGATTGAACCTGAGCGAACAAGAGTGAACAAGCAGTAATGTATGGATGTAAATTTTGTATTGTAATTACTCAAAATTAAATATAATTTAAATTTCATTATGAATTTCAAATGCAAAATACTCATCCATTAGCCTACAAATGGTTACAAACCAACAAAAAATATTCAATTGATATGACTTTTAAATGCAAAATTCGCATTCATTATTGTTCGTTCGCTCGTGTTTGCTGTGGTATGAAGGTGGCTGAAGCTAAACAATTAATAAAGGCATTGAGTATGGATATAAGTACTTATTATAATATACTTATATCAATACTCAAAGATATAGGCTACCTGTTTGAACAATAAAAAAAAGCCAAACTCTTAGCAGCTCTAATCTGTATTTATCAAATTGGTTGTGCACTTGTGCTACATGTACTGCAATATGGTTGATACAGAGGCTTTTGTGTTCTCAAACAAATTTCTAAATAAATTCCCCGTAAAGTCAACATTTTTGACATTAAACAGTTAACACAAAATTAATTCAATGAAAACATTTGAAAACAAACTGCTCCAACGCGCTTACCGGAATTTTTTGTGGTGAAAAACTTGACTCTCATAATAAAAGTTTCCTCCTTTGTTGAAACAACAGCAGGGCATTCTATTGTTATTAAAGAGACGATAGAAATTGAACCAGGTTGTGGATTTTATTGCGAAATAACGTCGCTTCAATAAATTACGGTTTGAATAGTTTAGAAAATCTGCCAGCCGCACTCGCGGATATTATCGAGTCCTGTGTTACACGAAAACAACGCTCTTACGCATTTTTCCGAAACAAATATGCAACATTGTTCTCGGTTCCCGGTTCTGACAAAATTTCGCTTATGTTTCGGTCGGAGATCGCTTACAACCCCCTTCCCACCCTATCCAATGTTATTTATATGCATACTACTCGCAACAATTAATAACAGAACAGTGAAAATGATAAGAAGCACTTGCTATTGGGGACAGTATGTGGTTTAATTAGGTTCACTTCTGTTATAATCTCACTCACACTTACATTTCGCTCTCTTTCTCTCTATTGTGTTACCATTCACCTCATACTCATTCTCTTGTATTCTCCCTTTGTCTCTCTGTCTCTTTCACTTCCACTCTTTCTTGCTTTCCAAATCTCACGTGTTCAAAAAACACGTCTTATCCTCTATCTCTCATCCTCGATTCAGTGCAAGTAAAGGTAATCAAAATAAATTACACTTAGTTGGAATCTATTATTTGAAGTTGGTCTGGAATTGACGGTCAATTCTCAGTTGTAATGGAATCAAATTGTACTGTATTCAGATACTCTACATATTGAGCTTCAAACCAATGAAACAAAAAATCTCAAGATCATACAATTAAAATGTATGTAGCCGAAAATTAATTGAACTACCTTACAACAGTTGAGCTGAAAGCATCACCTTTTAATGCAACTGGCCTATTTGAATTGTTTCACATGACATAGAATTGAAAATTTCTTTTATACTAAACTAGCCGGCAGGCTCGCTTCGCTCGCCTTCTCCACCTAGCCAGGGGGCTCCGCCCCCTGGACCCACGACAGTATCGCTTCGCTCGCCTGCATGACCTCTGTCAGTGTAAGCTGAGACAAACAGGCTCGCTTCTCTCGCCTGCAAATTCCGTTCAGAAGGGATTCAAAACTTATTGAACATAGCATTTCTAGACCTAATCTGGACCTGTTCACCAAATTTCGACATTTTCTACCAATTTATTCTCGAAAAATCCAAGAAAAACTCGTAAAATTCCGAAAAATAGTAAAACGCTGATATTGAGCTTAACCTTGGGAACTATATTGGACATAGTTTGAAACTTGATTCAATATCTTCCAAATTAGTTTATCTATAATCTCGCTGAACCATTGCATTTACAGTAAGGATTGGTCGTATCAAGGCGGAAGATATGCAACCCGCCAAAAATCTACAATTTTGAAAAACCTGATTACTGGCATAATCTTGAACGGAATTCAAAAATATCTTAACGCAACATTAAATGTTGGTCATATGTCAAAACCACTTAAGTCCAAAACTGCAGTTTTGAGAAAATGGAGCTCAAAGTTTTCTAGTATGTTTAAACACAATTTTTAATAATATTTTTTATCCTATCACAATAAAACTTACAAAGTAGGTTCAAAATACACTTATTAGTAATTCTATCATTCCAAAGTGATGTAAAAATGTAAAATCACTGATTTAGTCATGACTTAAGTTGTTTGGACCATGTAAAAACATGACATAAGTGGAGTTAGGTCATTTTACCCGAATGAAATTAAAGACTTAAGTTATTTTACACATCCTCAGAACAATAGAAATAGTAAGTTAAGTGGTTTTACCTAAACATAGATTCCCATGATTCATCTGCAATACCTGACTTGAGACTTTAATAAGTCTTAATAATGGAAGTAAGACTTAGGTTGTTTTACCAAAGCGTAGATCTCAAAATTCTACACCCGGATATGTAATTACCTCATTTCCTCAAAAAGTGGACTTAAGTCCTTTTTTCAAATGACCAAGGAATTTCTAGACCTTATCTGAACCTACCTACCAAATATCAACATTCTCTACCGATTGGTTCTCGAAAAAATTGAGAAAACGCTGAAAAACTATAGAAAATTTAAATATTTGGCGTATCCTTGAAAAGTTCCTAAAATCCGATCTTAGCGCGCGTCTAAACGTCCAATTGAACATGTCTGCCAAATTCAGTGGATTTTTAGTTCTGGTCATGAATAAGTCAGTCAGTGCCATTTCGCTTTTATAGGTATAGACTAGCCGGCAGGCTCGCTTCGCTCGCCTTCTCCGCCTAGCCAGGGGGCTCCGCCCCCTGGACCACCGCCAGTATCGGCAGTGTAAGTGAGTAAAACAGGCTCGCTTCGCTCGCCTGCAAAACCTCTGCCACTGTCAGCTGAGACAAACAGGCTCGCTTCGCTCGCCTGCAAATTCCGTTCAGAAGGGGTTCGAAATTTATTGAACACAGCATTTATTGACCTACTCCAGACCAGTTTACCGAATTTCAACATTTTCTGCCAATTTGTTCTCGGAAAATCTAAGAATAATTCCGAAAAATAGTAAAACGCTAATATTGATCGTAACCTTGGGAAGTACATCGGACATTGTTTGAAACTTGATTCAATATCTTCATAATTACTCCATCTATAATCTCGCTGAACCATTGATTTTACACTAAGGATTGGTCGTATCAAGGCGGAAGATATGCAACCCGCAATACATCTAAAATTTTGAAAACCTGATTACTGGCGTAATCTTGAACAGATTTCAAAAATATATTAACACAACATTTCTAGACCTTATCTGAACCTGCCCACCGAATATCAACATTTTCTACCGATTGGTTCTTGAACAAATTGAGAAAACGCCGAAAAACTATAGAAAAACTCAAATATTTAGCGTATCCCTGAAAAGTTTCTAAAACCCGTTCTTAGCACGCGTCTAAACGTCCAACTCAACATGCCTGCTAAATTTGAACGCATTCGGTTCAGTGGAAAAATGCATTAGTTCTGGTGATGAATGAATGAATGAATGAATCAGTCAGTCAGTCAGTGCCATTTCGCTTATATAGATATAGATTATTAGAAAAAAGAATAGAATAGAATAGAAAAAGTGTTTTATTTTTCAATTTATAAACAATACAATTAAATTCAGCACACACATTTACGGCTTAATTTGTAAATGGTCAGCCGAGTATACTAAATTATTATTTACATTCACTAAAATTATTCTTTACATTTACTAGTTTAGTTTACTATTTTATACAATCAGAATAATAGATTCATATAAGAGGTTTTTGAATGTTTGTTCAAATAATATTAGACTACGACATTAATAATATAATATCAAGATATGCAAAAAATACTACGTAGTATAATTAATTACCTGTATACATTTAGGAATATTACCTGTTAAATTTCTCCTATCTCTTTTGGTATTTCTTGGAACAACCAGTCTTGACCAGTTCACCTCTCCTGCTACTAAAATGCTGGAAGCGATGCGTTGCACACAAAGACACTCACTGTTTACCCTTGTTGGGAACGGACGTCTCAATTCATTAGTTCGCCTCGTTTTCGTAAGGGCGAAGGTTTCCATTCCTCAACGTGTTCTGATTGGTTGAGATGTATCCCTCAATATTTTGACCCACTCTCTTCGCTTGATACTTCGTTATTACACCCATTCTCTTTTCCTGATACACACTTTTTCTTCGATTGTTTGGTATCACTCTGAAGTCTTCTTTCTTTATTCCTTGGAATATTATTATTAATAGTCCTCCTATATCACTTCTTTCTCTTTATTTGTTCTTCTCTACATTTGTTTCTCCAACTCCATATTAACTTACTTATTTTCTTTTCCTTTTATTATCTTTTCTAAACTTTATTCTAATCTCTTTCACTTTCCCATTTTCTCTCCATCATCTCTCTTCCATTTTACTACTCTCTCATTATTCGCTCTTCTCAATTAGTTTCAAAATGTCTAACTTCTTTTCATTCTACATTTCTTATTTTTTCACACTCTACACCCTATTCATCTTTCCCTCTCCTTACGTTGTCATTACCTCTTACCTCCGTTCGTGTTCTCTCGTTTCTCCTTTTCCTCATCCTCCACCACTATTCATCTTTCTTTCTCATTACCTCCGTTCGTGTTTTCATTCTCATTAAATATCTCTACTCTACACTTTCCAATTTTCCCCTTATATTTATATTTTCTTACCTGTTCGTTCCTCTATCTCATTCGTTCTCTCTACAGTATTTCTAATTTTCCATTTTCCACTAAGGAGTGGAAATTTTCTACTATTTCTCCCCATATAACACTTCCCCATTCTCTTCCTAACTCGTTTTCTTTAGTAGCCTTATCATTTCTCTCTTCAGAATTTTAAATTCTCCTTTTTCCAATACTCATTCCTCCCCATATAACACTACTCCCTTCCTATCTCTTTTCCTTTAGAAGCCTTCCATTAATAGACTCGTCTCTCCTTGGCTTTTCTTTCTTATTATTTCCCATTTCCCTCAATTCATCCTTGTTTCCATTTCGTCCATTTCTTTTTCCCCTCATATCGAATGAATGGCATACCCGTGTTTGTCTTGGCTTTCTGACACCTCCCATTCAACGCGAACCGAAACACCATTTCGTTGTTAATTAGAACTGACAGTTCTAGGACCAGAATCGATTCCTTGTAATCCTCTTCCAATATCAACTGCTTAATTTGATGAGGTGAGTGCTTCACAATGTTCTCAATACCTCCTCCCTCCTTCTCAGGTCGAATTCTGAATGCTTCAAAAATCTCATTAAGAAGCGCCTGTTTGTCAGCAACCATATTCTGCACAAATTCTCACAACATTGTTGAATAGTTCGCACTAGCTGAGAAGATACGCCGTTGAATGTAAAATGTATAGTTACGACGTTTCTCCTCAGCTCGCACGGACTAGCTTGTCAACTTGAACGGAGTGCCTGAAACCTTGCTTATTTTCAGCATTATTATCTAACAAGGTTACTCTAATACTCATTTTCTTACTCCTTCCTCTTCATGTGTTCTCATTCAAATATGGTTATGAATATCGCTAATGATGTGACCAATTAATCGAGCAAGCTGTATGGAGGAAGACCATTTATTCGACGTTATTATAATACCTGTGAATGTTTGGCAACTGTTATAACTGGAGCAATGATTATAGTCGTGAGTTGATTCTAAGATGACTGAAAAAAAATTCAGGTTGTATGTGAAGGCATAAAAAATGTATAATTTTCATTATAAAAGAGTTATGTTGTTTCTCCATTTTTAATTAAATGAAGGGTTGGTAAGTTGGTATTGTAAAGCATTTAAGGGCTTTTTTTGATCAGTTCAACATCACAACACATAACAGTCAACATGAAATTTAATCATGATCTTTCAGTACTATGAAGTTCATAGTTGCAACCTATCAAAATAATAAATTCCAAGACTGGTAAAGGTTTATTTAATAAATTTAATATAGAGCAAATATTTGAAAGAAGAATGTTGATAATACTAATATTTTTAAAGTTTTACTAACATTCCCGACGTAATGGCATGACGAGACACGCTGCCTCTGACACATGTTCTTCTAAGAATTCGAACTTTTATGAACTTTAGCAATTATCTATAGGAATATTTAAATGTAATAAATGTTTCATTTAAAACCTGCATTAATAAGTTTACAAAAACTGGAATGACTAATAATTTATTTTATGGATATTTTAGAGGAACGTTATAAATACTAGGTTAGTAAATATTACAAATATTACTTTTAAACATTTTGGTAAAATTAAAAATCTATCCTATTATTCAAAATTTCAGAAAAATCATTGATACCTATAACCGGTCTCAAAAGACTTATTTAACACACACATACGAGACACATCACTGATACACAAACTTAGTAATAGAATTGTTCATTATATATGGATTATTACTTAATTCCGAGCTAATGAAGACTCAGCTGATAATTGAAAAGCGTGTTGGGCGAACAATAATTAACTTGTCAAGAGAGTTTGATTGAGTGAGGCTGGAGGCACTTGACACACAGAACCGCCTCGCCTAAAATTGTCTTTGTTGGGTCTCACGATGGCTGGAGGTTGAATAAAACATACAATGCAAAGCAGATTATGTTCGAAACAAACTTTCGGATAGATTTCAGTCTGGAGTGGAAAGTTTCCAGCCGATCTCTATAGAATGGAAACTGGCAACTATTGAAGATGCTCGGCTCTCGGATATCATTACCGACTTGCTAAATCCTTCAGAATAATAATAATAATACACTGTTGAGTGTGGTGGGGGGGGGGCGTCCAATTGAAATGCACTGTCGCTCACTCTATCAGTCGATCCTTGGATAACCATCTCAAGAAACGGATTCAGATTTATCATTTTGCTTCTCTCTCTCGCTTGCTCCCATCACAACTTTTTCTTTGTTTCAGTTTGAAGCCGTATCTCACTCCCGTATCCTATCTCTAATCCCTTTTGGCACAGCACCATATTTTCTCTGGGGACATTCGTGTCCTTGTCTCTTCCATACTAGCTCTCTTTTTTTCTTTTTCAGACTCAGTACAAAATAGAAACCGAGATGGATTTCTCGAACTTAGTATTCTATAACACGGATGTTGAGAATGCACTGATTCCATCATCGTGATGGTACTATCGATAAGAATAAATCATACTCCCTATAATCCAGCCCTGCTCCAGCCAAAAAGTTCCTTAGTACGTTATGCTACAATGATACAATGCATGAGTGCATATGCTTCAGACTACCACCACGACTGTGTGCACTATCTTCGTTCAAGATAGTTTATAGATACGATAGTTAATACTTCGTTTGATGAGATTATTTTGGTTCATGCTTTGGAAGTTCGTTGAAGTCAGCTAGAACGGGAATGATGGTTTTTGAAATTATTATGGTAGGCAGAACTAAGAGAGACACAGTTGAAATATTTTATATAGTTGTGGAATACTCTTCACTTTTTTCAATTAAAAAATACTTTATTGATGTTTTGAATTTACTATTTAGTTTCCATACCCTCCTTTGGGAGATTGGGTGACGTTAGTAAAGATAGTCAGTCGTTTCCCATCTCTGGAGGAATAGTAATTTCTCTAACTGATTAAGTGGATGTTACACAGAGGTGTTCTGCGCCGTGACTTGGTTACGGAAGCTAGGTTGAGAGGATCAACGTGCTAACCACACGTTACACATATCCTGGTTGATGATTATTCACACCTGCTGTATAGTGGAGTGAATTTGAATCTGGCAACCAGCTGGCAGGCCTAGGCCCTTCGTGGGCTGTTGAGCCATTGATAACAAAAAACAACGAACTGACAGTGCATGTGAACCCTTAATATTTCAGTACCTTTCAGTAACATTTGCTGAATTTAAGCCGCATAATCTGCTTTATGTTTGTTTTTGAAATTGGCACGGTTTATGATAATAGCAGGAAATAAATTACGGTTATCTGTATTGAATCTTAAATAAATTGCTAATAACAGTTTTGCTTAGCACGCAAGATCAATAACGAATTTCCGAAATTAGAATTCAAAACGCTAGCTGTTCAGAATACTGAATACATTACTACTTCTCTCAGAATATAAATGATTGGATAATCGTTCGGCTAAACGGAATTATATATATATTTTCATGCAGCCCTATACAAAATTATATATATTCTCATTGAACAAACCTATCGCACGGTAACTAAATAAGCACGTTCAATTCAATTGCAACTTTGGTATGGATTTTACGCGGGGATTTTTGGCGAGACTAGCACGCTTAGATCCAGCGTGGCTAGCTTTTACAGCTCATTACTCTATGAAATCAACTGGTAATGATTACGGCGTAGAGGCACGGATAAAGGAAGAGCGCCGCATATCGGTGGTAAGAGAGGGTGAGGGTTGGTTGGTTAGTTAGCCCCCGATTTTCGGGGGGCTTAGGGAGATATTGAGGGGGGAGGGGAAGGTTTAGAGTTTAGAAGTTGAACAGCGCTATCTGCAGTGAGCTTTTGCCAAGTGATCAGCCGATTAATTAATGACCGCCGCATTATAATGATAGTTTCTCTCCCTCACGAATTCACAATCTCTCTTTTTCTCTTCTCGTGTGTTTACGTGAACGCCCATTGAAAAGTTTAGGTGTGGAATTCGGCCAATTCACTGAACAGCTCCATGGTAATACACAACGAAACCCCTCACTAATACTGCTGAAACAAACAATAATATGCAGATTTCAACAATTTAGAGTAATAATTTAATTACTTGAAGCAGGCGGGCCTGACAGTTCACGCCGTTCACATTCCCGAAAGGCTTTAAAAACGTTTTCTGGTTTTATGTCTGGAACTAAATGGCCATTTGAGGATCTGAATAAGCATTGTTAATGAAGTTATATGCAAAATGAGAGCTTCACTTATTCTGAAACCAATAAAGTGAATTTAGTATGACCAGAATTATATAGATTTCAAAACAATCTGATTTTTAAGGTGGGATATGCGAATAGCGTTATTGCACCTCATGATTCTTATAACTGTGATCTCTTAATATTCAAAAGTTATTCTTTCATTGAAAGCCTCACATGGAAATAGTACCTTCAGCACAATTAAAGGTATCAATATCGGGTTATCTAAGGGAGTCGGATGCTTTAAAAATAATTTATATTAATTTGCTTTAAAATTTTTTTTGTTACAGAAAGACTTGTTGAATCATAGCATCTCCCATGCACTAGAAAACAAAAAGTCATGTCCAGCAAATTTTCTAGGCATTTAAGGCTGAAGTGCTCTATCAACATTATCATTGTTGATAGATAAAATGAAAAAATCAAACACCCTTTTTTAAGCCTTTAAAATTATTCTTTTACACATGCAATAATACTAGTCTGAGTTTTATTCTAGTCACATTGAAAATGGGCTTAAGCTCGAAACATGTCTGTGAAAAATAAAACCTTTTAAGTTTTTACAAAGAACTTCTACATGAAGCTGGGTGACTTGAAGAATTGTGATCTTTAATTATTCTAATTTACGTGATTTATTCTTGTATTCCCTTAATTTCATGAAACACCAAAGAAATAATCATAAATCTTGTCGTAGACAGAGGAGAACAAGAAATTTCAGTGAATCTGAAAAAAATCCGCCCCAAAACAAATAACAGGGATCAGCTATTGTTGCCTATTCTAAAAAACTTACTTGAAAAATATTATACTCAAAATATCATCAATGAGTTATAATTAATGTGAAATGAAGATGACACGCCTGACGCCTGGAATAAAATATAGTGAATAGACACAGGGACGCCTAGAATAGATAAGTATTACAGTGCCATACAACCTTATTACTTTACTGTGGCTCAACTATGATCTTGTAAATCTCAGAGATTGATTAGAATATATTTTACCACGTTGAATTATAAATATGAAAATATTCTCTACCGAAAGACCTTGAAATCAAAAGCTGAATGCAATAGAATAAACAAAAAAAATCAAACTCTCATTGCTAGAAAGGATAATTAGTTGATTTGAAACTGGGGCCAGTAGGAAAAACTAATATCATAATTAAGTTGAAACTGCAAAAGGTAATGCAGAAGATCATCTGCAGGGTCGAAAAAGGAAAATGAATGGACTAATTAGAAAGTGTTCGTAGTAGAGTAAAGCACGCTAATAACAACAATAACAATGAAGCTGGTAAATAAATATCTTTGAAATGAGCGAGCGCGGGGAAGTTCGTCGGCGGCGTGGTGGCAGCACTGGCGTTGAGAGGTGGATGTGGAGGGAAGATCGATGATTGGTGGTGGCCGACGGAGAGAGACAGATTTGGTAATAGGAGAGAGAGCCAAGGGGATTCCCTGCTCAGCTGTCTACGCGCAAAACAGTTTGACAAATGAAACTCGAGACACATTTCGGCCAAATTCGGTCATCAACACCCACATATCATATGAAAAGTCCCAAAACGGCTTCCGAAAACTGAGGGAAAATTTACAACGAAATTTACTGGGACGTAACGCGAAATCCCGGCTCACGTTTACAACGTTGCTTTCTTCTATCTAGCGTAACCCTCCTTCTACTTAATAACAACTATCGCGCAAGCATCTTCCCTCCGCATTCAATTCAACCTAATGAAGTCATTTAACGCTAAACTGTCTTTGTTCTTTCCAAGTACACATTGCCAACCCGCACCCTTTTCCCACTGAATCCTTTCCCAGCACTGTGCCTGTTTTCTGCTTATTTCGCTGTATTTAGAACATTGACCAAAACATTTCTGTAAGCTAGGGACTCATTTCAACTTTCAACTGCTGACCGTCACCTAAGACTCTACATTAGCTCTGAACAAGGTGCTAGCGTGTCTTAGCCTCCTCTCATAATAATAATAATAAAATAAAACATTATTCACAATGATTAACAACAATAATAATCACTTTGTTGCATTAGTAATTCATACTTTGGTCCATTAAATGTTACACCACAACTTTAGTTTAGAAAATTCACATTTTCCTTATCTCATCTCTCCACTTTCATGTTTGACTAGACCTAGAGTCTTCCAATAAATTAAGTCTACAGAATCCATTATCTGGTTTCGTGAGTTTTTAGTTCTTCTAATGGGGCTTTGGAGAATTTCTAATCTTCTTTCTAAATGCATTGCAACATAATTATTATTTTGTACAACTTCATGCGTTAATATATTATTAATCCTTTCTGTAAATTTCAAATTGGAATGAGTATTGACAAAGTTTGAATTTGCTTCAAGGTACAAAAATACCTGGTTGTCCAAGGTAATCAAAAATACCTGTTTGTCCAAGGTAATCAGAATAGAAAGGTATGAGTCATCAACATCGTAGCCGGGAGGAAACCGTGAGTTTTGACGTCATCGGCACCACAGCTGTTTAGCGAACCTAGAAGTTAGGAACTTCGTCTGCTCCTTGTGCGTTTCAACTTGGTTCCAATCGCTGGTGTTTTAAATTGATTTTTCTATGCCTATTTGAAAAACTTTTTGGCAATAGCTATAAGGCCCATATTTGTATTCTTCACATGCAATCCATCTATTACCAAACCTTTTCTCGTTACCTCTTTTCCCATAATGTTTTGAAATAAAAATTTTTGCCTCTTTTTTGAACAGATTCTGTACTAATAACAAAAACCACATGTTCGCAAAAAATGATGCAGTGATAGCATAATAGCCTGTTCAAATCAGAGTGCATATTTTCCGGGACGTCAGAAATGATTTTAATCTAATTACTTTGATTGGATCGCAGAAGGAGCAGACGAAGTTCCTAATTTCTATGTTCGCTAAACAGCTGTGGTGCCAATGACGTCAAAACTCACGGTTTCCTCACGGCTACGATGTTGATGACTCATACTTTTCTATTCTAATTACCTTGAGTTTATCCAATTTCATCCCTTCGGCAGCTGATTGGTCTTCTATTATTTTGAGAATATTGTTCCAATTCCAATCATTACGACTCGGCCTGCCAGTATACAGTATATTAATTTAAATTCAATTTATATATTCTTTTAATAATATAAAACTTCTATTTAAAAATACGAATTTAGCCAAAAATATCTCAATTCAATATAAATTTTAATAATTGGAGTAAAATAAAAAGTATGATAATAGAAAAGCAGTATTAGGCTACAAAAGTTTCATATCCATCTCTAATCAAATTTTTTGTGTAATATAACCTATTATAAAAAAAGTATAAAAAAATCTTTATTTTGAATGACTGAAAGAGCTATAACCTATAACTATAACCTACTACATGATTTTCCATCTAGTGAAAATTAGGCTATATGCTGGCGAAGTGAAACAACCCTTGGGTCTCCCCACTACTAAAAGCCATACGCTGAATAAAAAAATTGATCTATTCAATGGTCTAATTATCTAAAAAAATAATATTGTAATGGACCAACTATTATGAACTACGTTCATCTCTACTTGAGAGAACTTACAATGCAATAATGTACTTGATAACAGATACATCACAAAGCACTATTTTAGTGTACTGGCCTTATCAAACCAAAAATAGATGCCCAGACAAGAATATGAATTTGTATAGTAATTCAGGGCTTATAAAAACTGAGTCTATCTCCAGCATGATAATTGCTCAATTAATTTTGGAGTTTACCCAAAGTGAGATATGTACTAGTACATTATAAGTTGATGGGTGAGTGAAGGTGAACCACCTTCAGCGTTGGCACATGCTCAATGCGCAAGCATGCAATTCGTATCATTAGCAACGATCCATCCGACCACATGTTATTAGCCCTAATCAAATGAAGAGATCTATTTTCATTGGCGCTGTCACGGAGCACGCGACATAATCAGGCCTCCGCTCATCAATCATCCTGAATGATTGACGATGTCTCGTCGAATTATTGCTCACCAGCGCATCTGGCATGTTTTTGAGTTGTGACCAGATTTCAATCACACATTTCCAATTGCTTGATTTTAACGACTACAGCCTGGGGTGAAACCAGTCAATATAGTTACAATATAGCCTACATCCCGATTCGCGGCGATTTTCAGATCGCTGTAAAATTACAAACTGATGGAATAGTGCCTGCTATTATTATACCGAAGGATATTACTGTATTTAAATATTGACTTTTAATATTTCTATTGATTGGTATCGAGTGAACGGGCTTGTAAATTAACAGCGACTTATCATTGTTTCAACTGTTGGAGTTTTTATTAATATATGACTAATTAATTGAACTATTCTAATCATAGTATTGTTTTCCCTGGAAGAGGAACGAATAATTCAAGCCAACGAATTCCTAAAAGGCACTTAATTTTATCAAATGAATAAAAATGGAGAAATGATATATATTTGCTTGGATTGAAAAATTTCTGCTATGTTGGAGCAATGTTACATCCAAAATCAGTATCACCGTGATACTGTGATAATGTAGAAAAATTTTTTGCCAACTACATTGACTTACTTACAATAATTATTTTGTCTCAATTATTTGAGCACTATTAATTAGCAGAGCAGCTGTGTGAACTGTTCCACGGTATTCTCCGTTCAACTTCCCATAGAAAAGAGACCATTTTTCAAATAAATGTCAATATGAATCCGTAATACCTTGTAGGTAGATCGATGATGATGTTGAAGCTTGAAAAAAGACTGACTAATCATTATTCTTTTCACTAGAATAATAGAGGGATCAAATTTAGATTCGGGAAAAAGTCAGGAACAGGATGAAAAGACAGCAAAATTATTCAGCTTACGTCCTGGAAATTGGGATCTTTTTTTTTGTTTCGAAGCGAGATTATAGAAAGTCAAAGGGCACCTGTCCTTAGAATGATGGCTGCCTATCTTCGTCACTATAACTGTATATAGTGAGCAGCGCTCTTCATTTAGGAAACGTTTCCTTGTGACTTGGAAATAATCAATACCTAACCTTCCTTCCCTTCTTGAGCTCCCTATCAAAATACGAAGACCCTTCCACAATACCGCACTTCTTTTCCCTCCTAGCTCGATTGTTACCTCCCGTTTTGTATGAAGCTTTCCAATCGTGAAACTGACTGAGGGAAAGAAAGGAGGAATCGCTATATAGCATCCCTTGATAGAAAGGGAATTTCCTCTTCATTAAATAGAGTCGACTAAATAACCAGCCTGAGATTAAAATAATACTGGGAACTACAGACAGTTTCATTATTGGAAATTATTATTAATTATTAACAATATCCTGTCTGTTTTGTAATCAAAACAATTACTTGTTTCCATCGTAGTCATTACAAATACATGACGTATTCTCTTATTCTCTAGGATAAGGAGAGAATTGAACCAATAATAATTGAAAAGTGGTGAAACTAATTCTCACACTGAAAATTGTACTACTGTACTTCCAACAATATTAACGTGATTGCTGATTGCCTTGTCTCTGACAATGTTTTCATCACTGTTCTTATGGAAACAATATAATTGATTATACCCTATTCACGATCACTTGAGACGAAATAAAGAAACGTTTTGGATGTACAGGTAGCTATTTTTGTTTGAGCTTGAGGAAAAGCCAAGAGCTGTGATTGGCTGCAGCTGTTCGACTGCGGCCGATCGTCGTAATCATAAGAGCGGCCTCTCTTCACACGCACACACGCACAAAAGTTTGTTCATTTCGTCTCAAGTGATCGTGAATAGGGTATAGTTTAGAGTATCTAGTTAGAATCAATATACTACAAGAATTGTATAAAAAAGACTGATGTAGAAATAGGAACGAACATTAAATGCATTGAGTTCGTTTAATTGTAACAAATTGATTTTATAGCTTTGGCGCCTGGAAAAATCTTATCTCAGGAAATAATATTTATACATAATGTAAATATGTACATTTGTAAATATTTGTACATGACATATTATGTACCTATTATAAAACATGTTTACAGTTACTCCTTTCATGTATTGACCCAACTAAGCCATGACTCACTAAAGAGTAGAGACTGAATTCTACTACACGTCAACACCCGTAGTAGTTCAGGCCATTTGCCTGCATCCATATACTAGTATTAGCTATTAACTATCAACTATAAGCCTATTCAAACCTCACATGAGAATGAACATTATCAAAGCAATAGACGGGGAATAAAGCCTGTATGTGGTGCCTAGATGAGGCCATATAATAAGCTGAGTAGCAATGGCTAAGCCAGCCCCATAATATATGTAGGAACACGATTACGCAGGTTATAGAGGTTCGACAGACTAAAAGGGTGAAGCTGCCTTTGAAATTCCTAGTTTATTGTGTGGGTCCACGGTTAAGTGGGTGAGGGGTGGTTGGGAAGTTGAGACAGCTGTTGAGGCTGAGGGTGCGTGTCAACGACACTAGGCGCGCATGCGCAGTTGCGCGCGTGTGAAAGTGATTTGGTACAAATAGCGTCATCAAGTGCGTGGAAGGTGGGAGAGTTTTGAATAGAAAAGATCTTTCCACTACTTGTAATCATCTTATGCAGGAGGAGTGCCGTGCCTACTACACCGAATAGAAAAGTGAATAGGGTGGATATTGGAGTGTTCAAGTCTTCGCCGCCCCCCAAGAGACACAACTTCTCTCTCTCTCTCTCTCTCTCTCTCTCTCTCTCTCTTTATCAGCCATCAATCTCCTTGTCTCTTTTCTTTCGACTGTATTCAAATCACTTGCACTTCCGCTCCTTATTTGATTGACTCGTATTTGTCGCTATCAAACTCACTACTCCCTCTTCTATCCTTTCCCTCTTTATTCATGTCTTTTCTGATACTTCCTACTCAGTTTCTCATTCCTCGTGTATTCCTCTAAATTTCCTATTTTTTTCTCCATTGAGCTCCCTGATATCTTTTTCATTCTTCGTATTTTTTGGTATTATTAATTTTGCTAATTTCTTGATTTCCCTATTCTGAGGAATGAAGTTCTCCCACCCAAGTGGGAAAGAAACTTTCCCCTTTTCATAGTATTCCTTGATTCATTACTTTCATTGGGGTGGCGTAGCTGAGTGGGTTGAGTGCTGGCGTTGCAACCCAAAGGTCCCGGGTTCAAACCCAGGTCAGACCAGAAATTTTTCTCAAGCCACTTCCCCGTGTTTCGGATGGACACGTTAAGCCGTCGGTCCCGGCTGCCTAAAAACAGTCGTTAAGTCATGTCAGAGGCCCTGAAATTGATCAGGAGCGACCTGAAAACTCTGACACCAGACCTGAGCCAGCCAGGTTACACGAATATTATTATTATTATTATTATTATTATTATTATTATCACTTTCATTTTCTTCACATTTAGTGTTGATAACTCTACATTTTACATCTTTAGATTTTTGTTTTCCTCAATACCTTGCTTTCTTTCTTACCTCTTACCTCTTTCCTCTTTCTCCCTCTTAATTTATTCTTTTTTCCTTCATTATAATAATTATACCCTGACATACTCCTTTCTCTCGTACCTCTTGTCCTCATATTCAATGTTATTCCTCTCTCATTATTTACTTCAATCAGTATTTTCTTAAAATTCTTCCACATACCCCTCTCTTTATTAATGTTTTATCTTTAGAGAGAGGCAAAGTATTGATATCCTTGATATTTTTTCTCAAAAATGGACATCTATAAACTTGACTTTTTCACTTAGATAACCGACACTCCTAATCCATTTTGGAGAACCTGGAATTATTAATCGTAGAAATATTGCATTAGATTCATCACCATTCGGTCGAATTTGTATTAGAAGTTTCTATTTTGTGAAGTTTCGAATAAGTTTCAATCTTTTAATTGCAAACAAACCTATTTCGATATTTATCATAATTGGGTACAGAGTACAATTTGTACTCAAAGTCTGTGTTTTAATCCTTACGCTGCTTTCACCTATGTATTATGTATTTTCGAATTTTGAATTTTCTATAATGACATACGTTGATTATGATCTTGCATATTAAACTTATGTTATTATGAAGATGAATTTCAAAAAATAAGGCAACATGATCAATGATAAAATAGGCTACACTTTTGTGAAAGCAGCCTTAAGTTCATTGTTATTCCTTTAATAGGCTGAATATCTTTATCTTTTTGACTAAAGTAATCTAATCCAATGTTGCTCGTATTCCTTTATCATCTAGAGAGAAAGCAGAGCAATCGTTCTTCACAATTTTGCGATAATGGAAGGTTTGCTCCATCCTAGACCACCCGCAGTTTGAAAAATACAGTACCACAGAATGATGCCAATTGACTTTCCGAATCGCCTTGTTTTAAGAGACCAATGTTTGGTTGGGAGAAACTTATTTTTCTTTGAAAATATTACGAGGGTAGGTTATATTATTTCTCATATATATTATTCTCTAGAATATATAGATTTTTCTAATATATGATTATCAGCAAGTAATATTTCTGAACCAATGTTACAAAATAGGATCAACAAATCCAAATTATTAAATTTGTAAACTTAATGTCCGATAATTAATTTATTGTTAAGCAGATGACTTCCCGCAAATAGTTCCCACAAAACTATCGTAAATCACTGAAGATTTGCCACTTGCCAACAAATGAAGATTTGCCAACAAAGTATCATAGATGTTACTGCTACTCATCCAAATATATCTATACTGGATTAATCAATATTGAAGTACTCGTAATCATTTGAAGTAACAAACTTGAGATAGATTGATTCGACAAAAAATGCTTGATCAACTAATCAACGAAAAGTATGTGCTATCGAAAATGCTCTTCGAATTCAGGAATTCAATCTATCAATTGCTTCACATTCAGTAATGTTCTTATTATAAGATTCTCACATGATGCCTTTTATCCAATATATTCTTGAATATATTGGTGCTAGCCGGCAGGCTCGCTTCGCTTGCCTTCTCCGCCTAGCCATGGGGCTCCGCCCCCTGAACCCTCGACAGTATCGGCAGTGTGACTGCAAATTTCATTCGAAAGGATTTTCTCTGATAATCATATCACTTAATACGGTTACTTTAAGGAATTGTTCTGAATCAATTGTTCTGTTACGTAAGCTCAACCTGGGTATATGATTTGAACGTATTTAGTTCAGTAGTTTCCGTGAAATAAACAAAAGAGCAGATTCCAAACATTGAAAAACCTTATAACAGGCGTAACCTCAGAAAGAATTCGAAATTTATTGAATACAGCATTTCTAGACCTAATCTGGACCTGTTTACCAAATTTCAACATTTTCTGCCGATCGGTTCTCGAAAAATCTAAGAAAAACTCCGAAAAATGGTAAAAACCTAATTTTGAGCATAACCTTGGGGAGTATGTGGACATATTTTGGAAATTGATTCGATATATCCCAAATTAGTTCATTTATAATCTCGCTGAACGATTGAATTTACAGTCAGGATTGGTCGTATGAAGGCGGATGATATGCAACCCGCAATACATCTACAATTTTGAAAAACCTGATTGCTGGCTTTCCTGAACGGATTTCAAAAATATTCTAACACAACATTTCTTGACCTTAGACGAACCCCTCCACAAAATTTCAACATTTCCTGCCAATTGGTTCTCGAAAAATTTGAGAAAACGCAGAAAATCTCTTGTCAGCAATGAAATGTTTATGTTTTATGACACTTATTATTGGAAAGGTGCAGCAGTAAATATGTCCGATCGTGACCTAGCATAGCTTCTATTAAAGGAAGCTATGGACCTAGCTCTAGCTTTATTCTATTCTATTAGTGTAATTTGTTGTTTTTGCATATTTTCCAAGAAGATGTTTTCCGTGATTGTAATCAAAAGTTGGTTCATAATATAATTATTTCAGTAGCTTGCAAATGCTCATTCACGGCTTCATGAACATGGAAGAATTGTTTTGCATGACAGCATCGCTCCAGGTATTTGCTCCATCTGATGATCCATCTGTCCAGTCACATAATTTTGCTATCTGCCGCCGGCATAGTAAACACGTGTAAAACGTCCTGCTGCTCACTACGCCTAGGCCTTTTGTTAATCGAAGCTCATTTCCAATTCAAGCTGTCGCTGTCACCTGATCGTCTCACGTGTAAACGAAAAGCAATTAATCGAATAAACAAAGCAAGCGTTCACTGAATTGCAATATAGCCTATGGCCAACCTCTGTACTCAACCCTTTCACTTTCACTGATAGAGTGGAAAGGAAGGAATACAGTGGTGATAAGGGGGAATAAGAGGGCATGGTTGGTGAGGAGGAGGAGGAGGGGGAGGAGGAGGACGAGGAGGAGGAGGTGGAGGAGGAGGAGGATAAGGAGGAGGAGGACGAAGAGGACGAGGAGGAGAAGGAGGAGGAGGACGAAGAGGACGAGGAGGAGGAGAAGGAGGAGGAGGACGAAGAGGATGAGGAGGAGGATGAGGAGGAGTGGGAGAATAGAGAGGACATTTAAGTGTGTGCGCTTGTGTGAGCGACAGATAAAAGGATAAAGAGAGATAAAGTGATAGAGTGAGTGAGATTGTGTGTGAGTAAAAAGGTGGAGAAAAGCGAATATTTTGGTTTTAGTGCAACATCGCTCGTTATCATCTTCTAGCTCAGGATGGAGAAAAAGTTTGAATTGTCTAATTCATTAAAAGAGAATTAAATATTCAATAAAACAAGAAGATTCCATCAGAGTTGAGTTGAGGTCGATATAAACCTAATCCACTCTCCAATGAAAGTTGACTATGGTAATGTTAATCAAACCCTGTCAAACATTGCCATAGTTGAAATACAACACTGTTGGAAGTCACAAAAATATTTTTCGCCATGTCAAAAAGTTCCCAGTTCACAAATGAAATTTCAGGATTCAGGAGACAGGTGTGGTTGATACAAAAGAGATCGTCTCTCAGATTTAAAGCTTTTGGCAATTCAAGCTCGCGAAGCATTTCACTGGCAGCAGGACAATTAATCGAATGCCAGAAAAGTGAGCTATCAAGTTATTTCATGTCAAATACATGATTTTAAATTCTGACATATTACGATTTAACAATTATCTTAATCCAATGAAATTTTTAGAGTAATAATGATAATAATTTAGAGTAATTGATTCTCATTCATGTATGATACTTGCTTGACAAATCATTCATGATCGTTTTTTGACATGGAAAAATGTAACGTAGATTGAAAAGGTGTTCCACTTATTAATGTATGGGCAAAACTTGAGAGTAACTCTTATACGAGATTACTCGTACATACAGCATAGTATACTTGATGTATCATGATAACTTCTAGTGTCATGTTGTTGAAGAAATATATGATTAACACCATAAAGTTTTGTTATTTTTTCATCAGTAGATGGTAAACAAGTTGACTGATGCTTATGAATGATTTCTACCAACACTTTCCAGACAGTGATACCCACACCAGTCTGGTGTATAAAAGGTTGATATGGTTGATATGTGCAAAAGGTGTGTATGAGAGATGAATTTTACGTCGGTTTTCTCCGTTTTTATGGAGACCTCCAAACACGAGAGGTTTTGGGAAATCGTATTTGACAAATGGAAGCTGAACCCTCAGTTTAAAGGACAAACGATAAACCAGATTAGAACCCTCTGAATCTAATATCTTGAATTAGCCTATTTATTCACAACCTATCCTCATAAAAAATTAACTATTCAATTCAGTTGTCAATTTTTCCATCTGAATATGAAAACATAAGAGTTTGGAGATGTAATGATTATCTCTGTCGAATTTATTTTCCTATCATGAATTGTTCATATTTCTGTCGATGTTATCTGTTGAACAAGTTGATGTTCGCTGATTATTATGTTCGCCAACGTTTTATGAGAAGTAGCTCAATGGGTTTTGTAGTGGTGATGAACGACAAGAAAAAGACTGATAAATTTTCTATGAATCATCCATCCTTTGTCTGATAATGTGGGTAAAAACGTTTTCGCCATACTCGTAGGTAATATTCAACTTTCCAAGCTAGATTTGCGTTTGGAAAATTGCCCTTTACAGGAGAATCAAAGATCAGCTGTTCTGAATGCAGGAATAATAATTTTGATGATTATTACAGCACTAGTCATCATCACGATGATAATTACAGCCTTGAAACTCTAGCCCAGCTGTTTTTTCCGAACTCCGACGTATGAATAAACGAGTCAAACGAGCCGCCATGACAGTTCAGTGTGTGCGTTTGTGCTAGTGTTGTGTTGAGGTTATGTTGGCTTCAGTTAATGTTTTCAGTTGTTTGAGGTTCTAATGAATCCTTCATAATTATTCGTATGTAAAAACGCCTTTTCCACACTGATTATGTAATATACTATTTCGCTACACTTCACGGAAAGAAGCTCCTTACCGGTCCCTATGTAGACTAGAAAGTCGTCGTTTACATGCATAATCAATCAGCTGTTGTCCTCGAGCGGTAAGAGCCTCTTACCATGCGAGGAGCATTTTATTTCCAAGCGTGGACAGCTAGCGCCATCTAGCGAGTGAAAATGCAACTACAATGGCCGTCTCTTTCTGTGACGCTGGCATATAAATTGGTCAAAAACAAGAAACTTTGTATGGCTATTGTACAATTTACGATGATCGTACAAAAACTATCCTGAGCTTAAATGTTTCTGGACTAAGAAAATCGAGTATTCTGATAGTTTTTAAGTAATATTCAATTGATTAAATCAATAAACTTGTGTTGCAAACTTTCAATACTTGGCAGTTCAGCCTACTACAGATTCAGCTCAGCCGGAGCTAGTATAGTAAGTTATCCGGTCTAGCTGTTCTTAGATCTCATTAATCCTATTTGTTTTGTTCATTTATGAGATTAGATTAATAAAATTTATTTGAAGTGTACCGAAAAAAATTATACACTCACTCGCCCAGGAAGTTTTTTACAGTATTCGGAATTATTCCCAGGCTCGGCAAGCCTCGCCCGGGAAACTATCCTCATACTGTAAACTTTTCCTTCCCGGGCTTGTGGCGTAATGTACTATTTCAGATTTATTGAATGTGATAATGTTTACAATTAAACAATAAAATGAGATATAATAAGACGCTGATAATAAGAGTTTTGAAAATTCAATGTAGATCTAATTGTAGATTTACAGATAAAAATTCTAAAAATAAGATGAACTATCAAACCTTAACCATAACTTGTCAACGAACAAATTCCAATTTCTAGGGAATATTCCTCTACTCATGCAAAAGACTCTCGGGTTTAAGACAAAATACTCCATTATTGGACTATGAAATAATAATGACCACTGTTCCTTGACCGCTTTTTCAGGTTCAGTTTCTGACTTCACTCACCTGTGAAAAAGAAAATTGAGATTAGAATGCAACAAGAGGATAATATGCAGAGCTATCATTTTTATACAGTGGACTACAATAGCATCTATTGAAGTGAGTAGCTTCTTAATCTATTAATTCTGTTGTTAATTTTCGTAGTTGCGGGATTATTCTTTCTACAAAAGATCTCTTTGGTTTTTCTGCTATTTGGTACTTACTCTGATTAGGTACTCAGGGATTTAATACTGTATCATATAACTTGACCTGAATATTTGAGTAAATGTTGCCCTTAATTATTTTTAAGTGATCACTAGAATCCATTTCCAATCCAATAAATTTTCTACAATTTCAAACTGTATTTCCCTAATAAATTCATTTTTCGGTGATATACAACTATTACCCTGACAACATGAGAAGCGTACAAGGATTTTGGTGATGAATGAATGGAGTAAATTGAATGAAGTGCATTTGGAGGCCATGAATGGGAGGGATTTCATGTTCAGTTGATATAAGACGAACGTTATGAAAGGAATTTAATAACCTCCGTTGTTGCCGAGACCAACTGTCATTGCAGAAGCCAAGTCGCGTTTCAAACGCGCTGAAAACGCAATTTCTCCCACTCGCATCTCATGCCCAAACACAGATGAAAAATCCTTTAACATTCTTTTACATTTAGTCTTGTGAGATTCTGAATCCTGAACTAATGCTGCTCTGAATCAGACAATTCTTGGAAAATTCTTTTAATTCCCATTTCGTTTACTAGTAACAAGGTTAGTATAGTTATACAGGGTTAGTATTTACAATAAATTAACCTTGTGCTAGTAATCTAAGGAAGGCTACAAGTCATTCAATATTAGTGTCCAAGTCCAATTTTATAATATAGTGATTTAAATCTGATTTGAAGAATAACCGGTAACTTTTAAATTGCATTGGAAACACTCTCATTTTTCTTCGCATAGGCTACTATTGGAATTACTTAAATAAGTTGAAAAGATGATTTCAGCAGTTAATTAAAATTAATAATCATGAAATAAGGTCTTATTTGAATACCGTATTTAGAATTATTATGAGGTAAGATGTTAACAATGTTACACAAAATTAAATAAAGTATATTGAAAAATAGAATGAATTGAAAACGTATATTTATTAATTTATTCAACTGCATTATTTTATTCTCTTCACATGCACAAGTGTCAGAATAGTATAAAATATGGATTAAATGGAACCAGAAATAGTACTGTCACTGAAAATACTTGACACATGAGTTTGGACAACTGTCATTCAAAATTGTCATATACTATTAGAAAAAATTCAAAATGAACTGCAAGCAAATACTACTTACATGTCGGCGAATCTGCCTTGAGAGTAGTGAATAAATCATTATCATTGAATATGTTTTTTATTTGTACCTTGAATATTGCAGGATATTTCAATTTGTTTAAATAATAAATTTGAAAAAGTAAAATTAACAGACGAACGTCAGTTAATTCCAGCTTTGTAGGGACAAACAATGAGGAAAAAATTTGGGTAACCATATTCTATATTTAGGCATTGTTTCTGATAAGATAGGTAGAGAATTGAAAAAGAATGGGTTTCATGTTGCTTTTAGAACCAAACCTATTTTAAATAATCTATTTAGCTGTAGTAAAGACAAAATTGATGTATGGGATAGGAATGGGGTACATAGGCTCAAATGTGAGTTTCTGCATTTTAATAATAAGGGCAAAATTCTCAACATTCTCGAAGCATTAGAAATAACTAGGGTAACAGAAGATAATCCACAGTCAAGTTTGAACGACCAGATTCATTTCAATCAATACAACACTACAAATCTAATTTGATCGTAATTTGTTGGTCAGATATTACAGAATTAGTTTATTCCGTTGTTTTTCTCATCCTTCCGTAACATTGTTCCATTCATTTCGTAAGTTATTGCAGCTTTTTATTGGTCTTCAATTGAATCCTGTTTAAATCGTCATTTTGTAATGTTTGAATGAACCGCTAATCGGGGAGGAGCTTGTCTAGGCCAATGGCAGACTTTCACGGTAATTGGCTCAAGCGTCTACCAATAGCAGTGCTTCACCGTTAGTATAAATACTGCTGCTCTGTACGTTAAGTTTTAGTTTACCAGAGATTGATAATGGTGTAACAACTAAAACCGGTATCTTGATTTTCTAATAAATCGGTGGTTTGACAATATCTTGTCTTCTCATTTATCCTATTATTTAAGCGAGTTTACTGGATTGTTTACTCAATTAAGCGAGTGATTTCTGTAAGTATGTATGTATGTTTGTATGTATGTTTGTATGTTTGTATGTATGTTTGTATGTATGTTTGTATGTATGTTTGTATGTATGTTTGTATGTATGTTTGTATGTATGTTTGTATGTATGTTTGTATGTATGTTTGTATGTATGTTTGTATGTATGTTTGTATGTATGTTTGTATGTATGTGGAACCACAGATCTAGAAAACGGCTCTAACGATTCAAAATTTGAAATGTAATATAACCAAGATGGGAAAATAAGATTGCACCAGGTCTCATGTCTGGGAAAACTCTCTGGCAGGATAAATAAAAGAATAAAATATTCCTTATTCAGGCATAGGCCTAATCCCAAGTACTGCGAATAATGGATGTTATCGTTAGCTGACCAACGCTATCCAGCTGGAGTGAATGGAGTTAAATTCAAGTCTATAACACATGTTCATGTCTGTCAAAAACTTGTGAGAGGTGATCATATCAATTTTGAATTTATTTTTTACAAGGCCGGAGGTTCCTTGATTTTTTACAATAACTTATTTATGTAATTCAATAGTAATTTATGTAATTCAACGGTTCGGCCGCAGCTTCAGAGCAAAGCTCGGTACCAGATATTTATGTATAACTACTACAATATCAACTTCACAACTACTTGAAGAGTGAATGATATGTATATGATTGTATGATTTTTAATTGTATATTCATGATTCATAATTGTATGATTTTTCACAGTCCAAGGACATTGTTTAGGCGAGAAGAGATAGGGAGAGGAGAAATATAAAGATGGAAAGTGTGAAAGATATATTGTCATCAGCTTGTCATTTTACTATTATTTTTATTACAACATAGTAATGAATATAGTATGAATGGTAATAATATACTAGTAATGTATATTGAAACGCAATTGACAAGTGTTCTATGGCATGTACATGTACAGCCCAGTGGAATTTTCAACTTTAAACTATAAAAGAGTTCGAATTAACTTGTTGACATCTTGAACTCTAACAATTTCTTATATTTTGTACATGAATAGTGTGTACGGGAGCAATGCATCCTCTGACTCTGGGAGATGATGCAGTTAGAAAAAATGTCAAAAGTTAAGGGTGCCTATAACATCGTCGTATGCAAGAAACTTCTCCATTGTAGTTGCAGCAGGGGCTCTCAAGTAGCCTGGCAACCAGCTTTTTGTTGAATAGCTCTCCAACTCTGTCTTTCTTCAAGTATTCTGGAAGAAGATTCTACTGCTTCCTTCCCATGTAGTCGAATTTTTTTTGAAAAGTTTCTGATGCCTCGTAAAGGCTGAAAGATTGACAAGGAACTGCAAAAAATACCACATTATAAATGAGCAGTTGTCAAATCGTGTAAAAATCTTTTTGTCTTCTTGCAAAAGAATTCTTTTCTAGCTTATTAACTGTCCTCTCGAATTAAGCTATCTAATTTGAATTGATAAGTCCCATTCGAATTATCAAATTAATGAGTATGATTCCAAGCCTGAAACGTTCATAGAACTAGTCAATAGAGTCAAAATAGAGTTATTGATAAAATTTTCGCTGAATATTTGATACATGGATATCATACCATATGTACCATCCGATAAGGGAGTAATTGTAAGATAATACTTTTTCACCACACTGCACAGAAAGCAGCTGTTTTCTGTGCACTAAAGAGATTCGAAAGACGCCATTTACAGGCGGCTTTGCTACTAGCTACTAGCTCCGAAAGAGCCCTCTTTCGGAGCTAGTAAGAGCCCTCTTTCGAGCCCTCTTTCGGAGTCCACAGAAAGAGACTGGTAGTTACCTATCCGGCCGCTAGATCGGGCGACAATGCACTCCTTTCTGCCGTAGCCTACTTCAGTTCGAATCAGCGATCGCCACAAACATTCTTATACAATATTTATTATTCGTATTCTCGCAGTGTAGCGAAAAGTATCGTACTCAACTCTCACAGAAAGGTGTTTACGGTATTTGGATAACATATTCTTGAGCTCGGCAAGCCTCGCCCGGGAAACTATCCTCATACTGTAAACACCTACTTTCTGTGATTGTAGTGTAATGTACTATTGAATTTGGTAAATTTCTACTTTCTGCGTATATAAAGTTGAATAGATTAGTACATGTTATTTCAATATTATTGCTTGATATAGTAATAGTTTGAGGTGTGTGTTTGATTACTTCTGATCTATTCCTGTCAACTGTATTGTTAGTATTCATCAATTTTTCTCAATTGTATCTGTTTCTAAAATCTGTTTTTTTTTTTTAATTGAATGATTTCTTTTCAATTCCCGTATTAAGGAATTACTAATGATTTGATACTCATATTCTCATAAACCCTGATGAGATGATATCCTGGGTTAGTTATGGATCCTTGGAATAAATACTTTTGAGAATAAGTACAGCCTATAAATGTGATCAACTCCCACTGTTGTGATTGTGTAAAAAATATTATTTTCGAAATAATAGAACCATAATATAGAGATAATAAAATCATTAAACAGTAATCTACACACATGTTCCACATTCTCTGATGTAGAGCAATCATGTAGTTTTGAGTAATAAAAAGTCCTGAATCGAGAAGATGAGATCCTTCTTGTCTGAATTTCCGTGATGGAAATAACTGAAGTTTGGCGTGGTGCTCACAAAAAAGCAGGAAATAAATTACGCTTACGTGAAGAGCTTCGCGTTTTTGCCCCAACTCGTTGCACGAGAGGATTCACGCTCGACCTCCTCTTATGGTGTTATATAAGAAACTTTTTGATGTTTTCAACTACACGCCTTGAATAGCAATGTTGAACGATGATGCTCTTGGACATTCTTTGTCACAAAGAATTTAGGGCAGCAGAATTAATTAAAGTAGAAGTAAGCAGACGGCTTCATAGGAAATTCAAGAGTTACTAATAATGGAATTTCACATGCAAAAATTGTATACACTAATTGGATACTTCATATAGCCTAACAAATTAATTCACAATCGTTTGGGATAAGTGGTTAACTGACTTAATGATGAACCAAGACTCATGAAAATGTTATCATAAAATCTCAAAACCGGTCTCATACAAATGAGACCGAGTTCATAACAAGAATGAATTTCAAGCGAGGATAAAAATCGAAAGTAAAGGGATAATAAGTATAAATCATTCCTCTATGATAATACTTGTATAATTGCTCCATGATAATACATAAACAATACAATCATACAGAGCTTTCAAAAATATTTTGCATGATGTTGCAACGCTGTGGAGCATTCACATTGGATAATGTTCCAAGATAGCCATAATCGTTTCAAGTTAAAAAGCACTAGTCACCAATACAATAAAAACATGAAATGATGATCTCCACTACAATTTTTCTCACTAGAACACAATCCTCAGCTACTTGTGTATCTCGTGACTATATATTTTTTCAATCAGGATAGATAAAATATTGTTTTTGAAATATGTTAAAAAAGAGTTAAAAAAGCTATGATTTATATGTTTAATAAATAAATACTTTTGTACACATAAATTAATACTGCATAAACGGAAATTATCATTCTAGTCATCATGTCTCAATACATCTTGAGCCTTATAATGCTATCCATATAATGGAAGCTCTTGTTATTAGTTTAAAATTGAAGAATTATAACTAATTAATAATCTCTAATAATAATTTCTAATAGAAGATTAGAACTAGTATCAAGACTACCTAGAATAAATTTTAGCTTTTTTCAAAATCTTTCTTATACCTTGATCCTAAACTTTTCAACACTATACCAAATGCTGGTAGAAGAAGTAGAAATTTAAAAGAATTTTTATGAATAATAAAAGACTGGCTATTCCATCATCAAGAAATTGAAAATTTTTTCCTTATTCTATCCTAAGAATTCATCACATAGCTATAATGCAGCATCTCATCTCTCAGCTCTCACATCTCTCAGCTATAATGGTTTTTTAGTTTTTTCAGTAAATTTCCAAATTTCATATGCTACTTATACTTTTTTCCTCAGCTCAAATGTAATTAACTTATTTTGATTATTGTTTCAATATTGTAAAATTTAGTAACACTTCACTTGTATATTTGTATTTCTGAATATTATCTTATTGTTATTTTTGTATATATGAATGACTTTGTACAGCAATAGCCGCAGTATACTATGCTTAAGTTAAAAATAGCAACTATAGAATAGAATAGAATAGAAGAGAATAGAATAGAATAGAATAGAATAGAATAGAATAGAATAGAATAGAATAGAATAGAATAGAATAGAATAGAATAGAATAGAATAGAATAGAATAGAATAGAATAGAATAGAATAGAATAGAATAGAATAGAATAGAATAGAATAGAATAGAATAGAATAGAATAGAATAGAATAGAATAGAATAGAATAGAATAGAATAGAATAGAATAGAATAGAATAGAATAGAATAGAATAGAATAGAATAGAATAGAATAGAATAGAATAGAATAGAATAGAATAGAATAGAATAGAATAGAATAGAATAGAATAGAATAGAATAGAATAGAATAGAATAGAATAGAATAGAATAGAATAGAATAGAATAGAATAGAATAGAATAGAATAGAATAGAATAGAATAGAATAGAATAGAATAGAATAGAATAGAATAGAATAGAATAGAATAGAATAGAATAGAATAGAATAGAATAGAATAGAATAGAATAGAATAGAATAGAATAGAATAGAATAGAATAGAATAGAATAGAATAGAATAGAATAGAATAGAATAGAATAGAATAGAATAGAATAGAATAGAATAGAATAGAATAGAATAGAATAGAATAGAATAGAATAGAATAGAATAGAATAGAATAGAATAGAATAGAATAGAATAGAATAGAATAGAATAGAATAGAATAGAATAGAATAGAATAGAATAGAATAGAATAGAATAGAATAGAATAGAATAGAATAGAATAGAATAGAATAGAATAGAATAGAATAGAATAGAATAGAATAGAATAGAATAGTGTCTTTATTGGGAACAACAACAAATTGATGAATATTCAATTCACATTATACAGCACAGATTAATAAATTCAATTATTTTGATAGTTCTTTTTCTAATCATTTTTTTTTTATACAGACAAGCACTCATGGTTTGCTAACCATCCGAGATATTTGAGGTTGGTAGCCTTCTCTAAATAGTCTCCTCTTCGTCTTCTGAATGGTAGCCCTCTGTTAGTGGTTGCACGGAATGTTTTTCATAGAAGTCTTCTCTTTTCTCCTAGTAGTTCGTACTACGAGACACTTTTCGTACTTTTCGAGATAAGCTCGTACCTGTACCTCCACGCCACCCTGCAATACTGCGTCACTGCCAGCCAATTCTCACCGTTGAGGAGTCGTACCAGCTGGGCTCTGCTTAGGGTAGCACTTCCAAAAATGTCATCTCTGATCTCCTTTAAAACAGGACAAACAGCAATGAAGTGGTATACATGTTCTTCCTCTCTTAGCAACTATATAATATTCAAATCATGTACTTATAATTCATGACACTGGCAGTGCCTATGTAAAATTGCTGCCAGTATAATTCTAAGAAAATTTATTTTGTAAAAGATTTTTGTTTGTACAAAAGAAGAATGAATTTCATTTTTCATTTTTTTTAATCCAACCGTGAAATGTTTCTCGTTAATGGATTCAGAGAAACAGGGAGTCCAGGAGTCTTCTATCAAGTTCAAGATACCCATGTCATGTTTTCCCAAACACTTACAAACTTGAGGGGCCCTCAAGTTTACATTTTCTATACTTAGCATATAGCTGTTCTATTGAATTTGAGGGTCCCTAATATTTAAGTGTGCTTGGAAAAACCCGGCATCATCTTCACCTACGTACTTGGTCTGATTATTTTAATGTCCAACAGTTCATGATTCGTCAAAATATGATCCATGAGTGTAATTTTCAAGATATTCTAAAATGAGTATTCTTGTTTGCGAGAATTTTCCAGAGTGATAGTTGGTTCAAACGTACAACTTCACGAAATCGAATTCTGGTTCACGATCATTTCCCGAGTAACAGACACTATTATAATTACTGTATGATTATACAGTCTTTATATCCTTAGTAATAGATAAATAATTATTTGAATTTGCAATAATACGAGGTTGTAAAAACATTATTTTCTGCAATTGCGATCTTTCTTTACTAGTGTTTGCCATAGGTCTT
Organism: Sogatella furcifera; assembly: GCA_017141385.1. NCBI lineage: Eukaryota > Metazoa > Arthropoda > Insecta > Hemiptera > Delphacidae > Sogatella > Sogatella furcifera. The sequence goes on from CM029549.1 coordinate 15,235,684, forward strand.
AACAGACCAGACCTGGCAACGTAAGATGTTTAAATAAAATATCAAATATCAAATATCTTTCCCTGTGCAATCTTTCGGGTGTTGAAGGACTTTTACTTACAATTCCAGTTCGTGGTAGCCCGCTAGGAAGCGCACTGTTGCAAGGGCTGTAGGGTGTAGGGTGTTCAGGTTATCGTTACCGGGATTGAACGATCAATAGGTAGATGGTTCAATCTATTATTCCTTTTTTTCATGCGATGCATGTTTTACCAAGTAATTCAATTTCGAGCATATCGGCGATTTTCGTTTTTATTTTCCAATGTGTGACGAAAACATTCGCTTCATTGCTGGGCTTCGGGCTTTTACCGATAAAAACGCACCACACACGCTCTCCTACTTTTCGCTCACTCGCCCTCTCTTACTCTCATCACTCATCCACTCTCTCTCTCTCTCTCTCTCTCTCTCATTCTCTCTCTCTCTCTCTTCCACTTTCAATCACTAGCAATACACTCTCTTTCTCTCTTGCAACACACGGCTGAAAATTGATGCACGTTCAAATATTCCTGTTCACTAATATTTTTCGGCTTTGCAGGTATTATGATTTACAGCGAGAGGCGGCAGATTAATGCATGTTTTGAATATTCGTGAATCCTGTATTTCCTCAGCTTATGTGAATTCTGTGTAAATCTGGAAATTCTTCAACAAGAAGGAATATGAATATGAGTAAATTTCTGGAAGTATACTTTTCATTATCTAGATCAGATCTTTTCTTCGAAAGTTCGTTTTATTTTATTTTTATTTCATACATAGAAGGGTTTTTTCTATGTTAGAAAACACCCAGTTATTTCACAAACGTTCAACTACATCATATCGTAGTCATGTTTCATAAAACTAACAAGTTACAGATCATTGAAAAATTTTCGTTTTCATAATTAACCTGACACTGTGTCTTCAAATACCGTACCTTCATGTTTCCATGTGGTAGTCCATGAAGTTTGTACCCATATAGCACAAATGTATTATAATAATCATACTGAAGTAGAGAAATATAGCCTATATGAGCATGCATAGAAATATAGATCGAAAAATAGAACATTCGAAAAAATAAATCACAAGGGATATGAAAACGTACCGAAACTTCATAGGATGTTAGTTCGAAATAAAGAATTAATAGAAAAATAGACAGATACGTAGAGAAAATATACTAGGAGCATACATAGAAACTCAGTTGGAAATACACCATTTATAGAGGATTATTGATGCACTGCTGTACAGGTTGTCTACATATCACTGGTGTATATTTAGGGTGTGTGGTGGAATATGAGTGATACGATGTTGCGAGTCCAAAAATGGATATCGAGAGGAAGCGAGAGTGACAGAGTACCGACTAAAAATGATGGACGGGCCGGAAAATTTATTGGCGCCGCTCAAATTCTATTCTCGTTGCGAGCACACCGGAAACAGTTATCGCAACAAACCATCTGTCATTAGGATGTTCATGGCTGTGCCATTTATTATTTCCCGTACGATTCTCGAAAAAAACGATAATTACATGCTGGAAACTGGAGCGAAAGAATTAAACGATATCCAAAGGCAATATTTTGATATTATTCGCAATCGGTAGGGAGCAGGCAGCGAGTGGAAACTTGCAAATGAACTACGGACTCAACAACTGGAGATAAGTCTCTGAATCGACATAGGTCTGTGTGGTGGGCGGAAAGCGGCTGCTGATACCCGCATGTTCCATTTTCGCTCTAGTTTCGATTATCAATATCCTTTGAATGCAGCGGCGCTCGCTGCCTGACTCATTCATATGCAGGCACTCGTATTGCCTTTCCTTGTAGTCTGTCCAGGCAGAGAAGACATTCCGGCGACATGAGTAAATTACTCCAACTCGGTCAACAATGCTTTAAAAATCATAAAATTCGTCTCAAATTGTTGAAAAATCTCTGATCTATAATTTGAAACCAAATAAATATTATTTAAACAAATATTGATCGTGCTGGAGTAATTTTCCCATCTTGCTAGAATGTCTTCTCTGTTTGAACAGACTACCATCAGCCTACTTCTCTTCCAGTTGTGTCGTTTGCCTCTCTACTCGGCTCAATTTGCAGTCCTACTGTTTTAAAGGCACAACATTTTCTGTTACGTCTATTGTTCGTATGCTGACCTACATTGATAATAACACTATCTGCTCCGAATATTCTGTTTTTGAATTTGCCAAAATATTCCCAAATATTCCAATTGATAATTTCAAGAGATACTGTTTGTTATCTGTATCTTAGTTATCCACCATATTACCAGTAGTAACAGACTACTCGGCGAAGTGGAGTCTTGATGTTGTGCTTAATGTTGTAACATTCTTCATCTGGTTGAGAATGCTTCACAAGAAAAATTGTAGGTGATAGGAATTATAATATATTCATAGTAGTTTATGCAAGCTGAGAATACACACTATTGCAATATATTTTAAATTTAACGGCGTATCTTGTGGCGTTGATGATTGATGTTAAAAATAATAATTTGAAACTTATAGCGAAGAATAACGTGATTATATTCCAATAAAGGCCTATCAATAATCCACAGCTTTATTTCATTAATTGATCATATAAAAACTTGACAATCGATGACAGTCACATAAAAATCAGCTTTTTCTCTGTTTTTGTATTTTTATTTTCTGCAACGTCACACTATTCAAAATAAATTACAGATGAAGATTCGAAAAGTGAGATAAATGGAGAGATTGCGTAAAAAACGTAGTGACGTCAATTTGACGTGGAATGCCGTAGGGGCGAGCATCTGTCAACGCTCTGTTGTTTTCAGCAATCCATGCCATACCAGAGCCGAAAATCTCCAATACCCTGATCCAATCGGATATCAATCTACAATCGCGATTCCACATTGTTAATTTTGTAGTAACAGATGCAAAATTTCGGAGTGCGATGTAATGAAATAACTGAATTCTCAACTTTGTCGGACGTTTTTCTATTCCATTAACATTGTTGATGAATGATGTTTTCAAAAAAACAAATAAAAATAAAACATGTTTAAAAAATGAATGAGACTAGCAATGTACAATAATTTTAGTAGTTTGGTAAGATTCTTCCAGATGAATTTCAAAGTTGATATACAGAAACTGTATCATGGTGTTATTTACGAGTTATATGAATACTTGGAATGAAATTTATTGGAAACTCATAGCGAGTTAGTTAGTATAGTAGGCTATAGTATTGTTTTTCTAAATAAACTTTCGAGATTCTGAGCTCTTTCATTTCAGGTTGGTTATTTATTTTTATTATTTAACCATTCAGTGGCAAACACACAATCAAAATAATGATAGGAAAAGAAAAAACAGGCATAGCCTGACTTTCATTACAATAGAGGCCATGTAAACCACTATCTTAATCCTAATCTCGATAATACATTTTATATAGACCAAAAAATAGTGATTTTTATCACTTTTGAACACATATATTTTTGATGTCAAACAATAACCAGGAAGTTTAATATAATATTAATTGTGATAAATCACAATTTATTAACAGCAAGTACTTTGAGCATTGATAAAATAGATTAATCAATATTATGTATTGACATTTCGAGAAATGGATTGTATGGGTTGACAAGTTTTGATATCTCTTTATATGAAAAAACACTTATGTTGTGCATATCTCCTCTCTTAAATCAGTGTATTTTATATATAGAAGCCTATTACTATTTTCGACATTTCATTCAAGAATATTAAGGTACGATTCCCAAGCGACTGCTAGAGCCGCGCGGCACGAGCTCTGGAGAGCTCTGAAGAGTGGCCGCGCGGCCTGGGAATCGTACCTTTAGGAAAAAATTCAATTACCTATACTTGTAAGAGTTGCAAGTTGCAGTATTATCTAGAATTTGTGATTGTTCAAGTAGTTATACAGTATAATCAGCAAGCACTGACGTGCGAGGATATTTCATAAGTCAAGAAATATTGCTGTGAGCATAGCTTGTATATAATATAACAGATTGTAATAATAATACATTTATGATGGCTGACATTGCATGATTTCTCCTATTCTATATTTCCCATTCTCATAATGACGTCTTACTAGAATCATGCAGTATTCATCGCAGATACATCACTCATACTTAACAAAAAATGTCTAATACTTAACAAAAAATGTAAGAAAATGAACTGCAAATAGTTATGAGGTAAGCTCACCAAGCACTTAGGAATTCATGTTCAATAATAATCCTGGTTATTGAATTCCAACTGCACGTTTCCATGATATGAGATGAGCTTCATCCATGAATGCTTTGGATTCTCTGCATTTGATTAAAACGGAATCACTACATACTTGGCAGACATGGTCTTCAAAATATTCCTCTACGATCTCAATTATCAAGAGTAAGAATTCTAAAACTTATTTTTTGAAACAAAAACTATACTTGTAAACAAGAAAGGGATGAACAGTAGGATAAATTGAATAGACTAATAAATTAAAGACGATAACAAGCAGTAGGATTGTGAAATTTGATGAATTAAAAATTCTTTGTGAAAATTTCTCAAAGCCAATATCACAATAAGTTATTTACAACCTCTTTCAAGTTAATATACCATTATGCTTATAAATGTGCTGTCTTATCAAAAAGTGATATATATTAAGAGATTTCTTGTGAAATTGCCGGTCTAAAATATTAAATCCGATAATAGGTTGTGATAAGGGAGAGAGAAACGACCTCACTTTTCATGGGTCGTACCGATTTTCTATTCATCGATATGGTTATAAGATTCCATCTAATATTCGAAAAATATTAAGCTTCTTTTCTCGACATCCAATATAAGCTCTTTTGAAATTCAAAGTGGTAATAACTGGGCGAAATCGGCTCCGAATATTGAATAAAGATAAGGACTCAATCTCAGTTTTGAACTGTTCAAGATGATTATTAGATTTGAGACAGAAATGTACACTATCGATAGCCTTCATCTCCACAAACGCCTTTATTTTTCATTTATATTCATATTGTCAGTGAAACGCATCGACAAAAGCTAATCTATTTGGGAACAGATGTCGCGGACTTTTTCCGGAAATATGAAGCATATTTTGAATTTGAACTTTGTTTATCAAGAAAAATAGATGGGATCGGAAGAGGGAGATATTCAAAGTGGAAGAGATTCGATTTCTTGTATCAAAACGCATTAAATAAGAAATGGGGTTGTAATACAGTACATGAATAATTATACTGTAAAGAATGATTTATTATTTTATTTTGCCTCCATCCTATTTTAACTGTTGATGATAATTAACTTATAACTTAGTAGAAAAGTTAATAACTTTCACTCTAACAAAAGTACTCACGATTTTGTTGCTTGTCGAACGCTGTTCAAGGAACTGAGCCACATCTTCAGCGTACAAGGAGTAACTAGATAATCTAGATGCTCCACCTACAGTAGTTACTCCTTGTACACTAAAGATGTGGCTCAGTTCCTTGAACAGCGTTCGACAAGCAACAAAATCGTGAGTACTGGTGTTGAAGTGTAAGTTATCAAGGTATTTACTAAGTTATAAGTTGATAATTTACTATTAAGTTTTATGATACAACCTTTGGACTGGTTTTGGCCTGTATAGTAAAGCCTAAATTGGTAGATGAGCGGTTTAGTGTATAAATTCATTCATAATAAAAGAGTGAAAATGTGCGCTCTATACATGTTTATAAATAAAAATGCCTGTAGATCAGATTGAAAAGTAATTCAATATATTCTATTATCTGTGCAACACTGCACATTATGAAACTTGTTGCCTATCGGGTTTAATGAATGGTGTTCATTCGTTTTACCTTGATATGAGAATATCTTCCCACATTTTATCCTTTCCCTCCATTTGCGGTTTCAGATATCCGGCTCGTTCTGACTTGGCTTCATTGCAAGATATCTGTGATAAAGACAACCCCAAACATTCTTTCAGCTTTTCGTAGCTTGCCACACCGACACAGACAAAAAGGATAACTGCAAAATTCCGTCTCTTATTTCCTAGATATTTTCAAACTAGAGTGGAAGTTGAGGTCGACATTGATATAAGGATGAGAGAAGATATGAGTATTTTTACTAAAGATTATTTAACTAAAGATAAGGACAATATGAAATTAGATATTGCTTAAAATGATTTTCCCTAAATGTATCATTGATGAAATAATATGAATTGCTCTTTAAATGTGAAATTAGTCAATTCATTCATTCAGTCAGTTCAATTCATTCGTCAAGATTTTCTGTATTCATATTCAATTAAATTCAATTCAAACTAAATAGATATTTGATTACAAATATGTAAAAATCATCAAAATCTGAAGAAATGGATTGAACTTAATTCACAATGAATTATGATGTGGTCCATAATGGAATATTATAATCCTCCATCTCACAACAACGGCGAAACGTTAATGAGAAGGATCCCTGCATGTTTACCATTGTTTAGCCACGCAATTAGGGGCAAGGTTGATATTAGGCTACGTATTAAATTTATTATATGTAAGCTCAGAATACTAAACATGATACAAAATATCATGCAATCTACATGTAATCCAATCTATAAAACTACTTGGAATCACACATCTATACATATATACATCTACATACTCTATCACATCTATACTTTTTTATTTTATAGCCTGCAAGTTTTGATCAAATCTGCTTTGAATTTTGCTCCATCCTAATCAACGCAAAACTTCTCTTCTACTTATCATTTCAACCCAAACCAACTCAACTATTCTCTGTTCACCGAGTGTTAGCAGTGAAATAAAACTTTTAAATGATAAAAGAATTGCTTGTATTCTGCCAGAATTGATTCTCAATTTTTTTTAATAGGAATACTGGGTCACAGTGTCTCCTAGAAAATGTTTCTAATAAATTCCTACTCAATTCTCATAGGGTGCAAATAATGAAATCGTGATTACTGATGTTGAAGTGGAAGTTGATAACGTACAGTTATTGATTGAATCTCAAGTCTACACGCTTCATTGAATAGATTCCAATCAAGATTTCAAATCCACTGCGAACATTCGCTTGAAAGACCATAGTTGAAATTCATACAAATTTATCTATTAAATTGAATTTGATAAATTTAATTGAGATTCTAGATTCTCTACAAACATACGATTATTGTTAGAAAATGTATTCTGAACATTAATGCCAAGTTGAAAATGATATGTCTCAAGGAATATTCTATCTTATCCGAGTCTCTATATTATTCAAACGACACTGTTCACATGGTGATAGTCCTAACGATTGACAGTGCTGCGATATTGAAAACGATACTAATCTTAGAGCTGATAGCTGTGCACAGAAAATGTTGACAAGAGGTAGAAACGACGGCAGCAAGCAGCGAATAGTTGAAGCATAACAATGAGAAAGAGGTATCACAACATGCAGAAAAGGAAAAAGAACGGCGAACAAGTCAGCCCTTTACGCTGGATGAATGTTTGATGTTGCAACGTAACCTGATTGCAGCAGGCGGCTTCAAACAGATAAGATCGAGAAAGTGCGGCGGATGTGTTGTTGCGAAAGGGAAAGGAAGAGAGTTGGGAGGAGGAGAAAAAGGAATGGGAAGTGGAGGAACAGATGGAGTAAGAAGGAAGAGGAAGAGAAAAAGAAGTTACAGGAGAATAAGGGTTAAAGGAACTGATAGGTGGAACAGAATAAGAAAAATAATATATGGAAAGTGGATGGGAAAAACGACGAAGGAAATATAATCTACGAAGATTAAAAGTAAAAGAAGAAACAGAGGATACAGAAGAAGGAAGAGAAGGAAGGGAAAAAGAAGGAGTTACAGAAGAAGAAAGAGGAAGAAAAGGAATTACAAGATGAGAAAGAGACAGAGGAGGAGTTACAAGAGAAGAAATAGAAAGAATGAGTTACAGGAGAAGAAATAGAAATGAAAAAGTTACAGAAGTAGAAAGAGGAAGTGAAGAAGTTACTGGAGAAGGAAAAGAAAGAGAAGGAGTTAGAGGAGAAAGAAGGTCGAAGAATTGGTACACGAAACAAAATACAAGAAATAGAATGACTGAGATGAGATAAGGTATGAGAAGTGGAAACAAAAAAGTCAAAGAAAATAAAATTTAAAAACAAATAAAAGTGAATGATGAAGAAGAAGGTATAACAGTGAGAATAGGAAGAAGTAGAGATAGATAGATGAGAGTAGCCTAAGCATGAGAAAAAAAGAAGTGAAACCAAATCAGAATGAAAACAAATGATGAAAAATGTAACCTGAAGGGAAAGAAAAAATAGGATAGAAAGAGAGATTACAAAAAGAAAAAGATAAGGGAAGAGAGAATAAGCTCATTGTAACTCCCAAGAAGATAGAAAGGAGGAAGAAAATATAAGTGAGAAAGTAGTGAAGTGATAAAATGGAGAGTAGAATAGCGAGTAATAGTAGGAGGTGAGGTTAGGAAAAGAGGGAATAAAGAGTAGAAAGTCGAGTGATGAGTGATGATGGGGTGGAGTGGGGGGGTGGTTGGGTAAAGTGCGATGCTGACATCGCTTAGCTAGGACTAAGCTCTTTTTAAGGGACGGTTTCCCCAGCAAAATCCAATTTCTTCCCAGTCAAACCCTCCTCCTCCTCCTCCTTACTGCGGCCTTGCCTTTTCCTTTATCTCTCCCTTCACATCCCTTATCGCCGCTTCCATTTCCTTCTGCTCCTCTTCTTCACTCCAAAATCTCGAATAATATTCCCACTCGAGCGCACTGCACTCCAATCTAGTCGAGAAGAGTCGCATAGTATTAAATGTAAAAATATTCTCATTATGATAAAATTAATATTGTCCAGACAAATAATGCGCCATTTCCGTGAAATGTAGTTGAACGTCGAGATTTGAAGCACGATTGAACAATTAAAGCCGTTGTCTGGCTTCAATTCATCTAGACTATAATGAATCACTTCGGATTGTGATGTGATGAAATTCATTTAGATAAAAGGAAAAGTGCTTTTAGTATTAATTGATTCTAAAGTTTATTGTTATTAGCCGACATGAATGGATTTAAAATACTGGATGAAAAAATTCATGTTTTTCAACTTCATTTTTCTATTGAGAATCCAGCTAAAAAACAATGTTCAATAGGTGAATTGATTAATAATAGAACAAATAAAAGAATTCATGATGAGATTTTATCAATGATTTTAAATCAAATTTGCGAATAACGCTGGTGATCTAATGGTCATCATGGGTCATTTGGTAATCATGAACTATAACATTGAAAATAATCGAAAAAGGTGTTTAAGGAACTTAAATACTCCCTAAAATTGAAAATAATTGTAAAGTATTTGGATGAATTATCATTATCGTTGCATGTATTTCAATGAATTGGATCTCTAATTTCAGACATAAGTGAGATTACAAACACCTTAATCCTCCATGCACCTTCACTACACCTACATGGAAATTTCCTGGGAATGTTTGTGGAAAAACTACGATTGATGAAATTTTAAACTTCATTCTATGAATCAATTAGTCATGGATATCATTCCACATCATCATCTAAACGATGCGCATAATAATTCAGACCTGTGCGGTAATCACCCTTATAAAGAATTGTTCATTGGTTTCAAAATTTTGGGAAATCGGTAAACTTTGTAGAATAAGCTGGAAACATCCAATTCCTCGTATGGAAATGATTTTGCAGTTCATAATGATAAGCAGATTATTCAATTCCAATGTTTATTTGTAAAATAAGTTTAGAAAACACACAATCTATCATGGAGTAATGAAATCTCTGTTGCATCCATCGCACAGTTCTATGCAGATATTAAATTTATTGAGGTCATACAAATGCTTCTGGGAGTTTCAAATTCCGCACTATGAATAAATTATAGTCGAGCTCAGAAAAAATGTGTGGAGGAGAATGTAGATATATTGAAGAATGTTACATTTAATCCGCATGGAATCTGCATTTCAACATGATAATAATTCATCTCATTAGCGCTAATCGGGTATTAGGGTCACTGGGAGAATGGTGGTGTGGGGGGGTTGGTTTTGTGTGCTCTAGTTGCTGAACGATGATTTTTCCTTATTTATAGTTGGGAATCAAGTTTTGAGAGAGATTAATGAGATAAAGCGGAGCGTGGATCGGCCTGAAAACCTCTATGAAATATTGCGGATAGTATTGCAGAAACGGGAACGTAGGAGAGAGAAATAAAAGGAGAGAAGGAGGAGGAGAGAAGGTGGAGGAGAGAAGGAGGAGGAGAGAAGGAGGAGGAGAGAAGGAGGAGGAGATTCAGATTCAGATTCAGATTCAATCACTTTATTCATGTAGATTACATAATACAATAATTCGAATCCTATAAATAAAAATAAATGAAAGTTACACTTATTACATTATGGTTTGCATAAGTTGGCTAATTATAAATTATGAAAACTTGCAAAATGAGACAGATGTAGGATTCAATAAGCTAACGGTAATATAAATTTGTGCTGTATCTACATAAAATGGCGGAGTTTAGACATATAAATGTCCATTCTTGGAGAGGGATGTTCAAAAACATCTCTCCCATTAACACTCAACCATGGAGAGAAGGAGGAGGAGAGAGAAGAGAGAGAGAGAGAGAGAGAGAAAGAGATCAAGTGTGGAAAATTTGAAGAAGGAAGAGATTCAGAGAGAGACAATGAAAGAAAGATTAAGATGGTGACAGTCAGTTTGAGAGAGGGATAGTGATAGAACGTTTAGTGACGGTGGTAGAGAAACGAGATATGAATGAAGAGAGTGCTAGAAAGAGAAAAAAGTGTGAGGGAGTTGGTTGGACAGAAAGCGTTGCGATAGGAAGTGTGGTTTGGGATTGAATTTGTGTGAGTTTGGAAATGAGTGATTTGAGAAAAGATGGAAGGGAGAAAAAGTAGGGAAAGAAGAAAGATGGGGAGAATAAATAAAAGAGGGAGAGAACCTAACAAAGGACAGACAGAGAGTTTAGGAAGAAAAGATGAGAATAGACAGAGATTAGAATAAATCATGTAAGATTTACTCTTGAGTATATCGACATCCAAGTGATTAACATCTTTCCCTTTCATGTAACTTTCCAGATCAAATCTTATTAGACAAAGAGAATCAAAGTTTAAAAGTTGGAAAGAAAAATAGAATATAGATTCATAATGTGAAGAGAGTGGTAAAATGTTTGGGAAAGAGAGTTCCCAGTGAGAGGCTGCGAAAATAAATAAGTGAGAGAGTTGTGGAGTAGGGTGGGTATGAGGGAATATAAAGTTGCAGTGTTTGAACAAGCCAGCTGTGGGTATTCCACACTGCCACCATCACTGGAGAGAAAATTAAAATAATTAATAGCAGTCGAAAATGGAACCATCTAGCCAGCACTCACACACTGTCTCATCGCACACAGTCCTAGCAGCAATATGTTCCTAAACCTAGCCTCTCACAAGGCTGGCTAGCAAATGATGCCCCTCCCCACCCCCACCCCCTCCATCTCGCAGTTGTCATACTTTTTTAATCACAATTGGTATTCTTGCCTCAAGGGTTTACTGGGTCATATTAAACCCCTTTTGTTCTACATTCTAAGAATCAACTCTGAAATGAAATATTTACTCTACATTCTAAGAATAAGATTCAAGAAAAATTATCCATGATAGGATAATTTTCAAGAGAAATTATAACGAATTAACTTAACGAAACGGGTAACAATGATCATTGTTTGCGTTTTCTAGTGTTTAATATTCTATATCCTTGTGTTAATGATTCCAATTATTGAATTTTTTTGAATACCAATTATAATTATGGTATCAAATAGATGTGATTTGGGAGCTCAAATACATTTTTATTATTGTAGAACGATGTAGGTTTCCTTGGAAAGATACACAATGGAATTATTAGATTATTGAATTATGGAACCATCATGAATATGAATTATCTCAATTGAATAATTGTGCGTTCGGAGTTATATCAGTTCTGAGGCAAGCTTTGCCAGTTCTGATTCTGAGATCATGGAGGTAATTCTTCTAATAGCTGTCAAATACAAGGAAACTGACATCTTCTGAAACTTAATAAATCAGAAAGACTTTGACATTCAATAATCAAGTTTATTCTGGTCTGTTACAGCTTTCCTGGTGATTTTTCCCAGTCTTATTACGTTTTAAAGTGATTATTCAACGCCATTCATCTTGTTCTATTGTGAAGGGCCAAACAGGAAGAGAACCGGGGATTAGTTGGGCGAAGTTGAGGAAGGAGAAGGAAGGGGGAAATAATTAAAACGAAACAATCATTCGATACGGGCGAATTGGAGCTTCTTCGTTGAAACTGAACTACGGGGGGGGGGAATGAAAGGGAATCGATCGACTCACTTCGTTATAAAGGGATTTCTGCGAAGTTGTCCCTCCCTTTGAATGGGTCTGCTGCAAAAAATACATTGACGAAGTCCCTCCTCAGCCGACCGCTGAGAAGGAAAAAGGGTTACAGTCAGAAAAAAACGTACAACCGTAAGAAATAAAGCTGCTGAAAAAGGGGAAAAAAGCTCAATTGAGACGAGAGGATGATTGATAGAAGCAATGAGATGAACAGAGCATGCAACTTATAGAAGAAAGAAGGAAAATTATTAATTTTACAGGATGAGTAAAATTGGAAGAGAGGACTTTGGATTACAATAATTTGAGTCAGTTTATTGGAAATGATTGGCTGAGAAGACAATATTGTCAATCAAGTATAAAGTTATGGCTATAAACTTTACAGGAAAATTTAAAAAAGAAAAGTAAAAAGAAGGTGAAGAAAAAAAGAATAATTAACCTTGAATATCATGGAAATGGTGATGATAATAGAAATGTTAGTAGCTTTATGATTATGAATTCAATTGACGTACGGTTGATTAAAAATAAGATAGTTTATACCAGCTCTCTTCCAAGCAAATGAAATCGAGTTACTCCCAACTGTATAATCAGAGACTACACGAGTTCCACTACCAGAAGTTTGAGTTACACGTGTAGCTCAAACGGAAAACTGGAACGGTCATTAATGATGAGTTTTGTAACCCAAGAGATCTCGTGCGTCTTCCAACCTTTGAATTATTGCCAACAGATCGCATTTCCAATTCTTGAGCGTTTGAGAAGTAGCACTAAATAACCCATACATGTAACTAGTTGAAGTTTATTGCTTACACAGGAAAAATTCCTGTTTGTTTCTTCTTTCTGACGCTTGAAAACTACGAAAATTTTGTTAAATGGTTCCTCCATATTATCAACTCATTTTCTGATGAATATTGTCAAACAATTCCGAGATATTAAATACATATTGGTATTATTAGTAGTATATTTTAATTGTAATGTGAAATTAAAAATGAATGGACATTTTAGAACGCAAGAAGGATATTTTATAGAGAATACACATTACACATTGTTTAGCTAAATCTTACTGATGATTGATCATCATTATCGATTTACTCTCTTGATACTCTCTGAAAATGATATTATTATTATATTATTATTATTATATAAATTTGTAGAATAACTATCAAATAGCTGTGATATAAGTGAATAATTGATATCAACTGTTGAAAAAAGTGATATCCCTAGAAATAAATCGTATTCCGTTTCTTGAGCTTAACTCTGTGTATCTACAAATTTTCAATCAGTTGAAATTAATTTTGAAAGTTTGAATTGTTGTTAAGACTCATTTACTGTTACTGTATTGCCTATTGTCGTATTATGTTGATATCTTCTATTATTAAAAGTTTTCGAATTAATAAGGCCATACAATAACCACTTAATCAATTTGAAAGCCTCATTGACATTCCTTTGGAGTTACAGAGACCGCTGAAGAAAGCTCAAACACAAATGCATAAGCCGAGGATTCAAAGCATTTAAAATTAGTTGGTAACGAATTCTCTAGATTTCTCCTAAACGTTCTGCATTCCATTAAATCATTTTTTATCAAGGAATTCACCAATTTCACTCTCTGAGATTTGGGATGCACCTAGATACTTCATGTAGATTGCTCACATAATCGAAAATTAAATTTTCCAATGATTTATTTGTATTATGAAATACACTTCCTATCTTTGCTCATTCATATGAGAACCATTGAAATGATGAAACAATCACTAATCAGCCTACATGAAGAACGAATATTTATTAAACCGGAATGTCTCTTCCACTCTGAGTATCAGATTGTATTAGTAGTAGCCAACTTGTACAAGTTTTGTCATTAGCTTAGAAAGTCGCAGAAAAGTTTCCCATACACTTGTCAGGTCATTACAAGGCGAACGCTGCCAAAGGGCAGAACTGTTGTCGATTTCACTCACTTGTGAACTTTTTATTAGTTTTCCTTCCTACACCGAAAACTTCAGCTAAACGCGTTCGCATTGTGCAACATGATACGGGGCGGGCGGACGGTGCGGTGGTATTGTGGCCCTCAACTTAACTTCTCTGATATTTGGAGAAACACTCAACCCGACTTCTGTTGCTCTGCCGATTCTTTTTCGATTTTTCTCTGATGAACTTTTCGCTCTGTCGTTTCCAAGATTGTAAAATGAAACAACTTTATTCCTTTCCAATAAAACACAGAAAGCAATAAACTACTACCTATTTCCAAAATAACTTCAATGGAAAAATGCAAGTTATAGTTTGTTGTGTAGCCAGTGAAGTTGAGATTTACAGCCAGAGAGAATTGTAATGCCGTGAGTTCATTTATATTCTATATACTCCTTTTCTATACTCTCTGATTAAAATACAGAAGGAATAACTCCAGTAAAGTTGAATCAGCGGAATTGGCGTGATCGATGAAGTTAAAATATAGAAGATAGGGCATCACTATTATATGGACTGAGGAACTAAAAGAGAGACCAGCGCAAATTATTCACAAAGAGAGATATTCTACAAAATTATTTGGAAATATTGTAGAACTTTCTTGTAATTGATATCACGAGTGAATGATTTAAAAGAAATACAAAAATAAATATGGCTAGCTTTTCTATTTGATTCTTAGAACTGATATCGCAATTGGGCTCAAATTGAAGAAAGTTGTCTCATCTTGTTATCAATTAATTCATCTTTGATTACAATTTACATTTGAAGATAACTTGGGTGCTTTCTCTATTCCCCGCTTAAACTGCGACTAACTTTCAATAATAATTCATTAATGGCTTCAAAATAAGGTAGCCCAACAGTCAAAAATTGAACTGAATAGGCTGAAACTTGGACGAATTCTTAGATAATTTATCCACTCATTCGTCTTCAATTAATTTCATTAACATGTTTTTCAATCGATTTCAATTTTACCGAGCCAAGTCAAATCGACTTCATTCAAGCTAATTGTTGATTCACTTTACTTACCAAACACGGCGTTAAAATGCTCAAGATTAGAATAGGTATAGTGTGTTCAAGGATAGAAGACCCTCTGGCAAGATGGGAAAATTACTCCAGCCTGGTCAATATTTATTCAAGAATCATAAATGTGGTTTCTATAGTAGATCATTTTGTTTCCTACAATTCTAGATCAAATTGATAGTTTTTGAAACAATATTGACCGAGCTTGAGACATTCTCCCATCTTGCCAGAGGGTCTTCTTTGCTTGGACAGACTATATGATTGGAGGATTTTTTTATCATTTCTTAAAAAAAAAAATTGAGCTGCACTGGTATAAAATTTCAAACTATTTATTATGGAAAATTTCAATAGAGGAACATTAACATAAAATGTCAAAGTTCTCATGAACGTGTCCAATAACTCCTGATTATCGTCGACCAAATCTGAACAGTCGTAACACTCGTATTTCACCGGGAATCTGCGAGATGACATCCGGTGTCCAGGCCAGGTGTGGTGCTATTCTGCTCCACCCAACCTGACGCAATTCCATTTAGGGCGGAGGGCTGGAGGGTAGCTTCAAGGATTGAAGGGGAAGTTTAAGGGTTGGAAAAAGGCGAAACAAATTGAGGTTAGCGAACGTATGTGAGAGAGAACATGTCGTTTCAAATCGTTTTTTGCTCTATAAGTCATAGCCTCCATTACAAAAACGCATAGCGGCCACTCGCTTCTTCTCCTCCTCCTTCTTATCCTCCTCCTTCTTCTTCTTCTTCTTCTTCTTCTTCTTCTTCTTCTTCTTCTTCTTCTTCTTCTTCTTCTTCTTCTTCTTCTTCTTCTTCTTCTTCTTCTTCTTCTTCTTCTTCTTCTTCTTCTTCTCCTTCTTCTTCTTGAGCAGCAGGAGTCTACCTAGGAACCTGCAGTATGAAATTCCGTTCCAAGACCCTTCCTGGCATTTCTTCGCTTTTCCAAACCAATTTCTTTTTCACCTTCTTAAACTCTCATACATCATTATTATGAATGAGAAGTTAGAACCAATTAGTTCTGAGAAAAATGTGTCTTGAAGGTTCTAGACAATAATTCTTTCGATCTAGTATTGTTATCATAATCAAGGGAAGAAATATTAAACTGTCAATGTAATCGTTGTAATTTTTGTATAGAACTTATCCTTTGGAATAGTGATTATCTTAGCAGCAATAATAATATTCAAGAGTGAATTTCAATCGATATCACTGGTGCCCACGAAACAGGTGAAGTACTGTACAGTGAAAGATATGGGCACTCCACCTGTTTCGTGGGTACGAGCCGCCAGTGATCGATATCCAATTGAAAATTCAAACTGCTGAATATTATTCATATTTTTATTGAGAAAAAATACGTGAAAGAGTTTTATTCTCCTGTTAATATTCTTCAATTGGGAAGATCTCTGAAGACCGGTATAGAATACTAATGACTACTTAAGAATTGACACTACTTGGGTATCCTAGAAAAATACTCAGACATACCGATTTATAATGTCTTGTTGATCAGAATCTGAATGAATCTACTGTACAATAGAGCTGAATTGTAAAATATCAGCAATTACTCATTTTTGTTCAATTTCATACAGTCTTAAAGCAATTAATTGCATTTTTATTGGTACACGAAATCCAAAAATAAGCATTTACATATGATTTCGTTTTCTGGTTACTTTTCAGTTCCCTAATCTACTTAGGTGCATCACACCACAAAAGAGGTGCAATACTATCATTTATTTTTTAAATTACAATACAGTACTATAATTTCCCTTCTCACGATTTTTGTTCAACCTCTATTTATGGATATTCGAAAATAACTAGTCGTCGATAAAAAAAATCACCAATCAATAAGTGTCGTAGAATGTTGAATGACAATATAAGAGATTATTCACATTTAAAGTTTATAATATTGACAATTCTACATTCGGAAGAAAATTACCGTCTTTTAATCTCTCACTTCATACAGTATTTTAATATTCAATTCTGTATCTCCTCTTTTTCTAGTTTTTCTCACACTTTCTCAGCCTATATCAGCTTTCCTATTATGTGGCCACTGACCAGACTTTACAATAAGGGTTGTCCAATAATGTGGCTCTCTTGGAAAAAGCTAAAGCAGAGGCAACAACAACAGCAGCAGAGGTAGCAGCAGTAGCACGCTTTATTTCTAGGACCTTTTGAGAATTGCTCTGGAACTCACGTTCCGCTACAAGTGTCGACGACGCTTTCACTCACTTCAGTTTATCACTCTCTCTCACTCTACTCACTTCAGTCAGTTTATCTCTAAGCGTTCAACCCCCCCAAACAACACAGTCTGTGACCGGACAACACATTACAGCACAAAGTGTTACTCGAAGTGTTGGATACCAACTGCTTTCTGACATTAATTGCTTGCGGTAAAGGTTGAGGTTATTACATTTCTCAATGTGCTTCATATGGAGTCTTTGTATATCTATTTGGTTAGATTGCTGTGCTCTGATTATTATGATAATCCTGATAAGGACTACTTCTATCTCCAACTTGTATAAGAAGATTAGTTGGTCATCGAATATGATAACCAGAATTATAAAAGGTAATCTGTGATTATGATAATCCTAATTACCTATTCCCATCTTGAATAACCAACTTGGAGAAATCCGTTCTTCAAGGAAATATTTATGGCAAAAGAGGACCAGGAAGAAGAAGAATATCATGGCTGAAAAACCTGCGTACCTGGTACTCCAAGACTACAACAGAACTTTTCAGGATAGCTGTAAATAAGATAGCCATAGTCTGACAGATCGCCAATATTCGGAACGAATAGGCACTAGCAGAAGAAGAAGAAGAACTTGAATAAGAATAATTGTAGGTCAACATTTGTCTCAATCTTTAATCTGATGGTATTTTCGGAAAGAAATTAATCAATATAAGAGAATGCAGAAAATTAACAAATGAAGAGAATCAAGACGTAAATGAATCAAGGAGAAAAGGAGGAGAGACTGAAAAAGTAGACTTTTCTAGGATTAAAAAAAAAATAAAAATAAAAACAGATGAGAGTAATGTTAGCCGATAATACTAGGAAGTCAGGAGGAATGAAAACATGATCGGGGAGTGAGATAAGAGTAAGTAGTCCTCATAATAATACATTTAGTATCAGACTTAAAGTAAGAGAAAACTAAAAGTTAGTAAGACTACAATCTTCATTAGTCTTTAGTCAAGTTAATGACTTTACTCTTACTAAGATTCAGTGAGACCAAAGTGGACTTTAGATTAAAAGTGATAAATTCAAGTAGATATAGGAGGGAGGAATGATGATGTTTAAAATATCTTATTATCATATATAACATAGTTTGAGAAAATTCAATAATTCAATGATAATTTTTGAGAGATTAATAGAAGTGTCAAGTCGTAAATATGGAGAAAATAATGATAAACAGATGAAAGCTACTGTAAATTCAAATGGATAGGAAGAAGGACGCAGTGTGGTCGATTCTATTAGAGGGTTTGCATTGCTTAGCGCCATCCTGCGCTGCTCCAACATAGCAGCTGAACTCGCCTTGTTACCCCGGTGGTCACAAATAATTATTTCCCGTTGGCGTTAGTTAGTGACTTGTCTGACGACGTATTCGCACTTCACTTCAAACTTCCCCGTTTAATTACTCACTAACGCTGGTCCAACAATAGTCACTATCACTCCCTCTCACCCTCCCTCTTTGTCTGCCTTACGGCGCGTGTGTACTTTCTCGCATCCCCAACTGACAATCCGAGTCCAAATACGGAAGTATCCACTTCACACAGCACGAGTTGCAAATTAATCTTGTTAGGTAGAGATTTGAAGGAATGCTGATTCACTACTAGTTAACTCTGTTTTCCGAACTTGTCACAATAGGAAATTTTCCTGTTGAATGCCTGTTATGTGGATTCATTCAGACACCAATCAAAATTGATTTAAATGAATTGGATAAAAATATTCCTTATCAACTTCAATGTATGTCGACACACTAACTTGACGATAAATAATTAAAACATAAAATCGATTAACGTAACTATAAAAATCTAATTAATAGGAATTCAGCTACTTTTGAGTACAACACGGTATTAAATGATTTAGTGCAAACGCATTGTATCCTAATATTGGAAGGAAATGAATGATTTCAATTATTGGAATCAAACACCAAGGAAAAAAGGCCTAACTATAGAGGTGAAGTTCATAATGTAATGTTTCTTGAGACAATGAAATGGAAAAACAATTGTTTCTTGAAAGGTGCTAAATGGCATAATTATTTATTTGTGGTGAACAAGAGATCGAGATTCAAGTCCAAAACAGTATTTTAAAGTGTGATACATTGAAATTAGCTTAAAATCGTGTAGAAACAATCGTACATAAAATGATATTCGTTCTAGCCGTAGAAAGATACCCGAATACAAAATGATTCAGAATTGTACATAAAAGGATCAAGCTTTGTAGTTCAGAAATAATATTGCTCTCAATATAGAACGAGAATGATTGTATCTATCAATAGCACATGCACTCTCAAACACAAATAGCACTATCAAATGCATACTATTGCTTTCAAAGCATGTGTTTGAATTATTACCCGTATGCGAGTAGCAGTGATAATTCGAGTCGTTTGTCAGTAATAAAGACACATATTACAAACATCGACTGATCACCTCCACTAATTGATTGAACCCCACTCAATACACAAGTACGATTGAGGGATGACCCGATTGGATATGGCATTGCTGAAGCCAACTGACATTTCCAGACGTGACTGAGACATACTACAGTATAAATAATTATGTCAGTCCATTACATTAACCTCTCACTATAAGTGGTTGCTCGTGGGGGGTTCGATGTAACCTTGAACAACCGATAACTAGGATGATATCGTCTCGATGGCGCATATTCGACAAACAGAATTACAACGTAGTTGGCATGAGGTATTTGATGTGTACAGGGTACATCGCGTATGTGTTGAGTGATTTCATTACTGTCATGTCATTCGATTATTAGTAATGCTGTTACTAAACGCGCTGGAGCATTCCATCAGACGAATCCCCATATTCACATAGATGTGATTGATTAATCTAGGTAGAGTGCATTATTAACTCAGGTGGAATATGTTATATAGTTATAATAATCGGAAAATTGCAGCGATCCCAAAAAATCTTACTTAGGTGTATTTTGGAGACTTAGGTGTGATGCATCATTAAAAAAACAATCTTCCAGGTTGTAAAATTGAAGTATGAATAATATATAGTGATGAAAATCGAGGTATTGCAGTAGTTTTAAGAGAATCTCACTTATCGATTACCGTTTTATACGATACTCTATGTCTAGACTAGGACGTGACTTCATATCTAAATTTTTGAGTAGAATGAATTTATACAATTATGCAGGCAAACATATCAAGAAAAAATTACATAAATAAGATTGTAAATGATAGATAGATAAAATGACTGTATTTTACACTTTGTAAAAATTTTACAAGAGTTTGTGGGCGAAGTTGAGGCATGCAAGCCCTCTCTTCCACTTAACCCACAATGAGAGATAAATATGCAATATATTACTATGTGATGAAAAAAGTGGAAATATGTTACCTGACTTGGAAAATTGTCAAGTACAGAATTTGTAGAAAAATGTCAAGTTTTCTAGAAGTTTTATTCTAACTATTAATAAATATTCCAGGCATTCGGGTTGCAGGTGGGTATTTTCAACCAAGTTTCTTCATCGTGAGCTGCTATTATTGAGAGTGAGCTATCCTTTTTCAAAATAAAGAGATTTTATCACGTTATACACACTTTATTGTAAAAAGAAACAATGTGATTGGATGGATCCAATCTATATGGTAATGAGTTATGAATAAAACTCTGTATCAAGTACGTGTTTATAGTAGAATGCACATTAACAGCTTAGTCTGAGCAGATTGTTGCTTTGATAACATTATGTTTTGAAATGTATGATATTCATAGAATATTATTATTACTCATTCTACATTTTCTCAAAAACATGCAGCATTCAACGTACTGGAATCATTCTGTAAACACATTCCAGTGTCACAGAACAAATAACATTCCAGAACTGTTATTCTACCTGGTTGGAAATGAATAAACGATACGCTCGCACTTTGATGTAGGACGAAACTATTCTGTTAACGTTATTTGTTTTTAATTTCAGGAGCGGCAAAGATTATTCTGAAACTCCACCGGTGTCATCTGAAAATGATGAGACTACTGCTGGTGCTATATGGCACCATGAGCCTACTACATCAGCCTAAACAAACAGCGTCGAACGATTTAAGTTGTGGCGCTTATGAATGATGACACAGTAACTACCCTCCAGTCCCCTCCACTCGCCCTCCCACCATCACCATCGACCATCATCCCTCCCACTCGTTAATGGAAATTGCAGGTCGCGGAAAGTCGCTACTGCTGAAAGTGCCACATGAATAGTTGGTGTTGGTTTGGCGAGCTTCAATTAAATTTCTCTCCTTCTCACTCTCTCTTTCACGCCTATCATCTCTTCTTTCTCTCTCACTCTATCTCAACGCAAAACCATGAAATGCATAGCACGAAATTACTTTCATTCGAGCCCTATAGCAATCTCGCGTAACATTGGTGAGATTGAATTTTGCAAATAATAATAGAATTTTGTCAGGAAACTGTCAAAATGTCATTTTACATTTGATGAATTGAGATACGTTTCACACAATTCAGTAAGAATCTGCCTAATCGAAAAAGATAATATTCATTCAATTCTAAATAAGAATATAAAAATAAACTAGCCCTGCTTGATACGTTTACAAATGAAGTTCTCCTGTCGTCATTTAACTTTCTGTTTTTTAAACCGCCTTCTTCATTTTTGTCTATATAATTATTACTGTTGGTGTTACTGTTGGTGGGTTGGTTTCAACGGTTGAATAGACCGTTGGTTAGTGATTTAATGTTACCAAAATAAATTTTAGAATATTTTCTCGATTGAATGAGAGTTGAATGCATTACAAAAGAGTCTTAAATGGAGAAAGGTAAAGTCTCTAGTTGAACTAGTAGGGAAATTATCTATGAGAAATGTATAGAAGATTTTATGATGCTTGTAAAATAGTTGTGTTACTACAACAGAATAATCTAGAAGATCTGTTGATCTGGGTGGAACCTAAATTCAACTCTGCTGTCAAAATATGAAGAACAAAACTAGAGTAGTAACTTTTACAAAGGTGAATGAATGTGATTTTACACTTCATTCATGTATTGTATTCTGTATTTCATTTTTGAAGTGAGTTTCTAAATCATGGAAATAGCTTTCATTAACTGAAAACCTGATAATAATCCTTTGTGACCTTGATTTTTTGAATGTGGTGGGATGAACAAAGAATATTAGAAGTTGAGAGCGGAAAAATTATTAGTAGAATTAAGTGAGTTGTGAAAATTAGAATCCAGAAGAAGTGTCATGACAATCAGAAGACTTAAGCCGCTTGCAGAGAAAGTTCGCAAAGTTGAGCAATGTTGACGAGACGTTCGGTTTGTTTTAAGAACTTCCAATTCGTCCTCTCAAGTTCTATTATTGATAAGTTTGCTTGGAAATAATGTCGTCACCAGCCGTATTGTCCTTTACAAACTCTTTTCAGCGGTACGATAGTGGAGTGATAAAGCCAGTGGAATAGTATTACGAAAATTTCAATGAGATCGGATAGAACCTGATTCTGCAAGTTGTGAGTTATGAAGTTCAATTCCTTAATTATTATGTGAATATTATCTGAGTATTATTGAAATCATACAAATTCCAATTAGCAATCCTGATTCTCAATTTCAGAAGGCATTTTTAATTCCTAATTGGTAGGTGTACAAGTAAACACAAGAGTATCATTCTAATGACATTCATCAATAGATGAATAATCATTTCCAATGAAATTTTATCATTAACTCATCAATGGATTGCAAACTCAACAGAGTTGATTTTTTGTCTAAGAACATAAGTCTAAAGCAGGAATCGATTGCAATTGTAAAAAATTAAACATTTGTTGGGCTTTTTAATACTGTACAGTGGAATATACTGTAGTTTAAATGACAAATATTGAAAATAAAGCAAACAAATTCAAACCTTATATGTGCGCGGAAGAGCACTTGACATCAACAAGCATTTTGTGATTGATCAAACCTGTAACAGTGAAGAATGAAATATTGCTTAGTACATAGCCGACATAAAAATGTTTTGAACCTGATTATTTTAGTGATAGTGGAAGAACTGGTGGATCTGCTTGGATGAAGTACTTACTAATATTGTGATCATACAAAAATACAAAAGTAACAATGCAATAAATGATAAGTTTGAAAGATAACCATTTTTTGAGAATATCATGTATCGGAAATTATAATAACGGATAACGAATTATAATAAACGGATCACGAAACGTTCCAGCAATTTGAGTGAAGAGACATAAATAAAGGCCAAATGAAGAAGTTTTTTACAGTGTTGCATAATTATGTAAATTTTGATAGAGGAAAGATACAAGTATAATAGAAGGTTAGAGAGATGAATACATTTAATACATTCAGGTTGAGTTGAGTATGAAATGTGAGCTTTTTGGGGCGAAAAAGCTCTTGAAAAGAATGACGGTTGAAGCGGCGAATTCGAGATAACTCGCTGGAGCATGAGGAATGAGGATACCGCGAATGCATTGCATTTTTCCTCCAAGGCGGAAGGAAAGCTCAGTCAGAATATGATTGCAATGCCTGTCAATTCTCATTCACTTTTCATATAGCGATCCCTCAAGACAAAACCGACCTAAATTCACAGATATGGATCTCTGATATCAATATCTGCAAACAGTGAAGATTATTGTGATGGTTCACAAGCTTCCGTCAGCGAAGAAGATGGTCTTTTATTCAACTTGATAGCTATAAGTTATACGATTTTGCACTCATAAATTTCTCATAAAGTTGGAGATATCTGGAAAGTACATCATGTTAAGTCTAGACATAGAGGCTATTGAGCCCAGTTCTCCCAGGAAGACACCTAAAACAAGAGAGATTGTGGATTTTATTGTATTTGAGTAAATAGTATTAGATTGTTGGTTTGTTTTTCTTGAGTGAGAAAAACATTGTAAATTCCTTTGAGCGATTGACATAGTGTTTCCATATGGTTTTTATGAATGATGCGGATTCGGTAATTAAAGTACCTGATCCTATAATATTGAGTGTCAATAACCCTTTTGCAGATATTTTCCAACCCAATGATTACATCCATGTGCAACTAATTAGAAATGGTCGTATCGTGGTTGAAGTGAATATGCAGTTGGCAGCCATAGAGTTTTTTTATTGATTTATCTTGATCGAAGCTTTCCTTCCTTGTATGATTTGAACTGATTGATTTCATGTGAAAATAATAATCGAATTAGCCTAGTTAAACGAATGAAGTACAACTAGATCTCACTGGTGGATCGAAAGCATCACTTAAAAGTGAAGCGAATTGTAAATTTTTGGTTCGATTGTGCTTTGGAAATAGCCCACTTCAGATTAAATCAAATAATCTTCACTGCAATTGAAAGTAGACTCA
This sequence comes from Sogatella furcifera, assembly GCA_017141385.1. Lineage (NCBI taxonomy): Eukaryota > Metazoa > Arthropoda > Insecta > Hemiptera > Delphacidae > Sogatella > Sogatella furcifera. The sequence goes on from CM029549.1 coordinate 15,260,467, forward strand.
TCTCTTTTTCAAAACGAGTTTAAAAATACTGCAATTCATTAACTTAACTTAGTCCTTTTAACTTAACTCTTGTTCTTCAGAACAAAAGAGTTGAAAATAAAAAATGAGGACAGTTGAATTTAAAATAAGAGTTCAACATTGACTCATACTTCTTGACCCAGTGCGTTATGGCATAAGTGGATTAAAACAATTCACAAGATCTCATTTCGCGCAGGTATAATAATTGATGGAATCCCGCAACTATAATCCCTGGAATCGTGATAGTTCAGAAGTAGGGCAATTGGCATTATTACTGCGATGTTCTCCAAACTAATAAATTGTCTGAAAGCGTTCATTACCGTTAACTGGTATTATTCCAATCAGGAATGGCTGCTAACGGAACTGCGCTCCACTTCTCATATTTCCAGGAGCTTGTTATAAATCCTTTTTGCTAACAAAACTAAAATGATGCGGGAAACTATAACCAAGAGAGCACTTTTCAACAATAAATTCAAATAGAAACAAATCCTCCATCTGGTGATGCCATACTATCATATAGCTATCGTTATAGCCATCACGATAGAATTACTGAGAAGAGTGAAGTTGAATCCTCATGATCACTTCCTACGATTGCTATGAGTTTTCAATACGGATTATTGGTTTTGCTGATACAACCACTGGAATAAATACATTTTTCACCGTTGAAACAACTTTTGGTATTTCCATAGTGAAGTCTCATACTCATGCAAGTAATCAGAATTGAGATTTTACGAGAATAAAGCTGTTTGAAATGCATTTCAGTACAAACTTCAGTAGCAAATTTTTTAGCTTATATTTTGCGTTAGTAATCATGTGTATTCATTTTTATATGAAAAAAATAGATATTTGAGTACTTACGATAGACACGGTTTTTATAGTGAATTACCAATGTAAATTGAGTTGAAAGCGATTGATGAATTTCACAAATTCAGTGAAAGTGGAGGTGTAGCTCACATAAAATATTGTTCAAAGTGTGTATCAGCTTGAAAATGAATAATAATCTCTATTTTATTCTTTATTCTTGGATCTCAGTGAGTAAGCCACAGTATTGGTATCACTTTTTAATTTACAGCAATATAATTCCTTGTTCAAATTTATAATTTCAGACAATTAATGAATTTTTTATGAAAAAAAGGAACCTATAAGCTCTAATAGGTTGATATACAGTATATGAATTGTAATACACTTATAAACATGCAAAATACACGTTTAGAATCAGAAAAAATTCACTTTGAAAAAACTTTTTTGAATAAAGATGCTTGAAAAGCGATCAAAAGAAATTTCAAAGATAAATAGTAGAAAGATTTACGACATGGAAACAAATATTCGAGGAAATGCCAATCAATGATAGCTAGTCCGAGCGAATTGATATTTGAAAAATTGAAAAAGGTTATAAATACCTACAAGCCCACTGAATCGAATAATGATTGAATACTTGGAGGAAAAGATCAAACTACATTAATTAGGCTCAAATATTACTTTCAGAAAGATCTACAAGGATTCAAAAAATCGATGTGTCCTGAAGAATTTTTGAGAATTACTATCCTGACTCCTGGTATCAAAAGAATCTGAGTTTAATAAGTTGCTTGACTCTATGCATCAGCAATTCCAATTCTGTGAATTAATAATTATTATTCATTCATAAATTAATTAATATAAATTATTGTCGGGATGAAAGAGGTAGTGGCAACATATTAAATACTGTTGAGCATGTTGGTATCTCAACACATGGAATTAAATGCAGTAACACACATTCCATTGGACTGAGGTTTTGAATGCGACAGTACAAAGTGTGTGTCCGACATTGCCGCGTGCACTGTTATGTACTGAGATTTGACAAGAGACAATTTTATTACGCCAGACCAGACAAAGCCAGATGTTGACATAACGGTCGGCGCACAGCCGGTTGCAGATCCTGCCCCTGAATATGGAAAAGACCGTACAACACAGTGGAATCTCTCTTTACATAGTATTATGTATATTTTGTATTTACCACATACTGTACATTAAATTGAATAACATATTTCGGCTACATATACCATGCTTCGTATTCGCATGCTTGCGAACATATAGGTAGATATTTATTAAAATGTTATTTTCACCCCATTCCATAGGCTAAATGGTGTGTGCCAATTATTCCCCTTTTTTAGAGAAATTCACCAAATTTTCTCCAATAGAAGGGATTTAAAAATTAGTGGATGCTTCTATATTCCAATCACACTTAATATCTATCAATATCCTCCAATTTTGGTACTTTTGAAATGTTGATTAGTAGTGTTACATTGTGAACGTATCATTCTCATGCGGCAGCTCGAGCTCCCGCCTCTGAATTTGCTGTTCGAGCTGTACCTCCTTTTTCATCTTAATAGAATAAATTCAAATATGCATGTAGATTTGATTATGTAAGATAATAGATGTTTTTGTACAGTTTCAATCAATTCAAAGATTCGAAGTAGAAATTTTCAAATTTTTATTCTCCTCATGTCTTGGATATCAATGTTTCAAATTCTTATTACATCAATGCAATGCACATTCTAATAATTACATCATTTTTTTCCGAAAATGACCCTTCCTCAAATAGCATGGCTCATATAGAGCGTTAAGTTATCACATCGATTTAACCAGACTGAGCTCAGAACGACACTGGTTGTGGCATGCATTTGGGCGAGCCAAATCGAATTATAAGGGACGCAATGAATGCGAATATCTGGCGGAATTCATCCGGTGAATCGCATGAATCGGAGCCGGGCTTTAGGCTGCAAATTGCGCCCGGGTTGGCTCGATTCAATCAATGTCAAATTAGGGACTGCAGCTGCTGTGACACGCACAACTAAACAGTCCATCCTCTCCTCTGCCAGGCAATTCCCATCATGAACAGATCCTGACAAATTATACTACAACTTACTACGGTATCCTTTGTTGTACAAGAAATGCACATGAAAACTCCAATACAGGAATGAAGAACTGAATAGAAGTATTTTCAATTTCTCTTGTTTTTGTAGAATATTTTATTGTTGTTTACATCTATAATATTGAGATTTTCAACATTAAAAATAACTTTATTCATCTTTATTTAGTCATTTCAAATCAGATTACAGTAGGCTTTCAAGTCCAAAAATCTACGAATGAGTAAACATAAGTGATTAAGTTAATTAAATTTGTATAATTAATTGTCTTGAATAATCACAATTTATTCTGAAAGTATGACCAAATAAAATAATATAGTACTGTATGTAATAGAGAAATAATTCTTATGATAATTGATTCTTTGATGCTTGGTTGCATAGTCAATGAATCAAATTGTTAGATCAAACTAATCCGGTACAAAGCTGATCCACTAGTAGGCCTATCAGAATCAAAATCTTCTATGTTTACTTTATCACTGATTCTTTAGGATGTTATATTTCGAGCTATGATAAATCAAATAATAAATAACATTTTTTTAAAATAGTTTATGATATTCCAATACAATACATTTCTCTATAAATGTGTATTCTCTGCTTTCTGCTAAGATGATGTCAATATTGAATGCTTCAGTAGATGCCATTGGGAATAGAATGGAACAAATTAATTCGGTTCAAATCTGATTCCATAACTGAGCAACCAATATGATTGTTCAGTATTACTGAAAAGTGTAATCCTGGAAAAGGGAATAATAAGACTGAAAATTGGAGACTAGAATAGATGGAATGGTGAATGGAATGGATTGGTGAGTGAATGTAACATTCACAGAATCAATTTGTTCTGAAAATCTCATTTCCAGTAACAGAAATGGATGCAAAGTTTTTAAAATTGAATAGAGTCAACAGCAGTTTCTGTTGCTCCTGGACTGTATGAAAAATTCGTTAATCAAACAGAAACCTGAAGAGCACACTGCATGAGCAGTGGAGGTAGAAAAACAAACGAGCCAGAGGTAACAGTGAACCACCTGGTCTTTTATTTATCTACTCATTTCATATTTTAAACAAACGAAAACTGAAGTCTATCTGCGTGAATGAGGAAATTCAAATGGAGTAATAACTCAGATGAAATGTCATGAAATTGCGTTTCTCATATTTTTTCATATTCCCCCGAGAAAACCTGTCTCACTGAGTTGACATTCAAAAATTTATGTGATGAACTCAAGCAAGCAGAGTTGAAAAATAATAAACTTTCATCCGAATCAATGCCAAGAGGAGGAGTGAGAGTGAGAAGAAGAGGAAGAAGAAGAAGAAGAAGAAGAAGAAGAAGAAGAAGAAGAAGAAGAAGAAGAAGAAGAAGAAAAAGAAGGAAAGGATGGAAAATTTTCAAAAGACTGTTATTCCAGATGGATATAAGAGTGAAGTCAAATAACAAAAAGCGAGAAAAAATCATGAGGGAATACGTCAATAAATCGCAGAATAAAAATTTGTTAAAATAGTAAGGAAGTAATTCATAGACAAAGACAATATAATATTATACAAGAGTAGTATTACTCACAATTATTGTAAGAATAGATCGTCTTTGTTATAAGATAAAGAATATAGTTTCTTGATATGAAGTTTATATATTTATATAGTTAATATAGTTTAATAATCATGGAGATCTATATGGACTGTATAATCAGACTGATTACCTTCTCCACAAATATCAGATTTATCCCTACCTTCAATCATTCCTATTCCATTTTAACCTCGAAATCTGTCATTAGAATATGATTTCTATTCTTAAAACATGAACATTTTTGTAGTTGATCGAGTACGTAGAAACGTTTGATATAGTTCGACATTGTTGTCAATCTGTTCAGTATCCTAGCCTAACTGAACCTAATCAGGTAAATCTCTTCAGTAGTGTGGACATTCACTAATTCTAAAACATGGCTTGTAATGTTTGTTGGATGTGTTTATGATACGTGTACCCTGACCGTAGGGAAGCAAAAGGGCACAGTGTCGAACAAGGTACTAGAAGGGCTCATCCGATTGAAACAAGGGCTTGGACACCAATAAATCACATCACTACCGTGTAGGGCCAGCTCTCAAGCAATTAACATAGCTCATAGAATTAATTAACCGCTGGCTTGAGCCTATCTAGCCTCAGGTAGGTACTATCTCTCGCAAATTGCAAATTTTCCACTTGTAATTCTCCCAAACTACTACTATCCAACCCAAATTCAATCAACGTTATTAACGTATCATCCAGAGAATGGATTTGTTGTCATAATTATTAGGCTATGTCCATTTCTTTGTTATGTCTTTCTTTGTGTCCATGAAGGACAATTTCTTTGAACGCATATGAGAGCACAGTTTTTCATAGTCGGGCTCCAGCTTCAAAAGTGAAAACACGTTTTCTCCTAATGTTAAAATGAAAATATGAATGGAAATGTTGTGAAAAAGTCATATGCCGGGTTTTTCCAAGCACAAAGTTGAGGGACCCTCAAATTTTGATGAACAGCTGACATTTTCTATGATAAGTATAGGAAATGTAGTAAAGTGTAGTAAACTTGAGTGTCCCTCAAATTTGAGTGTGCTTGGAAAAACCGGGCAATAATCTTCATCATCTTTACTGATTAATTTCATATGAAAAGAGTACAACAGGAATTTAAGCCTGAAACGGTCCCTCTTACAATTTATACAAACAGGAAGCAGGTCAGGCCATAAAATATTACTAAAACTCTTTTTACACACCAGAAGCTAAATAAGAAAAATTGGTTCATAACAAGATCTCAATGAAGAACAACAATAAAAAATATTTTAAAATTTTGATAGCTAGTTCGCTTGTGCCTGCAGTATACATTGCAAGTTGGAGGTTGGTTCATGGAATATTTATCATGCTATTCGATATACTGAGTTATTATATAATAATACAAGGTAGTATTAATAAGAAATACTAATACTCATAGAGTTATATATACGAATAATCTTTGATAAAGCTCATTAGAGAGTTCAGTAACTGCATTTCGAAATTTTTCCACGAATAGTATTAAAGTGTAACATAGAAAATTACTTTAACTCATATATTGTGTCTCAAAATTCCAAGAGATTTTCTCTTCTTGATCAAGGTAATCAGTCAAAAATTAAGATCTCCACTATCATGTAGTTATGCGAACAATAATTTGTATTTCATACTAGTATTACAACGCTCACTGATTTACGTCATCAACATGCTCACTAAAACAAAGCAGCCCTTAGGAGCAGTTGCTTGTTACGTCTGCTCTAAGTGATGTGAGTGAAACTGACGAGTCTATAGTATAATGCAGTTGATGTATTGTACTATTGTTACTATACGACTCAGTTGAGTTGAGTTTGTTCTTTGTGTAGTCAAACGTCTCTAGACTATAACTGGTAAACTGTACCAATCTGATTCACGACTTAGTTGAATTGTCAAGACCATACTCAATATTAAACTCCATTGACCTGAAATTATTCAAAATGATAATCATACAAAGAACTCGCCTTCACCAACCGACTACATGCAAGTTATCTACTTGCAATAGTTTGTTTCGTTTTAATTATGTTTTATTATTTATTTCGTTTTTATGATAAGTATGAAATTCTCTATAATAGGACCACCTTATTCTCTCTCAAGAATTGAAAAAATCTAGTCGATTCTTTTTTAATCTCAAGGTAGCATTCCCAAGCGGAAACTCGAGCCGCGCGATTCGAGCTGCCCGGCTGTAAATTCGCTGCTCGAGCTGCGCTGCTATAGCCATTACAACGGCATTAATATAACTATATTTTAGATTTTCACTGTGTTATCAGGGCTACTACTGTATAATAAATCAATAAACTTCAATAGTTGAACTCATCGTTTTTAAGTAACTTTTAAGCGAATCTCACTACTTATTGATTCATTATACATTAATTTTTTTGTGGATGATGCCCACATATGAGCATTTATTTCTTGCCATCGCTAATGGATAGTGCGAGGGTGATTTATGAGGTGAAAAGCAACCATGCCTTTTAGGACTCGAACCTATAACCAGGAGTTGATAGTGGACAGAAGGTTGTAACGCCCCAGACTACTGTGCCAACCTTGCCGGCCAAAATGTTGATATCTAAGACAGGAGAGGAATAAACACATGAATCTTTCTAATTTGGATATTTGAAACGGTAAAATCTACTATGACTATACGGAAGATAACCACTGTAATAAAAACTACATAGCCCTCCATCATTTCACCTTTATATTCTTCTATGTATTCATAGAATATTTTCTGAATTAAATATTTATCCGAATCACTATCTAAAATATTCCACACACCCTATTGAAGCGAGATTTTCAAAACCCGATGCTCAACCAGCATTTGGAAACAAAATGTGAATGCTCTCCGCTTGCAATCACATTCATTTCGTGACTACATGATCAGATAGCGCGCTATGCTCAGGATTCATGGCTGTAATTAAAACTCCCTCCAACTGGGATACTATCTTTTGACACGTTAGAAATACGTTGAAATCTTTTTCAGAGCAGCACTGAAACTGATCAACTACATCTGATTATCTGTTGAGTCCGAGTTATAGCCTTATGAGGAGCGAGTGATAAGATTTTTAAGCATATCATTCATACCACTGTGAAGTCCAATTTGTAACTGCGTTTTACTGTAGCAGAATAGAGTACTCAACTATTTCTGAATGAAGATAGTTTTTGTTTGCTCATTTTAAAACCAACAACACTACGTAGAAATTTGTACCATAAAGGAACAGACAGTATGTAAAAGTTTCTCCAACCCAATTTTCTCTCATCTTTGTGAATGTTTTGTTATTGTCTATATGAATAAAGAAATCTAATCTAATCTAATCTAATCTTTAGAAAAAAACGGGAAGAGATACGATTTTTATAATTAATTCGAACGAGTTGAATATTTTTTTAACAAACTTTATCCAGTTGGAACTTTTTCTTCTCAATAACAAACTTCATACTAGTGTGAGAAGCTTTGAGCAAAACAGATTAACACCATAGAACTGATTCTCTTCCACTATTCGTATATTTATTGGATAAAGTGAAGAAGGATATTGCAGTGAAGCGCAGAGAACCGCTCTTCTATTATTTATAGTCGACACGTGTGCATTCCAACTCTTCCACTCTGACCCAACACATGACCTTTCAATGGTGAAAGTAAAGACTTTGCTTTCGTCCCATTTCAATAATCGTCAGCAGAGGGGATGGATAAGATAAAGTTTGATCAATTTTCTATGCTGTCATCAATCCATCCTCCCTTACCCTAATCGATAAATATTTAATTTTTAATTCAAAACATTATTACAAAGGTTTTGTAGAATGGGGAATAATCACTTAAATCTTTGAAATTCATATTATTGTAATAATTCTATTTGAAAACAGTTTTGCATAGTAGTCATCGTGGTAAAATAAACTAAACGAGTATCCTTGTTCACTCCCCCGATGAAGAATATGATAGCATAATAATTTATTTGTTCATTCGCATTTGAAAGTGACTGTAAATAGTAGAAACATGTAATGCATTAAGAAATAATTGGGAAGGGTTGCTGTGATTATTATTTAAAATGAAAAAACATAATAGTAGAGTTTATTCTAGTACTTTTCTAGTATGCCATTTCTCTTTATTGGGTATCAGACTTTATTGAGTAATGTTTTTCTATTTTTGTGGGTAGTAAATCTTCTAAACAAAACAGATAAAAGATAACAACGATCAAAATATTCCAAATATGAATTAAAATTATATAGAATAACAATATAATGAAAAATTTAATGTTTTGAGGTCAATGAGATCGAACTTAGTCATTCAGATCTCTTATAGAATGAAATAGATGTTTGTAGAAGCAGATTCTACTTCAAGTATTGTTGTGTATTTCTCGTAAAAGTGCGTGGAGCGGCATTGGAAATAAGGCTTCAGAGCCCCAATATCACATGAAGTGGTTGGAGCATGAAACTGAAACTTTGATATTTTCATACGCCTTCGAGCATCTACTTTGAACTTTCACCTTCTCCAAAATTTTATCTTTCAATAACAAGAACTCATTGAGCTGTTATGGATATGGTTCAAGAACTTAATAAGAGTGTATAATGGACTTGATATTAGAAAACAATACACTTCAATAAGCAGCTCAGGAGAAGAAGACTTGGTCCTAGTAACCCTCTTACTTTCTGATAAGAATTTTGTTTTCACGGCCTTGCAAGTTGTGCATATCTTGAAACTTATGCTATCATCTCCATCTTCCCATTAATATCAATTTGAGGTAGATGTTTATGAGTATATATTCATTATGTTTAAGTTACTTTTTCGTTCAATCTTAGACTTCAAGTAATACATAATACTATATTCCTTTTTCTAATAATAATAATAATAATAATAATAATAATAATAATAATAATAATAATAATAATAATAATAATAATAATAATAATAATAATAATAATAATAATAATAATAATAATAATAATAATAATAATAATAATAATAATAATAATAATAATAATAATAATAATAATAATAATAATAATAATAATAATAATAATAATAATTTTCTCAGAAATGGCGATCAAAAATCGCAAAATTGACAAAACATAGCGCAAGTGATGAATTTTTGTTTAGTAGCGATTTTGTGATTTTTGATCGCTATTTCTGAGATTTGGGTAAGATTTACACAATCGCCGCCATTCAACTTTTTCTTTAGAATCCGACTCTCTTCAACTTCCATTAATGAAAAATACAAATTTATGATTCCTTATCCAGTTATAACCATTATTGTTGAAAAATGTCGTTTTTAAGCATATTTTTTCAATTATCTCAATAACCGTTGAAGTTACAGACTTCAGACAGGTTTCATTGAATTCCTCAGCTAGTTTTACATAGGAATTGATTATTTTATAGAACCTCAGTAAAGCCTCTAAAAAATAAGAGAAATAAATATTTTTTGAAAAATCTCAATTTTCCGCCATTGTTATCTCGGTAACAAAGCATTTTTGGGGGTTGGTCCCATGGAACTTTTTTGTCTACTTGGTGTAAGGAATCAGCCTGAGAAGTATTGCACATTCCTCCTGAAACACCCTGAATAAGCTGGTCAATGCAAATTAAAAAAAGCAGAACAGTGTTTGAGTGAAACATAGCACTGTACAGTTAGCACTGTACAACACTGTACATAGCACTGTACATAGCATAGTAGTACAGTTAATAGGTGTACATAATAATAATAATTATCAATAGCAGTAAGAAATTCTATTAAGAATTTTGCTGTATTTCATTTATGATTAGTGAGATAGGTTAGATAAAATTTGCTCATTAGTCTCAAGACTAGATAGCAATAGTAACGTAATACATAGTTATATGTATTGGATTATATAAATTATATGATTTATTGATATGATTATATTGATGATTACAAGGCCATATTATCCATGCGTATATAAAAGCGAAATGGCACTCATTCACTCATCAGCAAAACTAAATATGTATCATAAAGATTGTTTACTTGAATGAAAAATAACACAGATTCATCCAATGATACAAGCTTAATCATCGAGTAGGTTTATTCCAAAGTCACAGAGTTTCCAAAAAGACCTATCCAATTGACATCGAAGATAGGCTATTCAAAGAGAATGCGAGATTAGATTTACTGCTAGGAAAGTTTCACGAGCTCTCAGCAGCCAGATGGATGACGTCCAATAAACGGCCGGCAGATCGATTGCCAAACAGATTTCGACCAACTAAAGAGCGCAAAAAACTCTGGAGAGTCCGACGGCAACGATGGAAGAGAAAAAGGAAGACCAGTGGAAGTCAAGAGTGAGAAGGAGATGTTTAATGAGTGGGTTAGTGTTGAGATTTAAAAAGAGAGGAAATGAGGAGAGATAGGTAAGAGAGAGAAAGGGAATGAATGAGAGAGGATGGGAAGAGGGTTGATGGTTGTATGGGGGACAATAAACCTAAAAACAGTTCATGAATGCGAGGTTTTAAGCGCGAGAGGATAACAAGAACAATGGACCCAAACTCACCCCATCTACCGCCACCACAGACATAGAAACACACAAACGAATACACTCCACCTCTCTCTCACTGATCTCACAGTTTCACGGAAGCATTCGGTGATCAAAACACTCACTCGCATGCTGCACTCACTCACACATGTGTGCACTTTAACGATCACCTACACACTCAACAGTAATGGTCTCTTGAGTCCACACACACACACCCATTGTTTCCACACACTTGCACACGCACGCCCAATCACCAACACTTTTTGCCATCAGGTTAATTAGCGCTTTGTTTGTATCACAACTATACACCAGCCCCCGAATTTGTTACTTTTCCATTAAATCTGCGTCAAATTTACTGTGCACTGACGCTCTCATTTCGTGCCCGCTTAATTAGCTTGTAAAATAATTTGTAATGGACGGTTTTCCCACAAGATTTATGTATTACTCTCCAGAAAAAGTCGCACGGAAACACCATAGGAGTATTATGAATCATCAATTATTATAGTACGAGCGAAACATGATGCTTCCACATCACACAATTGAGTAACGCGTGATAATTGTTGTATCAACACGTCTTCGTATGAAATTTAAGTCTCATCTTCATAAGAGTTGATTCTCAAAATTGTTCGCTTGACAATACCTAATTATATTTTAATATTTAGTTGAAACTTCAGTGTTTCATTAATTGTCTCAAATTACTCAATTATTACTGTATCTTTACTACTAATTATTACTAAAACTACTTAAAAGACCTAAATATAGCCTATTTGGAAATTGAAGTTGAAACTTGGCCGTTCGAATAATGTCTTAAATTATCCAACCATTTATGTTATTGATATATAATTATTACTAAAATCACTCCACAATACTTATTCAAGTTTATAGAATGATACTCATCCCTGAATACTCTTGATGTTCGGTATCCATCCGAAGTGAATTACAAAACGAATTGGTTGTTTAATTAAAGTTTCTGCTATCCAATTACAGGAGCACAATGCTTCCGAACGAAATACCGACACAAAGAAGACGGTCTTCTACATGCTGCCTGCCTTCTGAATCAACATTTCATCTAATTCCTAATAGCGCAAGAATAATTTCCTATTTCCCTATTCTCAAAGGCTCATCCAATCTCCGTCCAAGTTTCTTGCTAATAATTGGTTTATTCAATAGGATAGTGAGTCTGAATGGCAGTCTCATCGGCAAGACTGAAAAAGAGCTATTCAAGGCAAAGTTTATGTATTATTAAGGCGAGCCAAGATAGCTGGAATTTCAAAGCTTGCCTTGGCTGAGACTGACAAGTGCAGCAAAGGAACTATGCCAGCCAGGCGGTAAGACGCAAGAATCCTCATAATACAATTCCTCACCAGTTTACCCACGGCCTACCCTGCTATAATTCCTATCTAGCCTCTTAGACGTTGCTTTGGCTTTACCTTGGCGAATTATTTGTGAGAAATAATATGATATCTTAGCTAACACTCGATTATCTATCTTATGACAATGCTCAAATACACAATAATTGAGAGCTAAATAGTCGTGTTTACTGATCTTTGTTTTATTGTAGACTTAAAGTAATGGAGAAAGTTTTTTTTTAATTGAGCCCAAATTATTCCTATTTTAATCAACTTCCGTTAATGATATACTGTAGTCAATTAAAATTAGATTTTATTATCTTTTAGGTAAACTCGAATGCTTCAAGCATTTCATTTCATATTTTTGATACAGGTACATTGATTAAGTAGTAGAGAACAAATTTAGATTCAAGATAACTAGTAATAGGCTACAACATAATCAATGCCTGGAGATCTGTTCCATTATGGCAGGATATCATGCTGACAAAATTCGAAAGCCATCATCTCACTCTGGAGATGTAGGCAAGTGAGCTGCACAAAGTTCATCAAATATTAATTTCAGTAGCTACGCAGTCCATTTATGCTGATAGAACAGGATATAGAGTGGTAAGAGAGGAAGGAAACCCTCTCAAGACCAGATATCACGTATGAATATTTGAAATATCAAACGTCGCCGAGCCGAAATGAAGACAGCACTCATAACTTATTTGTCGAGACGAATGGCATTGAAAATAATGCACGAACAATCCCTCATGCACGCTAATGCGAATCGAGAATGGAATTCAAAAATCCACGCAGCACTCCAACATTCAGCGCTTTCTGCTGGGATTACAGGGCATCCATTTCACATACCATTTGCTCTGTATTTTCCCCATTTCAAAATTAATGTAACAATACATCATTCCATATAGTCCGATAAGGAGATTGGTGGATTGTAAACTGCTGTTTATAATTATGAGTACCGTGTATGTATCAAATAGCCCCATACCAGTAAAAAAGGAAATATTATGAGTGTCGTTTTTTGTTATGGCTCATTTCTAGTTACATTGAAAATAGCACGCTTTTTATTTAGAAAATGAAGCTGCTTTAATTTCTTATCATGTGATGAATATTTTGTGATAAACAGTATGATCAGAGAGAAATGAATTTATTCTACTCGTTTACTCTCTGGGTAAAATGATAATGATTTGATAATAATAGTACCGTATTATGATAAATGCTTATTGAGTGTGATACGTAAACTGATAGGTACGTTATTTGAAAAAACTTTATTTAGATGAAGATCTTAATGATACAGTACTATTATTATTAATAGGATAACCATGATTATATCAATAAGCATATAATATTTCCTTTATTGAGCACAACATTTTCAGCATGGATGAGATATACAGATGCTAATACCCTATAAATTATCAATTCAAACTCACTTGAAAATGAATTGAGAATTCTGAGAATCGATGTAAGCTCATTCCTCTCTATCATCGAAATGTTTACACAGTCAAGTAATAGATTTAAATAATATCCGTTCCGAAACGGGGGTTGATTGCAAGGGTAGATTTATAAGCTGCTGAGATGATGATGGCGTGGAAGGGGTGAAAGATAAATCATTAACAGTAATCGGAGCAGTTTGTTGAAAATGGGATTTTGGGATGATGGTGAGGGTAGGGGTAGTAAAGGGTGGTAAGAGTGGTATGGGGATCGACAAACTGTATAAAATCAGAGAGCAGAGGACGAAGTGATTCAAGAAAACAGATGATATCATCAGACTGAAGCAAAAGCAAGTAAGGTGGGGTGGTCTGCTAGAAGTCTATTGAGTTGTCTGTCAATGCTTGACTTGGCTTGCTCTTTGAAGTGAGAACTTCGAGTAAACTTTCAAAAGGACCGACTTCTTCTGACTTCTACCTGTATGATGACAGTCATTAGAGTTCCGCGTACTCATTGAGAGAAGCCAATGAGGGGAGAAACGAATCGGATCAGACTCTGTAGAGCGGAGACATAGAATTGGTTTGCAACTGTGAAATTACATTCATTACATATAATTTTTCAGTCCAATTCGATATGGTTGGTTACTTGAGCGTCCTGAGGTTCAAAGTACATATAACCAGCTTAGTCGCAGACTAAAATCAACTCAATTCTACTGAATAATATTGGATCGATGAAAATTTTTTCCAACAGTCTGGATGCGATTCCTAGATGAAACGTTTCCAGATTCTTTTCGTCTAAATTTCATTGATTTGAATAGAGCTTGGAACTGATCTCCATAGAATGAATTTGAGATTCTCCAAATTGTTGAATCTTCCAAAAATTACTGGATTCTATGAATATTGAAAAGCAACCATTATCCGAGGAGGAATATTTTGTTATCTACAATCTAACTTATACATGAATACTGATGTAATACATGTAATACATGAATACTGAATAACTTACATGAGTGATCTGATGTAATTCAATAAAAACCCCTAATGAGAAATGAAAATTAATATGTAGTTTCATCAATTCATACAATCAGAAAATTGCATTGTTGTCTATTCAAGACATGCTACAATGGTGGTCAGCCTGAATCGAGCTGATGCCTATGAGGTGGAAATGATGGTTATAAGAAAACCGCAATGCAATGCAGACCGCGGTTGCTTCAGACCATTTCCGCAGGTAATCTCATTTTAGTCTCCGGTCTCTCACACTCTCTCTCTCGCTCTCAACCAGTGACCGCCTTCTTTCTTCTTCACTTCAACATTGTTCTCCTAACTTCTACAATAAACTCTTTTCTCACTCTTTCATCAATTGTCGCATCCACCATTCCACATTCTATAAGCTTCCCTAATATGAATTTCTCTTACTGTTTCTTTCATTCATTTTTTCTCTATCTCTCTTTAAGGTGTAATTCAGGATAATTTTTCTTCAACTCTATTCAGTGTAACTTGCCTTGTCACTTACATCACATCTTACAACTGCTTATCTTTCCTATCATACATTGTAACTCTATTTATATATTCTCTTTTTCATTGTTTTATATTAAATTTATATTTTTATATCCCTCGCACTCTTAAAAACTTGTCCCTTTACGATCATTCATCACCCCCCCTTTCCCCCCCTGCTTTCTCCCTCTCATATATTTTTGATTCTTTCCTTCCTTCCTTTCTCTCCATCCTTTAATTCCGAATTTTAGAAGTCATGATGATTTTTATATTTGCTTTCTTTATAATTATTATATGATTTTCTTTCATAATTCCTCCACACCTCCCAATATACTTTGATTCTGAATTTTAAGTCTCCTCATCCTTGAAAGATTTCCTCTCACGTGGCTTCTATTATAATTCACTTTTTCTTACCTCCTAATCCAAACTCTATTTTCAAATCTTTCCTCCTCTAAATTCTCTCTCCTCCTCTAGATCACATTCGTTTCTCCCATCTCCTCTTCCTAATCTCCTCACCAGCAAATCATTTCCACATATTCACTCTCCTATCCACATTTTGTGGTCACTTTTATCATGCATTACACTCACTCACACAAACAGCAGGTCGCATATTGCCAAGACCGCATCTCGTATTGAGCGAGTGGCTTAGGTAAGCCCCGTGCACTGTATCACGCTGGAATGGACAATAAAGCAGTGGACCGCACCAAGACCATTCGACCAACTGGTCTGACACTGTGCAGTGGACAAAGTGCTCGCTCCCAAATGGACCGTTCGCCATCTTACGCCAAGCATAATCGCAAACCTGACCTCGATATTACCTCATTTTTATTTCCACGTGATCAAATGTGTTTTATTAAAGGGATTGAGTAAATGATATGCAGAATAGGAGAAACTGTCTTTGATGAATGATGCAGGCATAATGATATAGAATTCTAGGAGTAGAAGACATTTAAGAAAAGTGTTATCTAATAGCTTGAATAGTCTATTTCAAAAAGATAGCCAAGAAGCTGACTAGAAAATCTCACAAATTAAACGGACTGAAATAATGAAATATCCATAAAATAATATATGATAAAATATGTATAATTGTATTTAGGAATCTTAAGTGGAGAAAACCTTTAAATTTCAAACATTCGTGTGATAATTATGTTTTGCTGATTCTTTCAAATTTCACCTGCAGTTATACGCGTACTATTTAGCTAAGTACCCTGCTATAAAATTATTGATGTAGGCTACCAATAGAAATACAAATTTTCAGGTTTATCACAACAATTCATGGATTATATATTAACTTCCTGTTCTCTTCTTCATATTTATTCTGTTTAATCAGATGCATCAATGATCAAAATATATTCTGATAATGATTTTTGTACTAACGTGAATTGAAATTCTCAGATAAATCACAATAGTTTATGTATTAAATACCTAAGCAGCCAAAGTTTACTCTCAATAATTCAATATAAAGCATCAATAATAAAAATATCTCTAAACTTGTCATAAATACAAATCCACATCAATCTTGATGTATTTCACAAATTTAATACTCCACTGAAATAATTCTTATCCCCAGTCTGTCCTTTATTTCCGATAGTTTTCTAGTTGCTCAGGCTCCAAATGAAATCCTGACCAGCGTTGGAAAGAACTCGATTCGGCCAGATGTTTGATTTCGCACCAGAACCCTCTGCTACCCCCTCCTCCCTACCGCAAATGAGGTTACTTGAATTGGAGTTGGCCACCGCCTTTCAAAGGCGGCGAAAAGTTAATTCTTTCTGCCCCTTTTCTCCCAGTGGGCAGTGCGGCCGTACCGTTCGTTCGTTTCTTTGTTATTTTCACATCCATCTTGTACGGCGCGAGTCTCGAAAACTCAGCTGAAACAAGTTCTACTTTGCACTCTTACCCCCCCCCCCCACAATCACCTCACCGCCAAACGATGTCTTGCTTCTTGGCATCAACTCAAAATGGCCGTTCTCTCTCTCACTTCAACACAATGACGCTCTCAGCAATATACAGCCTCCTACTGAAATGTATGGACTATAGCACTATTAATCACCCACTTTCACAATCAATATACTCTGTAACTTGAGAATATTGACTGTTCCTGTATTATATTATGATGATAAATCCTTTCTTTATACCTCGATAAATAACTGTTTATTGACGTGAGAGGTTGAAATTTTCGAAGGTATTATTATTGGATATGATTTATGCTTTTAATTTATATTTATTTCTGCTGAAACATGGCTTAGTCTAGTGAATTAATATCTTGATAATGTACTGTTTCAGATCCCCTATATAGATAATTGATGAACCACTATTCATTCACTATTTTGCAGTTACTTTTTTTATTAAATAGTTTTTGCAAATTTAAAACTCAATTTTTGTTATAAGTGATTGATAATTTAT
Organism: Sogatella furcifera; assembly: GCA_017141385.1. Taxonomy (NCBI): domain Eukaryota; kingdom Metazoa; phylum Arthropoda; class Insecta; order Hemiptera; family Delphacidae; genus Sogatella; species Sogatella furcifera. The sequence goes on from CM029549.1 coordinate 15,278,066, forward strand.
GAAGAAATAAATGTTGTAGGTGGACAAGCAGCCTGCGAGTTATTTATTTATTGCAATCAAACAATATAGCCTCGCTATCTATATTTTCCATTCAATGATTATAGAGTACCAATTTGCTCATTCCTTTCCATCCGTGTCAGGTCTTAATATACCTATTCTCACATGTAATATTGAATGTTATCATTTTTACATAAGAAACTTTCTGCTTTAGAATATTTTCAAATATTTATCAGAATCTAAAATCGTAGCAAAAAAACTAATGTTGCAATCCAAGCGTTCCGTACCATCAGACTTGTGAATAATTGTATTAAATTCAATTGCTTGCTTCTTATCGTTACGAATGACACCATTGTTCATAAAAAAATACAAAGAAGCATATTTGTCAAATTGAATAATTTGAAACAGAAAAATGCAAAGGTAACTTGATGACATGCCAAGAACCACGAAATGAATTGGCAATGATAATTTTATCAGCTCCGTGAAGCTGGCCCCACCCACTCAAGCACATTATTTATAAATGGTACCAATAAAATGTGCTTTCTGAATATCACATTGAAAAAAAATGTGCTCGACTCCTTGACCTTGAAAATTGATACCGTTGGTGGGTGAGGCCAGCTTCACGGTCAGCCCCACCCACTCAAGCAAATTCGTTCGAAATGGTCTCAAAAAATGTGCTTTCAGAATATCACATTTTTAAAAAATGTGCGCGACTCCTTGACCTTGAAAAATGCAAATGCACCGTAGAGGTCCAATCATATTTGGCTAATATAGTTGTGCCAAGAGCAGATAGCCTCTTGTAAGATGGCATAGGAAAGTGAGAGTTTAACTACGCATGTGCAGAATTCCAGGGTAAAATCACTTCAGTCAACCTACCTTTGATACACTAATCGCAATCATATTAATTAAACGAATGAAAATATTTTCTCATTGATCTATTTTTCTAATTATTAACATATGATAGCACAAATCAACAGAATTATTAACCGAGTCAGAAAAAATAGTCTTTACTATTTCTTCCTAAATTTGGTTATACTAGAACAATTTCCATTTCGACTACTGGCAGCAGTGAATGGCGTCCATGTTGCCAAAGGCTCTTCTGTGCTTGACACAACTATATCAGCAAACAATATAGTTTTGATGAAAAAATGCGCTGAGTTTCAACTATCTTGTAGGTAGATATAAAATTGTAAGATGTATCGTGAAATAATAAAATTATTCAAGTGAGAGTAGAACTTGAAGTACCAAAAACAATCATTGAAGTTGTACTATTGGACTATCAGATAGTAGAAAAACTCAATTAGATGTTTTAATTGAGACCATTTCGAACGAATTTGCTTGAGTGGGTGGGCCAGCATCATAACTTGGAATGCATTTTACAAGGTCAAGGAGTCGCACACATTTTTTAAAAATGTGATATTCTTAAAGCACATTTTGAGCACATTTTTTAGAGAACATTTCGAACGAATTTGCTTGAGTGGGTGGGGCGAGCATCATAACTTCAAATGCATTTTTCAAGGTCAAGGAGTCGCGCACATTTTTCAAAAATATGATATTCTGAAAGCACATTTTGAGCACATTTTTTTAAGAACATTTCGAACGAATTTGCTTGAGTGGGTGGGACCAGCATCATAACTTCAAATGCATTTTCAAGGTCAAGGAGTCGCGCACATTTTATGAAAATATGATATTCTGAAAGCACATTTCAAGCACATTTTTTGAGACCATTTTGAGCGAATTTGCTTGAGTGGGTGGTGCCAGCATCATAACTTCGAATGCAATTTTCAAGGTCAAGGAGTCACGCACATTTTTCAAAAATATGATATTCTGAAAGCACATTTTAAGCACATTTTTTTGAGACCATTTCGAACGAATTTGCTTGAGTGGGTGGGGCCATCATCATAACTTCAAATGCATTTTTCAAGGTCAAGGAGTCGCGCACATTTTTCAAAAATATGATATTCTAAAAGCACATTTTGAGCACATTTTTTGAGAACATTTCAAACGAATTTGCTTGAGTGGGTGGGGCCAGCATCATAACTTCAAATGCATTTTCAAGGTCAAGGTGTCACGCACATTTTTTGAAAATATGATATTCTGAAAGCACATTTCAAGCACATTTTTTGAGACCATTTCGAACGAATTTGCTTGAATGGGTGGGGCCAGCATCACAACTTCGATTGCAATTTTCAAGGTCAAGGAGTCGTGCACATTTTTCAAAAATGTGATACCCTGAAAGCACATTTTAAGTACATTTTTTTGAGACCATTTTGAGCGAATTTGCTTGAGTGGGTGGGGCCAGCATCATAACTTCGAATGCATTTTTCAAGGTCAAGGAGTCACGCACATTTTTTAAAAATATGATATTCTGAAAGCACATTTTAAGCACATTTTTTTGAGACCATTTCGAACAAATTTGCTTGAGTGGGTGGGGCCAGCATCATAACTTGGAATGCATTTTTCAAGGTCAAGGAGTCGCGCACATTTTTCAAAAATATGATATTCTGAAAGCATATTTTGAGCACATTTTTTGAGAACATTTCGAACGAATTTTCTTGAGTGGGTGGGGCCAGCATCATAACTTGGAATGCATTATTCAAGGTCAAGGAGTTGCGCACATTTCTTAAATATATGATATTCTGAAAGCACATTTTAAGCACATTTTTTTGAGACTATTTCGAACGAATTTGCTTGATTGGGTGGGGCCAGCATCACAACTTTGATTGCAATTTTCAAGGTCAAGGAGTCGTGCACATTTCTTAAATATATGATATTCTGAAAGCACATTTTAAGCACATTTTTTGAGACCATTTCGAACGAATTTGCTTGAGTGGGTGGGGCCAGCATCATAACTTTGAATGCATTTTTCAAGGTCAAGGAGTCGCGCACATTTTTCAAAAATATGATATTCTGAAAGCACATTTTGAGCACATTTTATTGAGAACATTTCGAACGAATTTGCTTGAGTGGATGGGGCCAGCATCATAACTTCTAATGCATTTTTCAAGGTCAGGGAGTCACGCACATATTTTAAAAATATAATATTCTGAAAGCACATTTTAAGCACATTTTTTTGAGACCATTTTGAACGAATTTTCTTGAGTGGGTGGGGCCAGCATCATAACTTCGAATGCATTTTTCAAGGTCAAGGAGTCGCGCACATTTTTCAAAAATATGATATTCTGAAAGCACATTTTGAGCACATTTTTTTGAGACTATTTTGAACGAATTTGCTTGAGTGGGTAGGGCCAGCATCATAACTTCGAATGCATTTTTCAAGGTCAAGGAGTCGCGCACATTTTTCAAAAATATGATATTCTGAAAGCACATTTTGAGCACATTTTTTTGAGAACATTTCGAACAAATTTGCTTGAGTGGGTGGGACCAGCATCATAACTTCAAATGCATTTTCAAGGTCAAGGAGTCGCGCACATTTTATGAAAATATGATATTCTGAAAGCACATTCCAAGCACATTTTTTGAGACCATTTTGAGCGAATTTGCTTGAGTGGGTGGTGCCAGCATCATAACTTCGAATGCAATTTTCAAGGTCAAGGAGTCACGCACATTTTTTAAAAATATGATATTCTGAAAGCACATTTTAAGCACATTTTTTTGAGACCATTTCGAACGAATTTGCTTGAGTGGGTGGGGCCATCATCATAACTTCAAATGCATTTTTCAAGGTCAAGGAGTCGCGCACATTTTTCAAAAATATGATATTCTGAAAGCACATTTTGAGCACATTTTTTTGAGAACATTTCAAACAAATTTGCTTGAGTGGGTGGGGCCAGCATCATAACTTCAAATGCATTTTCAAGGTCAAGGTGTCACGCACATTTTTTGAAAATATGATATTCTGAAAGCACATTTTAAGCACATTTTTTGAGACCATTTCGAACGAATTTGCTTGAATGGGTGGGGCCAGCATCACAACTTCGATTGCAATTTTCAAGGTCAAGGAGTCGTGCACATTTTTCAAAAATGTGATACCCTGAAAGCACATTTCAAGTACATTTTTTTGAGACCATTTTGAGCGAATTCGCTTGAGTGGGTGGGGCCAGCATCATAACTTCGAATGCATTTTTCAAGGTCAAGGAGTCACGCACATTTTTTAAAAATATGATATTCTGAAAGCACATTTTAAGCACATTTTTTGAGACCATTTCGAACGAATTTGCTTGAGTGGGTGGGGCCAGCATCATAACTTGGAATGCATTTTCAAGGTCAAGGAGTCAGCACATTTTTCAAAAATATGATATTCTGAAAGCATATTTTGAGCACATTTTTTGAGAACATTTCAAACAATTGCTTGAGTGGGTGGGGCCAGCATCATAACTTGGAATGCATTATTCAAGGTCAAGGAGTTGGCACATTTCTTAAATATATGATATTCTGAAAGCACATTTTAAGCACATTTTTTGAGACTATTTCGAACGAATTTAGCATCAATTGCAATTTTCAAGGTCAAGGAGTCGTGCACATTTCTTAAATATATGATATTCTGAAAGCACATTTTGAGCACTTTTTTTTGAGACTATTTCGAACGAATTTGCTTGAGTGGGTGGGGCCAGCATCATAACTTCGAATGCATTTTTCAAGGTCAAGGAGTCGCGCACATTTTTCAAAAATATGATATTCTGAAAGCACATTTTGAGCACATTTTTTTGAGAACATTTCGAACGATTTTGCTTGAGTGGGTGGGGCCAGCATCATAACTTCAAATGCATTTTCAAGGTCAAGGTGTCACGCACATTTTTTGAAAATATGATATTCTGAAAGCACATTTTAAGCACATTTTTTGAGACCATTTCGAACGAAGTTGCTTGAGTGGGTGGGGCCAGCATCATAACTTGGAATGCATTATTCAAGGTCAAGGAGTTGCGCACATTTCTTAAATATATGATATTCTGAAAGCACATTTTAAGCACATTTTTTTGAGACTATTTCGAACGAATTTGCTTGAGTGGGTGGGGCCAGCATCACAACTTCAAATGCATTTTCAAGGTCAAGGTGTCACGCACATTTTTTGAAAATATGATATTCTGAAAGCACATTTTAAGCACATTTTTTGAGACCATTTCGAACGAATTGCTTGAGTGGGTGGGGCCAGCATCATAACTTGGAATGCATTATTCAAGGTCAAGGAGTTGCGCACATTTCTTAAATATATGATATTCTGAAAGCACATTTTAAGCACATTTTTTTGAGACTATTTCGAACGAATTTGCTTGAGTGGGTGGGGCCAGCATCACAACTTCGATTGCAATTTTCAAGGTCAAGGTGTCACGCACATTTTTTAAATATATGATATTCTGAAAGCACATTTCAAGCACATTTTTTTACCATTTATAAAAAATGTGCTTGATTGGGTGGGGCCAGCTTCACGGTGGTAATTTTATCACCAATGAAAAGTGCACTTTACATTATTTTCTCTAGGTAGAATTGTTTTCCACTCAACACCAAAGTTCGAATTCAGAATACCGGATCAAGGTGATAAATCAGAAAAATCTATAGGCTTACCAGGAAATCAGGCGTTACTTCTAGAACATTTCTAATCTGTGGCCAGAGAAGAAGAATTGGATTTCCTCCATGTGAGAAGCCGGATGCCGTTTATAATGGAAATAGGATTCTGTGTGGCAGAAAGGAAGATGTATGAGTCAAATTAAAACAGATTTCATTACACAAGTTGGGCCGTGATGTGATGGGGGGAGCGCATGGAAGGTTTTTGGCTGAGAGGAAGAAGGAAATATGGGTGATGAGGAAACAATACTCCAATGAGAAGGAAGAAGAAGAATGGAATGAAAATGGAGAGAGTAAGAGAGGACGACTTGGCTATTGCGAAAAAATTGAACAAGAAGAAGGGAGTCAAGAGAGGATAAATATAGAGAGGAGAGTATTGAGATTAAAGAATGAAAGAGAAGTAGGAAGGAAATGGTGACGGTTGAGGAGTAGTGACTAAAATGTTGAAAAGTAGGGAAAAATACGAAGAAAATAACAATAATAATAATAATAATATGAACAGAGAGGAAGAAAGAAGAAACATGATGAAGAATTCAGAAGATTTTAATATAAAAAAGGGAAAAAAGAGAAAGAGTGAACGAAGAACAAAATAATGGTAGGGAGAAAGGCAAATGAAACGAAAGAGGGTGGGAGGGTATAAAAAGTGAGGAATATGATAAAGAGTAAGAATTATAATACTTTGAAAACAGAAAGAGAGTATGTGAGAGTGAGAGTAAGTAGAGGAAGATAGCGCAGCAACAGAATAAAAATTCAAATAAAAGTGAATGTAGATGAGTAGATGGTAGAGGAAATTACAGAGAGACTGAAATTCATGCGGAGGAATGAGAAAGAGAAATAAGTAGAATGAGAGAGGCGTACCATACATTCTGTAGGGCATGCCAATTCAATAAGGCTTTTGAATGAGAGTCTGATCTAAATTGCGGCGCAAGAGAGTTGGGTGGAGGTGTTTCTGGTGTAGAAGAGGTTAAGGTAGAAGGGGAGACGAAGAAGAAGCAGCAATAGAAGATGATGAAGAAGAAGAAGAAGAAGAAGAAGAAGAAGAAGAAGAAGAAGAAGAAGAAGAAGAAGAAGAAGAAGAAGAAGAAGAAGAAGAAGAAGAAGAAGAAGAAGAAGAAGAAGAAGAAGAAGAAGAAGAAGAAGAAGAAGAAGAAGAAGAAGAAGAAGAAGAAGAAGAAGAAGAAGAAGAAGAAGAAGAAGAAGAAGAAGAAGAAGAAGAAGAAGAAGAAGAAGAAGAAGAAGAAAGTAAAAGAAGAAGAATTTGGAAAAGAAGAAGAAAAAGAAGAAGAAGAAGAAGAAGAAGAGGGGGAAGAAGAAGAGAAAGAAGAAGTAGTAGTAAGAGGGGAAGGAGGAAGAGGGAAAGAAAGAAAGGGAGAAATAGAATGAAAAGGAGCAGGAGGAGTAAGATGAGGAGGTTGAGATGAAAGAGAAGAGAAGGAGGAGTAGGTGGAAAATGAATAGCTGCCTTATTTTTAACAGGGAGGAGTGTAAGGAGTATAAGGTAGAGGAGAAACAGATAGAAGAGTGCGTGAGAGACTTGGGTCCGGATGAGAGAGATTGTTGATGAGGGGTTGGTTGAAGATTGGGGGGGTGTTGGAGGAGTTAGGTAAGGCTTAGCCAATTGCGGTGGAGATGTGATCTGCATACAGAGTCTGAGCCGGCGATCGGTTGGTGCGGTGCGGTGCGTGACGTGTCCCAGAATTCCTAGCCACTGTCGAAGGTCCAAATTAGAGGCAAGAATTCAGACGAACCGACCAGTCCGAAGGTCGAGCACCTGTCGGAGAGAGGGAATTTTCGCGTAGAAAAATTTCGGGATATCAGTGTCTGCATATTCATGAGTTGAGTTCTGCCTGGCCTTCGCCATAATCACTCCAACTGTATAGTCTGTCCAAGCAAAGAAGAACCTCTGGCAAGATGAGAAAATGATTCCAGCTCGGTCAATATTGGTTAAAGAAATATTTATTTGATCTCAAATTGTAGATCAGACTGTTCTCTACAATTGAGACAGAATCAATAATTTTTAAACCAACATTGACCGCGTTGGAGTCATTTTCTCATCTGGCCAGAGGGTCTTCTTTGCTTGGCAGACTATACCACTGCCATGTATAGATCCATAAAAAGCGAATTTCCATATGATTTTCAGTTGCCGCCCGAACGTCGATGCTGAATCTTATTTCCTTGCAATTCAATGTGAACGCGTGTAAGTGATATTTATTCCGCTGGAAAATCGCTACGCCATCCATTTTTTGCCGTTATGGTGCGGCATGTTATTTAACCCCACTTGAAATTTCCAGTCCACGCTGATTGAAATAATTCATAAAAAGTCACAATCATTATAATAAGGGAGTTGATAATAGTGGATGAAATAATATTATGAACTAGTACATGAAGATTGCTCAGTTTAGAAACTCGTACATGTGAAGTCCTCATAACATATTTCAAAAAATGAATAAATACGAATAAGTAAGATCGGATTAAAATACTCATTCTATAAGTGAATATCTATCATGTCTATTTTTTAATCTGTTGTTTGGCGGGCATATCAAGACATATTATTGAGTGAAATTATTTACATTTCTCAATAATATCGTCGCAAACGCCATGTAATCAAAGAGAGGCTACCTCTTTTCAATATCCTTGGTAACTCAAATAAAAAATTCCTTGAGCATTATTTATTTATTTAACAACTTTAGACGTTGTTTCTACTCGAACTTGTGCATTTTATTATCGATTATTCCTTACATCATTGTTCCGCTACATTGTTCTCCTCATCTTTTGTGAATTTCCAAGTATTACATAACATAAGTAGACAATAATGAAGCACGCTTAACAAGGAACTTCAAGTCGATATTACAAGACAACAAATTTGTTACGGGAATATTGCTTCCTGCTCTTAACCTCAACATCACAACCAAATCCAGCAAACTCCACCACGATATTTACTTGACATATCTGTGTAATGAACGGGGACCGACTCAAATCAAAACCAGCTGCTTAATGCTCCATTTAGGTGGAAGTGCGAGTAGTTAGATGCTGTCTGCATTCTGTTCATGTTTAAATTCTTGCCACTGACAGCAATTAATTCCTCAACAGCCAACGACATGAGGCAACATTAGATACTAACGCGTCTCTTCCGTTTCTCGGTGTGGCTCCTTCTACGACCGCAACCTGGCTTCTACCATTAGTTCCTACGCACACACTCACATTGTACATTTCGAACATACATTTCTCACATAAGCAAACACTTGCCAGTTATTAGGTTCCTCCACTAATTCTCAGATACATCATACATGTGTGGATTCAGCATATGATTTCCAAGAGTAATGACAACAGCCTCTTACCTCGCAGAACGCTAATGTGTCAGATTGTTATTGCTCACATATTTTCCTGACCTGATTTCCTCAAATCAATGGAATTCATGAGGAAGATAAGGAACAACTCTTGAAAAATATAAATTATTGTGATTATTATTATAAATATTTAAGTAAGCCCTACATCTACAATTACACTTCTATCAGATCATAACCATTTAATTATTTACATAAAATAGTAAAGAACTTCGCTAAAATCTCAACTTCCAGATTGGAGTTCTGTATTGTTGATTGTTTATTGCGTGGTTCCGTAATTCTATTCGGGTGTCTACTAGGATGTCCATGATCATGATCTGTTTATATCATACTGCTCCCTTGTTATTCACGCTTAAGTGCGGGTTTTCCTTTAGAGAGGCGCTAGAAAGGCTGCCAGCATCTCCTTCTTCTTACGCCCCCTTCTACATTTTTCCTACTCTCAAATTCATTAGAATTCTTTGAAATCTCCATCCCCATCAGTTCCTAATCCTCATGTCCTTTCCATTTCTTATGCCTCAATAAGCAGATTCATGTCACTCACTGAATCTTTTCATATGATACATCTTGAAACTTCCTTCTGATTGCAATGGACTGTAATAAATTCACAAACAGAGCTTTTCACTGACAACTTCATTTCAATTGTGGAGGTAGTGAATCCGAAAATTCAAAATAAACATTTCTCTTCCATTTTACTGTATAGTTCGATAAACTCCGCTCCAATCATTTTCGAATGGACTTTCTCAGGCTTGTTTTCCATCTGGTTCAGAGCGTAGAGGGAAATTCATATGAGGTGCAGCAAACGAGCCGTGGACTCCAGAACAAGAATAAGAACGAATCATTTGAAGACATTAATGCAAATCATCATTCAATTGACAGTCTTGGAATTATCGATTGAACATATATAGGGATGTCAACACTTCTATCATCCATCAGGACGGGATAGAGTTCACACTTTAATCACTTCAAATTCTATAATTCTTTAATCGTAGAGCCAACTATATTTACTTCAACTAGATATTCTACTTATGATACTATGATAGAGAAAGAAAAAGAAGAGAGATAATTATAGACAGAGAGTGTGAATAATAAGTGCTTGTTCATTTCTGATTTCTGAAGTCTTTTCAAAGTTCTGAGTGCATTTAAGGAAATGACATCAACACTATTGCAATTATTGCGCCGTCTAGACCGCTAATCGTGGTGCTGTGTAAACAGAAACAATCATAGAGACATAACAACCGATCAACATCAATTCTGCGAGAAATGCGAATTCTATTTAGCCAGTACAGAGTCCAGTTGGCTATACAGTATAATGTATATGCAACTGTAAGCTGTGCCTGTAGAATAAATTAGTCAAGCACTTAGAACAATAAATTATGAAAACTCATATTCATCACGTAAATGAATTCTATATTGAATTGTTTTTGGAAAATTCTATTTACAATTTCATGTTTTTTAATCCCGAAAATCCCGGGATTGACGCTGAAAAATCCCGGGATTATTAGGTATTGAAAATGGACCGGGATCCTAGGATTCGGGATCCCGGGATTGACATCCCTAAACATATATCACAATGATAAAAAAAATTGCGTTATTGAAAAGAAATCAATTACTATCATTACATTTTAATGACTCTATTTACCAAAATTTTGTTTTCAATTATCACAAATTTTGATAATCCCATGCGCTTTTTCCCATAGAATTGCAACATGACACCAAAAACCGGACTGCTAGTTGTGAAGCAATTACATATTGTATTCAAGTCCATTGAGTATTATTCTTTACTCGGAATAATTTTCAAAAATAATTATAAAACAATTTCCTCAGTATAATCCGTTACAATCACTCTTCGATACAGTCAGTGATCTTGTATATCAAATAAAGTATAAATTGTACATTGTAGTATAAATTGCATTTATGAAGTATAAATTGTACATTGTAGTATAAATTGCATTTATACTACAATGTACAATTTATACTTTATTTGATATACAAGATCACTGACTGTATCGAAGAGTGATTGTAACGGATTATACTGAGGAAATTGTTTTATAATTATTTTTGAAAATTATTCCGAGTAAAGAATAATGGACTCAATGGACTTGAATACAATATGTAATTGCTTCACAACTAGCGGTCCGGTTTTTGGTGTCATGTTGCAATAGTTTGAACTCTGAATTCAAGAATAAATGCGTTTATTTATTTACTTTTTTCACTTATTTACTTTTTAACAAACTCTTTACATTATTTTGTCCACATTATTTGTCATTGTAAATAAATGAATATGCTATGTACCAAAACCATTGCATTACTAATTAAATTATGAATTAATAAATAAGTACATGAATAAGCTTTTTTGACATTTTCAAATAGAACAAAAGCTTCTCATATTTCATATGAGATTATAATATCCAGCAATATTAACATTTTTTTGAAACATACATTATTGTTTTTATAATGTTTCATTAATATTTATTGAACACATAACAATTTTTTTCCGTGTGTATTCACATGTTTTATTAGAAGAACTCCAAATTTCCATGATGCAGACCCCAATCTATATTCATCTTTTACACTTGCTGCGGTAGCTCGCACTATTACCGATTACTCCAATACAAATTGATGCGATCGCTATGTACCAACTCTCATCAAGTACGCCGGATAGCAGATCAGATGAGAGGCCCAACTTCCGCTCGGTATTGGTTTTGCAGGGAACGGAACGGAAGCTGTCCTGGATGTGTGTTGAACATTCTGTGGTGTTACTGCGCAGTTGCAGTTGTTGCCGCTGTAGGGTGGATGATCTCTGTGAAACTTGTGTGCAGCCCTACAGGTCTTTAGTGCCCCGTCAAAGCCCTCCGTCAAAGGCAGACAAGTTTTTGTTTGACGACAACTTCTCTCCACCTAATCACTATTCTCAGTCGCTGGCAGCCGCAACTAGTGTTGACCTAGTACTGGGATGCGCCCTTGCCTGTTTAAATATTCAACCCACAAAATAAATACATATATATACACGACAGTATATCTCTGCTCCATATATTCGTCTCCATAGAGTATATTACATAGCTGTATCCCATGTATCTTTAATCAAAAAAACTATACTCCATGTAACTTAGATCAATATAGTTTTGTAATCAACATTTCTGTCATTCATAAGATGTCTACGATCCATAGCAGATTATCGATAATCTATAGTATCTGTATGGAATCTCTATTCTCGGAGTGCCCCTCCTCGAAACGGAGACACACGGAGAAATGGAAACGGGATGACTCATACCATTCTACTGCTAGGTTGATCTGGCAACTTAGAGAAACACGTAGAAAGTTTGTCTCCTGATAGAGTTTCAACTATACCAGCTTTGTCAACCTTGATTGAGAAACATATGTACTTTCTAAGTAAGCATGGCGAGTGGACGGTGGACGGTGATCGAGATGGCGGTGGACGAAGTGGTTGACGTACCGTGTGGTCTGTGCAGTAAAATTATCAAAGGAAAAAATGTAGAAGCTATATTTTGTGATTTGTTCTGTGAGAAATGGTTTCATTCCAAGTGTGTTAAACTTTCAAAAGAAAAATATGAAGGAATTCAAGCTCTTGGTGACGATGTGAAATGGCATTGTGGAGTCTGTGAAGAGAGGTTAGGTGAAGTGAAAAAACAGAACATTAATATTGACGAAATTTTATCTCTATCTGAGCAGGTGAGTAAAATGGACACAAAATTGGACAAAATCAACTCTTTCAATGATGAACTTTCCAAAAGGTTTGAATCTTTGATTGATGTGAAATTTAAAACATTTCTAAACTCTACTGACTATCCTGAACATGTTCTGTGTAAAACTGACAGTTTGAATTTGAAAGTGAATGATGGACTTGATGGTGCTTGTGAAAACAGACGCAATCGCAATAAATCGACTATTCGAAGAAAGTCGATTATTAAGATCGACCTAGTAGGAAACACGCCATCGATGATTGACACAAATCGACTTGACGATGATAAACATTGTAATGATGACATAACCTATGTTCGTGATTCTGCTGGTAGCGATGTTAATGAAAATGATGAAAAATCGCAATCAGTTTTTGTTGACGACTTGAGAGAAAATATTTTAGCAAATGGCACTTCAAACGAAATGCAATGGAGTGAAGTTGTAAACAAGAGAAAACGAGATGCAAACAGGAAACTACATCAAACTAGGAATACTCAACAACAGGTGGGCAATTCTAAAATCAATAATAAACGACAGGCATCAAATAGATTTGATTCAGTTAATAATTCTGAGAGATATTTTCATCAAGGACCTGATAAGAGAAAGAAAAATGTAGATCACAATGGATCTGGTGACAGTAGAAGTTGGAGAAATAGAGTTATTCGTGGAACTATGGAAGCCGATGAGAGTGGACCTTTGAAGGTAGCTAAGAAGTTGTTCTGGTTATTTGTCTCGGGATTTGATTCTTCAGTTGAAACAAATGCAGTTATTTCTCATCTCAAAAACTTGAAGGAGTCATCAAACTTTATTTGTGAAAAAATCAACACAAAGTACAATACCTATAGTTCTTTTAAAGTTGGAGTTCCATTTGAATTGGCAACTGAACTCATGCATCCCAATTTATGGCCTCAGGGATGTATTGTAAAAAAGTTCAAAGCTGCTAGGCCTAGATCTGAATTGACCGGTGGTTTTTTAAGACCTACCCTGATGGAGGGGAGATTGACGTAGAATACAAATCGAATGAGATCAAGTAATCTGATAATAATAGCTCTGTCACCAGTTACATTCTTAAATTGATTCACATGAATATGCAGTGTCTACGTAATAAAAATACAGAACTTGAGATTGTGTGTCATACAGAAAAACCTGACTACTTGTGTATGTGTGAACATTGGTTGCATGCAGATGAGATAGCGTTGCATGTTCCTGAAGATTACATAATTGGTGCTCTTTTCAGCCGTTCTGTTTTCAAAAATGGTGGGTCGTGTATTATGTTGAAGAAAAATGTCAAGTTTAAGGAGCTTCACGTTGATCAATTTTGCTCTGAAAAGCATTGCGAAACATGTGCTGTATTAATATGTGATATGAACATTATCCTGGTATCAGTATATAGATCCCCAAATGGTGATTTCAAAAACTTTCTTGAATGTTTTGAAAATATTCTTCATTACTTGAGCAGAAATAATGCTAATCTTCTTATTGCAACTGATATTAACGTTGATCTACGGGTGAATGACTCAAAATCACAATATGTTTTGACATTATTAAGATCTTACAATTTTTTTCCTTCAGGTTTTTCTCCTACTAGAGGGACGTCATGTCTTGACTACATTTTCACCAGCCTTGACCAAATGCACTACAATGTTGAGGTAAAGGATCTTTGCATTGCTGATCATCTTTCAATAATAATGGAAATAAAAGTACCCAGGAGTGAGGAGGTATGTGATGATAAAACTATTTTTACAAGACAATATAGTCAAACAAATCTGAATTTATTCTACATGGAACTTCTGCAAACTGATTGGTTAGCTGTTATGGGATCTGTATCATCTGTAGCTTTTCATCAATTCATTCTACACATGAAAAATAAATTAGAATATTGTTTTCCTCTCAGAAAGAGACAGAAGAAATTGGCTAGAAAAAATGTGTGGTTTACTGCTGAACTAGGAGCCATCAAAGAACAAATTCTTTTTCTTCAGTGTCTTCAAAATTACTAGCTCCCCACAGGATAAACAAGCTTATGTGTCACTAAATAAGCTCTACAAAAAGAAAATAATCGAGGCTAAAAAATCTGCATTTGGTGAACTTATAATAAATTCTTCTAATAAATGTCGAACTGTCTGGCAACTGGTTAAACAGGAAACAAAAGCCTACAACTGTAATAAAATAGAGATACACCCTAATAATCTGAACGATTTTTTCTTAGACTCGGTAGCAGCAATTACTGGAAATGTTCAACAAATGACTGATGTTCCAGAGAACAATATAAATGTTGAGTGTCGTTTCAGATGGTGTGAAGTAAGTGAGAATGATGTTTTAAGGGCTGTGAATACTTTTTCAAACTCAAGAAGTGTTGACATTTATGGGTTTTCAAATTTCATTCTGAAGAAAACAATTCATTTTATTATTTCACCACTTACAATATTATTCAATCAGAGTATAAAGGAGTGCCACTACCCAGATTGTCTTAAAATATCAAAAGTGATACCAGTTCACAAAAAAGGGGATAGATCCATGGTTGAGAATTACAGACCTATTAGCATAGTCCCAATTCTCTCAAAACTATTTGAATATGTATTGTTTCTGCAATTGGTTGACTATTTTGAAGCGAATAACCTGTTATCAGAGAGTCAGTTTGGTTTTCGACGGGGGAAATCTACAACAATGGCTGTTGAGGACATTGTCAAGTATGTTTTGTCATCATTTGAAAGAAGTGAATTCACTCAACTGACTCTGTGTGATCTAACAAAAGCATTTGACTGCGTATCACATCGTATTTTATTGTCCAAATTGAAGAAATATGGTATCCAGAATGAATCACTGAGGCTGCTTGAATCCTATCTGAGTGGTAGACAACAGTTTGTTAGCTGCTGCAACACAACATCTGATACAAGGGCAGTTGAATTCGGCGTTCCGCAGGGATCTGTTCTGGGACCTTTTCTCTTCCTCTGTATGATCAATGACCTGCCATCAAGCCTCCCCTGCAGAACAGTACTCTACGCCGATGACACAACACTAATCTCAAGTCATGCTGATCTGCAGATGTTGAAGCAGGTTGAAGATGATTCTTTTCAACAGACAGCATCATGGTTTTCTGCAAACGGGCTGCTTCTCAATGAGACAAAAACTCAACGAATTATCTGTGGTCTAAGGGGTGGACTCACCAATCAGGTACCATTTGTAAAACTTCTTGGGATCCATCTTGACCCAAAATTGGACTGGAAATCTCATGTGAATGGTGTTTGTAATAAATTGTCTAGAGTTACTTATGCTCTCCGGAAACTTAGAGACACTATTCCTCTAGATAAATTGAGAACTGTGTACATAGCTTTGTTTCAGTGTCACATAGAATATGGTCTTAAACTATGGGGCCATTCTTCCTCTGTAAAAGAAATTCTAATTTGTCAAAAGCGAGCTTTAAGAGCTATGTTGGGAAAGGGTCTCAGAGAATCTTGTCGACCTCTTTTTATACAATTGAAATTATTGACTGTTCACAGCCTGTACATATTAACAGCTTTAATACATGTTAAGAAAACCATTTTAAACTATGATGAACGTGGCTCTTTGCACAGCTTTAATGTGAGATCTAGTCATATTATTAATGTCCCTCGGTGTAGACTTAAAAAGACACAAGATCACTGGCTTGTTGGTGGTATAAAATTATATAATAGGTTGCCTCTCAATGTAAGGATTGCTACTTATAATGAATATAAGAGTAGGCTTCAAAAATGGTTTGAGATGAAACCATTCTATTCTGTTGTTGAGTTTCTAAATGAAGCTGAGTTTGACATGTAGGCTGTGATTTTTCATTGAACTGTGATATAGATGTTCTAAATGTATGTTTCTTGTTTACTGTGATATAAATTCTGGCTATGTTATCTGTTTGCAATATTATCTGAGCCATTTACTTTATTTTGTGACAACTTTTGATATTGATTAGAGCTTTCAACTAGAAATGTTATGTTTCTAAAACTAAAAGACTGATCTGAAATCTATTGAGGTCTGAAACTGAAAATATATTCTGACAATACTCCATGTTTGTGTAACAAATTCTTGAGTAAATAAAATTTATTTATTTATTTATTTATTTATTCATGAAGTTCATGTGAATACTAATAATTGAAATCAAGGTGAATGGGATATATTGTACACCTTGATAGGTAGCCTATTCCACTCATCTTGATTGAGAAGGTTCGAGCGGAGATTAAATTAGATGAATAATAAAATTTTATATCAATTCAAAAGATTGTTATATTATTCCATTAACGTATCTCGATAAAAGTACTTGAGCAAAAGGCTTGTGAAACATACTTCTTCACATGTCTCTTCAGTCATTTGAATCCTAGGATTTATGAAATTCAGAAATTTCAGAAAGGAGAAGATCATGACATGAGTGGATTTTCCAATCATATTGATATACAGTGAATAGGATTAGATATTCCATATTTGTGATACATAATGTTGATAATTATTAAAAACTCAGATCGCTTAGCATGTTTATGATACATAATGTTGATAATTATTAAAAACTCAGATCGCTTGGCATGTTTATGATTCAAATAAACGATCATAAAAATGTGATGAATGACTTGCTAAAACTACTACAGGTGTTCCTGCAGCTTTGCAATCTACCAATTCAAAAATGTTTCACTAGAAAAATGTTAGGTGATAGACTGTATTCAATTTGTAAGAACACTTCCGCACAAGTTTCAAATGAATAAAAAAATTTTTTAAGGATAGAGCTCATCCAAGAAGACCCTTGTGCTAGAATAACTCTTCATGAACAGTTTCCAGAGAGTGGAACAGTGTAGGCTACAGACCACAGCGAAACTTACTGATATCAGATGTAGTCGCCCGGAGGCTAACCTTGATAGCAGAAATGCTGGAAACATTTTCTACAAGATTTTCACTAGTTGACCTTTCTCAAATATCTCGCTCTTTCCCATTTCACAGTTTCTTTCTCACTCTTCTATTTTCCCAGTTATCTCTCTTACTCAATAGCCCCTCGCAGCACTCTAATATTTTTGCTTCCATCTTATCATTCTTACCCACTGCAACTATGTAGAATCTCCGATTTTGAAATTTTACTCTATTTTTCCTGCTCTCTACACAATCTTCATAATTTTCCTACTTCTAAATACTCGATCGGATATTTTCCTTTCCTCCCACTCTGCTTTTTATTTTCTTTCCATACTTGATCAGAACATTCTACTCGACTTCCATAATATCTCTAGTAGTATCTTTCGAACTAGTTTACGTTTCTTCTCCTCTAACTCACTAGTATTGTTCTGATTTCCTGCATTGTTATTATTCTCTCGCTATTTCTTTCTCTTTTTTATTTAGCAAATCTCCTCTACTAACGACTCTGCCTCACTCTCATGTTATTTTGTTATTTTTACATTTCTATTCCAACTCCCAACATAGTAATTCCTCCTCCTTCTCATCATATTACATTTCTCTACTCATTATCATACTTAAGAATATTATTGATCATTCCTATTATTTTTTTCCGTCCTTTTCTCATGAAACCTTATCATTCACCCTTCATCTCATTTCAATCCACCCTTCGTCTTCACTTGACATTCTTTCACCTTTACTTCTCTTTCTTCTCTAATTACTTCCCTCACAAATTATTTTTTCCTTCTCTGCCAATTGAGACTCAATTTACTCTCTTATCATCCTTCTACTTTAACCATACCACTCTCACTCTACATTCATTTTTTGATCCTCCTCTTTAATTATTTCTATCCCCCAAATTAACCTATTATTATCTATCAACTTATTCATTAATCATTATCTAACCTAATCATCATGCATTATTCCTTCTTACAAGACCCATGGTTCATGTTTCATTTATATCTTTATAGCTGCACAGGTCTTCAAGACCTTTTATAAATTTTGGTGGAATACGGACAGAGTGAGAAAATATTATATAAAAATTTTATCTACTCATCATCATAGACAATACAGTATAGGTTAATTAGTGATTATTCATGATAATCATAATTAATGAATTATTTTACAAGAAAGTGCACAACAGTCTTATCCCTAAAAAATAGGTTATATTATGTAATTTAAACACCAATGTTTTTCTGAGGGTGAAGCCTACACGAGCTCGTTATAGGCTTGCGTGGGTAATGGGATGAATGATGAATGATGATGATGGGAGATGACTAATAGAGATAGTGATGTGCTAGTATGTCTTGGTTGTCTTCAAATTGTCTTTAAACAAACAATCAAAATGTAGGTTACGTTTCAAAATATTTTTCAATTGTTACATTCATATCAATTAATCTATCTACAAATATTTTGATAAATATATCCATTCATTATTTTTCGGTTTACATCGGTTACATTCGGTTAGCATTGATTAATGATCATTTCGAGTTCTTTCACAATCTCAATACCTCACTTTTCCAGACAACAGGGAGTACAGGTCTCAAAACACTCGTGTCTTGTCTCCATTTCGAGTGTGGCATCTCCCATGAAGTGGTCAGCCACAAAGCATCTATTGCCGAGCGGTGATATTGCAGCCCCATTAGCTTAATTGGCCAGACCACTTTCTCCAAATCTCTCCCGCGCCAATCACACAGCACTCCTCGCGGACCTCTTCCAAGTGCACTGCACACTCGCCTCACCTGTCCTTTGACCCAAATTCTGGATGCGAGTGGATTTTTGTCAAACCGAACTTAGAGACTAGACCGTCGAAAATGATGAATTGGTACTGTATTTTGTTTGGTTAAGTGGAGATTAACCACATATAAGTGGAGAGTGTTTGTTGATCAATAGCTTTCTATGTCAAATCTATATAAAATCATAAATGTGGAGTATTGAGTGAAAATCTAATGTGAATGAATAAATTTATTAGTGTAACTCATTTGAATGAAATTGTACACTTGAGAAAATTAATGTTTTATTTTTCTATTTCGCTGTGATCGATGTCTGTGAGGGTGAAATAGATTAAAATGATTTGTAGGAATAATCTTGATAAGAGAAAATGCCAAAATCATAATAAAGAATGTACAAGGGATGCTAGAGTACATGCATTTTTTGTATACGATATGGTAGAGATGCTGTATTATCAGCATATTTGGGAATATCACGGTATTCATTATTCGTTGATTGGAATGTGAAAACTGTATCAACTTAGTTTGACATCAGATGCATCTGTCTTTTCCAACTTCAATAAATTCATTCATTATTTTATTGTTTTTAATACAAGGTCAAGTAAGGACTCGAGGTCCTGCAAGTCTGATGTATATAAATAGCTCAAAACCAAGCTTATCCATGGAGAAGCTTAGGTCTATTAAAAGTCCTGCAATTTATAGCTCATGCATAATAAATTATCAATAGTGTAACGGTATGAAATATCATGATTATTTTATCTTGTTTTTCAACCAAAAACGTTTAATAAATTTTCCATTACTTGATAAAATTGTTTTCGAATTACTCGAAAAACAACTTTATCATTGTTCTTGCAATTACAAGCTTATTCTTTTAGTAGATTTCTCTCTATATTTTTCCTCCTTTTTCATTACTTTGTATGTTGCTCGGTCGCTCTCTTTCTTGAACAAAATTCTGCTTGATCGACAGTTGCTTAGGAGTGGGGATGGCCTTGTACGGTTTGCTCCTCTATTAATTTCAATTCACTTCGAATCCAGCTCCCAACCAGTTCAGATTGACATTTTCTTTCTTCTATAAGATTTGTTGAAAGTTATTTGAAGTACAGGATGTAGTCACATTAATTAAATTCTCATTCTTTTACATTGTAGCTTCATCCTGATTTTTTTTATTTCAATTTTTCTTTGATATTTAAATTTACCAAGTTATTGGATTCTTCTCTCAAATTTTACCAATCTCCAAATCCGCTGTATCAGGTAAAGACATATTCCTTGTTATTAACTTGGTTTACTAAATTTCATAGTAAAATTAAATTAATATGTTCTTCTTTTGGAAATTCTAAAGTTTTGAAATAATCTTTTCTTTTCATTATAAACTCTTGGTACTTTTTCTCTTAAATTTGTTAAATTTTCTAAAGATGCTTTATTATCCTTTTCATTTAAAAAATTATAAGAAGCTTCTCTTCATTAAAAAATTGAATTTTTGATACCTCAACTTGTTTGTAACATTTATTCACTTAAATGCTGTTTTACAAATCAATACTGTATCTTTACAATAAGTATTTTGTATTTATTTCTATTCAGCGGTCGATGGATCAACATCGATGGATCACCCTCGATGTATCAACCTCGATGTATCAACCTCGATGTATCAACTTCGATGTATCAACCTCGATGTATCAACCTGGATGTATCCACCTCGCTGAAATTAACCAGTAAACCAATACTGTAGCATGGACTTCGCAGATGGACCGAGGGTATCTCGTTAAAAACCCCAAGGAAAACCGGACTTCTGCACATCAGGATTACAAAGAAAAACCTCAGAAGGATCAGATTCAAATTTCCATCGAAACCAATATTTTATCAACCAAGTGAAGTGCAATTGAAAGGCAATAGTGATACATAGTGTGAAAGTTTATGGGGGGCCCCTCACCACACCAGGTATTTATGTATACTAACATATTTAAGTAACCGATTGTAACCTGTATTTCTGAAAATAATGTAATTTGTATTTCCGGTAGCCAATTATTATTATCTTTTGATTTTATTTATTCTGGTTTTTAGAAATAAACCAAGGGATGTCGCTACTATAACTTTTCGTTATTAATTTATAATCACCTCTGTCACAATTCTAAAGATGAGATCCTTTTCTTTCGTGGTGGTTTAATTTTGAATTCTCTTACTTTCACGATCCCCTTGTATTGTGTCGGGTGTGTAATTTTGATGATTTCAGAATTTATTATATTAACCTATAAATATTTTAAGTTTTGATATCTTCTTTTTGCCCATCTGAAATAATATAAGGTCAGGTATAAATCTATACAAGGATCAAATAATTTAATTTAAAGTTTCTTCCCACCACAAGCGTTTATAAGCGTTACAATAGGCAATTCATGGTAGACATCATCATCACAGATGAATACTTGAAGCAAGTTTTACTTCAAAATGAGACTTCGAAATGGATGATTTATGTAAAATTTATTCCTCAAAATGTGAAATTTGATCTTCTATTGACATATGCAATACCCCTAATCCAAATCATGTTGGAAAATTTTCTTCTGGGCTGACTCAATTTCCCAACCTTCCAAGGATTTACATTCTACATTTTCCTTGTAAAACACAGTACAAAATAAATCCGTGAGGAAAAAAGGCGGCGTTGCTGATTAGAGCTATTGTAGAAGGAAATGAAGTGAACACAGTACATGATTATGATTTATTCGCTCGCTCGAGACGAAAAAGTAAGAAAATGTGGTGTTTTCGATGGTGTGGCGCGAAAAACGGAATGAAAAGTTGAGCCAGCAAAAAAGTGGATGTGGCAAGGATGGAAATGAAGAGGATGCTTCAAGAGGTGAACTTTTTCTGAGTTGGGACCGAATTTATAAATCTCGAAAAACTTCTGTTACGCCTATAAACCTGAAACGCTCTGTGAAGTTGTAATTAGAGATTTATCTGTCACCTCAGTTTGTGTTCGAATAGTTATGTGTGGGAATGGAGCGTTGTTTTTTGCGTTTGTTTTGTTCAGTTTTTAGTTCTAAAATAATTCGATTTGAATGAAACTTCAGCTTATCTCTCATTCTTAGCATATTAAATTATTATTTGCACCGAGCTTTAAGTACATTATTATTTATTGTTTGATCTAGATTGAATAAAAATAAACTTAAAATTCTTGTCATCCCTCAATAGCGATGAAAACCATCGAATCAATCATCTAGAGGAAAAGTGATAGAAGTTCTCAAAACCCTTGAATATATTTGATATAAAAAGTTTCACTCGCGATTTTGTTTGAAAATTCTTAAGACTAATAATGAAATTTAGAAATTCATACAACTATACTTGTCATGATTAAAATGCAGGTGGATATTTGAATTTTGATTAAACATTAAAATAAGATGTAAAAATATAATTTTCATCGAAAATTCATTTCGTTGGGACAGAGGTATGATTTTCATTCTTGATTCTATTATTAATTCCTATTTTAAAAAATGAATTCTCATTCATATCCAATGAAACATTATTGAAAAATTGTAGCTGCCATAAACCATCTAGCAGGATGTGAAATATGATGAAAACAAGGATTTGCTGTCAAGGTTTACTTCGAAAAATATAATATGACACATTATTACTAAAATAGAGAAAGTAACTCACAGCTAGAAGAAGATGCAATAAGTAGCCTATTTCCAATTCATTTACCTGTAACAGAACAGAAAGTTCTAGAGATATCCCGGAATAATTTCAACGCAATTTGATAGCATAATGATACATGAAAAATTCGTATTAAATCATGAAGTAACATTCTAGATAATACCCAACTATGAGTATTTGAGTAATTGATTTTTTAGGCTCTATACAGCGTGTTTCAGGAGGAATGTGCAATACTTCTCAGGCTGATTCCTTACACCAAGTAGACAAAAAAGTTCCATGGGACGAACCACCAAAAACGCGATAACAATGGCGGAGAATTGAGATTTAAAAAAACTTATTAGAAGCTTTACTGAGGTTCTAAAATGAGCAATTCCTATGTAAAATTAGCTGAGGAACTCAATGAAGTTTGTAACTTTAACGGTTATTGAGATAATTGAAAAAATATGCTAAAAAACGCCATTTTCCAATAATAAGGGTTATAACTGAATAAGGAATCATAAATGAAGTTTGTAACTTTAACGGTTATTGAGATAATTGAAAAAATATGCTAAAAAACGCCATTTTCCAATAATAAGGGTTATAACTGAATAAGGAATCATAAATTTGTATTTTTTATCATTGGAAGTCGAAGAGAGTCGGATTCTAGAGAAAAAGTTAAATGGCGGCGATTGTGTAAATCTTACCCAAATCTCAGAAATAGCGATCAAAAATCGGAAAATCGCTACTAAACACAAATTTATCACTTGTGCTATGTTTTGTTAATTTTGCTAATTCTACATAGGAATTGCTTATTTTAGAACCTCAGTAAAGCCTCTAATAAGTTAGAAAAATTAATATTTTTTGAAACATCTCAATTCTCCGCCATTGTTATCTCGGTAACAAATCGTTTTTGGGGGTCCGTTCCATGGAACTTTTTTGTCTACTTGGTGTAAGAAATCAGCCTGAGAAGTATTGCACATTCCTCCTGAAACACTCTGTGTATTTCCATTAACTTGATTATGGGTGATGAATCAAAAACTCTTTTTTCTTAAATGTTGATAGGCTTCCGTCTATATTTATTGTTTGAAGTAATATTGCTCTTAATTTGTTGGTTTTTAAAAATTTGGAAATATTGAATAATAATTTTTTGGATCCAATAATCCTGTAGCAATGGAATTCCCAATGGAAGAAAAATATTATTCCAATAATAAAATGCTATACTAGAATAGATAACTCTCTCTGGAACCTAGGAATCTATGAGTACTGTGGCATGAAATTCTATCCTACGTCATCGTTCAGAGAGCAATATCAATATTGATATCAGTCAATGATATTTGATCTTGTAATGTAATTGATTCAGCCACGAATAGAACTCACGTTCTGTGTATCCTTACATGAGAACATCTTACAACTCATCATACTCTGATTAATTATGTTACTGACATAAAGTTATGTTCACATACAGTGAACTAATTAAAAAACATATAATAATATAGATTCAATGAAATACTTCAAATCTTCATCAAACCGCTCCCGGGCACATTTTACATATTGAAACTTCATTTTTTTTATATTGAAGAAAGCAGAAAGGAATCAATCTTACTCTCTTCCTCAAACGCTTAATATATCAATATCTACAGTGATAATATCTGACTTCATGTACATTATTTAGTTATGTTTCATTCTCTCACAAATTTAGTATTACCTCGTACCACATCGAGAAACATCGCACCTCTCAGTTATCATTCAGCCATGAGGTGAACTCAGTTTCACTCAGTTATCTCAGTGGAACAGCCATGAGGTGAAAAACTCAATTGAGACGAAGTCTGTTGTCGCTTTTGTTTTGTTGTGAGAGTACACACAGCAAGGAGAATCTAGAGTGGTCCAGAGTCTGCAAGACAATTGTTCGACCAACAATAATCCACCCCTATGTTTATTATGAGGGCTCTTGACAGTTCTGCTCTACTCTGCTCTCACTCAAAATCCACCCTCACTGTCTATCTCTCTTTCGGAGGGTTGGATTATTTCTCACTCAGCACCACCTCACTGCACCTCGCAGGATGAGTAAGCCCTCACTCAAAACTTTCTCCCTCTCTTACTCAGTTACTCTTTCTCTCGCGATCACTCTCTCTCAACTTGTTTCTCTCTCTCTCATCAATCCTATCCATCTTCATTTATAAAGCCTTGGCTGCCGTACTGTCAGGACTAGCAAGACTTATGAACCTCTTCTCTGATTGTGTTTTGTGGCAGACATCAGGCTGATTCAGCCATGTCCGTCTTCAGCGCAGACTTGGCTCATTATATTGGCTTCTCCTGCTTTCTCGATTGTTCCAGCTATTTGCTTCTCAAGACTCCATTACCTCGGCCTTAAAATAACCTCTTGATGAGCTAGGTTTGAGGTTTTCGATGTCTGGAGGGAATTCTGTGTTCTTGATAGCTGTGAATTATTCATGATGCATTATGTATCCAAATTGATAAATTGAGTACAAAGAGGGATTAGTAATTTGACTCTCAATTCATCAAGCGTTCATCATGTGTTTCAAGTAATAGTGCTGAATTAGTGTTCTCTTGCAATAAACAAATTCAAATTCAAATTTAAATAGTTTATTCATATAAAATACAAGACAATGTGAATAAAAGAAAATAAAATAAAAGTATTTTATTTATAAATACTTGTGAATAAAAGTATTTTATTATAGAATTAGTAATGTAATAAGAATTTCATCAATATGTGGTTTATGTTCATAAAATCTATTCAATGATACAAATTCACTGATCCGACAGCAATCAGGGGTTATTATGAAATGAAGGTATTATACAAAACAATTAACGGTAAATGAGCAATTTAATATGTTGAACGATGAAATTCAATTAATCAGCCTACAATTAATTTTCTCTTAATAAAATCTATGTTTCTACTACACAGTCTCAATACTTTAAAAATAATCATGAAAGGATTCAAACATTTTCTTAAAATGAATGAGGATTCTCAGAAACATTCTTTTTTATACAGAGGCATTGTAGGTGCTTATTTCCATTGAAGAATTGATGAAAAGCATATTTTCAAATGATAAAAACGTTCCCTCAACAAGAAATCTCATCTCAAATTTATTACTAAAGCGATCGAACGTCTTTGCACCCTTAATTGACTCAAGTTCTACACACTTCATAGTTGACAATAACTTCCCTCTAGATCCACAAAAGATTATATAATTTTTGTTTCATTGAAGTTACATTTCTAATTTCCATTCATTTATTCTTGAAATTGATTCATTTTAAAAGAAAAATTCTTGCTATTGACCAATATCTCAAATAACACAGCTTTTGAATCCTCTAATTTCAGCATTTCTCTAAAACGTTTACTCTAAAGTTATACGTAACTTCTCATTTTTTCAACTCAAATGATACCAAATGCTCAGTTAACTGCAAAACTGTGTATTTGAATGTGAACAACACTAAATTTATTATCAAATGCTTCCGAGTGGAACTTTCAGCAGAGAGCGCGCGAATGAAGCTGAGTAAATGAACTTCACTGTGAGTTGAATTGAGTTTGGCAATGACAAACTGCCAGACGGTGGATGGTTGAGGTTATGTGAGGTGGTGTTGAGGGGGGATGCTGGTAGAGAGAGTCAGTGATAGTGTTAGTGGGGGAATGGTGGGGGCAGAAGAGGTGAGGGAAAAATCTAGTGGCAGAGGCCAATGGAACACGTGGAGGTTGTTCCCCTGCGTTTATCTCTTGTTCAGGGCTGTTCATCACCATTCTTCAGCACTGCAAGCGATGCTGGATCTTCCCAGCTGGACCTGGTCCAGATTTCTCTTATCAGTTAACACTTACTAGCCGATCCCAAATATGCTCGATTTCGAGAATCGCTTCCTGGGTTCAAGAACCTTTTTCCATGTGTTGGTCTAGGTGATGAAATTGTATGTGACTATCAGTGATCACATTATTTTACTCACCTCATAGCGATTGCACTTGAAATTTCAAGTCCACTGTGTGTTATCATTTTCACGGTTCAACAGGACCTTCCTACATTCTATCATGAAGCAGGTCATCAGCATCTATAGAATAATACCTCATGGAAATCTTCAGTAGAGAAGCATTCACTATTATATTAATTTTATAGATAATACTGCAGCATACAGTTATTATACGAGATGTATTGGTAATAGGAGAAAAATAGACACCGATGAGAACAATCACTAAATAAGTTCCTGAGAGAACTTGATTAGTTTTTAGTCAAGGAAGTTGTGTAGCATTGTTGGGAAACAAGATGACAATAGGGAGAAAAAAATGAATGAGAAAGAAAAAGGGAGAAAAAACAAATTGAAATAGAAGAGAGTAAGAAGAACCACTACATATTACTTTCTATACAAAGAAAACTTAATAAGGTTTGTCAATTGTGTTGTGGCGTTGCAAGGAGCCAAAACCAATTACTTTCACCGTGTGATCCATCATAGGAATGGAATTAACAGTCGGGTTGTATTACTTATCTTGATGGATGAATGGCGAGAGAAAAAGTTGAAGCGCGCTGGTTCGTTGACACAGAACTAGATTTAATTTTTCACTTTTGCACTCTCGGTTGATGTTTGATTTGACAGGCGGTTGCAGTGATACAAGACGTGAGGCTAAGGGATGAAGGAGAAGGTGAAGAGTGAGAGAGAGAGGGAATTAGGTGAGAGAGAGTGAGTGAGAGAGGAAGAGCGAGACGTGATAAGCAGCGCCCAGCAGCTACATAATTACATTAGTCGGCTGCTGAGCTTCCCCTTGAGGAAGGGCGGGCCCTTAGTCACGCTAAACCCTTTCCTTGTAACCTTGTTCCCTGACGCCATGCTATCTCTCACTATCAAAAGCCAAGACAAGACTCGCCATCAAACACCCCGAGGCGTTCTCCAGTACCTGTCATAAGACACAGGAGTCCTGCATCGTGTAACGCAAAATGTACTCTTGCAGATTTAAAAGTGCTGTAGCACTTGAGATTTTCAATCAAAAAGAGAATTTTATCGCAATATTTCATAATGTAGAACACATCTACTAAAGCCTCATGTGTTCAAGGTACAGTAATTGTCAAGATTGAAAATACTTGTATCTCTTGAGATTTTCAATAGAAAATTACATTTCGTTGAACTATCTCATGAAGCTCAGATCTGAATACACCTTCTTTGGAATACATATCCTGAAAAGTGAGGAGAACAAGATTAGACAACCCCATTCACCTCTCTTCCAATACATGACAGCTTCCTTATTCAATTCCCGCATTTCTCACTTTTTTTGAGGATGATGCCCACATGGGCTCTTGGGCCTGTGCGTGGGTAATGGGAGGAATGATGATTCAGATTCAGATTTTTCAGATTCAATCACTTTATTCATGTAGATTACATAATACAATAATTCGAATCCTATGCTATAAGAATAAAAATAAATGAAAGTTACACTAATTACATTATGGTTTGCATAAGTTGGCTAATTATAAACTATGAAAACTTGCAAAATGAGACAGATGTAGGATTCAATAAGCTAACGGTAATATAAATTTGTGCTGTATCTACATAAAATGGCGGAGTTTAGACATATAAATGTCCATTCTTGGAGAGGGATGTTCAAAGACATCTCTCCCATTGACACTCAACCATGGGCGAATATTTTTCTGATCTTTACGACTACGGTACTAAGTATTTATTTTATTGGAAATTTCTTACTATTAAATTGTGTAAAATGAATTATATTATTCATATGAGTGGGAATGATGGGAATAATGATAATGCAATGTCCATAAAATGGTATGATAGGTGATTCGAAATTCAAAACTAAATTGGGGAGAATGATCAAATAGATTAGATTGCGAATAATAATAAATAATGATAGATAATACTAAGTGATAACAATCTGTAAAGAGTCGGTCAAGTTTTAATCAACTTAAGCTAAATGGAATAAAATTGGTGCACAGTAATGTAAATGGAAAGGAGTGTAATAATTGAAACTTAAGTCTTATACTATAGCCTATACACATATTGAGAAAGTAACTATAATCATACTCCTAAATGGAACAGAAATAAATACAAAAAAGATGAGCGTAAAAATTCATTACATTATCAAGAGGATAGATGAAGGGGTGAAGGGAGGGGAAGCTGTCATGTGTTTGCTCTAATGCCGAACAGACTCCGTCATTCTGTCAAAAAGGTGTTTTCTTAATTGTGATATGAAGCTCGCTCGACTCCCAATAGATTTGATGGAGTTGGGGAGGTCATTCCAAGCGCGACAAGCACTAACTAGAAAAGATTTATTGTAAATAGTGGTACGATGAACAGGGATTCTTAAAGTATGTTCACCTGTCCTAGTACTTGAAACATCCAACCTTCTACCTTCAGATACGAATTTGAAATCATTTTTGAAATATATGGGCTTGCCATATTTCAAAACATCCCTGACAAGTTTCACAATACGAAAAAGTCTCTGTTCTGGTAGTTTCAAGGTTACACTATCAATGTGGGCTTGAGTGATCCTTTCATGACGTTCGAGGGAGTATACAAACTGTAGACAGTAGTTTTGACAGCGTTGTAGTCTATTATTTAGAGTGACTTGCATGTCATTTAGTACAGAATTGCAATACATGAAGTGTGGGAATATGAGAGATTTAACTAGTAATAACCTAATGTGCCTGGGGAGGATGTCTTGCAGTTTTTTTATCGGGTGCATGGCTGAAAAAACCTTTTTACAAGTGCTATCTACTTGCTCTGACCAGTCAAGGTTTTTATTCATAAGAATGCCAAGATTTTTCACTGTGCTACAGAAGGGGATCTCGTTACCATCGACGGTGATTTTGTGGATTGAGTTAAAATCAATTTTGTTAATCATGCGTGAATATCCAATAATTATAGGCTGCGTTTTGATGGGGTTGAGTTTGAGGCCATTTTTCTTAGTCCATTCAACTATTAAATTGATATCCTCATTCATTTTGGCTATTGTATCATTTATTTTCGAGATTGAACAGCTTGCATAGATCTGGAGATCATCAGCATAAGTATGGAAACTAGAAAACTTGATGACAGAGGGTAGGTCATTTGCATATACAGTAAACAGTAGGGGGCCAAGAATAGATCCTTGAGGAACACCATGAACAACATTTTTCCAATTTGACCTGTTGATATTATCAGATACACACTGTTTTCTACCGGATAAGTATGAATTGAACCACTGCAATGCTCTATGATTAAATCCAAGAATAGCTAGTTTCTTCAGGAGAACATTATGATCTACGGTATCGAATGCTTTGGAGAAATCAAATAGACTTAAAATGGTACATTTTCTCTGGTCCATGGCCAACCTAATATCATCTGTGACACGCAACAAGGCGGTCTCTGTTGAGTGTGATTTTCGGAAACCTGATTGAAAGTTATGAAGTTTGTTACCATGTTCTAGGAATGCTGTGACTTGTGCATGAACAAGTCTTTCAAGTACTTTGGAAAGGGCAGGTAGGATACTAATTGGTCTGAAATCTTCAACTTTATTGGGAGAGGCAACTTTATTCAATGGTCGAACCAGAGCAAGCTTCCAGTTTTCAGGGAAAATACCACTTTCAAGAGATTTATTAAAAATGAATGTGATGGTAAGCAGTACTGCATATAACATTTTTTTGATGAATTTTATTGGGATTTTATCTGCTCCGGTAGCATTACTACGAATATGCTGAATTGCTTTAAAAGTATCGTGTTCTGAAATTGGATGAAAGTTGAACTGATCGACTAGTGGTGTGTTCAAATTGGTTACCATATCATTTAAATCGTTAATATGATTAGTTATCACTGTTTCATCACGTTGATTTGTGTGAGAAATGAAGTATTCATTAATACTGTCGAGAGGTAAGTCAATTGGGGTTTGAGTTTTCTGTTTGCCTAGGCCAAATTCCTTTATACCACGCCATAGCAAGGAAGAGTCTTGTCTATTGTCTGTTATAAATGAATTCAAGTACCAATGAGAGAGATGAATGGACCTACTGCTTTAGGTGGGTTCCGAACCACCGGGAAGCGATTTTGAGGCTCATGAATTGAATTCAGAGGAACCGGTCACCAGTACAACAGTGGTGGCAGAGGTACGTCGCTTATCCAATCTCACCGATTAGACACTCTCTACCACTGGGACAAACCGCTTCCCAACTTTTGTAGATGAAGCAAGAGATTCAACACAATATCTTTAGAACAATAGATGGAAAATGCATCTCAAACAAACTTGTTGAGGTACCATATTCGTGTGTGATGAGAGTATTCTTCTGAGAATTGAAATTTCCGATCAAAACGGGATTCAAATTGAGAGTAGGCCAAAATCAACCTGAAAGGATTGAGAGTCGACCTAAGAAATGGAATGAAAAAGTTTTATTCTCAAAAAAGCAACATGTTACAATCACTTGAAATATATTATACAATAATTTCATGGAATAATACTCCCCACCTAGAAACGAGTCTGTGTGTGGGGAGGGTCGTATACAAAATATAAATAAGTTACAAAACACTTGAGAAAAATGTATACTGTCTGTAATTCAATACTTATTAGGCTAGAATCACACAATAGAGTAAAATAAAAATCATGTAATGTGAACAAAATTTTTGTTAATAGATTATACTATTTCAAGCAGAAGCAGTAAAATTTCTAGAACCTTTCAATATAATGTTATGTTATCCAGCAGTATTGGAGTAAAAAGTAATAGGAAGATTTGCTAAATTATAGAAAAAAAGGCAGAGGAGAAACAATAATTTACCCTAAATATAAGGAGACCTAATTAATTCTTCACTGGCCTCATTTCCAATGCCGAGCAGCCACATCCCCATCCAACGCTTAAAGATGGCAATGCTGACCCCCTCAGTGTGCAATATATCCCAGGGAAGATTACGATAGAGGGAATGAGCCAGATGAAATAAATTGGATGAATCCTATGAATGAGTCTGGGAATCTGAATACCAACATGTTATCTGTTCCTAGTTGGATAGTTGTGTTCAAGGTTTGTGAATATAGTCCTGTTTTTAAATATGTAAATTGCTAAATTTTTAATGTAGAGTTGCCATAGATCAAGAACAGGAAAATCTTGGAACAGGAGGTTCGTGGGATATCTTGTACTTTTCTTAAGGATTTTTTTCATGATAGCCTTTTGCGAGAACGCAAGAGGCCTCAAGACAGCTGAGGATAATCGACCCCATGCTAGGATGCCATATTCCAGGAGTGATTGAACATATGCATAGTAAACAGTTCTGCACTGAGCCACAGTCAGCACCCGACTGATCTGACCAAATGCATAGAGAAACCTCCTTATTCTGGTTTTTAGTTGCTGGATTTGAGGTACCCAATTGAATTTATTATTCAAGATAACCCCCAAGTATTTAAATTCTTCTGCACACTCAACAATATTGCAGTGCAGGTGACTGACTGTGGCTCACCACAGACATGCAAGCGCGGATCTCTCCCCCTGGATCAGCATCCCTTCTGGTGAAAATAGGCAAACATTGAGTTTTATTTACATTTAAGGTGAGGGCATTCCTGTCCAATCACTTTTTGAGTTTAAATAAGTCATTAGAGGCCTTAATGTATTTTTCATCCCAAGAATTCCCATAGCTGACCAGGGCCATATCGTCTGCAAAAAGATAAAATTTTCCTTCTAATTCCAATTTTGAAATATCATTGATGTATATAATGAAGAGAACGGGACCAAGGTTACTGCCCTGCACCACTCCAAAATCTACATTAATTGAAGGGCTTTCAGTACCATTTATGGATACTATCTGTTGTCTATTAGAAAAGTAACTCTTGAACCAATCCAGAGACCTGTTCAACACTCCAATTGCTCTTAGCTTTTCAAGTAATTTATTCCTGTCCACTGAATCAAAAGCTTTGGCAAGATCAAGGAATGATAAAAGTATATGCTTCTTTGAACCTACTTGCTGAGTAACAAATTTAGTGACATCAAACAAGGCAACTGAAGTATTTTTATTGGATCGGAAGCCATATTGTATATTGTCTATTATATGATTTAGTTCAAGATATTTCGATAGTTGGATTTTAACACATTTATCTAAAATTTTTGCTGTGACTGTAAGGAGTGAGATTGGTCTGTAGTTAGCCATGGAAGATTTAGAGTCAGATTTATGAATGGGAATAACCTTGGCCACCCTCAAAGCTACTGGAGATTCACCATTGCGGATACTCAAGTTAATTATATGTAATAAAGGGATTATAATTGTATTTATGTTGTCTTTAATCAATCGCGAATTTTAATCAGTTCGAATTTTAATAGATACTTGTATTCTTGTTGTTCGAAAGAGAATCCTAGCAATTCATTTGCTCGTGGATTGCGAAGTACAGAATAAGTTAAATTGTACAATCACACAAATTTTAGATGAAGTGAATTAGTGAACAGTGAGGAAGTGGTTCTTATCTAGAAAGCTAGTGAATACAAGCATAGCTTCCTTCAATAGGTTAAAGGGGGCTATGATACGAGGCATCCCTACTTCGAAACCTGGACATACACAAAAAATAAAAGATTAAATAGTGTTAATAATATTTTGCCAGATATTTCCACTGGAAAAACTCGATAGGTTTCGAATACGAGTTAATGAGTATGATAGACACAAATAATGTTTTCAATTTTTAAACTAGAATTACCTTCAAGGAAACTCCGGCAGCTAAACAATTGCAAAACTTCTACATACTTCAATTTTATTTTTAAATTCTTGAAAACATAAATAATCATGCATAATCTTCTTTGTCCCGATGCTTTGATAGGTATAAACAGAATTTTTAGGGAAAACATATCATATAGATAAGCTGTCCCAAATTGATAGACCTTCGAGTTTATTATTTTAATACTAATAATTTATCCAGCTTCTGACATTGAACCTGTTCATCAAACCTGATTTATATCATTCTCAATGACTGTTCACTATAGAAAATATTGTAACAGAGTTTATATATTATTAAATTATTATCGATCGACGAAACTGAGCGCTTGTTATCTAAGATTAAATCGCAGTGAGCAGCCATTCAGGTTACAGAGTTTTCTGAAAACGTGAATCAATAATTCAATTACTGATCAACACTTTTCATTGCAAATCTCTGTCCAATCAGAGAAATTTTCGTTCGGAGCCAATCAATGGGCACTTGATTATCGAATGGGCTCGATGATTAAATTCCCTGTTCTACCTGCTGCAGAGTATACATTTATAGAAGCTTCAACGTCCCAGAAAAAAAAAATAATTAGATTCTGTTCTCTGTTGAAATTAATTTCTGTTAAATTTTGAAATATGCAATTTTCAAAATTCCACGAATAACAGTATGTTTCTAATGAATGACAGCTTTTTCACATATATCAAAACATAATATATTTATGATAAAGGAAAGAGATTTTTGAATAATCAGATACATGATAATGGTGATTAGTTGAGAAGAAATTAGCGCTTAGTTTTGTAGGATCAATTACCGACTTGCTGTCAATATTACTAACTCCCAATCTCAGTAATGTCCAAAAAGATATAATTTTGCTATTTTATACCAATATAAGCTATTACTCGTGATTTATAAACCATTGATTCAATTTTATTTGGTTTATAGGATATATCCATTTAGATTATTATTTATTGCTACAATTGCGATAATAGCAAGTATTTTAAGCAAAGGTGATAATGAGTGAGTAAATGATGATGTTTACATGGTGAATGAAAGATGATTGAAGTTTAAGTTACAACTTTGTTTTATCTTTGAAAAACACTTTCCACTTGAAAAAATTCTGAACTTTGATGTGCATTCATCTCCTACATTCTTCCATCATCTCTCTCATTACCAGATTACCATAGTGTATAGATATTCTCATAGTAAACTATGTAGACTAATCTAGAACCAGTAGAAAACTATTCTCGACTAGTTTCCAATCTTTAAGTCTTGAATAGAGCTGTTGTTAAACCTTGCTGTTAAAACTAAGATTTCAAATAGTCTCTCAAGACTAGTCGTTGTTGATATAGGAGAATTATATGATAATTAACTTCTTGCAACTCTTGTTTTGAGTCAAATCTAGCTGTTCCAAGTCTTGCTTAGTCCTCCCTATTCTCTCTCACGCATCTAAAAACATGGGATGTATCCAAACAGCGAGCCTGTGAATAAGTACCAGAATTAAAGGCGACCATAGCCTGGAGCCTATTACGTTCAACTGGCTCACTTTATTCAGTACTTGATTCCTGCAGAGCGAAGGGAAGTAGAGGAATAATGCGCTGAGTCGTCAGGTGTTGCTTATTGCCTGGCACTATTTTGATAGCGACATAAATTCAGCCGGCGGAGCCTTGTAAGAACTACTGCTGTTCGTTAATTATGTTTCATCCGTTTCCAAGTTTAATGTGCGGCTGTCATATACCTGCGCTCCATACTTGCATGTTTATAAGCTAATCATCTAGTGGCTGATATGGAATAACATGCCTGATGTATGGGTGAATGAGAACAATGGGGGTAGCTCCTAAATTATAGGCCTATTGGATGGATCTTTTTGTCAAAGTGTAGCTGGATTAAGAAAATTAGAAGAAATAACTCTATTTAATCATGCTATGATGAATCAAGCATTCAAGACTGTCATTAATCGTATTTTCAATCAAATAAAAAAAACGAATGAGTTGTAAATTTTTTAAAATAGATGTTCACATACAAATTGTTGGATAATAGAGCGGAAAGTTGATAGTTACGCCAGATAATTGATTAATAATAATTATTTGCTCAAACATATATTACATTCACCACAATGATACAGTTTATAAACGCTGAATAATCAGTCTCTATACAATCTCTATGATACAGAATTTCATTGAAATTTTATTGAATAGAACCAAAATTATTTGCTCTATACACAAAATACTCTGTCATAATATTCATCTTGAAATATAGAAAATGTATTAAAAATATGGACTTTGAACAAGTTCCAATGTCTGTAATGCTCTGCGAGATTTTGATTTTTTTTAGCGTTATGATCCCTTATTAATGAGAATAGCACGATTATTTGGTTTTCTAGATTCCAGAGTGACGATTATCTGTTGAATAGGAACAATAAAATAATGAACATCGCCAAATAAAATAAATAATAAACATGGAAAATCACCATTAACATCATCCACAAAACAAATAGTGCTATAGTTGCCAGCAGCTGTATTACTTATTTCCGTTACTGCTATGTAATCAATCGCACACCACTCGACCATTCTGCGAAATTGTGAAGGCGTGCTGGCAAATATTGAATCATAAATTATTCGGTCATGCTATGCAGCACTTGCTCGTAAAAACCTACTTATCTCATTAGCGCAATGGCAGCCAAGAGTCATGTTGAGCTGTATGTGAACACGAGGAAGTGAAAAAACTGGATCAATTCAGTGCCTGACAAGACTAGCGTCTATCAAATCAAATACTGGGACACGCGATGCAAGCATTTGATGCAACCAACCTGATGATGTGTTGGCTTTCCGAATAGCTGATGTTGATAGCTTTGCTTGTTCAATTGAAGCAATAGAAAACCTAAAAAAGTGTTGAATAACCTTGAAATAGTCGTAAAATGTAACATGACAATATTCTTACACTGCCTCTTACTTAAGAATTGTTGAGAAAGCGATTATATAAAATGTAAGTAGTTTTGAATATTCAGGCTAGAATAGGAATTCTGTATTTCCGGAGCTCGGAAATCAGGTTCAATATGAGTGCTGTAAAACTTCATTATTAAGAACTAGTTTTTAGTCTTAGTCGAATATAATTATTCCTATAACTCAGAAATAATGTTTTAAGTATTTTAAAGACGACAAAAATAATGTGCATTTATTGAGATTTTGTATTAACTTTTTTTTTCCACAACCACAACTTCTCTGGTTCCTAAAAGTCAACCTGAATTCCCAATCGTGTTACTTTTGTTACTATGAGATAATCAGGCTAACTAAGTAGAGATCCAATGAACATTTATCAGGCTGCAGTAGACTGTAATGAAGAGGTCAGGTAGAAGTAAAAGATTGGATTCGAGTTCAATTCGTGTGTAATCACAAATAATAAAGCAAGAACAAGAGACAAAATAAAATTAATGAGAAAAAATAATGGGAATGTGAGAGAAGAAGAATGAAAATATTGAGGGCATTGTGAGGAGAAAGGCGAATAGAGTGAAAAACAGTGAACAGAGTGAAAAGGAAAAATTCTAGATTGTGAGAGGTTAGAGAATGAAGAAAGAAGAGGGAAAGGTTGGTTAGGGTAGGAAAGTAGGGAAGGGAGGGTCGAATGAGTGATAGAAAAAGAGGCGAGTGAAAGTATAATGAAGAGAGGAGCAAGAGAGTGAGAAATTTCGTAAATGAGGAAGAGAAAAAGAAAATTTATTAACAAGAAAAGTGTGAGAATGTAACCAAGTCCACCGGGAAATGAAACGCGTTTGCGTTCACTGCGGCTGGTTAGCAATTAAGAAGTTCACCGAGAAAGGACAACAAGGAGAAAAAAGATACAACATAAAAGAGAAGGAAAGAGAAATCAGACACACTTCGTGAGCAGCAGATTGGACAAGCGGGAGAGCAATGGCCGATTCACCGTCTTTGAAAGTTTCTCCTTTGGAATGAAAGAAGACGTTCGCACAGAAAGTAGGAATAAAGTATATCCAATAAGGACGCGCTTACTATCACACTCGGAAAACATACAAAAGAGGGTGAAGTAAACGGAGGCAGTGGGGTGGTAGGGGATGTGTGATGGCGAGATAAGTAGAGAGAGAGAGAGAGAGAGAGAGAGAGAGAGAGAGAGAGAGAGAGAGTGAGAAAGAAAGATGAAAGAGTTGTATTTATAGGGCAATAGATGAAAACCGGGAAACACAAGAGAAAAAAGTAAAGAGAGATAGGAAGAGAAGAATAGAAAGAATGAAAGAGAAGGAGAGAGAGAAAGAAAGAAAGAGGAAGAGAGAAAGTAATAAAGAGAAAAGAGTAGTATTGAGAGTTGCAGAGATAAAAACCGGCAAATACAAGAGAAGAAAATGAAGAGAAGTAAGAACATGAAGAGAGGATGTGTGATAGAGACAGAATGAGAGAAGAAGACAGAGAGTGAGAAGTGAGTGAGTGAGAGAGATACAGAGTAGTATTGGAAGAAGAAGAGATTTGAACAGGGAAAAAACAAGAGAAATGATTAGTAAAGTGTGATATAGGAAGAGGAGAAGATGAGAAGATTTGAGTGTAAACAAGATATAAAGTGGAGGATCAAACGAGGAACACAAGGGAAGGGATTAAAAAATATACAGGCGTACAGAACAAGATACAGTAGTGAGTAAGAGGTGGACCGATTTGTGGAAAGTGATGGGAAGAAAGTAAGGAGAGAATGAATGTAAAGATGTGGTCAAGGCAAGAAAAAGTAAGAGAATACTGTGTGAGCGAGTGAAAAAGAATGATAGCTGGAGCGTTACGCAGAGAAAAGCGATAAGATGTAATAGTAAGGGTCGGGTAAGCGGATAGAATAAAAGTGATCTCCCCTCTAATCTATATGGCCCACCTCTATCTGTCCTATTACTGACCTGCAAAGGTGCCCTGCAAATAGCCGTCTGGATATTTACTGTTAAGGCACTTAGAATCATCCAATGTAATGGCATTAGTCCCCATCACGGTTTCGTTTTCAGGTTGTTCAACATCCTGCGCTAGCTGAGGAGACACGCCGTTGCAATACTCGTTACATTGCAACAGCGTGTCATCATAGATTGCACGATATATTCAGATATTCGGATTCAGAGTTTCAATTCAAACCCTTCTTTATTAAGACAATACCCCATTCATTAATGAATCATTATAGAATAACTTTGATGAATGCATCAAAGTTAGATAGATGTTAGTTCTATTATGATTGTCATTCTTGTTCGTGCATCATTGATTATGGTGATGGTGGTTTCTATTTTTTCTGGTGATGGTATTTTTTTCTGCTGAGAGTGAGCTTTCAACTAGTGAGAGAGCGCTTGATAAGTAGCAGACTCTAACGATGAATATTAAAAATAGATTAAATTATGTGAGTTGAATAGAATAAAAATTGAGCTCATTGATTATTCATTATTACAAAGATTAAGTAAGATTAACCGAAACCAAAATAACCATTTGATGTACGACAATATAACACGCTTGATTCAAAGTTCAAATATCACGGTTCGATTCATGGAATTCGGTTCGAATTGGAAGTTGAGAGAGAATTCAGAGTAATAAACGAATATTATTATTATTATACCTAATTATGTTAATTTTCAAATGTATGTCGATAAATGAAAATGAAAAGCCCGAACTTGGAAAACCTGTGAACCTGTGAAGTCAAGGAAAAAAGTAATTGGTAGATGGAATTTTCAAGAAAGCACTCTAATCTGATAGAAAAAAAGATAATCACTTCAGGAAAGGTGATTAGCGAAAGGCAGAAACCTGACTAAATAAAGAATCCTGGAGTCAGTTGTGACTACTTAGTATTAACGGGATTAGGAATAATAAAAGGTTCGAGATTATTGAGGGAGATGCAGTTCTGAAAATCTCTTCTTGGAAAAAAGCTAAGAATCTGCATTAGGGTGGCATCGCTCCAACAACTCCTCAGCAATCAGTTTAGAATGATTGTGATGGATTGATTAGTGGAAAGCAAAGAAAATATTGAATGAAGACTCGATGTGGCAATATTTGCTAGGTTGAGGGAGTTATTTTTTGTACTTCAATTTGCAAATGGGACTCGCACATAAAATTTCATAATATAACAGTACTCCATTCTCATAATGATAGAGGTGGAACTTAAATCAGTGTATCGATTAGCCCACTCTATATGCATAATATTGACTAAAGAGGGCCGCTTTTCCCAAATTACGCTCGATTTGGGTTGGTTCAGGTTATAGCTTGAGCTTAAAATAAGCGTCATTTAAGTAGTCATTTGAAGAAATCAATAAGGTATCACTTATTAAACTTATTTCATTACTGTTAATCAGTGTTGGGAAAAGCGGACCGAAGACAAATCTGTAGAACAGCCTGGTTTTGACCAGAACAAAGTTCAATTCCAACTGACGTGTTACAGATAATGTACAACTGATTCAAGATAATATTCCATTGACCAATTACAAGAATTGATAAAACCGAAGACAATCTAATCTTTTAAGCCGCGTATCGACAGTCCGAGGCATGTGCCACGAATGCCTCGCAGTACAGTCTGGTGACGCAAAAAAATATAAACTCATGGCTGAGGCATATGTGTGAATATAATCTGCAATAATCAAAAATAATTATAATTATAGTATAGTATATAGTATATAGTATATAGTATATAGTATATAGTATATAGTATAGTATATAGTATATAGTATATAGTATATAGTATATAGTATATAGTATATAGTATATAGTATATAGTATATAGTATATAGTATATAGTATATAGTATATAGTATATAGTATATAGTATATAGTATATAGTATATAGTATATAGTATATAATTATAATTATAATAAAAAATCTGCATTTTTTGTAACCAAAAATGCGAGCACGCGAACAAATTGACTAGCGCCATCAAGCGGGAGACAAAGTAACTAAGCTCTGACAATTGATATTTTGGACTTTGAAGGTTAGTTTGTCCTCAATAATTAGTGGATAAAAATTCAAGGCAATGCTTATTATTGCCTATTAGAACCTTCTGCACTCAAATAGAATTCTTAATCACAAAAATGCATAGGAATGTGGTACAATTTTGAGGTTAGTTTGTAGAATTGTTTGTTGTGCGTTGCGAGGCAACAGGCACTGCTCGCTGCGAATTGTGTGCAGCGTTTGCCTCGCTGCTAGCAAACCCGGTATCGACAGTCCGAGGCATGTGAGGCATGTCGATACGCGGTAGATAGTAGACTAGTAGTAGTACTCTTTTTTGTGTCAACAGACTGTACAGCGAGGCATTCGTAGCACATGCCTCGGACTGTCGATACGCGGCTTTAGTCTAAATTTAAGCTATAAGATAGTTTATAATACATGAGATCTAAAAGCACTGGCGGCTCGTGCCCATGAAACAGGTGAGGTGTCCTTATCTTTCACTGCACAGCACTTCACCTATTTCGTGGGCACGAGCCGCCAGTGCTTTTAGATCTTATGAAACAGGTGAAGTGCCCGTATCTTTCACTGTACAGCACTTCACCTGTTTCGTGGGCACGAGCCACCAGTGCTTTTAGATCTTATGTATTATAAACTATCGTATAGGTTAAATTGTCTTCGCTAAGACATAAATGTTTATCAAATCTCACAAACTACTTCTAATTACTTTTTTCAATTTCATCCATTCCCACTCACCATTTTTTCGAGTTTTGTTCCGATAATCGAATTCAACTTTCGATGGTTGTATTTCATTTAATACTCCTCCATTTTCAATCTATTATTGCAACACCTACTTATATTCCTAATACCTACTCAAAAATATTTCACTCGCAAAATAAACACATTTATCTCACAAATTGGAGTCAACCTGTTCACTTTTAGCCAATTGGATTTTCCCACTGAGC
This sequence comes from Sogatella furcifera, assembly GCA_017141385.1. Classification (NCBI taxonomy): domain Eukaryota; kingdom Metazoa; phylum Arthropoda; class Insecta; order Hemiptera; family Delphacidae; genus Sogatella; species Sogatella furcifera. The sequence goes on from CM029549.1 coordinate 15,319,374, forward strand.
TATTCCTATTACACAAAGAGGACGCCGTCGAATTATGTCGCAGCATTACAATATTTTTGATGTAAGCAGCGAAAATGAATAGCTTCCATTTTGGCACAACTTGGGAAGATTGCCTCGGTGCTTCAACGTTTCTTTTTCAGGTTGGCCTAAATCAATACACGATTTTCCATCGATCTTTTCTCTTCTTTCTTCTGTCATCACCGTTGCTTCGTCGACTACGATGACAATCAATTTTCTTTTTCCATCGCCTGGCTCACTTAAGAGAGTGGCAACGCCTGATGACGCTCAACCCTTCACTTTTGTTATCTCAGTATCCCCAGAGAAAGGCCGCCAAAATGCCGTTCGAAAACTATTAACCGAAATACTTCATCATTAGCGATAAAAAGACTGGAGTAAATGTCAAATCTCGGCTGATAGATGATGGGCATAAATACAGTTTAAGACGCCGATAAAGATCAAAAACTCAACTGAAAACACCACAAATCATCATCAGAGAATGGTGTGTTCTCCTCAACCAACATCCATAATGTATCAAGTCTCTGAAGAGAGAATGATATCACATTGTTTATCAATATGGACTGTATCACTCAAAGTTGAACAACATCCTCGCTGTTCCACTATGAAATGAAAGCTTCTTAGTACAAGCTCACGGAGAAGATTCACATTATTACCTGAATGACATTAAAATACATCAAGTCAGATAATAGAGTAAATCAAGATAGAATGGTTTCATCAAAACGAATAGTTCTGTAATGATATAGCTCAGCTTTTCTATATAAATAAGTTGAGGAATGATTTCAATAATGAGGAATTGTTTTTATTAACCAGATATCTTCTCGTATAGTGATATTGATCTTGGGAAGTTCCTTCTTGGTGGAACTTAATGGATTGGATGTGGTTGAGGCAGAAATAATTATCAATTCGGGAAAACTTCATACGGAAGAACTTGAGGTATTAATCTCCAATATCACAGCTCAATTCAAAGAGAAACAGTGTAAATGGGAAATGCAATCAGAAATGAGAAATTTTAGACACTTTGAAATCGTTGGGATGCAGAAAAGTGACAGAGTTAGTGATTCAACCTCTTTTGTCTCTTCGAATCCGTTCGTAAGATATTTAATAATCTGTTATTTGGAGAATATTTTTGATGACATGACAGAATTTTTCCAACTGAAATCAACACCAATATGAAACGATATAATTATTTTCATTCCATTTCAACCGAATTTTACCAAAAAACATCATCTTTACTCCACTTTCAACACTCACAACTGAACCATACAGTGTTAAGTTAATAGTAAATAGAAAATTCCTCGAGGAATGTTTTTCCAGAGGAGGATTAATCAACTTCTGCGCAGAATTTTGTCATCGCTGTAAAAGAGGTGATTACTGTCAGAAAGTCTCAAAAAAGGCTTCCAAAATGTACAAGTATTAGATGAGGTAATTATCACTGTGATGAATATTCTGACAGGTCCAACGGCGAAGCTCTTCAATAGAAAGACTGTTGAAGCCGCGAAAATGTCTTTTCACTCTTCTCGTGGAAGATGAGACTCTTCTTTGATGCTTCCACTTCATAGCATCAGCCAAGTACCCACCCTGTCTCCGCCCTAATCCAGCCGTTACGTAATGAGAATGACATCATCAAAGTTTCTCAAGAATGATTGAGATCATAACGCCATCGTTTTAACAGTTTCGCCTGGATTTGACAGCTACAATCCAGCCACAATTTAACGATTTTTGGGAGAGAAACAGTTTTCGGCGTTTTCTGACAAACCATATTGTTATTTTCAGGGTCAATTATGATAAATAATCACTGTAAATAATAGAATCGATAAAACACGTGAGAGGTTGTATCTGTGGAGAGTTGCCACACAACTTTATATTTTGTAATTTTAGTTTCTACAATAGAATTTTTAAAAAATGTCTTACAAGATTGACAACTTGTCTATCTATCAAAGACAACTCATGTACTATGCAAAATGATAAACATTGTAACACATTCGATATGATACAGTTATGTATTCGACACAAATGGCAAGGAAATGAATTTTTGAAATATATTCATTTCATTCTTTGTGCATCGTTTAGAAATATTAAATTTACAATTTTCTCAACATATGACTTGAGACCTATACTCTATTCACGATCACTTGAGACGGAAGAAACAAACTTTTTTAGTGTGTATGCGTGTAATGGAAGGTCTTCTTCTATGCTAAACTTTCGGCCACAGACCAACAGCTGTAGCCAACCACAGCCCAAGACAACAGTCTTGAGACAAGACAAGTCGGACTGTAGCCAATCACAGCTCCAGACAAGAGTTAGCTGTTCGACTGCAGCCAATTTTTTCGCATATAAGAAGACCTTCCATTACACGCAAAAGGTTTGTTTATTTCGTCTCAAGTGATCGTGAATGGACTATAATTGGATTGTTCGAAAAACAAACAATCAGTTTTTTCAATTAGGTAGTAGAAAAAACTACCCAAGTAACATAACTTTTGATTAGTCTTAGTAGTTGAAGTAGTACAGTAGAACTGAAAAACCCACGTCAAGTATTTTCTAAGCTGCGCTGCTATGGATTATTGAGAACGAGAAATCGTTTCTCAGAGTCTTGACAAAGTTGCTCGGCTTGAACTTAGTAATCTAATGTTGTGTTTGTTTTGAGTAAGTGAAAAGTTTGGTGAAGCATCGCTCAAGAAAGCTTGATGTGAAATCTTAGAGAAAACGACATAAAAAATAACGCGAATCACTTTCGGATGAAGCATTTGGATCTTGCCACAGTTACAGTTTAAAAAACGAGTTGTGAAGAAATTTAAGGAAGTTGGAAAATAACGTTTCAATCACAGTCAATCAAGACACATGGAGTCCTTACAACATGTGTTTCTTATGTGTCTAACATGCGACCTTATGTGTCTCACATCATGAAATTGATTTTATAGAACTGTAAAAATGATGTAAGACGTAATAATTAAAGTTAATCGTACAGTTTCCAAGATAAGAGACACGAGACTGTCCAAATAGAATGAAATGAGAGAAACTCGTTTTTTTCAACCTTGTCAACTCTTTGAATGCTATTTAGCCCAGATTTTATTTTTCTTTTCACAATAGTTATAAATGTTTATAATTGATAAATGTTATGAGCTTCCTTGATATCCTTTGAAATTAAGTTGTTATTTTGTTTACATGCTCATCAAAAAATAAAGAAAGACTATTTGATATTATTCTTCTAGACATCTCGAGGAAATGAATCGACAATTTTCATTTGAGATAGGACATAAAGACCTTTCATTTGAAATAGGACATAAAGACCTTCAATTATTCAAACTGATTTACTTTCATGTCCAGGTCTGACTGCTCTCTATACCACACTAAACAATATAATTTTACCAAAAAGACGATAATAAAATTATGTAAGATAATAAAATACACAATCATGGCAAAGAATGCTGAACTATGAACTTGATTCCTAGATATCCAAATCCTTCATGAAATCCATACTATTACCTGAAATTATGTATGGACAATGATATGTATTATGCATCCCATCATCATCTAGAAGTCAGTTCAGCCAAATGACACTAATCTATCATGAAATTGAACTGTATTTTCACATTTCCATGAGAATTTGAATTCAAAATAATCTAGAAATCTCTGCGCCAAAAATCAGTTGAAGTAGAAGGTTTCACCAACATTTATTTGTCACCAGGCAGAAGTTATTTTTAAACAGGTAGACTTGGTTGTGCTTTAAGAGGCTCAGAACAGGGACGGCGTTCAGCCTATGATGACCGGCAGTTGCTGTTGTCGCTAAGTGACGTTTCACTTATCTGAACAAGTCAGGCGACTCCTTCCCCCACTAAGAGGACCATTCTGCTAAGCTCACACTAATCCCGAAGGAATCCTCCAGAGAACTGAACCTGCAAGAGCTCTCCGGCTCGTTGCGGACTGCTTAAGCACTGCTTGCAGTTCGCTCATATCGCTTGAGCCAGCATTTGACACATTGATCTCTGCCTACGACTCAAATAGCATGGACTCCCGCACATTCAACATCAGACCGCTCTATTAATAATACTGTACCGACAAGATTCATCGGATTGCTCTCTTTGATTTCAATACATTGAAGAGAATTGATCAAATCAAAAGCTTATGCAAAGGTTGTACAAAAGTTATTATTGTAGAAATATACGTACCTATAGTTCTTATTCATAGTTTGGAGCGTAGGAGTCATGTCAACTTTCAAATGATAAATAGATTGGATTTTATCATTTCATATACATTAATTTCCTATTATCAAGGGTCAAATTCACAAAAAAATTCTGTGTTCCAAATATTTTGGTTCATAAATTATTTTGAAATATATTGTGAACCAATATTTTTCGAAAAATGTAGTTGATTACTTTGGAGGGTAAGTGTAGTCTAGATGAGTAAACCTAGTATAGTGTGAGTCTAGGTCACACTCTTTCAATTTAATAGAATCATAAACACCATAAAATACGGTACCGAATTCGAAAACATAATAAAGAAGAGGTCGCGCTTCTCTTAAAAGGACAAGGACAATTTTATTGAAACCATAAAAATATGTTATGCTAACATCAGAATTCAATATTCTCTAAAACTATTCTTATTTAATTTTCCTTAAACAGGTTACTCAATAACGATATATTTTTCTTTGTCAATTCTAATTCACCTAACAACTTATTCCCAAGTACACAAAAATGGTCAGTGAGCTTAATTTAAGTTATCTTTCCCTGGAATTGCCGCGAACCCTGAAATTCATGAAAAGCGAGCAATATGATTATATTTAGCAATACATGGAGTACATGTTACACTTATTGCAATTGAAAATAGCAAGCTCTAGGTTCTCGATACTGTATCGCAACGCCTTATCTATTCAAAAGTACCAGATTCCTTGGCACGTGATCACCATTTCCTCTATCTTCCTCATTCTCTTCCTCTCGCTTTCTCTCTCTTCCTTTCTCACCCCATCTCTTTTTTACTTCACCCCATATCCTCAATATCATCCATCCATTATCGATTCAAGTAGCGTTTTCTTTCCGTGACCAATATATAGTAAAGTATGCATGGATATATTTTGGCTTCAAGTGGGAAGTACGATGCTTCTCGTTAGAATGCTATCCAGTACTTGCAGAAATAGTCTGTCCAAGCAAAAACGACATTTTGGCAAGATGTGAAAATGACTCCAGCTCGGTCAATATTGGTTCTAAAATTTTTAATTTTTTTCAAATTGTAGTAAAAATTCTTCTCTACCATTTAAGACCAAATTTCAAACTTTTGAACCAGTATTGATCAAGCTGAAGTGATTTTCCCATCTTGCCAGAGTGTCTTATTTGCTTGGACAGACTAAAGTTGATCGACGCGGTTAAGCAATCCTAGTAGAGCTATGGAGATGAGAGCTGATCTAGCAAACACGTGTACCTCGATAATTTCAATCGTGCAACGTGACTCCACTTCTTGAAATTGTGCATGATTATGAATGGATTCCATATATTCGAAATCTGTTCAGTAGATCGAGATACGTAGATAAAGGATAACAGTGATTGGATTGAATTTCTCCTGATGAAACGAAAAGACTTGGTTGGTCCTTAGATTGAGTTAAATAAAGGACAGTAATACAACTACGTTGAGAAGAATGGGAAGAAAATGTCCATTTATTTGGCTCGAAAATATTCTTGAATCTGTTTCACAGATAAATATTATTTAATGTTTCACGGATAAATATTATTAAATCCTTCATTCAAAAAAGCTCACATTCTATTCTTCATCATATTTATTTTGAGGTTTGGAGAAGAGTAATTATACAAAATTATCCTATTGTATTGGAAGAATGGATGCAACCTTTTAACGATTGACAATATTATTCCAGAGTCCACACAATATTAGTCGCCTCCAATTCCAGTTAGAAATAAGTATTAAAAAAGTCATAAACTAATTCAAAAAGAGTGTTTATACCATTGAAAAGTCATTTTTGAATCGAAGTTTCATGTCCCTGTCACAAAGTGATGGACTTGAAGGAGATTTCCACTTTTTCACCATAGGTATTTATACCACTGTCTGGTATCTGTTCATCAACCTTATCATCAAAAATATATTAATCGATGAAATAGTATTTTTATTTTTATCCTCATCATGTATTGTTATCTCTATCAGATGTGTCTCTTCCACTTATGGTAGAGTATTATTATCAAGATTCACATCACTACTTAGAAGAATATTAGTTATTAGTTGATATTTATTATGTGAAAATCATATTACATGGAATAAGTAAAATGAATATATAAGATCCCAGATAGCTCAAAAAGCTGGAATCAAGCTGGTTTCCTGCTGGAATTTTCAATTTAACAAACTGGATGCAAGCTTGAAATTTACAGCCATTAAGCTGTAATACAGCTGAATTCAAGTTAAGAAGTTACCACGTTTCAAGCTGTTTTCAAAGCTTGAAAGTTCAAGCTGGAATCAAGTCTAATCATCCAAGCTTGATATATCCAGTTGGAAAAAAGCTGTTATTATATTAAACACAAAATATTGACCAATTATGGAAAAGGAAAATAATACAAAAGAGAATACAGTGAACAAAATGTTAATATATATTGGAAGAAAAATACAAATCCACTCACAAATCTGACAAACAAAAATGAATTGTTCTGTCAGTCCGCCTATTTCACATTGTTAAACATAACAGTTATTTGAAAGCTGCATGATGTATTCCTGTATGTATTTTTTGATGACAAAATTTAATTTATTTTCTTTGAATCGATCATAAAGCACCGCCGCATCCCCCACGTCAACAATGATTACTTGTTACACTAATCGAACGGCCCTGAAAGAAAAAATAACAAATCATAATAAAGTACATGATTATACATTTCAAATATCACGGTAATTTTGGATAAGAAAGAGGAGAGGAATATAGCGAGCAAAGTTAATAGAAAACAAAATATAAATAGGCTAACTACAACCGAACAAGAAGAAATAATTCAGTATTCAACTTTGTCATCTATCAATATTTTAAATTTTTAAAGCAAAATTAAAATAAACTTACTATATAGGCCTATTATAGTAGCCATTATAGCTGATGGATTCATAGGCATAGGCTGAAGAAAATTTAGGGTTAACATCTAACTTGTATAATTTAATAAGTTATTTGAGATGTAAATCCCAATTTGGAATTCATTTACTTTTGGACAATACTAAAATTATATCCCATGTACAATGAAATCAAATGAACGTATTTCACTTACCTTTGCGTGTTTATAAATAATGTAAAGTTTTCGTAATAGAAAATCCATAAGTTGGTTGATCAAAATAAATGATGCAAAAATGAATTTGATAAACATATGCTTTAAAGTTGAAAGTTGACACAGCGCTACTCGTGGTAGTTAAATGTTAGTCACGTGATAGTGCAAAGGATTTTGTCTCCAGAAAGACAGCTTCAAACAAGCTGGACTGCAGCTGGATCATTGAAGGTTGATTTTAAGATTGAAAATCACAGCTTTTTTACAAGTTTGAATCAAGCTGATTTGATCAAACTGTAACTTTCAATTCAAAATCCACGAAATTTCAAGCTTGAAATAAGCTTATGTGCTATCTGGGATAACACTACAAGAATGAATGATATTTTATTAATTTTTTTACAAAATATATGCCATTTTCAATGTAACCTTAGTGATACTGGAAAGTAAGTACACTCTTCCAGGGTTAAGTTGAACTGATTCAATATGATAGACCTGTGAGTTACCATGCTGATAACACATATTATACTTCCAAAACAAAACAGTAGTGGAACTCTTCTTTTGCAATAAACCTGGAAAGTGAAAGGAACCAGTTACACTCCAAAAAATTCAAACTTCCCTACTTTTCGCGGTTTTTGGCAGATTCCACCTGATTTTTAAAAAAATCCCACTAGATTTTTCACTTTAATGTTCATAAGAGGAAAAATGTACATGAATCCTGGAAAATGGATTGATTTATTTGTTCTAATAAAACATCAACAATACCCTGAAGGGGATGGTTATTGGGTTGGTTGGTTCGACTTGATCAGGTGCAAAGGGAAAACTGGCATTGATCGTAACTATTTAGTATGCAGAGTCTCTCATACCGCGCAATGGATTATTTTGATGCTATGTAACAATAAACAACAACAACAACAACTAACTCTCTTGAGAAATTATTCTACCTCAAATAGAAAACCAACAATAACTATTGAGGTTGTTGAATATTCGCCATTCATATCAATGAACTCCATATAATTTAATCCATGAATGAAAATGGTGCTAATAAATTCATGGTTTCTGATGAGGATATCCTTGACCTTAGTAATATTTCAACGGGAGCTGTTGATGGCTCTCATGTGAATTGCAATGAGTTTTCAATCAATTGACAATCTTTGGGTCGAGTAGTATTATTCTTTAATCTGCAAAATTTATAATTGTATTGAACTATTTTATTCGTGTTATCTGGTTTAACCAGAGAAATTGTTCCAGATAGAGTTGATCTAACTCAGTGGTCACCAAATGGCGGACCGCGGTCCGGAGCCGGACCGCCAGCTAGTTTTGTGTGGACCGCGATATCATACATACGAAAATTAAATAAATCCTATAACAAAATCCATTATAAATCCTTCAAAGTCTAAATGAAATTGAATTATTAAAAACAACCCTAATAATAAATAAACGCCAGCAGTGTAACGAAATTGGAAAGGAGATAGTTCTTTCAATCTAATTTATCTTTGTATTTCAATACCTAAAGAGATAATTATAGTTGAGGACTGAAAAAATAGATAATAGTTTTGACAATTTTATGGTTAGTAAACATTCTTGAAATAAATAGAATAAACAATAAAGTAATTTTTATTTGTTATTTGTATTGTCGAAGAAAATAAAATTATTCTTTTTCTTATTATTTTTTCAATGCCAAATCAATTGAAATAATTACCTTTATTTTTATTTCAATATATCAATGGCATAATATAAAACTTTAATACATTTGAAGAATATTAACATAGAAATGAATGCAGAATAATAAATATTGAAAATATTCGAATAACAATTAAAGTTAATGTAGTTGAACAATTATTTTTTTATTTCCAGGGAGATTTACCTCTCCCCCCACCAGTGGTTTCCCCTCAACGGACCGCGGAAGCTCGCCAAGACTTTGAAACGGACCTTGATGAAACTTAATTGGTGACCACTGATCTAACTGTACATGATATTCAATTTATACCTGATACCAGTGCTTGATTCGTGAGAGAACTGGCTCAGCAAATGGTCGTCGGGTTGAAGGAGGGATGTTTCGGGGGTCCCACCCTTGAAGATTTTCAAAAAATCATATCAAATCTTTTTAAATCTATTCCACATGTACTCTAGTATATTTGAGTCGTGAGGAAGTGTTTCTAGAATTGTAAAAAATTTCTAGAATCCGTTTTTAAAGATGATGAGATAAAATAATAATTATCAAGTTATTAAGTTAGTGTTTTCAAAAGAAAAATTATTGTAAGTATTATTGGAGAAAAATACACTGGTTGGACTCTGCTGCTTTTGGAACGAGTGTTATGAGAAGATAAATTTCATTTCCTCATGAAAATAAATATGTCGATTCTGATTTAAGACTCTTCACACGAACACTTTTAGAAGCATACGATACAAGTAGCTGAGAATACCGCCCCAGAATAATAATCACTCAAACATCTTGCACGCTTTCTTTCTTCCACTATCCTCTACTTCTGTCCCGTTTTGCCCAACGCTTCTTCCTCTCTTCAACATCTCTCTTACTTCCTTCCTTTTTCATAATGTCCTATATCCAACACACGAGGGGAACTCAGACTATTCTATCACTCGCTGAGAAAATCTGTACAGGATGTGACAAAGATTCCGGACTGTAGTCAACATGTTGCATTCTTCTACGGAAAGTTGTTGAAAATTCCACTTTGGAGACCACCTCCAACGTAGGATGTAACGAGAAGGATATTTTGGATCTTATATACTAATCTCAATGCTAGAATTTTCTCCTCTCCTTCCTGGAATATATTTCTTTATCCAGAAATATTTATGATCTTTTTCCCGAGATTTGGAGGACAACGTAAGCAATCGGTCCCGGATGCTAAACATTCACAATATTTCAAGTGTTTGAAAAAATTCATTCACTGAAAAGTAAAAAAATCGATATTTCATTGTACATGAGTTTTTATTCGAACCAATTTAGAATTCTATACTTCTTGTGAAGAGGCCCTATACTATCAGGGATACCTATTTCAGTGTTGTATGGGAACATCCAGTTGAAAATAATGTTAAAAAATCCAGTTGAAATAAAAACCTTCTGGAAGAGCTGACCCGTTTACAAACATGATCGCATGTTTGTAAGTAAGAGAAATCAAGTTTCACTTGAAAAATATTCTTTTCTTAATATTCATCACACACACAACCCGGCCCCACCATAGAACCTCAGAGAACCTATTCACCGGAAATGTAATTAAAATGCAATCGCAAATGTGTCCTATTTATCTCTCTCGTTTACTTCAGTTTCCCCCTCCTTTACTTACTATCAGTCAATGTTTCTCTTTCTTGCTCAGATACTTTCCCCATTCAAATCTGTCCCAATCACTGTCCTCTTCTCGAACTCCTTTCCCGCCTTAATCTATCTTCCTTCGCTATCTTGATCTTTGATTCCTCTTCCTCTCACCTTTGAACTTTCATTCTCCAGCACAGTTTCCCATTCTCATCCACATAAACTATTCCTCTCACACCCTCTCTCACTTTCTCTCGCATTCATTCCTCACTTCACGAACTGTTGGAGGAAAACCTTTAATCGGTCTGTCAAAATTCAGTTCTGACGGGCGGGAAAATCAATTGACGATGCACATCATTCAAAGCCAGCAGTCAGTTTTGCATTGCATTCGAGGAAATCTGTTACTGGCGCTTACTAATTGATTTCCATTTTATAATCCGCAATTACTGTTCGGCGCGCTCCAGCTTTATCAAAATCGCACTCCAACTCGCAAACGAACAGCTGTCGCTCAGCTTAGCCGACAAAACACTGCAACACTGGAGAATTGGAGCGAGGCTTGCTTGTTATTCATCTATGTACTCTGTGATGGAAATCAGACTCCATTCAGTTGCTACACAAGGTTATCACAAATATTCCGAGTTGAGATATCTAGAAAAGTGGTGGGGAGCCAGAAAATGATAAAGTACAGATTGAAACATATAATAGAAGTTCTGAAGGTACTAGAAGTTCTGTTCTGAACTACACCACATTATAGTTTCTATCACTTGTTTTCAATTTTTCCCAATATCAGACAGTTATGGAGCAGTTTTCTCTGTTATAGCTTTGGTTGTAACATGCTTATTATTAATGCTGGGAATGATTCCCAGAACCAATAATGGATGGTGGGGATGATTCTGGGAACTTTTCAAGAAATATGATGTTATTAGTCTGAAGTGGAGTGATGTCATCTGTGACTCGAAATAAATTATAGTTCTCGAAGAATGTGGAGTTATTGATGATCATTCGTTCAGTATTGAGTAATAAAAATATAAATCATCAATCATCAACCAGGCAACATCAGTCTCCTAATGTCATTAATGACTGCAAGTGACCTATAGGCTAGTGACTGCAATAGGCCTATTTGAAATGAAAATACTCTATTTGAGGAATGTTCTGCATAGTGGTAAATTTATTGGTTTGGGAAATTATCTTTTGTTAATCTCTTAGGTTCTGATTTTTTGGTGCCTATTTCATTCCAACCTCATTGTTTTTCTTAATTTCGAGGGAAGAGAAGATTTTCCTGTTATGGATTATGAGAGCTTTACTTTCCGATCATGATATGAAAACTCAACTTGAAATACAGATTTTTGTTTGAACAGTACATCAATAGTTTGAAGAAGGCTCTCATCTGCTGGATGGCATAGGAGAGAGCCCATGGAGCTGAAGTTGGGATAAGAGCCGGGCTTTAGGATAAGGAGGGCTCTCTGATAACAAGCTAACGACAATTGGTTATGAATATGCATGCTAGCGAAGTTCGTGCTTCACCCCATAAGCAAGCATGTGTGTCGATAAATTATTATACAGTGCAGTACAAGGCGGCCTTTGTACCGCGTGTCAACTGCTATACAATCCTCGAATGAACTTCCTCGTTCCAAGACAGCGAGGTATTGCGTTCGTTAGCTCCAATTCAGGTTGAAAATCAGAATCTTTTGAGACGTTTTGACTTTGCTGTCATTTCCAGAACATTGTTATTGATTTGTATTTTAAAACCCAAGTTTTGACTAACAAGGCTATTAGATTGCTTCTGTTTATTATGATATTCACAAAATTTGTTTTTGTTTTGTTTTATTGCGGATGATGACCACATAAGCATTTTTAGCTTGTGCGTGGGTAATGGATATTGAGTGCGAAGGTGATTAATGAGGTGAAAATGTAAGACTTATGCGAATAAATTGATTTTATATTCTTATTTTATTTAAATCAACTTATCAACTTCTATCTATATGCCTTGACTTCTATCAACTCGATTTAAAGTCTGGAATGGAATGTCAAGTTGTGACTTATTTTCTCTTCGAATATTGTTTCTCTAGTTTGGATAGACTTTCCACTTGTAATAAAATTAGTAGAATTGATGGTGATATTGTGGAATCTCTCCATAATAAGAAAACTTAGATTTTGTAAAATTTCACTGATTTATTATAGGAAAGAATCAGTAAAATTTGAAAAAAATCCAAGAATTCCTATTTTCACTGGTTTTTTCTTTTTCAAGGTTTCCATCCAACAGTTTCTGATGGATGGATATGAGTGATTCTCATATGCTGCTCTGATACCATAACCAACATAATGTCATTATTGATAAATGAATGAATCGATGATTCATTATAAAAACGAAACAAACATTAATATCATTCAACAACAGAAAATTTAAATCATTAACAGTTATCAATACAATGATTAGTGGCAGTAGAGAGTTTAATTTTTTCTGGATCATCACATAAGCATTACGTATTATAGTTAGTAAACTCATTTCAAATGTTATCTGGAAATCTGCGTTAATTTGTATGGGACAGACTCACCTTTAAAATACTCGCTTGCAGTCGTAGAGATAAAAAAATTTCCCACATAGAAGTGATTTATCACATTTGTGAGAGTAAGTAGAGAAACTATTCCTCAAACTTCACACCAATGGGTATATTGGCATGACATACAGCACAAGCAATATTCTAACACTAGTAATAAACACGTTAACAATATTCGTGATTGCATTTTTATTCATTTTTTTGCAACTGTCTGTTATTCCCACGCATGCAAACTGACGTGCACTCTACTTGATGGTTATGGTAGCAAATGAAAATCAACATGTAAGCATTGAAATATTATGCTTTGTTCGTATGCCTGCCTTGGCAGTAAACAAGGTCTAGCGAGTTTTCCAAATAATGCAATAGACTTACTATTTTTATTCCCGTAACTTGAAAAACCATTACACTGTTTTTGTCAATTGAAGGAGGTTTCATCGTTACATTGAAATATTAACTCACCTAGGTATAAGAGATGAACTTCATCAACTTTATGGATCCACCTTACCTGCAAAAAAGACATAGGTATGGAATGATCATTCGAAGCATGCAAAAACTTTTTCTAATAGATTAGCTATTAGACAGAAAACATAGTTTAAAGAGATTTGAACTTAGTTTTAATCACCATTTGTGTTTTTTATAGCCAAGGACTCATGATGATGAGAGAAAACAATTTAAAAATGTTAAATATGAAAGCGGTACAAACCAAGGTGTCACTGGCGGCTTGTACCTTGGGAAAAGGTGAAGTGTTGTATAGTATAAGATACGGGCACTTCACCTGACGAGCCGCCAGTGGGTACAATAATAATATTTTTAGAGACTGTTGACAATGAGTGCTGTAAGTGAAGTCTATCTCACTTAGAACGACTTTCTTATAATTTGCAACTAAAATAATTTCCAATTCCTAAAGGAAACGTTCACGTCAGTAAATGAACATTCACTGGACAGTATATACGACTGATGAACATTGTATAATCCACTCTGGGAGGCACCGGTACCGATTCTCCATTTAGCATTTCCGGCTTGTGGCGTTTGGAGTCAGTCGCTCATTACCGTGCATTTCATATTCAGAACACGTGTGTGAATGGGTCAGGTTCGGGAACATTTGTAGCTGTCGGCCGTGTAATGCGTCCCTAGGAGTTGTGTCACTGCTAAGCTCTTCATCTTTGTCTGGAATAGCACGTGGCAAACGCGCACCCGTCAAAGTCTTGCCTGATAAATCGTTTTTCAGACTTCCTCTGTCACAGTTGTCAGTGCACTAGACGGATGTCTCATTACACCGCGACATATTTCAGGAAAACATTTTCACAAAGACACACTATCGCAGTTATGATAACTTCTATATTCTATAAATGTTTAAAATTCGCAACAAGTTGTTGTACACTACATTTTCGCAAATGAACCAGTACATCGTAGTCAAAAAACTTCAATAGAATGAAATTCGCATCAAGTTGTTGTAAACTGCTCCTTTAATTTTGTACTTGACTAGTGATTGCTGTGGGCTTCTCATAGGTGTTGTGTGCGCTAGATTATAATGAGTCACAAACATTGTTCTCAAAAATAATTTTTCTGTAAAAGGAAAATTTTTATTTTTCCGAGATGAGAATACATAGATTTTTTAATTTAAAGCCATGTATATCATGGAATCATGGAATATCTTTTGAAGATTCAGAAGCCAATTGTAAAATTATTATTTGGATTAGAATCTCATTTGAAACTGGCTATAAGTATATTTTGTTTTGACATCTTTGAATCTCACAACGTCGTATGCTCCACTATTGCATACGCTATATTCAATAGCTTGTAGATTGTCATATAGATTGTAATATAGTCAATAGACTAGGCTGCTTTCAAAATCACGCTAAAAACTCTTAGAAATTTAATGACTATTAGAACAGAGTAATGTCTATACTGTACTCTACTTCCGTTCCAGTTAACAGACGACTATCAATTGGGAGATTAAAAAAACACTTCAGAAAACTCAAATTTACAGTCAGGTATGAATAAATGTGCTTATGCGGGATGATAAATGACCTACTTCCAGGTAACAGCAATAAATTCTGTATCTAGAGAGAATACCCAGCATTATGATTAGAAAGTTATGGCGTCAATGGCAACCGATTCCCCAGGTGATATTATGTTATACACAACAACTCACTCTATTGGAAGCTGTATACAGGAAAGGTTATATACATACAATCAGCTATCTATAACATGGTGTGAGTACTCTGCCATCTTCAAGTCCCTCCATGAATTCAGAACTCATCCCCCACTAAGCTCTAATAGATGTAGCTTTCATATCGATTCAACTCGTGGAAGATAGATAATATAATGTAT
This sequence comes from Sogatella furcifera, assembly GCA_017141385.1. Taxonomy (NCBI): domain Eukaryota; kingdom Metazoa; phylum Arthropoda; class Insecta; order Hemiptera; family Delphacidae; genus Sogatella; species Sogatella furcifera. The sequence continues at coordinate 15,334,781 of CM029549.1, forward strand.
TGCAATACGAAAGTTACATTCGAGTATAAGCCAGCAAGGTTGGCCAAGGATTGGCCAGCTATTTGCCATATTTCAAAACTGTCCCAAGCTCCCAGCGCTGCAAACAATAACAAGGAATTGTTGAGAGTTATTAATGAGAAGTGCCCTGTTTTAGCGTATTTCAACTTTGATATTAATGAGTATCTTCGACCTTCGATAAGCTTTTGCCTGAATCGCACGCTGTAAATCATGAATGGAAAATGCTCCGGCTTTGCTAGCCTACATTCATTGAAGTACCGGTACCACAAGATGTGTAACACGTTGATTGCATTGCGTTCACGCTTTTGATAACATGTATCAAATAAAATTATGTATATAATTATATAGAAATTATATACATAATTTTAACATAGTTTTTAAACATAGGTACTATTGGTTCAGATGGGTATAGGTACCATATAGGTATAGTTGGTAACATATAGGAATATAGGTATAGGTTTGTATAGGTAATAACGTTCAGTTGGCCAACTTTAAACTGAAAATTTTCTACCTGACGTCTCAAGAGAGGTAGTGCAATAATACACAGTCAGGAATTATTTTGTTTAATTTTGTAATGCGTTGTTAATTATAGGCTACTGTACAAGCTTCGCTCACTGGTATTCGCCGCACTACGCATATCTTTCAGAAATATAATTTCAGCTCCGACCAGCACTTCAAATTATTATTAGGAGACTGTGTAATCCGTATTTTTATATGATCTGTATACTTTCAAGTAACTTATTTTACAATAAGTATTATTTATTATTGAGGCTACAATAATAACCTGGAGTCAACATATTACGTTAATTATGCTGATGACACAAATATGAAATACTCATCAACGTCTGGTACATTCGCATTTTCTTTTACAATTTTATTTTCGAGCATAATATAATATTAGGGATACAATTGTTGAATTGTTCGCAAGTATAACTTATTCTATATTGATCTCCAGTTGAGGAACAAGAATAATTTACTACTCTCTAAAATGGAAATTCAATTATTACTGATAGCTGGAGATCAATAATAATTTATAGAATCTTGTATGGTGGGGCTATTTTCCCGATTCAATATACAATTATTAGAACCTGTAGGTGTTGTAATGATAAGCGAACTCTACTTGGACATTTAATATGCGAGATTATTGGAATAGATCAATATTATTGATAAATATTGTTTCATTCAATCAATTGAATCATTTCTTAAAATAATATTTTCGAAAATCATGTACTGACTCCACATATGAAATAATGTTATTCAAAGCAACAAATATCAGTTTGACTGTGATACATATTTCCTGATTTTGTTATCAGAGAATGATAATTAGGAAAATGATTGATGAGGGTGTGTGTGGGAGAGCGTGTATTAAATACTAAAAGCTGCAAAGAGCCGTACGAGTAATGGGAGTAACAAAGCAGATAATTTATCAGAAATAATCAGTTCTGATTAAATCAGAACTGCTTATTGATATTTTCATTTGATGTTTCGGGCCGAATTAAAATGTATGCTCTTTTTAAAGCACTGCATTTGATTCCATGTCGAACAATGAAAAGTTTCAGGGGTATTTTTTACTTTATCATCCATCCAAACTCCGTGAAACTAAATAGAAAGAATCTCCAAGCAAAGATCGTTTACAATTCTAGAATAGAATTAATTAGTCATTTAATATAACTGAAATTCATATTTTTTCAATATCATTTATAGAATTATTATGTATAATTATTATTTATCATTATCCATCAAATTTATCAAGATCTCACCCAATTCTTTGGTTGCCAAAATAGTTGTTCAACATAAACGTGAAATAGATCTTCCACAACAGGGAGTTCGACAATGAGTAGGCATGTAAGTTAGTTATACATTTCTAGTCAGTTCAGGAATTGTCATTGGCTTCAACTCCACAATATTTCAAACAATAAACTTCGTTCAACCTGCGTCTGCAATCCTTGATGGCTTTATTATGATTCTTCAGACTCTCTTATCCTTTGATTCGAACAGCAGATCTAATTCCAGTGATCGAATCAAACCGGTACAATCAAAGCTTTTACATGCCATAATGGTTTCATGAGAAGCACCTACAAGTTTAGCTACCACGAAGCTGTTTTCAAGACAAAAAAAAACCTGGGCTGATTTGAAACAAGAATGGCCACCTACAAGCTGACGGGGGTCGTCTGTTGAACGTGATGGCGGGAAAGAGAGAAAACGAATCAAACTGTAGGTAAGAGAAAGAGGAATAACGATTGAAGCTATAGGTGGAAGAGAGAGGGACGAAGGTTTTAGCTGTGAGTGGGAGGAAGAAGAAGGAAGTGTACATTCAAACTATAGGTGAGAGAAAGAGGAATAGCGATTGAAGCTGAAGGTGGGAGAGAGAAGGACAAAGGTTTGAGCAGTGGGTGAGAGGAAGAGGAAGGAAGGGTACATGAAGAAGAAAGTACACGGCCAGAGATATAAAGATGGGGTACGCTTCACGAATACGGAATGAGTTGAAGGGATGTCGTCTTCAAAGAATGGCATGGGTGAGAAGGCGAGAGAAAATTGCTGCGAGAGAGAGGAGGATAACCAAATGAGAGAGCTACTTTATAATAATGTTCGCCGTCTTTTCTGTCCGATACTCATAGAGTGTCTGTCTGTTCTGCGCTGATAGCATCGTCCCCCGTAACGCAGCAAGCCACAATCAGCCAGGCCACGACATTTTTTTACTTTTTTCCTTCTTTAGACTGGTAATTTCCAAGTTTTTCCTCAATTTCGTCTTACAGCCCCCTCGACTGCACCTTATCTGAGGGAATTTGAGTGCTGTATTCTTGTTGTCACCCACCGTAGTAAGCTACTAGATTAGCATCAATTCTCTCACAAACTCTTCGCAATATTATTATAGCCTGATCAAATTAAATGTAATATTATCTAATGTAATTGTATGTTATTACTCCTGTTAAATTTTTGATGATGTTCCACGAGTAGGCTATATTGAACACAGTGTTTCTTAGAAGAGTTCCATTGCACTCTCTAGTCTCAAGTCCGACGAACAAATGCCTTTATAAACATTGTTTATCATGAAACATAATAATACAAGCATAGTTTTATTCCCATTCATTTTAAAAGAATGGAAGATTTTGTTGAAGAGAAAAAACATGTGGAAATTAATGACAATAATACTAGGCTGAGATCAGGCTCTTGCATCATACCGTAGTTGATAATCCTGCCACAATGAGCCCAAATCAGACTTAGACTAGAATGATTTAGTTTCATTGTTAAGACATTCATGCACATGAAACTATAATCTAATTATTCTGAAGTTTTTCACTGAAAACTTAATAAATAATTAAGCACTATTGTGAATGTTCAAGTGGATGTCCGAGTAGAATCGTTCCCTTCATTCAGAATTTATATATATATATATATATATATATATATATATATATATATATATATATATATATATATATATATATATATATATATATATAATATATTTTGCTGTCAATACTGTGTAAGTATTAAGTGATGTATGCTCGTATATGTGATCTCCTCCTGAACTCGTTGTACAGATCTAAAAATAGTACCATATTATGTATAAAACAGTAGGCCGAACTAAAAAATTTATATCCAAGTGAATAGAATGATTAGCCCAATGATTAGAGAATGAATAGATGTGGTGTTTACAAGACGTTCAGAAATTGGAAAAAATGCAGATTCATTGAATAATAAGCTTAAAATAATGACAGGAAGCGAAAATCCGTTTTTTGTCGTATGTAAATTACTTTTGGGTTAGTGAGTCAATCAATAAAGCTTAACCTCAATCAATTTCGCATATGATCTCCAGTGTGCCTACAACTACTGCATACAACAGATTTACATTTCACGTTTTAATTGAGTTTCTAATTTGATTTCCAGTCAATTTTGTAAGCGATCCTACTCGATAGCCGAGGAAATGTAGTAGAGGTTGTCATAATCCATCACAATAAGCCGTGATCAATATTAGGGATGGAAATGGCAAATTTTCAGTGAGCAACTGACAGATATGGTACATTCATGCGAGACCTTGAAATTCAGGTATCATCTATGTAGTACATTCGACAGTCATGATCAATCAGCTATTTCATCACATTCATAACGACTAGGCAATTTCCAACATACTTCACAAACCAATCAATTTAAAATCTCGGAAAAATGACTCATCACTTTATTCAAGGAACATAATCTTCCATGGGAATAATCTCACAAGATAATTTCAGTACTATCCTAAACCTAAGAGACAAAAAACAATAAAATCAAGAAAATACTGTATTGAATCATATTTCTTTGACCATAATTCATACAAATGCACCAACCACCCGACATAATATCACAAGATTTATCTATATCTCAATTTATCATTCAATTCTCATGAAATAAGCATAGCCTATCATTGCTTGAGTAGGTAACACAGGCATTGTTGTCATGGAAGAAAGAAGGTTATAACACTATATTTGGTTCTTATTTATATCTCCATGTATAATATCATTGTCAATTGGGTTTTATGTTGAAATTGAATGCTGTTTCGTTTATTCCTAAACAATTGGCTCTCCATCAACATGTAATACTATAAATTGGTTCCAAAACATTTCAAAAATGTAAGCCGCTAACCAATAAACAATTAGTTCTGCTCAATCTAGCGCTGTAGATGAGTTATTGCGCATATATCAGCAAATAATAGTTCCAAACTATATTCAATATTCCAGCTGCGAAGACTTCCAAAAGTTTTCAAAACCGACAAAATAAAATTGTTTAGCAGTGTAAGTAGGGCAAGAAAGAGGGAATTTATACTTCTGAAATGGGAATAATAGGGGAGAGACAGATATTATTTACCCTTCAACTGTGTTCAAACTTTAATAATATATTCGACCAAGTTTTAAAAGTTTTCCCATTAAAGTTCTGTTTGGGTGTGAGGGGGGGGGGGTAGAGAAGAGGGGACCACGAATGCTCACTCTCAGTCATACAAATCATTTCTTGGAAGCGCTCCACTTCTTCCTACTCGAGGAACTAATGAGATAATAGAAGACGGTTTCCTAGGTTTAGGGTCATTTAGGCTGACTTTGTGTTCTTCTTAATGGAATATCACTGCACAGGCATAATAAAAATGATAAGGTACGGTATAAAGAGTGTGTTTACTCCAATGAGAACATAGTTTATAACTTTGTAAAAAACTTATGTGAAATTAGAAACACTTTGTTATCACTCTCGCCTTTGTACTATGAATAAATTTTTAAAATGATATCACACATAAACTTGAAAAGGTTGGAAGCTCTAAAATTTAAAAGTTCCTATCAAATTTGTCCATGTTTCTATCTGAACTTGTATCACTTTCGTTTGAGAATCTTCTTCAAGATAGAGAAATAATCATGATTACCACGATAAATATTGAGCTCACATCTTTGCATTATGAGTATATATCAACCAATGATTGGAAATGCATCATAGTAAAAATATACAATTCCTTTCTGTTTCTATTGGAGATTATTAGAACCACGCAAATGAATTCATATCGTAGCAAATCATTACAGTCTAGTTTGAGATCATTTTACTTTGAAAAGCGAATAATCTACTTAATTGAAATTATTGAATAAACGATTGAGATAGTTGAGCTATACGAGACGCAGAAATGCAAAAATTAAATCCTGCATGCATAAATTTATCATTATAGAATAGAATAACATTGACGAGAAAGCTGAAAATACAATAGAAATGAGAAGATAGCTTGTAGCTGGACATTATTGAATCCTTGAACAATAAGTGCCACTTCCTCAAAATCCAACTTCCTTCCCATAAATCTTACTAAGCAATAAACAATGGAAAATGAGCACTTCATCCCCTATAAATCGTTTCGAGCAATAAACATTACTGACCCTACAATTAGCGCTATTACAGTGCAGTCCCACTCTTCAATTTATTAAACCACAAATATCGTATTGCATGTTCAGGGATCATTAGAATGCAAAGACATTATCTTTTTGAAATCTCCAGCTTGTACTGAAACAATGCATTCCTAATCAAACCAGTTATACAGAGGTAAGTTGTAAGAGAGCTGTAGAATTACCACTGACTTTAAAAGCATTTCAAGATATGGAAGAGCTTTAAATAGGTCCTATCATTATCTTGAATGAATAATGCTCGATATTCATTGGAGCTTAGGAATTCAATTTGATTAGCGGGACAGTGATGCTTCGAAAAGAAAAAAGGCCATTTCATTGGCATGAATAGGTATTAGGGTATGAGGCACTAATTCCACCGTATGATATTATTTTGAATTATTACTCCTTTCCAGTTTCCAAAATGAGGTTCTGCTGATTGAAAATGGGAATTTTCGTATTTTATTGAAATGAGAGAATTAGATCTGTACCTTTACCACAATAAAATCAATCGCAAAGCTTGAAACTGGAAAAAAACAAATTTCTCAGAGGTCTCTGGTGTTGTAACAGACCTCAACACTATTGTATGAAGTTAATGTTTAAAAATTTAAAAAAAATTGTAATAATCTTTAAAAGACTCACATCGACAAATTTTTCACAAGTGCTAGTACCGAAGAAGATTGTTGAGCTGGAAATTGTTAACTTGCGGAGTGTGATATCCTCAATGATATACTTTCAATTCAATGTGTATTAAAACAAAAATATACTGTTCTTCTAATTGAATTTTCAATGGATTTTCGAATGTATTAATCGAAATCAATTAAATCGAATTAGATTATAAATGTGCATTATGTTTTAATGAGGCCTATTGCAAAAGAACATATACAGGAAGGCATTGTATTCCCTTTGATCAAGTATCAAATTTTGATTGTTATTTTAAGCATGAACAAATAGTCTCCCTCAAAAAATCTGTGAATTCTACATTAAACATCAATAAGACAAAACCACTAAATTTATTGATTTTCGCTTCAAGGCCTTCCGATGTTAGAAGTGTTTCCAAACGGAAAATTCATAAACAATTCACGATAAATCAAAGCAGAAGGATACTCATAGTGTCAAAGTAGACACGACTTTCAATGATGATGATGAAGATGATAATGATAATGTTGAATTATGATGGGAAGTGAAGCGATACAGACGACGAATCACAGATGTCTGTTACAAAAGTTTGTGATACGTCTGTTTTACGTTACTGTACTGTAACAGGACAGTAACACCGAATGTAACAGTAGGTCGGCAAAGGAGAGTCCAAAGTAATAGCGTGACAGTGATTTGCTGCAGACCACCGTAACTAACTCCGTAAATTATGTTTGACTTAGCTATTATCGACTTATCAATACTGGAAGCTCCAGAACAATAGAATTACTACAGGGAAGTATGATACTCTCAGTGACCCACGACTGTAAGAACGTAATATGTTATTCTGTTTGTAACGTTTGCGTAATTGTGTCTAATTCTCATTGATTTGAACATTCTATTCTCATTAGCCTATTGATGATCATTGATAAATTTTTTGCAATTTTGAGGAATGAGAGTCGTGAAAATAGAATATTAATGATTGATCAAATAGGAAATAAACTCGTAAGTGAATGGTGGTTACTCATAATGCACTCCTCAAATTGTGATTATGAACGAATCACTATAAACTTTTGAGTGATTATTGATTATGAAAAATGCTCAAGAAGGATTCCAGAGAAGCTTTCAGTGCAGTAAAAAATATTTCAATGATATTACATTATCAGCTTTTGGTCGTTATTTCCATCACAGATTTTTTCATGTATTCTAGAATCAATCATTTTTTCCCACTTCAGTGAAATATCAGGAGTAAGGCATCTCAAAAAGTTGTTTAATAACATCTTGAAACTATTTGTTCGTGATAATATCAATTCCATTATTATGAATGGTGTATCATACGAAATAAATAAATGAAAGCCAAAGGAGGAATTCATTAGAATAATATCTCATGATTAAAACAAAGACATGGGTATCATCCAGTAGTATTATTTTTATTTTTTTTTTTAATTTTCAAATTCCATTAATGAACGATCTCATGACAAGTTCTAGCATAAGATCTATAGAAAATCATTATTTATTTTCTATCAACATAACATCATATTACAATGTTATCTGTTCTCTCCAATTGAATTGCTGTATGACTGCTATTATTGTAACTTCTTTCCTGTTCAACCGAAAAAAACAATGGAATTCCTATTGGGCTTCTCACGAATCATAAAATTGCAATCTTCTAAATGTTATCATAATTACTGATACATCCCACACATCTCATAATGTTTTTCAAACCCACATGCTTTCGTGAATATCACATTCGAGAATTGCGTGAAATTAATTTTTAGGGTTGAAATTCGTCTGCGTAGGTGATAGACTTCAAAGTGGCCAGCGGTGTAGGGTGAGAGATAGCAAGTTGACGCTGCAAGCAACTTTTAAGGTAAGATTTGAGACATAGTCAGGCACCGTGAAATTACAACGAGTAATGTTTTGATGCTGCAGAGAGAGGGAGAACAGAGAGTGAGAGAGGAAGAGTGGAGTTTTAAAGGAAGGAAACAGATTAGATGAGTAGAGTTCTGAAGGTCGTCTGCATGGAACGCTGCACTTTGAGGATTGCAAATAAAGGAGAGTGAAAGTGAGAGAGCGAGAGATTGTAAGAGTGGTTTAGATATAGTGTGATAGATTAAGGAAGACAGTTTCTAAGACTATCTAGAGTTGGAATAACTGAGAAAGAGCTAGTGAGAGTGATGGTGAGCTAGTGAGAGTGAGGGAAAGCTAGTGAGAGGAAGGAAAAGATAGTAAAAGTGAGGAAAAAGCTAGTGGGAGTGAGGAGAAGCTAGTGGGAGTGAGGAGAAGCTGTTGAGAGTGAGGAAAAGCTAGTGGGAATGAGGAAATGTTAGCTAGTAACAGAAAGCTATTGAGACTGTGAGAGAGTTAGCGAGAGCGATGGAGAGATTGATTGTGAGAGTGAGCTCGTTGATCTATTCAGTTTTCTGTTAACTAACATACAAAACTTGATGCCTCTTCATTAAACCGTACACCGAGAGCCTAGATCTACATGAGAATGAAGTGTGAGGGACGGAACTTGTTACTTCCTGCTAATAAACTTCCTTCTAATCACTTAACCCACACAAGCTCAATCAATTTTCAGCATGTACAAAATTATTTCATGAATAGATGTACAGCATGTACAAAATCATGTCATAAATAAATGTAAAACATGTAATAAATATAGTATGAGGTAGAACGGAATGTAAAAATTTGATGCAGACAAACATGTCTTAACCGATATGTTTCCAATATTGAATCTTGTGATGGTGATACTAAAGAAATGATATGAAATCAATAATTATTTGAATCACGGTACTTATCACAATTTGGAGGGAGTCTTATCAATTGAATTATGGGTGAAAGTCGTCTCCTAGTCTCGTAAGAGCTAATTATATGAGTGTGTTCATGGCTTATAAGGTATCAAGAGGATATTTACAAATACGATAAAGAGTGTGGTTTACACGCATCTCCATCACGATAACGTTTTAGCCTCTAATAGCAGTTATAAATGAATTCATCTCTGAATTCAGTTATAATAAAATTCACAATACAATCCTAGTTTTGATGTATGCTGCACTCTCTGCTGACAGAGTCAACAGCTTCAAATGCTAAGGAACATGAATGTACATTATTGAGTCAAATAAAATCAGTATTCAGTATTGTACATTCTCTTGAAGACGAAAAAAGTGTTGTATATTTTCTACAAGACGAAAACATTGCGAAAGTTTCAAGAGCGTAATTTAGTTTCTTCTGAGGTCGATTCAAACTAGTTTTGGAATATAATTCACATCACTTTCTCCATTGGAGTTTACAAGAAGATTGGACATGACAAGAGAATCCTAGAGAAGGAGCTCTCTACAGAATAAATGTTCGGGGAAATTTTTATACGAGTGACTTCGCCCCAACTTTTACTCTCGCTTCTCGAACTTTTTCGTTTCCAATTCGCGGAGAAAAAGTCTTGTTGAGAAGTTACTTCTCAAAGGCAAAGCTGGAGTGAAGCTTTGAATGTGTAAGACATTTTTTTAATTGACAGATGAGAAATTATGTTCATTATTATTATTTGTTGTTACAATTGCGACTTATATCAAGTATTTTAAGCAAATGTGATTGATCATTGGATCAGTGGATGATTATGTTTAGGCTACATAGTGAATGAATGATGATGGATGATGAATGTTTACATTACAATTTCAACTTTGAAAAACACTTTCACTTTAAAAATTCTGAATTTTGATTGAGTTCACTGTTAACAATAAAGATCTGATCAGAAAAATTAAATAAAAATGTTCAAAAACTTCGGGATTTTTTAATGAACTGGAAAAATTTTAGAACAAAATAGAACCAAACTAACTATTATCGTAAAAAGTCAATAAGTGAATAGAATTAACATAGAAATATTTTTCCTGCAACCAAATATTTTTTTGTTTTTGACTAGGCTTACTCCAACTATTTATTGTTTATTATTCAGAATATTCCAAAAACATCTTGCTCTAAGTAGACGTTTTGAATACTATTCAAACAAAGATTTGTTTAATTGAACTATTATGACTTATGGTTCACTACTAGACAATTCATTACAAAGATTTGTCAATGATAAATTTTGATTATAGTTAAGTAAGTGAATATAATGTGGTTATAGTTATAGTAGATATGATATAGTTAGTATTGTTAGAATCACTGTATAGTGTAGTATACTTGCTGTGTAGTATGCAGTACGGTAGATACAATACTTTAAATATGTGTAATTTCAATATCACCTAGCTTGATAAATAATTATATTTCCATTTATTCGTTGATTCTTCATCTTTTTTAAAGATTTTAATACATAGATTTAGTTACAGTGACTATATAAGTAAAGTAAAGTCTTATATAGTCACTGTAGATTCAGGCATCTCTCAAAAGTAGCTCCAAAAAGGTTGTATGCATGGAAAATGCTTTTCCTATCTGGAACATTTTCAACTGGAAATCCAGTAATTCAACTCTCCTACATTATCCCCTCAAATTCCAGGTGAGGATTAGTTCCAGTGCACTATCTACTTGCATAGTTTGTTGTTCATATCACGGTTACATATTATGAGTTATTCATATTCTAGGGTTTCTATGAGGGCTGCTCTACCAGACCGTCCAACAAATGCCAGGGAGCTCAGCCTGATATGGAACACATATGATATGATAAAATACGATAATGCATGCTGGAGTAATGTAGTCATTACTGGGACTCGGGACCAGCTCACAACAAACACTAAGCATCACTCTCTGATTAGATCGGCTCATTCATTATTTATAATTTCATTATGTATGCATTGAAGGCAGGGATGATTGAGATTTCAAAAATCATTGCTTGACCAACTTTGCCTCATTATTATAATAATCATCCAGTCAGCTCACTTTACATGTACATGTACGAGCCTTTCTGGTAGGTATTCATACATTCATTGTTTAAGTGCTTCACTATCTCTATGCTTTCGAAATAGCTCCACTTTTTTAAAATAGAATTATACCGATAAAATATTAGAATATTTTCAAAATTGAGTAATAGTATGTACATGTTTTCAATATTCCATTCTCATATTTCTGAATCAATTGTTGATTACGTGGAAAAACAGACGGATAGAAAATAAATATTTACACGAATAAACGGATACTAATAGATTCATAATAATACTAAGTGGGATAACATAATATTCTAAGTTTACAGAATAAAAAAATTTCGTCTGAGACACAGAAAGCTTTCAATTAGTTCAGTCCTTGATTTAGGAGTGCATTCACTAGTTGCAACGACATACATGAATTGCAATTAAAGCTGATAGTTAACTGCTATAAGATGGATAAACTAGTAAGCCCCATGGGCTGAAGAACTCGCGTGAGAACTCTTGAAGTTATGGCTTTGATAACTTGATGATGAAATTTTGAAGTCCAGTCCACTTGATGAAGTTTGTTGATGAGTAGGATGCCTCGAAGTCAAAATAGGAACCACAAATATTACCAATACGTATATTAACACAATACTAAATGGTTCCTATTTGTGAGGATATAGTTATGTACGGTATATTTTGATACAGTTTTCATCTGTTGCTATTCCAACTATCCGCGAATATCCAACTACGCTGCAGCCAATACACTGCAAAAGATCACAAAGATAACTCTGAACTATTCATACTATATTGAAACTATGTGTAGATATAGAGTTATATAATTATATTGATCGCATTTTGTATTATTTTAAATAGGCTTTTGTAAATTCTTGAATGCATCAAATCAAAAACCATTGACAAACATTTTAGAGCTTTGTTCAAGAATGGGATTTTCTCATTAGAATGAATCAAATAAATTATATATTAAAGATCCCCTCAATATAGCTTTCCTCAAATCCCATAGTGAAGCACTGGTGATATATAATTTAGTTTGATTTATCAAAGCATGGAAATTGAATGGAATAAATATATTTTTTTATGAAAATACTGTACAAGATAAATGTCTAATGGTAAAATAATTCAAATTTCCGCCTCTTGTCAGTTGTTCTTATAAAATTCTATCTATGTTCTATATGTTCTATTATGTTCTATTGGTCGCATTCCATATTGAATTTAGTATAATTCTGTAATTCTAAGATTTGAAACATGGAAGGGCAGTTAAACCATGGACAAACAGTAATAATTATAGATTTATAGGGCTTCATTCTGTCTTAGTATGGAATTCATTCAATGGTACAGTATTTCCAATCGAATAAATAAAATAAATTCATCATTAATAAATATCCTCAACTCTCGATAGAATTTTTAAGATTCCATAGTGAAACACGGATGGCATATATATACTATTAGTTTGTCGTATCAAAGCATGGGAAATATTCTAATGAAACGAAAAAAAATCAATAAGAATATTATAGAAAAATGTTCAACGTGAAATCATTCAAATTTACCGCTTTTTATCAGCAGTTTAAAATAATAATAAACTCCTATCACATGTTTGAAAATAATTTTAACATATGACTTCACACCCATAAGGAACTTTCTTGATTTGAAAACAGCTGATTTTTGAAAGGTTTTATTCATTTCATTCTATCAGTTGTTTCATTGAAATCAGATGGATTCTCAAAAAAAATTTCAAATACCATAAATATGACATTTTTTTATCCGTAATTATTGTGTTAAAATATAATAGATACGAGAGTAATAGATATATTGTTGCTGAGAGCTTATCCTTTTTTCACCTGAAAAAGGATGAAGGAGTTGGTCGATTTTATTGTCCAACGAACTTGACCTGTAAAAATGTTCGAAGAATATTTGTTCTGAATTTGAAGTTGAGGCGTTCGAAAGTTATTGTCGAACATAATGTAATATGGTGAAAATTGAGTGGTTGTATTATTGAAGTTTTATTTTTGTGTGCATGTAATAAATTATTTTTCAGGTTGATGAACTTTTAGATTTAAGCAAATTTTTTTCATGAACTTTGGTTTTGATTAGAATTGGTAACGTTTAATAGAAAATTGCTAACTTGCTGAAGCTTAGTTGTCAAAATTATTGTTGTTGGTGCATTCCCAGGTACTGGTTTTAATTTTGTAACCAAAATTGCTACCTTATTTGGAAGTGTACCAATAGGAGAATGACCCTTGGAATTTTCGCTGGGAATTAGTCCTGACTCCACGCGTAGAGTGGTTGGAGGGGAATGATTTCCAGTGCTAATTGAGAGTTCGATTTGAGACACGGCCGAGTAATCATCAAAATATGTAGTGGTGAAAATGCCTCAGCTCTCTGAATGGAAGCTTTCCATTCAGAGGGGCAAAATTCTTAAATTTGCGAGTTCATTGTCCGTTTGATTTGTCTTTGAGTATTATTTAAATTAAAGTGTTAGAGTTAATAAATTAGAAGTAAAATAGGCGTTCGAAATAATAATAATTAGGCGTTTGGACGAACGGATCCACCAATAAGCTCCCAACCAACCACGATTCAGATAATTACAGAAAATTTCAGTTAAGAATTAAAAAATGGTTATATCTCGGCCCAGCCATTACAATGGTGTCAGGTGTGGGGTGGTCCCATGTGGTCTAGTGGATAGGATATCTGGCTTTCACCCAGAAGGCCCGGGTTCGATTCCCGGCATGGGAACCAGAGAGAGCGAGATTAGGTGTCTATTGGAAATAGAATTTGATACTCCTTGGACTATAAAATGAGAACAATTGAAATCAAAGCAGTGAATTATTTCGATAATGTTTATTTTGTTGGAAGAAACGAGAGTAGAAGTGAGAGCATCAAAAGTAAAATGGAATAAACAGTTGTAGAAACGGAATAGTAGACAATTGAATGAATATTGGATACTACTTGGAAAATGCAAGCTAGCAGCTATTGTTTTGTAACTATGAATCTATAGACTACAGAGAGTTAGAATAATTGATTTCATTTAAATGACCCAAATTGATATGAGATAATTGTTTGACATTTGATAGGAGATTTAATTTTAAATATTGCAATTGATAACGATTTTTAAAGAGATTAACGATTGATAACGTTGTAGGGAATAATTTTAATGTTTTATGAAGTAGCTTATTCTGGTATTGTTGTTTAAAGTTGTAAAGAGTATTATGAGTTTAAATGTTGATTCCATAAGGTCTCGGTCAATTCTATTCTGAGCTAGAGTTGGTAATTTTTCTGGGTCTGGCACGCCCATTACGTGTGTTTAATGTGAGTGAGTTTCAATGAAATTAATTCTGAGTGATACAAGTTGGAAAGTCTTGTTCCTGGAACAGAATTTTGACATGAACTTTGATTTTCAAAAGAAGAATATATTGCATTGTTAATGTTGATTAGTTTAAAGAGATTGCTAACTTTCTGCTTAGGTGTCAGAATTCGTGCAATTTTCGTGCATTTTCCAAGTATCAGTTTCAATTTCATGTCGAAAAAGCTACTGTATTTGGAAATTGTACGAACATTGAACTTTTGGCTGTTCCACTTAAGATAGGCTCCGCGCTCGTGCAGGCGGCCGGGTGTCGTTGGAGGGGGGCAAATTTTGAGTGGAAAAGCAGAGTTCGATTCGAGACACGGCCGAAAGCAGATCGGAAAAATGTAGTTAATGATTGTTGAAGCCTCGGCCCTCTAGATGGGGTTTTGTCCATCTAGAGGGGTTAAAAGTGACATATGAAAATAAAAGTAATCTAGAAGTTGTAGGGGTTTTAGTTTCAGTTTAAAAGTATTTAAAATTTCAGTTTCAGTAGAGTATCTTGTGTATTTTGTGTATCTTGTGTGTTTTGAAAATGATTATGGTGAGTGCCAAACTTTTGTTGTAGTTTTCTAGCTCAAATTTGAATTAAATTAGTAGTACGTCGACCGAGGCCTTAATAATTAAAGTAGCAAGTTAGCAGTTTTTTTCGGAAATTGGAATATTAAATTGAAAATTGAAATTTTAAAGAAATTACGTATTAAATAACTTTGTTTTTTCCAAAATTCTGATTTGTTAGATGACTTGATAGTAGATAATTTTATTTAAAATGGAAAGATATCACAATAAATCTGCAAAGTTTCAATGATCACATTCTAATAATTCTTATTTAAGTTCCTTGCTCGTAGTACTAGTTGCTAAATTAGGTGTTCGAAATAATAATATATTATAATCTAGGCATTTGAATGAACGTATCCACCAATAAGCTCCCAACCAACCAGGATTCAGATAATTACAGAAAACTTCAGTTAAGAATTAAAAAATGGTTATATCTCGACCCAATCATTACAATACAAACAAACAAACAAACGAACAGACGGACAACGACTTCGGCGTCGAGAGTCAAAAGAGGCACTCGCTAACGCTCGTTCAATAAAATTGCACTGGCGGCTCGTACCCACAAAACAGGTGAAGTGCTGTACAGTTAAAGATACGGCACTTCACCTGTTTCGTGGCACAAGCCGCCAGTGGTTCATTGCTCATCGATAAGTTCTCAGTGTCATCTCAGTTTCATTTTTAGAGTTTATATTCTAAATATTTTATTCTTTATGAATGAAACCCCATTTTAGTGCCACACTAGTGTGTAGCCCAATGGGCTGAAGAACTCGCGTGCAAACTCTTGAAGTTGACTTATGGGTTTAATAACTTGATGATAAATTTTGCAGTCGAGACCACATGATCAAGTTCTCTGATGCTTTGGATGCCGTGAATTGTCAAAATAGGAACCACAAATCTTGCCAATACCTATATTAATAGGCTACAATTCTGAATGAATCCTTTTTGTGAGGATATAGTTATGTACTATATATTTTGATATAGGCTACCATTTTCATTTGTTCCTATTCCAACTATCCGCAAATCCGCTGCAGCCAATGCACCAATAAAAACGTACTTGTTCAAGACGACTTGATCATAAAAAATCACAAAGAATAACTGAACAATTCTAACAAATTTGAATATATGGATGTAATAAAATTTTATTATATTTTTTGCGGAAACTTATTCGTACTATATTTGAACTTAGAGTATAGAGTTATTTTGTATTGAATATAATAGCCTTAGTAAGTTATGAAGTGTAAGAAATTGGAAACAGTTGAGCCATTGACAAACGTTGTAGAGCTTCGTTCAAGAATTGGAATTTCCAATATTTTAGTATTTTCATTTGGATAAATCAAATATATTATTAATCAAAGATCCATTCAATAAAGCATTCCTCAAATCGCATAGTGAAGCACAGGTGACATTATTATCAGTTTGACCTATCAAAGCATGTAATGGGAATTAGATGGAACAAAAATTTGTTTTAATGAAGATTGGGGATGAATGTCTAAAGGTGAAATAATTCAAATTGCCGCCTCTTGTCAGTTGTTCTAATAAATAGACGCCTATTATTTAAAACAACTCCGTATAATCAGCTGATCATAGCTATAAGGCCCATTCTACACGGGCGTAGGAAACGCGGCGGTAACGTAGCGTCGGCAACGCGTGCTCGACAGAACACATTGTGTTAAATGGGCTTGTCTACACGAGCGAAATAATCACGCGTTTTCACAGCGTCAGCGGGCGTCAACGCGTTGCCGACGTCGAGGTCGGCGTTAGCTGGGCGTTAGCAACGCGTTGAGAACGCGTGATTATTTCGCTCGTGTAGACAAGACCATTCAACGCGCGACCATCCATTGAGCGCGCGTTGATCAGCTGGGTTTTGTATCACTTTTCTAGGTTAGGTTCATCAGCCATTTTGATTTTCACTTCACGCGTTTGCTACGCCTCGTGTAGTTTGAAAATTTTTTTGACGCGTTAACGCGACGTTAACGCCGCGTTTCCTACGCCCGTCTAGAATGGGCCTTAGAGGATATTTTTTTTTTGAAGTGACTGCGGCCAGCAGCTGTTGATCGCGGTTGTCAACAATAGCTGAATGCTCCATTGTTGAAGCATTCGTCTTCCTCGAACGAATCCAGTCGCGGCCGCATCAAGCAAAACGAATAAAATGTATGCTCTCAACCATTGTTGTACAGTCGCGACTGCCCGCCGCGGTACATTCTATCAACTAAAACCTACCTACCTCAAGAGTGATACAGTAAATAATGGTGTTACACGAGATTATAGCAGACACCAACGAAAAAGGCGATTGAAGAGCTGTTAGTGATAAGGAACTTCACCAGGAAAGACAGTTGGCAAGCGATCTGCAAGAACATATTATTGAGTCAAGAGCAAGCGGAACTAAACCGTTTTGCTCATCTAGACAACTTACAGACTGTCCTGAGGGAGCTGAGTATTCGCCAACCGCAATTTCTGTTACATTGAAAACATTGTGTGATAATAACAATAAGATTTGTTTTGAAAATCATGTTAGCTCTGAACAGGTTCTTGTTTCTTGGATAATTATTGTATTTCTATTTTCAATTTTTGTCTTCTATCAGTTGCTTGCTGAATTTGAACCGGATAATTATGATTTAAAAAATCCATGATCATGATTTCTCATCACATTTTTCACTGTGATGGCTGCCCAAGAGCAAATAAAAGCCCTTCTCTACCAAAAAATACTGGAAAAATGTCTTGTGATAAAATAATTCAAATTTCCCGCCTCTTGTCAGCTGTTTAAGTAAATAGACTCCTATCACATGTTTAAACTTTGAAATAAATATTCAACACATGACTTGAATTCATGAAAGTATTTTTCATTTGAGAACATTATTTTTATGATAGTTCTTTCAAATTTGCTGCTAATAAATCAGCTGTTTTATTGAAATCAGATGGATTATCCAAAAAATTATTTTTCGTCACACTGCACAGAAAGCAGCTGTTTTCTGTGCACTAAAGAGATTCGAAAGACGCCATTTACAGGCGGTTTTGCTACTAGCTCCAAAAGAGGGCTCTTTCGGAGCTAGTGCACAGAAAGAGACTGGTAGTTACCTATCCGGCTGCTAGATCGGGCGACAATGCACTTTCTTCTCAAGCTGTCGTAGCCTACTTCAGTTTGAATCAGCGATCGCCGCAAACATTCTTATACAATATTTATTATTCTTATTCTCGCAGTGTGGCGAAAAGTATCGTACTCAACTCTCACAGAAAGGTGTTTATGGTATTCGGATAACATATTCCCGGGCTTGGCAAGCCTCACCGGGGAAACCATCCTTATACCGTAAACACCTACTTTCTGTGCTTGTAGTTTAATGTACTATTTCGCTACACTTCACGGAAATAAGCTGCTTACCAGTCCCTATGTAGACTAGGAAGTCGTCATTTACATACATAATCAATCAGCTGTTGTCCTCGAGCGGAAAGAAGTCCTTTCCATGCAAGGACAATCCCTTTCCAAGCGATCTAGCGAGAGAAAATTCAACTACAATGGACCATCTCTTTCTGTGAAACTGCCAGGAATTTGTCAAAAACAAGAAACTTTGTATTGCTATTGTACAATTTAGGATGATCGTACAAAAACTTTCATAAGGTTAAACGTTTCTGGACTAAGAAAATCGAGTATTCTGATAGTTTTCAAGTAACATCCAATTGATTAAATCAATAAACATGTGATGCAAACTTTCAATACTTGGCAGTTCAGCCTACTCCAGATTCAGCTCAGCCAAAGCTAGTATAGTAAGTTATCCGGTCTACCTGTTCTTAGATCTCATTAATCCTATTTGTTTTGTTCATTTATGAGATTAGATTTATAGAATTTATTTGAAGTGTACCGAAAAAAATTATACACTCACTTGCCCAGGAAGTTTTTTACAGTATTCGGAATTATTCCCAGGCTCGGCAAGCCACGCCCGGGAAACTATCCTCATACTGTAAACTTTTCCTTCCCAGGCTTGTGGCGTAATGTACTATTATCTACGGGCGTATTGAAAAGTTCCTGTTTCAGTTTCACAATCTAAATCGAAATGGCTATCATTTCAAAACGGAATTTTAGGACTGTATTGAAAAACTCTCATTACAATACAGTTGTCACTTCACGACACTGTTTCAGAATTCATTACGTGTTCTATTTGACCATTTTGCAACGGGCTGATAAACAACCGACACAGTGGTCGCATCTTCTAACCTAAAAACTTTGACAAGTGATAATACTTCATCTTACCGGTATCTGTTCATCAATATTTCAGTTTACGTATTTGAATAGTCTAAAGTTTAGATAGTTTAATATATCTTTAAGTTTATAATATCTTAACTTCTATTATAAATTGCTTAATAACTTGTCTCAAAGGATGACATTGAGAATGAAATTCTTCCAACTCCAGAAGGCAAATTAGCTATATACGGTACTAGCCGGCAGGCTCGCTTCGCTTGCCTTCTCCGCCTAGCCAGGGGGCTTAGCCCCCTGGACCCCCGGCAGTATAGGCAGTGTAAGTGAGTCAAACAGGCTCGCTTCGCTCGCCTCGCCTGCAAAACCTCTGTCAGTGTCAGCTGAGACAAACAGGCTCACTTTGCTCGCCTGCAAATTCCGTTCAGTATGGATTTGAAATTTATTGAGCACAGCATTTCTACACCTTATCTGGACCTGTTTACGTAATTTCAACATTTTCTGCCAATTTGTTCTAGAAAAATCGAAGAAAAACTCCGAAAATTCAAAAACATGGTAAAACGCTAATATTAAGCGTAACCTTGGGAAGTATATCGGACATAGTTTGAAACTTGATTCAATGTCTTCCAAACTAATTCATCTATAATCTTGCTGAACCAATCAATTTACAGTTAGGATTGGTCGTATCAAGGCAGAAGATATGCAACCCGCAACACATCTACAATTTTGAAAACCTGATTACTGGCGTAATTTTGAATGGATTGCAAAAATATTCTAACACAACATTCCTAGACCTTATCTGAACCTGCCCACCAAATATCAACATTTTCTACCGATTGGTTCTCGAAAAAATTAGGAAAATGCCGAAAAACTCTAGAAAAACTAAAATATTTGGCGTATCCTTGAAAAGTTTTTGAAATCCGACTGTTTTTGTTTGTTTGAACTTACACTGAATTTACACTATAAGAGCGAATGTTTATTGTGAAAATTCTATGTTTCTTCACTAACTTCTTGTTTTAAATGATTAGTTACAAAACCAATGTTACTTGTCTAGTTGAAACCATTTTCTGTAAAACGCAGACAAGTTTGTTGAGCTCCAAAAATAACGGGAATGGAATAAGCTAAAAACTTTATTTAAGATTTAAGTTGAAAAACAAATGTAGCCTGTTTCATTCGCCTCCTTGCCCAAATTTGAGTCAATTTTTAATTTTGCAGAATAATAATTTTATCTATTCATTGGTTTCAAGATTTTCTATTGATTTTCATTAGCCTTCTCATCAGGGGTGCCCATCCCCCCCAAGGCTGATGGCGCAAAATCCCCCCCAAAATTCATTAATAGTCCTGTACTATAATTCCTCAAAAACCCCAGCCAACTCCCCCCCCCTCACCACTAACAACAAAACGTGAGGACCAATTTACCAGTAAAATCGTTGACTTCATTGACTGAAATAATTAAAATATTTCAATAGAAGTTTATTTCAGCAATTATAGGTAAGTTACTCTATTTGACGTAACTTTCGTAACTTTTGAAGCCTAACACTCGAAATAGAGAATACCATGTCTAGTATTCCAAGACAGTAATTCGCACTTCATAATACAGAGTGTTTCACGAGAAGTAGTCTCACGTAACAGCCGGCAACCATATTCTACATGCAGCTTGCAACAAAAAATGTCCAGTAAAGTTTTTTCTTATCGACCTTCGTTTTCGAGATATATAGATTTTTCGATATTCTTCAAGTAGGCCTACATACCGTCATTAAATCATATATATCGTCTATATATCGTTGAAAAGAAGATAAAATTTCACATTGATTTAAGGTATAACACATGCCGAAGTCAATTACTGAGCAGTATTTTTTAGCGGTCAAAGTTGAAAAAGAGTGATTTTTCAAGTTTTTTTTTTCAATTTCAAACAGATTTTTCTTGATTTTTTCCAGGGTACAAAATAATTTTTATAGCGCAAAAAGTTTTTCATTTCATTATTTTTCATATGAGACCAAGTACAGGGGTCTAGCTCAAATCCATGAATCAGAATTCCAGTTTTAATTTGAATAAAAATGAGCCTAATCTTGTTGAGTGTGAATAATCGTCTACAATTTGATCGCTCTGTTTCGAGTGATTTAGGTCATACAAAATACTTTTTCTACTGTAAATTTGGCTTAGAAATGCAATGGAACTGGTTAGAATTTTGAATCTGCAGTAGTTATTGAGATATTTGTAAAAATATGAAAATAATTAGTATTTTTCAATATCAAAGAGGATTAACATGTTTACCTGAAGCTTCAACTCACTTTTCTGTGGCTGAAACTTGTGAATAATTTAGTTTTGAATAAGAAGTGTTCAGTCAATAAACAGGACTTATTTCAGTACCTATTTCTGGAATAAATTAGGCTACAGTATAATATTAATGATACTATTATTATTATTAGCGTATGGCTTTATTTGGTGGGGAGACCAAAAGGTAATTCCACCTCGCCAACATAACCATGTTTCGCCAATAGGAAACATGATAAAAGTATTGATTATTTTCACTGTAATTTAGATTTCGGGAAGTCCTTCACAATTTAAAAAGTCCGAGAGCACTAAAACACTAATCCAAGACTGGAAAATTTGGAATTTAAGAAAACTTTAGAGCACAAAATTTTTACATGTTAAATACTCACATATGGTCTTGATTTCTACGATTTATGGTCTCTATGATTTTTTTCTACGATGGTCTTGATTACCGTATTGAATTAAACTACAGTTCTATCTATGAGACCACCTTAATATGAGATTATAAGGAAATCGAGATAAGGAATCTTTTCAAAGGAAATCGAGAAAAATTATCTCACTTTTTCTGATTTTTGTCTTGAATGTATTAATAATAATATTATTATTATTATTGATCTCAGTATCCAATATTACAATCAAATATGTTTTTTTTTTTGCTACTGTTATGTATAATTGATAGTTTGTTTATAGAACTTGTAAGCGCTCCAGTCCTTCGTCAAGAACCAAAAATATTACTAAGAAAGAAAAAAAAATCACAGTAAAATAAAAAATGAAGTCAGTAGAACATGAAATAAGTTAACGTTTTCCCACTCCATGACATTCTAAAAATTATGAGCTCGGTTACGCAATAATTAAAAAATTAACACTATAATTAAAAACAACAATATTTAAATGCTCTTCAATATAACATTCAATTTCAAATCAGAATGCTCAAATATCCTGATATACAATAAGTTGGAAAAATTGTCAAGGTCTAGATATTTATTTCCATTTCCGGATTTATCACTATTTTCTTGCAGCCGTGCTTCCCCTGAGAGCTTGTACTCAGGCAGCAGCCACTCATTAACTGTAGCCTATTCTATAGAACTCATGCAAAGCTGAAAATAATCTTCCCGGCTAGCCTACTTATTAATGAATATTTTTTAATTATAGCCTACTTTACCTTTCATATTAACCTTTATAGTTCATCACCCGACGAAGCTTTTTTGCTCCTTCGGCTTGTTTTTCCATAACGTTTTCATGGACTTTCACTTTGATTACCTATTTTATATTCCACCGGAACCCCTATGTACTGTACATGAACTCCGCACATTATTCGTATTTTTCAACTTTTTTGGAATCATAACTTAGTAAGTCTACATTCAATTCAAAAGTAAAAATAGAAAACACTATACATTCATAAACCACGTACCGGTACTGTATTACGAACAACAAAAATACCACCGCTCAATCCCACAGCAGAACAACAACTGAATGTGCATATGAGCATTGTATAAAATTGAATATTGTCAAGTCATCAACTACGAAGAAGGAATAATTACAGGAACCGATTAAAATCGATTTTGTTTGTTCAGGTCTGAATTCTATTGAAAGTTTTGTGTTCATTCTGAGAAATGAGATCAACTCAGTCAAACGGAAGCCTGGCAGCCGCGGTGATTTGTAAACATGAATCGTTAGACATTGTTGATCCATAACAACTATAGGCTACTAATAAGTAAATTAACTATATATGTATTGGTTCTACATCTGGAACTGTCAGAGACATTATTCTATTCAGTTGGATTATGAAAATATATAGAAAACGTTTAGGCCTACATGTGAAAGTGAACCATTCAAAATGATAACTCCATATTACTGTAATAAAATTAATTTGTTGATTCCCCCACAAAATTTTCAAAATCCCCCCCAAATTTCGTGCCGATGGCGCAACTTGCGCCATCAATCCCCCCTGTGGGCGGTCCTGCTTCTCATGTACTATAGATTTGAATTGATAACTGGATGTGAGTGAGTTCAATAGTTATTTTGATTTTGATTTTGCTGCATCGAGAGAAACAGTTCAAGTGCAGCAAAGGTACTTTGTGCCCGTATTACACATTAAATTTTTCCTACACTTACCATATTGAATGTGAAAAGTTGAAATTGGAATTCAAATCGTCATATCTCAGTTATTTATCATCAAATCCTGACAAATCAGGCACCATTTTATTCACAATTGAAAGCTCTAAATTTTTGTAATGGTACAGAAGTTTATACAACCTAACTTTCAATAGTAAATTCAAAATTAATATACCAGTTGGCTGCCATTTTGGAAATTACAACTATTTTGAAGACTTAACACTTATACTTGAACTTGCCAAATTTCATTACAATATTTAATTGTTAATTTCAAATTTAATTTTTGATTTTAAATTTTAAAGAATTCCAAAAATTTGTTTTTGGAAAAAAGTTGAATACGATCTAGGGAGTCTTAAAACATTACTGGCTATAGCTCTAGTGTAGTACAATTGATTCTCAAAGCTTTGTTGAGTATGGTCACCTGACATCAAAAAGAAAACAGAAAGAACTTTGAAAATATAAATGTAGCCAAGTGGCAAGCAGTTAAATGATTGAAAAATTGGAAAGTGCTTTTAAAAGATAATTATACATAATAAAAGCATAATTAAAGCATTTCTTGTAACAATGAATTTTGACAAAATTGAAACACTTTACTTTTTGGAACATTCTGGATAATAGTAAGCAGGTCACAGCA